>CM042475.1:39569306-40264306 GCA_023621385.1 Quercus gilva | reverse complement strand
CTATTACCAAACTCTTTCACCTTAAAACGCTACAACATAGAAATCAGGCTCGTATTACAACCCTTAAAGATTTCACAGGGTTATGGGTATCGGGGGAAACTTTAAAGACCCATATTAAAGCTGCATTTACGACGCTATTTACATCTTCTTTTCTACACCCCGCTTCTAAGTTTCCTTTGGTCAAGAATTATCATTGAAGCTGTCCTTTTCTAGAACAATACCAATGGCTTTCTAGCATCCCATTGCCCAAAGAAATCTCTAGGAATGCTTTTTCACTCCCCCCTTTGAAAGCCCCTAGTTTGGATGGTTATCATGCAATCTGCTTTCAATGAAATTGGAACATACTTGGTCCTAGCATTATTCATGTCATCCAAGAAATTTTTGAGACTACGACTATTCCTGAAGATTGGGGTATCACAAATCTCGTCCTTATTTCGAAAGTGGATCATCTAAATATGATCACACAATTTCGTCTAATTAGCTTATACAACACTTTTTATAAACTTGTATCTAAAATTATCCTGCAGAGGTTAAAACCGTATATCGCTAAAATTACTAATCCTTTCTAGGTAGGGTTTGTTTTGGGTCGCAGGATGAGCGACAATATTATTCTGGTTCAGGAAATTATACGTATGATGGTTAGAAAGACTGGGCCTAAGGGTCACATGGCACTCAAACTGGATCTTGATAAAGCTTATGATCGACCAGAATGGTCGTTCATTCAGGAAACTCTTGATTTTTTCCAAATCCCTCCAATTCTGATTAAGCTTATTATGAACATGATCTCTTCAACACGTTTTCACATTATGTGGAATGGCTTTCCTCTACCGGCTATTGTCCCAAGTAGGGGGGTGCGTCAAGGAGATCCTTTATCTCCTTATTTGTTTATTTTGCGTTTGGAACGATTATCCATTATTTTGGAAGAGGCATTTCGGGACAAAAATATCCATCCAGTAACTTTTAGGGGTCAAATTAAAATTTCGCATTTATTCTTTGTTGATGATATATTTCTCTTCTCTAAGGCAAAGAAAACGAAGTGCCAAAATCTTAAACAAAATTTTTGTAATTGCTCTAGCCAATCATAAGTACACAAAAATTACGTCTCTGATTTTCACCAAATACGTCCAGGTGTACTAAAGATCTAATTGTTGGTATTTTTGATATCCCTACTACTACTCAAATTGGAACTTATTTATGGACTCCTATTTTTACTACCCGCCGAAAGGCTAATGCCTATCAATTCTTAGTTGATAAAATCCATAAGAAAATTGAGGGTTGGGAAGTTAAATACCCTTTTGTTGCGAGTCGCATCACATTAATCAAATCCACCTCCACCTTCATCCTTATCCATGCCATGCAAACAACCCTTCTCTCGCAAAAAATTAGTCGGCAATTGGATAAACTAAATTGTAAGTTTTTATGGGGAGACACCGCCCACCATAGACATTGTCACATGGTTAGTTGGGAAAAGCATAACTACTCCTAAGGATGCTAGTGGTCTGGGTATTAAATCTTCACGTCACATGAATATGGCATTTGTAACACCCGCCTCACTTAAATTGAATTCAATTGCTTCTAGAGTGGAATTGATTAATTATTTAATTTATTTTGAAGGTGATATTATTTTATATTATGGTCACTAAAAAGAAAATAAATAAAAGAAGATGTAACGTGAGAGTTATTTTTGTGGATTATTCATATTCAACTTTTAGTCTCCTTATCAGTTAAGGAAAAGATAAGAGATTAAAACCTTTTTGGGTTAGGAGTTTAAGTGTTATTGGAATTCTTAGAGTCCTAGCCCATCTAAACAACCTTAATATGAATTTAGTGGGAATTAAAGTCTTGGAAGCTTATTTAAGTTTTTAGTGGGTTTTAAATTTTAGCCCAAGTGAAAATAGTTTTAATGTGTAAGTAAGTTAGTGTTTCTTGCTGAAAGACAGAGAGAGAGACTGCGAAATTACAAGAAATAAATCCTGCATCCGTGTGGTCGTGTGGCCAGGTATATCTCTCTCTCAAACCCTCATGGAAATAACCTACATTGCTAGAGTAGTTTAATAGTTTTGCTTTATTGTCCCATATGAACTCTTGAATTAGGCAATAAGCTCTTGAGTGATAGTTGCTAGAGTTTACACATGGTAGTGGGGCTGGACTTTTGAATCTTGTAATCCATGTCATGGTCAAGTTTCTAAACTTTTATCTATACATGCTTCAGGTCACTAGGTCCTACAGGTAGAAATTAATTGGTAAATCTATTGTATTCTTTCTGTGGCTTCCAGGTAGGAAAATCCTTGGATATTATATATATGTTAGATTAAATTTCTAACATTCAGTACATGCTATAGGTTGCTATGTCCTACGGGTAGAAATTTCTATGGATGCTATACATATTTGGATCTTATAGAGTATTTCATGGTGGGGTTTGAAGTGTTATATGAAATCTTAAAGAAAATATAAATCTGACACTTAACTAGACAATGGTGGTATTGGTATTAACCTGTTAGGACTTGATGAAAATCTTGGTGAACCACCAGCATGCATATTCTCATTAAATGGTATCCTTATGGGTTGTAATACCTCTATTAGCCCAAAGACATTATAGTAGTAAGGAGAAGTAATATGTTATAGAGGATTGTAGAGATGTTTAAAGACTAGTAGATTATTAGGAAGTGTCCTTTACATCCTTATGGTATATGTCAAGGTGGATTAATTATATAATTATATTACTCTTTTACTTTTAGGTGTGGAGGAAAAGCTCATTTGATTTTGGATCTAGGCTACAAATATCAGCAATTAGAGATAAGTGGACTTCAGAATATGACGTCTCTCAAGACGTATATATCTATATATATTTTTGGTAAAAAATATATATATATATATATATATATGCATAATTTCAAAAGTGAAGTTTCAAAAACTTGTACCATTATCAATGCTTTATACACATACTTGAATTTTATTATTTCTTAAGTGTTACTTTGAAACTGTATATGTTAAGAATGACTCAAAACTATATTTTTTAGAAAGCATTTGTTATATGATATATGATTGGTATTGACAATATTGTAATAAAGTAAGAATGTTTTCAAACAGTCAACTAGACAGTTTGTAACCTTTGCCAACACAGGGTTAAGTGTTGACCTTTGGCCGATGTAGTGTTATTGTGGTGTGGTGTAGTGTTATCGTTTGCTCTTTGGAGCCAGTGTTGCCTCTTTGAGGTTAGTGTTATTGTTCCCAATGGGAATCACCCACCAAGTGTTTAGCAGTTTATGTCTTGTTTGATTAACATCTAATGTTTTCCATATCGAATTACTGTTTTATTGTTATTGATCTTTATAAGTGGAAAAATTGTTTATTGTCATATATATTGTTTCTACCTACTTAGTGTATTTTGGCTAACTAAAGTGGTTATTATTTTATTTAATGATTACAACATTACAGTTAAATGTTTTATTCTTGACAGTTTTATAAAATGTATATTATATTACTGTTAAAATTATTTGTAAATGTTTTGTAAAGACTTATATTTTGTCAATGATACTAATGTTTTGTTTTGAAAGACATCATCATGTTATGTAGTCTCTTATTGGGTTTCTAGCTCAAACCCCCCCCCCCCCTTCTCCACCCTTTCAGATTAGAGCATTGGAATATCTTTTGGTGGTAGATCATTGGAGACATAGATTGAAGACTTCTTTTAAAGCTTTGTTAGTTGATGGACTGTTTTAGTATATTTTATTAGAATAGTGAGTTTGGCATTTGTGGAACTCTTTGAGATTGTATTTGGAGACTTTATTGTTAAAGTTTTTGTTTTATGGATTTCATAGGAAATATTTTGATGGTTTGAAGTATATTTGTGGATATTTAATTATGCTTTGTTCCATTATATTATTTTTGATTATTTATAAGACCGGTCAGGCATCTAAATCCTTGGTATGGGTTTGGGGTGTTACAGCATTGCTCATGAATCAAGCCTAGAGGCTTCAGCAGCGGCCATCCATGCTGTGGGCTCAAGTATTGAAAGCCAAATACTTTCCCCATACAAACCTTTTCGAGAGTGCCGTAAACCCTCGAGCGTCTCACATTTGGAAAGCTATACATGTAGGAATGCAATGGCTTAAAGGAGGAATGAAATGGAGAATAGGTGATGGTCAAACCATTCGAGTTTAGGAGGATCATTGGATCCTTGGCGGTCCTTTAAGAAGTCATATTGAATGTCCTCTTATGCCAAACGAGAAGTAGAGATTGGTGAGTTCCTTACAGGACAATCATCTTTGGAGGTTAGAGGATCTACAATTTTCTCTGCCGACGCAACTTGAACAACTTATTAAAGGTATTCCTATGGCCTAGCTAACTAGGTTGTCTGATTCCTTTGTTTGGGCTTAAAATAATGGTGTTTGTTCGGTAAGTTCTGCCTCGAAGTTTTTATACCAACAAGCTAATGTTCATTTTAATAATTCTATTTGGAGTTGGATCTGGAAACTTCACTGCCCCAAGAAACTCCAAATTTTTATTTGGAAGTCTATACGCAATCGGCTACCTACTCGCCGATACCTAGCATTTTCTCGCCTGGAAGTTGATGATCGTTGTTTGAGGTGTAATACTCCTGAAACTACTATTCATATCTTAAGAGATTGCCCTTGGGCTAAGATGATTTGGTTTCAATCTTTGGGTGCCTTGCCTCTATCATTCTTCCAACTACCACTTCAATTTTGGCTTAAAACAAACGGTATATTAGATAGTTTTATCCAGAGTCATCAGCTTCCTAGGAAGATTCTCTTCTCCTTCCTTTGTTGGCAATTATGGTTAGCTAGGAATGAGCGTATTTTTAACAATCAATCTAGCTCCCAACCTCACCTAGTCCACAAAGATGTCTAGTTCGCTACAATTTTTTTATTTTATTTTTTATTTATTTATTTAGCTTGCCCTGCTAAGACAATTAAAATTGGTATTCCCATGATTATTAAATGGATTGCTCCACTGGAGCCTTTTATAAAATTAAATATGGGTGGCAACTCTTTAGATAATCCTGGATTGGCTGGTGCAGGTGGTTTGTTACAAAGTGGTTTAGGTTCATGGGTTTCGGGATTTTCCTTAAACATGGGTATTGCTTCTAATAATATTGCTGAGCTGAGAGCAATTCGCCAGGGCCTCATACTGGCATGTGATTTGGGTTTTAAATTTATTCACATTGAAACTGATTTTATGACAATTTTTTCCTGGTTAACTACTAATAATGATATCTCACCAGATGCTATTCCACTAATATTTAATTGCAGGAATCTTATGGAGCATGACTAGACTGTCCAGGTGTGTCACATATTCCGCGAAGCTAATGGTTTTGCGGACACTCTAGCAAAAGGGGACATCAACAATAGTGCCATTTGGAAGTCTATGATACCTGCAGGGCCAGACCTAGGCTTAGGCCATTGCCTAGGACCCCCTTACTAGAGAAGGCCCCAAATTTGGAGGTAATTTTTTTAATTATTTTTTATATATAAATATTTTTGGGAGATATTAAAACATTTTAGTTTACATTTTTTTTCACTATTAAGAATGCTTAAAGAATTAAGTAATGCTATAGATAGAAATAAAAACAAATTTAAATAAATAAGTCTTACAAATAGACGTGTTACTAATCACAAGTAATTCAAATAGGAAAATGTTAAAAATACTATAAATTTTACTACATAACTTTTATTTATTTAATTATTTTTAGACAAGATAAAAATTCTACTTTAACTTAATCTAAGTGTATATGTGTGCAAAACTCTTTTTTAGATACTTAAATCTTAGCCATTACCTCCCATACTCCATAAGAACTTATATTTGTGGAGTGATCACTGCACTAAATAGGAAAATGTGGGGGGCAATGTAAGTGTATATGTATGTTAAACTCTCTTTTAGAGACTGAAATCTCGGCCATTACCCCTCACACCCCACAAGAACTTATACTTGTGGAGTGATCACTGCATCAAGGGTGCGTGGTGGTTTTCATAACTTTTATAATTTGATGTGACAATGAATATGATATGTGAATTTCAACAAACTATCGAATGCATTTTTGAATAAATATTTGTGATTGATGATATATCTTTGTAATTCTCATGTTGTAAATTATATAATATATCTAGTATTTTTGTAAGCCTCATGTCATTGATCACATTCATTACAACACCAGTTTGTAGTAAAATTTGTTATAATTTTAGCATTTTCAAAAAAAAAAAAATCATATTAAAAAGTAAAAAATAATGGATTTTAAAAAAATTATTGTATAAAATGCTAGTTAAATATTATTTAAGTGATAATATAAAGGCCTCATTTAAACATTTTGTCATAGCCCTCTGAAACGTTTGAGCCGGCCCTAAATACTTGTCCATCTTTTGTATATGCACCTTTTATATGGGATATGAAAAATCTCGAGACTAGTAGAATGTGTCATTTGAAGGTTTTAATGCATGTTGTTGTATAAACTTATATATATTTAAATAATACACCCCCTTTTTATCTTTAAAAAAGAAATTTGAAAAAAAAAAAAAATACCTTTATTGGAGAGAGAAGCAAAAGACTAACGAGGCCAATCCCTTTTCTTATCAAACAAAAGGAGTAGAACAGGTGGGAGTGGTCCAAGTGTCGGCCTTTGATTGCACAGATATCATGAAACACATCCTTGCCAGGACAATTCTTGGTCCCGAAAACTCTGTTTTAGATTTAGCTCAGAAAAAAATGAAAAAAAAAATTTGCTGTTTGAAACCATATAGCTTATATCCAGTGAGGTTCAGTGCAGTCAAATCTTCATGAAGGGTCCTTTCCAAAAGTTCTGGTTTATGGGAGCGAGGAGTTCGTGGACGAAATCACTACTACTGTGTTAGGAAGGCAAACGAAAAGTTTATTGAGTTTACATAGAGAGTTTATGTTACAAAGGTTTTGTAAGTAGTTGACTATTTGTAATTGTTCTTGATTTAGCTTGTAGAGGTTTTTCCATTGGAGAGGTTCTTATTTGATTTTCAACTTCGTACCTTGTCATACTCTTTGTTGCTTTGGTTTATGTTATATCCGTGGCATATCATATTAATTTGCTGGATTAATTTTAATTTGCGTGATTTTTAACACCGAGGTGCCTTAGAAACGTTGAACTTCTGTCTCAGATCAGAATGTGCAAAAACACAATTGTATAAATTTGTGCATTTTTTTTTTTTTTTTTTGGGTTAAGAAGCATCTATGATTTATTGCTACAGACTATTTTATAACATTTTTATAAATTATTGATGTGGCCAACTTTTTATTGGTTTTTATTTAGGTGCACTATTAATATCGTTTTTCATTTACTAATAACTACTTGTAAAATTTTTTGTAAAAAATTTTGTATCTCTAGTAATGCATACACTAACATGTACATGTTTAAAATAAAAGGGAGGAATAATTGTTATAGAAAGATTGAAGCTAAAATGGAAGGAATTCTACTCTTCAAACAGCTGAGGACTGAGGTTACCGGTTTTTAGAACTTCCGTAAGAAGCAAGGAACTTTTTGTTTTCTCTGCATTCTGTTCCATGGTATTTCAGAACGTATATGGCTGTTAAAGATGGTTGTAATTATTATTTTTCTTTAGTCTGAAAATAGATATTACAATTGAGCTGAATTTCTGGGCTGCATTGCTTATTGGCATAAACTTACTTCGTTGATTTACACGTTATGTTTTTGATAAAATGTCTAGCAAGAGTTTCACCCAGTTGAATTTTCATATGGCTTTTAGTTTCTCTCTTTTATGGAGCTCTTTGAGCACCTGATTATTCCCCTGGTGGTGTCTTTAATCTCCTGTCCTACACACATCAGGTAAATACAGGAGGAATGGTGATCTCAAGCGCAGGCAATGAGTTTTGAACTCAAGACCTCATGGATTTTATGAGCTATTTAAAACCACTAGACCAATTGTTTGGGTTTAATGGCTTTTGGTCTTTTTTATCAATGTCCTCACCCCAGTGTTGCATCTATGAATATAAGCATTTGCATTAGTTTTAAGCCACAATAAATGCTTTCTAACTGATAGGCAGTGATTGTTGAACAACAAAGCAAAAAAAGATAAAGACTAGTAAAATAGGTACAGCAAAATCTTCAACATCTGAACAAGAAATCTTACAACCTTATCTTCATACACTAATCATAATCAATGAAAAAAAAAAGTCATAGTTCAACCACTGTTGCTGCTTCCATTGGCTGATCCAGGCATCAGCTCTCTCAGATTAGCCACAACCTGCAACATGTTAGGCCTTTTGGAAGGGAAATCGTCCACACATTGCAATGTTATTTCCAAATACCTTATCATCTCTTTTACTTCTACAACTTCTGCTTCATCAGTTCCTTTCGTCACTAAGAGCAACTCTGGGTCTATTACTTCCATTTGTTTACCTTCTCTTACCTTTATTTTCGCCCACCCCACCAAGTTGGTATCTCCAAAGTCCTCCTTGTCTGTTGGACGTTTCCCTGCCAAGAGTTCCAAGAGGACAACACCAAAAGAATAGACATCGCCTTTTGCAGTGCAGCGGAAGCTTTGGTAATACTCAGGTGGGACATATCCAGGTGTGCCTGCCAGTGTGCTTACACTTAGGTGAGTGTCAAGTGCACTAATAAGCCTTGCCATTCCAAAATCAGAGACCCTGGCTTCCATTTCATGGTCAAGTAGTACATTGCTTGACTTCATGTCCCTGTGTATAATGTGTGGGATGCAATTGTGATGTAGGAAACAGAGTCCTTTAGCTGCACCTCTTGCAATCTTTTTTCTTTCCTCCCATGTCAGAATTCGCCTATCTCGCGTCTTTGTCCTCCCATGGAGCATTTCTTCTAGGCTTCCGTATTCCATAAATTCATACACAAGGAGTCTCTCCTCGCCGACTTTGCAATAACCCAATAGAGGCACAAGATTCTTATGCTTGATCTTCCCTAAAGTTTCCATCTCAGCCATGAATTCTCGGTCCCCCTGGCAGCTCAGTCGTATGAGCTTCTTGATTGCAACACTTGACCCATCTTTCAATGTCGCCTTGAACACTTCTCCAAACCCTCCACACCCAATAAGACTTTCTGCTGAGAAGCCGTTGGTAGCCTCAATGAGTTGGGAGAACTTTAGCTTCCTCAGCTGCCTCTGAAAAGTTGCTACATTTATGCTTAATGGCTCTTTTTCTTTGTCAATTTTCCATGTGGTGGCTGCATGGGATGCTTGCAAGGTATTAAGCATCTTGACTTCCTCTGCCTCCTTCCGTCTTGCACGCATTGCGATTGCCCACACAATCAGAATGCAGACAGAAGCAATTGAGATGAGAATCCCTAGGACAATGCTATTTGCCCAAGATGCAGCTGTTGTCTTCCGACTTCCTCTGTTACCATCGCCACTTGGAATTGTTGGTGCTTCATTGTCAATTGTGCATTCAGGCAATGGAACCCCACAGAGTCCTGGGTTGTTCGCATACTGGCTTGCAGGAAGTGTAGTGAGTTGTCCTCTTGATGGAATTTCTCCAGTTAATTCGTTGTTGGATAGATCAATTTGCACTAAAAATGATAGGTTTGAGAAGGAGTCTGGAATATGGCCCTGCAATCTGTTATGTGATGCATCGAATACACCTAAATCTTTGAGCTGGCCAAGTGATGACGGAATCTCACCAGATAATTGGTTGTGGGCTAACACAAGAACTTGTAAGGCCACCATGTTCCCAAGTTCGTCGGGGATTTTACCACGAAGCTCATTGTAAGAAAGATCCAAATACTCCAGCGTCTGGTACTTTGTAAAACGGCTTAGGACTGGACCAGAATAAAATCTTGTGAAATCACAAGTCTTCAGTGTAGGGATCTGCTGTAGTCTTTCAGGTCTAATTCCTGAAAATTCCAACAAACCTCCAACTCCTTTACATGAATTTCCCACATTACGTACAAACACCAAGGTGTTGTCAGAAAGATATCCGGAAAATGCTTTTGCCCCTAGCTGTCGGCCAAGTTGAGGCGGAATCTCCCCATTCAGCTTGTTGCTGTTCAAGTCCAGCCAAACCAAACTGCTGCACTTTGCTAGCTCTCTTGGTATCTGCCCACTGAAGCTGTTATTCCCTAGTTGCAAAACAGCCAGTCTTGTCAATAGACCAAATTCCTTTGGGATCTCACCGGTGAGTCCATTGCTTGTGAGCGATATCCATTCAAGATTCCTGCAATTGAACAATTCAACTGGAATTTCACCTTTCAGATGATTGTTGTTGAGAATAAGATTCTTGAGATTCTTGCATTTTCCCAACTCTGGTGGGATTCTACCTTCCAATCCATTGAACCATGCTATCAGCTGCTCAAGATTCTCAAGCTTCCCAAGCTCTGCCGGAATTGAGCCATTGAGATAGTTTAGGCTAAAATCAATCTTCTTCAGCTGTGAACATTGTGATAACTCAGCAGGGATTCCTCCCGTGATGAGATTATCCGGCATTTTCAACTCCTCAAGCATGGCAGCTCCTGGACATATATCTGGTGGGATGATACCTGAAATCCTGTTAGAGCTAAAATCTATAATCTTTAAGCTCTTGCAAGATGATATAGAAGCAGGAAATGATCCAGAGATTATGTTATTACTCAACAACAAATTCTCTAGTGTGACAAGGTTCTTAAAAAAGGAATCGGGTAAGGGACCTGATATATTGTTATTGGACAGGTCAAGAAGCTGCAACCAAGAACAAGAGGATAAGGAGGCAGGAATTGAGCCTGAAAGGTTATTATTAGAAAGCACAAGTTCTGAAAGTGAGCCACATGCATTTCCCAATTCAGGAGGGATCCAGCCAGTGAGATAATTTCGAGAGAGATCCAATCTCTGTAAACTGTTGAGCTGCCCAAATGATCTTGGGATTTCCCCAGAGAGCCAATTGTTAGCTAAATTCAAAGTTTGGAGACTCGTGCAGTTTGAAAAGGAGTTTGGAAGGGACCCCGATATACGATTTCCAGAGAGATCAAGCTGCAGCAAGGAACTGCAAGAGTTATCAATTTTCAATTCAGAAATTGAGCCTGTTAGATTGTTATAAGAGAGGTCAAGAGCCTGCAGTTTATCTGAATTCAATAAGAGAGTTTCGGGTAAAGAACCCGTCATATTGCTAAAAGAAAGATTCACATCTTCAAGATCAGGACACCTGAGGAACAAATTCTCAGGGACAGAACCAACAAGAATATTAAAAGATAGATCAAGCTGTTTCAAACCAGGTGGGAGGTGAAGCAAAGTAGTTGCATTTATGTAAAACGAATTGGTAGACAGCTTTAGGGCAGATAACATTTCAAGGGAAGCCAAAGGATCAAATAACATAGTCCCAACAAGATAAGACCCTGTAAGATCGAGTTGAGTCACTCGTCCTAAAGAGCATGAAATTCCATGCCAGCTGCATGGATTCCTGTCGAGCTGCCAATCTGATAAAGCTCCATTTGGATCCTTCTGTATCATCTTCTTGAACATAATAAGAGCTTGTACATCAGTCTTGATCATTGAATCCCCGTCTTGTTTTGTCCCAGGAACTAAAACAAACAGCATGAAGAGAAGTGGCAGAGCAAGATGATAGAAAAGCTGAACTGGGTTGCCCTCCATTGAAGACACAATTTGCAGGAACACAATACAGAGAGAGAGACAGAGAGACAGAGAGAGAAATGAGACAGTGTGTATAGAGTAGAGAGGGGCTGTTTGAGTGTGTTATGTGTAGTGTAGAGAGAGAGAGAGTGGTGGCTATGATGAGAAATTGCTGTGGAAAGCAGAGGAAAAAAAACTTTAGGAAAAGAAGCTGCTTTATTATTAATTTTTGTGTGTGTGTCTGTGTGTGTTTTATAAAATGGAAAAGGAGGGAACGTGGGAATGAATAAGAAAAGAAGGGAATTGGATTGAAGTTGGTGGTGGGTATGTACTTATACGGTTCTTGAGTACTAGAATTTGTAGGGGGAGAGAATTTCGTGAGAGGATTGATTTGACTTTTAGTCAAAAGGGTTGGCCCCCACAGACAAGGTCTATTTCTCAGATCGGTGCTTTAGAGCTAAAAATTTGGACTGTGCTTGATCCAAGGGCCACTGTCTGATAGTAAGCGTGAGAATGTTTCCCTGCTAGATATTGTGATGATATTATGAGCAATAGGGGCTTTATATATTAAAGAACTCATATACCAATCTGCACCTTTTTATATTTTCTCTCATTTCGGAGTTTGTTCATGCATTTTGTGCACCCTGGTGTGACCAGGTGGTTCATGTCAATTCATTGATTTATAGTTTCTTTTGCATTAAAATGGAAAGTTGTTTTTGATTCTGGTTCTTCCATTTGAGATGGTCCATGTAGAGTCAAATCTTCGGGTCTCAACTCTCAACTACTTGGTTTTGGCTGCAGAATCCACTTCTCTTTATTCAATTATATTTTTGTTCATTTTGATGGTTTTTTCATATGCAGAATAAGAATTAAAACCTTGACATTGCAGTTTCCTTCGGATTTCATTTCATCCCATTCGATCAACAGTGCTTGGATCATAATACATTTGGTAATTTGTCAATTTCACATTTTGACCTGCTATCCCTAACTGTCCCTTGTCAATTGGGCACTTGATTTGAATCCACAACCAATGTGTTTTTCTTATAATTCATATTACACCCATAACTCTAAAAATATATTAAATCTTACAAATTATGTATTTGACATTATTTCAAATTAGGATAAAATGGATTGATGCTTTATTATAGTCACACGCACAACCTTAGTACACATCAACTGTGCACTAATATCTAGATCCAAAATGTTAACAAATTCACGGAATGAGCATAATAATCCTTGTTCATGACAGGATGAAATATATCACAACACTATCCAAAATTCCAATCCCATCTCATAATCACATCAGGGAGAATGAATTCCATGTTGTAGGGGAATTTAACAAAGAAAAAGATAATGTACTGTGGGACCCATGTGCTGAATTTGAAGTGTAATCATTATACAGATCAATTGGTGTGCAAATGTTGCTTCACTAAAAAATAAAATACTTGTTGCTAAGTAAACAAATAGAGGCCCACATAGGAACCAAATCAATGAGCTCTGTGTTAATGGCATGGGAGGTTATGATTCCCCCAATTGGCCCCTTTGCTGCTTTTCTTGGCTACCAAGCTGGGTTGAGTCCCTCCTATTCAATTTTCACCCTCTACAACCCCTGACTTGGTTCAAACCATCTTTATCTTTTACCTTAAAGTTCAACTTTATTGCTGGTTTTGGGACCACCCATTGCTTTATGAGATTTTTATCATACTCTCCATACACACAAAAAAAAAGCCAAGTTGCGTGTTCATTGATTGTTAATGTACAAACCCCTAATTGATTGAATTTCATGAACTGTATCATGTATCTTTTAAGTATTGAATTGTTTGTAAAAGGTTTTGAATTATTTGAGTGTACCAAAAAGATTCATGGGTTGTATGATTTTATTAGGGTGTTTTGAACAAATAGTTTTGAATTTATGAATAGTTGTCTATTATGTAAAATGGGAAAAATTAACGGAATCTATAAAGATATTGGTTTAAAAAATATTTAAAAAAATATTTTATAGGAAAATGATAAAACAATTAATTTTTTTGACGACTTTTTATATTTCTCATAAAAGTAGCTTAAATATGTTCATAAAATGGTTTATTAACAAGTGTCCTAAAAGCACCCGTTAACACGATTTATGTAAAACTTGACTTTTCACTTACCGGCATATTGGAAAAAGAATTCTCTTTTTGAAATTGATTCATTTCATAGTTTAAATTTAATATTAGAAATATTTTTCTTTTTTGTTTTACTCAAATATATAATTTTTCCTAAATATCTTTTATGGTTTATCCAATGTTCACTGAAGTTATCAAAGACTCTCACTCTCTCTCCCTCTCTCTCTCCCTCCAATTTTTTTTCCCATTATATTTTTGGTTCTATTATATAATTGAGAGGAAGTAAGGTTTCTTCTCTTTTTCTCTTGAAGTTATTATTACTATACTTATTTTTTTGTTCTTTATTTGGATTTTTGTAGAGACTTTTGATTGGATAATTTCTCTTTAGATTGGGATTGCCAAAGTCTATTTAAATAAATAATTTATTTTGTGTATAGTTGCCCTTAGATAATCAAATCTATTTCTACAAGATGACGACGATGATTACAAATAAGATTATTTGCATGATATATAATGTGTTGTGTTATCACTTTTGGGTGTGAAGTGAATTATCTACATTTTGTTACTTGGATTTTTTTTCCTACGTGAAAATGTTATGATTATTTTATTTTACTGAATTATGGATATTACAAATATTTTTTCATTTTTTTTTTTTGGAGAAAGGAAAATATATTTTCATTTGGCTTGTTTTGTTTTGTTTTAGATATTATAATATGAAAGATGATAAAGTAAATTTATAAGGTAATTATGCTCTGAGGTAATAACAATAACCTCTCAAGTGTTTGTAGAAAATGACAATCCTTTCCCTGAGTTTTGTGATAAACATGACAGAAAATTAGAAACAAAGTAATTCCTATTTTGCCATTTAACTGCCCTATTTATGTGGACTAGCCTTTCATTGGTTGAGCGATAGTATTCTTGACTTGTCCTTGGCTTCGAAATGAAAAATCTATCTTGCCATTGAGTTATCCAATTTACCAAATTCATAAAATATTAAGAATGTTTATTTGGATAACCCGAAGTCCAAACTAAAGATTTCATTGAATCTATTACACTTATCACAAATGTTAGGGGTGGACTGTTATATTTACAAAACTTTGGGGTGACTATTGTTTCCTTACTCTCCCTCCTCCCTTTCCAATTATCAATTTCTATGAGAGGATATTAAAATCGATAAACAGAAAGAAGGAAAATATATATTCAAAGTTCTTGGTGTCGTTGGTGTTAGGGAGTTGTCAAAGAAATCACAAAATCTTCAAGAGGCCTTGGAGTGGCCAAGGAGACTTGATTTTGTGATTGACAGCTCAATTCACAGATCTGATGACTATCAAGAAGAAAAGAATATTCGAGAAACTAGATGCTAGATAGAATTGGAGGCTCAATCACTTGGTCATTACTTAGCTTGGAGGGTCTTGTAAGTGATTTGTATTGCAACTACTCTTATTTAGTAGATTGTTTGGTGCTATAGGCATCGGAGGATTTTTTTGCCCAATTGTTCGGTTTATCTTCCATGACCACTTTCGGTGTTCTCGTGGGTGTTATTGATTGTTCGGAATTCTTTGTTTTGCTTATGTATCCATGCAATATGTTAATTGGCTAATAATATTAATAGTTGGGCTTAATTTGATAGTTAGCTTAAAATTGACATGATCAATAGTAAAATATGGGTCTAAAGTGTAACTCTTAAGACCAATTAGTACGTCTAAAATTATGCCGAACAAATTGAAGCAATTACGCCCAAAGCTGACATCCCTATGACAAAGAGCTTTTGTCCTAGGACGGGTAATCTAGGACAAAACCATAATTGCTCAAGAGATTACGCATGTGATGAGGGAAATGAGAGTTAAGAAAGGGTTTATGACATATGAAAGATTCACGTGGAGAAAGCTTATGATAAAATGGATTTTTATCTTGGAAACTTTGGAGGACTAGAGAACAACCCACTAGATAGCAAGGAATGGAAAAAAAAAATAAAAAAAAATAAAAAAATACTGCAAACTGAAAATTCAAGAAAGACTTAAGCTATTATTGTGGAAGTTAGGTTGCCAAATAATTTTAGCTAGACCGGTAATTGTGAAAATGGATGCATATTATATGTGAGTTGAGGAAGAAACCCTTAAACACATATTCATAAATTGTCCATAACTGACTAGGTTAGATTTGCGATACAAGCAATAGAAAAGCTAAAAACTCCCATAAGAAATTAGTATTATTTACCACTATTTGATTTTGAACTTCTTGGTTGACGGGATTGTTAATCATCCTTATAAGGAAATTATAATTATTATTTCTGGTATAAGGAAGTAATTTTTGTTGCCCATAATATTCAATTATTGTGGAATAGGAGAAATTATTAGATCTATCGGAAGGACCGCTGAAATGGTCCCTCCTAAATAATAAAATAACGTCATCTATCCAAATGTGTGAGTTAGCTTCATAAAAAAAAATTACCAGGTGAGTCACATTTACATGAATAACAACATTTTGTTGGTTAGGAGGACCAAAAATGACAATTTTAGCAATCCTTCTAGTGAACCTAATAATTTCTCATAGAGTAGGGTCTTTTGTGTAATTTTAAGGGAAAGATCGGCATCTCATTTATTTCCTTTTTCTATGTAACTTCTTTATTTCTTTTTGCTTCTAATCAGAGTATTATTCAGCCAAACAAAAAAAAGACTGTAACCAGAAGTGTGAACGAGTAGAATATTAGTCGTGTAAATGAAGTAAAATGGCCTTTTAATTATGTCAAAGCTTTGGGTGGAAAATCTTGGTGGAATCAGATATATAGCTCGTGGGTCTAAATTATAAAGAATAAGTGCAAGTCCTTTCAATTTATTCGTACGTCTTTGAAGTTGTAGGCGTGGAAAAACTAAAAAGACAGTTGAAGGATAAATATTATTTTGTGCGTTCACATGCTCAAGGGTGAAAGCGAGGTTTTATATTTGGAAACCAAACCATGAATTAAAAACTGTTGATAATTCTTACAAAAAAATGCTGATAGTTCAAAATAATAAACATGAACTTGAAGCGATCTCCCCTCTTTAAATAGAAAAAAAAAAATCAATTACCCAAAAATAAAAAAACTTATTTAAAAAACGTGTGCCAAAATTCAAAATTAAGTTAACATATATTTAGTAGGTTAAAATGCAAATTGTATCCTTTAAGATTGATTGAAATTCATTTTAGTTTTTTAACTTTACTTTCGCTCAGTTGAATTTTTTAAATTTCAAACTTATTCAATTCAAGTTTTCCATCGAATTTCATTAAAAAATTGTCATTTAAAAAAATAATTGTCACATAAAAAGAATCTATAAAATTAATAAACATATATATATTTTTTATATTTTTTATGTGAGATTTTTTTTTTCATTAGTTAATTGCATATTTAATGACAATTTTTTTTTTAATGAAATTGGATAAAAAGTCTGAATTGAATAAATTTGAAATTTAGATGACTCAAGTGAAATTTAGAAGAATGAAAGTAAAATTAGAGGTCTAAAATGAATTTACTCAAATCTAGATGGTGTAATTTGCATTTTAACCTATTTAGTATTAACAAAATATATAAAAAAAAAATAAATATAAAAGACACAAAATAAGTATTTTTTTTAACACATTTCAATTCAATATTTATGATATATCAAAATGACACTCGACATATTTTTATATTTCAAAAAACGTAGTTTTGATAACATTCATGATAGAAAAAATTCATTTCATAGTTGCAATAAAACTAAAGAGTAAGTTAAAGTACAACAACACTATAAATATGGTGAGAAGCTCCTTACCGGTTATTGGCACAATTTAGAAATATTTAATAATTTTTTAAAGTCTAAATGTGAAACTATATTATACTAAGTGGCTGAGGAACCCTCCCCCTGACTTTAAAAATATTAAAGTAGGCATAAATTTTCCCTTTGTCGTTTAAAATTTTTGTACAAACACTAATTTAAGGTACTAATACTATTATCTCATATTTATTTTAATATATTTTGATATTAATTTTTTTAACCATGATTAACTCATTAACTTTAAAATTATTTTAAGCATACGTATCTAAAAATACATAAATAAACCACTTTAATGAAACCTCTTTAGTTTTCCTAAGTAAACACTTTTATATATATATATATATATATATATTTTTAAAGAGAGTTATGGATACAAGAATGTATTTCCGTTAGAAGAAAAGAGCTATGATTTTTATGATTTTTATTGAGTATTTTTATTATTATATTTTCCTTATAATACATTGTATATGTTAAGGTATATAAAATATAAAAGCCATATTTATTATTTATTGTATATATATGAAATTTATTTATTTTTATGCATTTTATAATTTCTATAACTATTATTATACTCTAATATGTAATCTTTAATTTATTTAACAGTAAATCACAATCTAAAATGTTTAAAGAATACTAATTGTAATTAATATAATTTAAAGAATAATAACACACAATTTAATACAAGAAAATATTTATCATGAAAAAATTAGTCACAAATGAACTTTTTAAAGTTAAAAATAAAAAACTTTAGTTTGAGCTATGACAAAAAATGTAGTACTTTTTATTCAACCAAAAAATAAAATGTAGTAACTTTTTTTTTTATGAACATAAAATGTAGTAACTTTTCCCTTGCACACGTTGCTTTGACAAATTGGCATGGTTACTTGTTTTTCGAGCTTAATTAACAGTATTGGCGGAAATCTACATTGGGTTCACATCAATCAATCATGAGGATAATTATGCTATCTTAATTTTTGGGCATTGGTGCCAGCCGAGGTGGCAAGAGGCAACCAAAGTCTATGAAAAGCATTTGCTCAAAGACTCAAAGAACAACGATAATGATAAAAAAATAAAATCAATTTTTTGACATGATAAATTACTATAATTTATTTATACAATACTACTTTTATTATATGTTTATTATGATTGAAATTATTTTCATTACACATTAACCTTAGCTTGTCAATTAGACAATTGTAAATATATATATATAAAATTCATTACGTAAGTGCAGTTATGTTGATTAATGTAAAACGAGTAGGACAGTGTGATAAGGGATTGAAATGCTCACCGACTCTCCTTTTTTAAGTAAGACCTAATTAAAGAGAGCACTATATATAACGATGGAATCCATATCACTCCAAACTCCAAAGTAGCTGCAGACCATGGAGGAGGGTCATATTGTTATGATATTGGTAGATTACATTTTGACCGTTTAAAAAGGTGTTTAAAACTTTAAAATCTGTTTATTAAATTTTTATTTAATGTTCATGACAATAAGTTGGCCCTTGTTAGTGGCTTTTAATAAATAGTTCTGGGACCTAGAGGCAAAACTATGGTGTATATTATATTAATGGTGATGTTCACTACAAAGTTCTTCGAAGTCTCACCACATATCTAAATTTGTCCTCATGCTAATCTACATTGTCGCTATTGGTAATGGTAAGAGCATTTCGGTTGTGGCCTAAATACTTTTAAACCATTATTATTATTATTATTATTATTATTATTATTATTATTAAATACAAGGGTTTGTTAAATTCATAGTAGAAGTCATTTTGGTTTAGCAAATTAAGGGAATGATATGTGTCCGTACCTGTCAATATGTTTATATCTGCATTTTTTATAAGCCCAGATATTAACCTAAATATTTAAATAACATGTTAATACCATTTTTTATAAGCCCACATTTTTGACAACCAAAATGTTTACAAAGAGGAAAACCTGAGTACTTGGTTGAAAAACCTCTTCGTGATGTCTCACCACCAAAATGATAGAGTAGAGAAAATAGTTCCTGTACATCTTAAATACCAGTCACTCCAAGCTATGAAGTGATGATGTACTTGAGCCCTCTAATCTTTTCTCTCCTCTAGTCATCGAGTTAACAATTGAGCTCCAGTTGCAATCTCTAGGTCTCTTTGATCATTCTGGCTTTCCAATGGTTCTCAAGCTACAATCAACACAATAATTCTGAAGGTTGGTTTGTGTATGATGGATTTAATCTCCTCTCTTAAATTTGGCAATTGTGAGAGAGAGAAGGTAGAAAGATTGATGAGGGTTTCTAGGTTTATGGGTTCTGTCTAACTCTTCATATGGGAATTAGGTGTGTAAAATCGTGGAAAATCCTTAATTCTCTAAGCTTTTGGAGAGTTCACTCCTCCAAACTGTTGGGCGAGAAAGAGGCAAATTATTTGTGGTAACATAATTTCAAATCTAACTTTCGTTTCACAGTTCGCTTGATAGCTCTCACTTAGAGGAGAAAACTTCAGTAGTGCAGCACATACCTCACCAAATCAATACAATTAAAGATCAACAAAAATACAAGAAATAATATAAACTATATGCCTATATTTCATGGTTAATTAATTCCCTTTAAAAATCCACTACTAATAATATGAACTATAACCATAAATAAAATTTTACAAAACTCACTATTGGTGAACATACGAATAAATATAATTGAATTGCATGTCTTCTCATTACTTAAGACTCATTGAACACATAAATTTCCAACTCTTCTCGTCAACTTATTATTTAATTAATTCATTAAAAAAAATTTAATATTAAATATCTCCAATAACACTTACAAAAAGAATTAACCCAAAACCTAAATACACTTGAACATACCCTTGTATTAACAAACTAGACAAAATTTGTTTGTAACTCTCTCAGTAAAAAAATATTGTTTTCTAACTCTCAAATAGAACAAAACTATCACATCAAACCCTTAAGAGCATTAGCATTGAGGGGTGTAAAAACCCCTCTTTTCTACTTTACACTATATATGGGCCAAAACATGCTACATTTGGGGTTGTATTTCTAAAACATTATAGAACCCAGCTATAGTAAGTTGCTAGATTTGCAACTTATTGTTCATCAATTGTAAACTTAAAATAAATGATTTTATTCACTCATATCTCTCTCCCTCTCTCTCTGGGTGATTTGAATTTGGTAGACAGTGATGTGGTTTGGCTTGATTTTGGTGGTTGGGGCTTGTTTGACTTGAATCGATGTGGGTTTTCGATGTTGCTATGTTGTTTTAGTGTAGGTTGGTTGTTTCGGTGATGCTGGGATGTGTACGGTGGTTGGGGCTTCTTTGAATCGGCATGGGTTTGTTGTTTCGGTTTTGGAAATTTCAATGGTGGTGGTGGTGGGTTTCGGGTTTTGTGGTTTCTAGGTTTCAAGATCATTTTTTGGGGTTTACAGGTTGTGGGTTGCTGATGGGTTATTGGGTGGTGGCTTGGTCGTGGTAGGCGTGGGTTTGATGGGCATGAGTTTGGTGGGCGTGGGTTGTGGGATGTGTGGGTTTGGCGTGGTTCGGAATTTTGGTTGTGGGTTGTTGTGGTTTGGTGGTGGTAGCTGTGTGGGTTTTGGCTATGATGTTGGCTGTGTGGGTTGGAATATGGCTATGTGGGTTGGAATGTGGTTGTGTGGATTTGATGGGGTGAGAGGGAGAGAGGGAAGATAGAGATGGGAGAGAAGAGAGGATTGATTTGTTTATATTATTTGTTGGTATAGTTTATATTATTTTAATAAGTTGTATATAAAAATAGAAACTGAGATGTTAGGTGAGTTGTAAAATGAGATGGTAAAATAGATAAAGTAGATTTTTAGGATATAAAATAGAATTTTTTTGCATCCTTTAATGCTAGTACTTTTACAATGTTGTCTATATATGAGTTTTTAATACTATTTCTTGATGGATGAAGAATGTCTTCTTCTTCCTTTTTTGGACAAAATTTCAAGTGGGAAATTTAAACTTTAGACATCTTCATACAAAAGAATATCTTTCTTAATAGACAAGGAAATAAAAATTAACATTATTTTTTTTTAAAGGAAAAAATTTTACCATATCATAAAAACTCAAATAATTAAGTCAGTCAAAGTATAAATCCTCCAAACCATTAATGAAGTCAATAATATATATTAAGGATTTCACCATTTTAACCTAGTATATATGGATAAGATATCTCTCTTTTTTCTTAAAGGAGAAATGGATAAGTGTCTTAACACCAGAAATAAGGTAAACTTACCAATATAAGATATATATATATATATATATATAAAAGAAATAATTACAACATAATTACAGTAATGATATAAGTTGAACACATGAATGTAGTCCCAATATATTGACTATGAGTTGGCCCTACCAAGATTTCTTTTGGAGAACCCAATTGGGTTTAACTGCTTTCAAGTTTCAGCCATCTGTTTACCTTAACTTTGTTTGACGAGTCTTGAAGTTTATCTACCAGTCAGGTTCAAAACAAACTTCAAGATCTAACGGTAGTTTATAATAATTCAAGGGACTAGGATCTTATCATTTTACTTTTAAGATTTTCTAACATGACTTTTAGAGTGTGAGTATAAAGAAGTAAAATGAAGTGCGACTTTTGATACAAACAAAGGGCTAGAAATAGAAGGGCAAGACCAAATTGTCGTTCATAGCACGCCAAGGGACCGACTTTATATCACTTCCCACTAATATGTTTATTTTTGCAGAATCCAAATGATTGGTGATGATCCCGAAAACTCTTTCTTTTTCTGACCAATCCCAATTTCTATCTCTCACTATTGTCTATTGTGTGAATCTTTGCGAGAAAAATGTTTTCATCATGGGTCTTATCAAATGATGAAAAATTATTCCCTTGGCGTGCAAGCTTTTTATTTGTTGGGCTAAGGTGCTCTTATGCCTTTCTTTTTGGCTCAATTCGTATGTATTGTAAGTGTAACTTTGTCACATTCCGGTTTCCATTTACATATATGGTTTGTGTATTACTTTTTTTTTTGGGGGGTTGGGGTACGTAGTAAAAGGGCTTTTGTGTATGGTTCAGTTTTTAGATGCACCTTATTTATCAGGCAATTCGGGTAGGTTTAAGAGGAACAGATTATTCAACCTTCTGCATTTGCATGGCATAATGTCTCACTAAATTTGATCTTAATTAAGCCAAACAGTTTGGAATCTTAATAGGGATCAAACTTCTTCTCTTTTTTTCTCCCGATTTTTCTGGTTATCTAGTAATCTTCTGCTGTCGTCAAAGAAATATTTAGGCGCTGTTAAAGATGTTCCCTAAACCTATATAGAGTTTTCTTTTTGACTCAGAAGTGGAAAAGCAAGGGGCTCTATCCTAAACAGTAAACATTGCCGATGGGAATAGAAATATTCAAAATGAAGGATTTCTCTTTTTCTCTATCCTTTTTCCAAGAGTTGACTGAACGAAAGTGATAATAATTCTCACTTACTCAAATGACGACACTGTATTGCTAAGCGTAGAAGCTCTTCTAAGCGACTAAGCCTTTACTACAGTTGTAAAAGTGGATAGGCAAACGAATTTTCGAACCCCTTGAATGATGGCCTTTCTACATGCCCTACCCCACTACGAATACAAAGTGAAAAAAAGATATCATTAATATCATTAATTTGCTTAATAATTAATATAAAGTTTTTGCTTTTATTTTTAATGTGTGGTGTGAAAAAACTAAGTTAGACACGTTGGACAAAGAAGATCAGACTAGGATTTGTAATTCAAAAATGTCCATACAAGTAGGGCTATAAAATAATAAAGGGTAAATTACATCTTTGATCCCTATCCTTTATACTAGATTTCAATTTAGTTTATAATCTTTCAATTGTGTCAAGTTGATTCCCAACCTTTCAATATTGTTTTAATTTAGTCCCTTCTGTTATCTATAAGATGAAAAAGTTTGACATGTCTAAATAAAAAAAAAATTGCCACATCATCTGCCATTTGGACTAACACAACAGTGTTTTTATTTTTTATTTTTAAGAGAACACATCATTTTTTTTTTTTTTGAAATAACACGTCAATTTTTTTTTTTTTTTTTTTTTTTTGAGAAAACCCAAATCAAATCATTTTAGTATGATTCAGACCCATGTAAAACACTATCTCCCTAGAAAGAATCCAAAATCCCTTCTCCATCTTTCTAGCCGGCGGCGCCTCTCTCTTCTAACGGCATCAGGTTCATCCCTCTCTCTCTCTCTCACTAGGTAAACCAAATGACAATAGAAACATTCCCAAACCCCTGACTCTTCCTCTACAGTTCCATAAAGCCATTTCTCTGCTCCATATTTTCATCACAAAATTGTCTTTCATGGTATAAAATTTCTATTCAATCTGTTGGGTATTGAGAAAAAACAAAAGAGTTTAATTTTGTTCATTTAAAACAAAAGAGTCTTCATCCTTGAATTTTATTTAAACAAATAAAAGTTCATACACATCGGTACACTAAACAAGATAAAAAAGAGAATACAACAAATCAAATCTATCTACAAAAGACCAAGAGGCCTCCTCTTATGCCAACTTTCTTTGCTCTGCCACAATAACAGGTAGGATCTGCAAATCTTCAAAAAAGAGCAATAGCTTTACGTAACTTCTTGTTTTTGTTGATAGGTAGCTTTCCAAAACTTGTTAAGATCACTGATGTGTTAGTCTAGGTGGCAGATGATGTGGCAATTTTTTTTTTTTTAGACCGTTTGACATATTAGACTTTTCCATCTAATAGATAATGGTAGGGACTAAATTGACAAGACACTGAAAGGTTAGGGACCAACTTGACACAATTGAAAGGTTAATGACTAAATTGAAATCTAGTGTAAAGGATAATGACCAAATATATAGTTTACCCAATAATATAATAAGAGAAAGGGTTAAAAAATTATTTTCATACTTAAACTTTACACAAATTTCGGTTTTCATTCTTAAACTTTAAAAAGTTCATTTTTTTTTCCTATACTTTTGCAACTATTCAATTTTATGTCCTTTTGTTCATGTTGGTCAATTTTATCCTATGTGATGTAGCAAAAAGTTGATGTGTTATATATATATATATATATATATATTTAGGGTTTGTGTTATATTATTTAGGGGACCATATTAGACAAGCTAGATCAAATTATAGGGACAAAGCCTTGTAGGCTAGGGGTGGCAATTGGGCAGGTTGAGTAGATATTGGGTAAGGTCATAAATGGATTGGATACATCCTTACCCATTTATCCATTTATTATCCATTTAAAAATAAATTAAATAACATTAACTACCCAATCCATTTAATTCCCAACTCAACCCATTTAACCCACAATACCAAATAATACAATTTTAAACAAACAATAAATAAAATTATCTTTCTCTTTTCTTTCTTTTCCTACAATTTTTCTCAGCAACCAAACAAAACACATTGTTATCATCAAATTTTGTTAGTTAAAAGACTCCAAACTAAAAACTAAAATCTCAAACTACTGTTGAAATACATTAACTTTCTCATATGAAAACCAAATCACAAAAAAAATTTCTGTCTCCTCTTTTCCTTCATTCTTTCTTAGCAACCAAACAACACGCATAGACCTAAAATTCAAATTATATAAAAAAACCGTATTGTAGATCTTCGAAATTGAACCTCTCTTCTTCCTTTGTGAGTGAGCTTGATCTGTGTTGAGCTTCCCTTTCTTGGTCACATGGCCAAGCTAGCAAGAGTTGCTCAAGCTCTCATCTTTTCTTGTAACTGAAAGCTTCATCTGCGTCATCTCCAGTGAAGAAACTATCATCGGTACCAAAGATGAATGTGGTGGTGAGCAGTGGCAGTCTTTAGCCATGGAGGCCTTGATATGAGAGAGGGCGAGATGGATTAGAGTATGTAGGATATGTTTGGTAGCCAGGAAAATGAAAGGAAAAAATAGAAAAACCCATGAAAATCAAGAAGAAGGAAAGTGAGATAGTATAGGTCTAGCGGCCGATTAAGAATAACGAGTTAGAGCACTAGCATCCGAGATGCAAAAAAAGTTCTATTTTACACCCTCAAAATTTGCTTTATCTATTTTACCATCCCATTTTACAACTCACCCTACATCCTAATTTCTATTTTTACATACAACTTATTAAAATAATATAAACTACACCAACAAATAATATAAAAAATTCAATTCTCTCTCTCCTATTCACTGTCTCTCTTCACCATAGCCATTTTTTTATACCCATACCCATTCATAGATTCACCACAGCAAAACAGCCCACAACCATAGCCACCATGGCAGCACCCCCACCAACAACAAATACCCACCATTAAACACCCACCACCACAACCGTCAAACTCCCACCACCAACAAATACCCACCATCAAACACCACCACCACCAATACCCACCATCAAACACCCACACAAAATACCCACCATCAAACTTCAATCATCAAACACCCACCACCATTTACCCACCATAAAACACCCATCACCACCAATACCCACCATCAAACACACACCACCAACAAATACCTACCTTCAAACACCCACACAAAATACCCACCAGAAATATTCACCGACCACCACGTTGTTGGAAAATCTGGTTTTGTATCTCATACAAAACACATAGCGAAAGCAACAAACATGAATCTACTTCATTCATGAGATAACATGTAACCTTGAATTCTAGAACAAAGAATAGAAAGCGTTCCTTGGTCCAGTGAATTTCAAAACCAAAGATCAGAAGTTCTCAGAAACACTTTCAATTTTCACTCCAATTCCACCAACGCCCAAGAAGTGTGGTCTCTCAATCAGTTTCTAAGAAAGAGTAAGAGAGTGGCTTTCACTCACACATACAAACCATTTCATAAAGATTTCTCTCTATGTTGTTAGTTACCAAATTATGTATGTTTCTCCCTTTATATCTAACTGATTATCTAATTAGACTAGCCTTTTGGGCATTTCCAATTGGGCTTAAGTGTGTAGCTTGGAGTGGGACCAAAAAGGATTAAAAAGACACTAGCTCCAATAGGCATTGAGTTTTTCTATCAACTCTTGACAAGTCAAAAGTTATCATCAACTATATTTAATATCACTATATAAATATAGTTGCACTCTAGGCCTTATCTATAAATTATATCTCAAGACTTTATTATACATATAATCCGTTTATTAAAATATTCGTATTAATACAAAGTTATGAATATAGACTATTACTTTGAAGATTACTATATCTTAATTCTTGAGTACCTGGTTTAATCCTTTATGTTATTCATTATATATTTATGAAATTCAATTTTATAAATATATATTTTAGTAACTTCTTACTAAAGTGGTTGAGCCCAACACTCTGAATAACCAAACTCATTGAACTTATCTCAAGGGAATATTTTCTATCTCCGTTAAGAGATTATAAATTCCATCTTGAGAATATATATTCCATCAACACTAAATGCAGCTGTCCAACATACTGAGGTTTTGATCGTGACTTATAGAACTCACTCTTGATATATCAAAGCAACTTACATTTCATGATCAGGTCCATTATTCTCTCAGGATTTAGAGTTAATGTAAATAGAAATCGTGAGATTTATTACTCATTTGACAGTCGTTAGGAGAATAATAAATCTCACAGCGGTCCAGTTTAATATGTCTTAAGTCTTAAAACATATCAACATATTAACTAAAAGTCTCCACTTCCATTATCAAGACAAATCATCTTAGTTGATATGTTATAATCTTCACAGATGAAATGTTCAATTTCATCACCGACTACGAACTAAAATTCTGAGTTTACAAAGAACTTGTGATTTATATCTTTCTGTGACTTTTTACATAAATCACATACTATGCATCTCATGGACTAAGATAATGCCCCATTAGTTCATTTATAGATAGTCTCATATAATTAAACAATTTAATTATTTGTAACATTCCATTAAATTGGATTTTAGAGCATAAACCCCAACACACGATTGCCGCCACCAAACTATGAGTGTTGGTGGACATGGAGATTGAGAAGATGAGAGAGGTAAGTCCGAGAAATAAAGTGAGAGAAGGGAGAGAAGAAAGCCACGTATAAAAAGAGAGAGAGAGAATAGAGAAAGAATTTTTTTTTTTTTTAATCTAACAACCTGCTATAGTAAGGTTGTATGCTTACAACCTTACTGTTCATAGTTGCCAAAATTTTTTAGAAATACCAACCCGGATGAAGCATCATTTTGGCTTATAAGGATGTAAAATACCAATTGAGGGATGTTTACACCCCCCCCCCCTCCCCAATGTTAATGCTCATAGGCTTTAGTTTAGTTTTTTTTTTTTTTTTTTTGGAATTTATTAAGCATTTAAATTTTAGAGTAGGTAAAAATATATTTTGGATGTCCAATGGTTAACTAGTGGGTTTACCCATTAAGATTCATTTAATTATATTATCCAAATGAGTATTTACTTATTTAACCCAAATACTTAATTCGGTTGGATTAAAACCTTATCCAAATTAGACCAGTAACGGACGGATTAATGGGTTAAATTAAAAATTTCCACCCCTAAGTTCAACTAGTTGGTACTTTCCAATATTTTTTATCAAGACATCTAGGGTTCAAATTCCCCCTATCTCCAACTATTAAAGGAGATCCAATTGTAGGGATTGCATCTTAAGTTGTTGTAGGTAATATGGTCCCATTATTTAGCATTAAAAAAAAGGTGATCTCACTTGGACCAATTCATTAAAAAAAAAAAATTGAACATTTTGCACCAAATGGTCAGTCACATGTACATTTCTAAATTATTGAGCAAAAACAAAAATAATCCCCACATGTTCGGGATTTTTATTTTATTTATTTTTGTTAAATGGGTTGGTCCAAGTTAAATGACTTGATTCTAAAAATTTAACATATCAACTTTTTGTTAGGCCACGGTAGGATAAAACCAATGGACATGGATGTAAAGACAATATAAAGTGGAACGGCTGCAAAAGTTTAGGGATGAAAATGTTGAAAAAATAACTTTTAGAATTTGGGTAAAAAACTTAACTTCGTGTAAAGTTTAAGGATGAAAAAAATATTTTAGCAAATTAGAGAAAATATTTGCAAAACCCTCCAGCATAGGAAACTAGTGTGTTTGTGATGCAAGAATTTTGAAAACTTGTTTTTATAGTTTTATTTTTTTATATGTAGAAGAATTTCTTAGAATTATTTTTATTTTATGATAATTTGTGAAAAATTGGTTCTTCATTTTTTTAAAAAAATTAATGAAATATAATTCGTATGCACATCTCAATTCTCGTTGTTGTATTTTTTTTTTAATGTTTTTGTTTTATAACAATTATTAGTATGACACTTCAAATATTTGGAATTTGATCATTTAGTTGATCACATGGTAAGAATTAATGACAATCGTTTGCAATGAATCACCTTATAGGAGCTAGTGACATTGGTTTGGTACTATCTACCAAGGCTCCTATGATGCCCAAGTCAGAAAGTGTTTTTTAAAAACAAATTATGGATGTTGAAAGTATTCACTCTCTTCCCAATCGATGCATGAGATCTCAATTTATACGAGAAAGATGAGGGAAAAATAAAATAAAGTAAGAGCTTCAGAGAGCTACAAATTTATTTATTTATTATTTATTTTATGTATTATTATTATTATTTTTTATATAAGATAGAAATTCTACTCTAGCCTAATCTAAGTATATATGTATGTAAAACTCTCTCCTGGAAACTTGAATTTCAATTCTTATCCCTCATATCTTACAAACACTTATATTTATGTAGTGATTATCGCGTTAAAGGTGTGCGGTGGTCATGTGGCATATTAGTCTATTTTAGAGTCTCATGCGAGATCATTGAAGCCCTGATTTTAGTGTTGCTCTATAGAAAATGAAGAGGAAAGGTGAAAAAGAAGTTGTTTAATATATTTCTTTCTTTTGAAATTAGTATTAATTAAATGGCAATTCATTATTATTGCTGTTAATATTATAATAGTCATTACGATTTTTTCTTTTTCTTTATTATTTTTTTGAGAATACTAAGTATTTTAACACACACACACAAATGGGGAGAGGGGAAAAAGTCTTAAAAAAACTGACAGTGGAATATTATATATTATATAAACAATGAGATTGTAGACAAAACAAAAAGGCTAGTGGAATAGTTTCACCAACTGTATGCACTAACATAACTATCCAAAATCTATATATATATATATATATATAAAATCTAATTGGAATTCAAGTTGGAATTCAATTAGAGTCTAATTTTGTGTCATGTGTCCCATCTAATCTAAGTTTTAAATTTTGTACCAAGTGAATTAATTCAGTGCAAAAATTTGATTTCAATTAGTGTTTAATCTTGCACCATGTGTCCCATCTAATCTAAATTTTTTAATTTTTAAGTCAAATGAGTTAATTTAGTGTAGAAAACAAGGAGTGTAATATAAATAAATCATAAAAAACCTAATCATATAACTAAAAATAATTCAAATTCATAAGTCATTTATGTAAGATACTGTGATTATGTATGGTCCATTACTAATTAGGTTTTGTATAAATAGTTTTTTTAAATCATAGTTTAGAGAAAATTCAATTATAATCAAAATTAGATTTTGCTTTTGTTAGCTTTCCATACAAATTAAATTGTTTAAATTTTTGCTGTCTGTTATTTTTTCTTTGAACCAATGGGCATATTTTTTTTTATACATTTTCTATTCAAATATTTTGTATGCAAAGATATTGAACATAACAAACTGTAATTGAGCTGAATGATTCCATACACTTATCCCCATTCAATTTAAAAGATATTATTTGACCAATTTATTATTTCATTTTCTGTTGTATTTAGTAGAATTTTACAGAAAATAATTGTGAATTGATATTGTATATATAGTATTCGATAGTGATTTTCAAAATATATAAATAATAGCAATGTAATGAGAAGTTTGGCATAACCAATATCATGAAAATTGCTAGAAAAACTATTTTAGTATCTCTAAATATACTGGTCAAATTATGTCTTATATGTTTAATAACCCAAGCTAATATCAATTGCACTACTATAATTCATCATTCCCGTGCGTAAGCATGGGTTACATACTAGTATATATTAATAGCCAAAACTTAGAAAAAATTCAATTAGAATTTAATTGGATTCTTAATTTTACACCACGTTTCTCATTTAATTTTTAATTTTGTGCCAAGTGAATTATTGAGTATAAAAATCGAAGAGTCTAAATTCAATTAAATTCTAAATTGGATTTCAATTGGAGTCCAATTTTCTATCATATGTCTATTTAAGTTTTCAATTTTTGTGGCATGTAAATTATTAGGTGCAAAAACTAAAGAGTGTAAAACTAATTAAATTCTAAATTATATATATATATATATATATATAATGAGAAACTATTACATATTTTAGAAATATATGATTTAAAAAAAAAGTATAAACTAATACCATATATAATTTGAATCTCTTCTAAAAAAATGTATAATTTAAATTATATAATTGTGATTATTTTTAATTGTAACCGTGTATATGCATGGGAATATACACTAGTAATAATAATGGAAGGCTCATACCCTTGAGCATGAAAAATCATGATGTAAATTAATCTCTCTCTCTCTCTCAATATATATATATATATATATATATAGGATTCCGAATTAAGCTCACTTAATTGTTATTACTTTATGTATTTTATTTTTATTAATTTATGAATATGTCTATGAGAGATAGCACTAGATTTTAACATTATTAATATCTAAATTTCTTATTTGGTAAGAGTAAATTTAAGAGTAACCATTGTTTAAAAAGGTTAGAAGGTTGAGGGAATTAAAATAAACGAAAAAGGGGCAAAATAGATCACCTATTCGAGTGGTAGTGAACTTGATTAGCTGGCCGTACAGAATGGGCTTGATGAGAATAAGCTTTGAGTCATTGGGCAAAGGTTCATGAACCGTTATTGGGCTTAGCTGAGCCAGGCCTGACTGGCATCATATCACGCCCTTGGGGCTTGGTTGAGCCAGACGGATTTTAAAATGTACGGTCTCTACCCAATTTTTGTTAGATTAGTTCAATTCGGTGTGACCTATATATTTTTTTTCACATACAAAATAAATAAATAAAAATAAAAATAAAAATAATTTACATTAGCTTACTTTGCTCAAAATTCTTTTCTTGGTCATTTTAGTCGGATAACTTTGTCGAAAAATTATTTTAGCCCTTTGAAGTTGGTCATTTTAGTCTAATAACTTTGCCAAAAATCACTCAAAACGACTAATTCATACGATTAAAATTATTTTAAGGTAAATTAATTAGACTAAAATTATCATTTTCAAACTTAAATGACTAAAATAATTTTGGGGTAAAGTTATTGGACTAAAATGACCAACTTCAATCTTAAATAATTAAAATAATTTTTGGGCAACGTTAATGGATGTGAATTGCATTTTTGCCTATATAAGAACAGTAAAGTTAAGCATATTATTTTTGTCTTCCTTTTTGTACAAATAGGTAAATAAGGAATTAAAATTTAATAAATACATAAAATTTTAAGTTTACACGTACTCCAAGGTTTACTAGTCTAATAATTTTACAGAAAAAAAAAAAAGAAAAAAAAAAAGAATTACCTAGATCAAATATCTTCCTCAAGTGAACTTATAATAGTATATGAAGTTAGTTTGCAGAAGTAATAGCAAATAAAAAGTTCTATTTTCACTCAAAGATCATTATACCATACAATAATGGATAATGGATAGAACAAATATACAGTCATGCAGACCTGTGTTGTCTCAAGGTATTCACTTCTTTGCTGTTTTAATTTTTTTAGGGCTTTGTGGACGGTTGAAGTACCACAAAACAGTCCTGATGGCCAACCATTAACATGATAGGTCTTATTTATAAGACCTTAGCAAACCTTGTAGAGAGCTTGGACGTCAATATTTAGGGATCTCAATCTTCGGCCATTGGATAGGATCGGTCAATACCTGAACCACGGTAGCAACTTCAAAGAAAAATTGGAAAAGTTTTGCATTTAGAGAATTTGTTGAAACTGATTTTTTGGGTTGCTCTCCAAAAAATAGATTTAGCTAATCTATTGGAAATGCTCTTAGAAAGTTAGAAGGCTATTGAATTAACTTGAAACTTTTTAAAAAATTATACCTTAATTTTCTCAATCATATCAAGTAAACATTTTGGACTTGAACAAATTGCAACGTATGCCAGAGGCATTAATACAGCCAAAATGTGCCCAACCTATAACAAGGAGCTGGAATCCATCCATTATGCTCTGCTTCACTGTGAGTTTGCTATCCGGGTTTGGAGTTTTTGGGCTGATGGTGTGCAGTTGATCCAAAGAAGCAATTGGACTTTTCCTGATTCAGCCATGTACATTCTTGCACACAAACCCTCTCATGTTTTAGAATCTTTCTTCACTGTTGCTTGGGCAATTTGGTATAATAGAAACAGAACCATCCATGAAGGCAAATGCTCTTCCCCCTTTCAGGTTTGGTAGAAGGCAAGGAGTTCTATAGAACATTTCTCTGATGCAGCATATACAGACCTCTCCACCTCTAGGCCGCCTCTTTCTTGCTGCTGGTCGCCTCCTCCACCTGGTGTATTTAAAATAAATGTGGATGGGGCTTCATCAGACCTTGAAGGAATTTCTAGCATTGGTGTCATCGTTAGAGATTGCAAGAGTGAAATAGTTGCTGCCCTTTGCAAACCTCTTCAATCCCATTACCCGGCGGAATTACTGGAAGTCCTTGCCATAGAGCAAGGTATCCTGCTTGCTCTTGAGTTACATCTTCCTTGTGTGATATGTGAAAGTGATGCTTCTAATGTGGTTAATGCAATCAATGAATCTGCTACTGGGACTTCATTTGGGCACATCATACAAGATATTATTCAAGCCCAAGCCTCCTTTACTTTCTGCACATTCAGATTTCTCAGCCGGGCCTTTAACTATGCAGCCCATGAGCTTGCTCATTTTGCTCGTTGGATTGGTTTTCATCAGGTGTGGTATGGTGTCACCCCGTCTTTTTTAGAATCCATTGTACAAGCAGACTTGCTACACTAATTCCTGCTCTGCAGGTTCCCTTTGGTTTCGGTCTTCTTTGTTATTGTGTTCTCTGCTGCAATACAAATTTTATTCCTCTTCAAAAAAAAAAAAAAAAAAAAAAAAAAAAAAATTGCAACGTATGAGGTCTTTTTACTTTCAATTTATATATTTATCATTTCACTGTGTTATATTTCCCATAAGCCACTATGAATAGATTAATATCACTTTCATGTCCTTAGCTTATCTACCTCTTAATATCTTGATATCATAACCACCGCACACCCTTGGTGCGATGGTTACTCCACAAGTATAAGTGATTGCGAGGTGTGGAGAGTAAAAGCCAGGATTCAAGTCTTTAGGAGGGAGTTTTACACACTTATACACTTAGATTAAACTCGAGTAGTATATCTATCTTGTAAAAAAAAAAAAAAAAAAAAAAATCTTGATATCATAATTCCAATGGACTCCAAAAATATTTTGAAGAACTCTTTATTATATATATATATATGAATGAAAAACACTTTGAAAAATGTTACCACCTAGCTTTGTCTTGAGTCCAACTTCTATATTTTTATCAACTAAATATACTATCTCCTTTAAAGAATAGTGGACTATTGTTGAGCATTTACATGTTTTACTCATTTATATATAATTAGTCGTTAACTCGTGCGATGCATGAGATAATTTTTTTAAAATTATATATATTTACTTTGCTTAAAGAAATAATCATTTGGAACAAATAAGACTTCACCTCTACTTGTTATGGCTCAGAACATACTATATAAATATAATTATATTTGAAATGTAATCAAACATTAAGATAAAAGCGAAGCGTTTAACTTTTTGTTGACTACTCCTCATTGCGCCACGTGGTTACATAAATTAATGCCACGTATACATTTGAAAACACCTAATAGCTGTGTCTTTTTATTTTTCAATATACACATTTTCGGTCAATAAACACTTTTTCATTCAATGGACACTTTTTCGGTCAATAGGCACATTTTCATTCAATAAGTACCCTTTCGATCAGTAGGCACCTTTTCATCCAATAGACACTTTTTCAATCAATAGATACCTTTTAGTATATCCAATATGAAGGATATGACCTTTCAATAGACACCTTTTGGTATATACAACACAAACTAAACTAGAAATGCAACATTCTGTCTCTTATTCCGTTCCACAAAAAACAAATAAATAAAACAACATTACTTTCTTTTGCCTAACTAATAAAACTTTGTGCTAGTTCTATCAATATCATTTTTTATATATTTAAATTTCATGCATTTTTGCTTACCTTCTTTTGCCTAACTAATAAAACTTCATGCATCACATGGGTTAGCTACTAGTTATAGATATAACCCAATGTGTCCGAATATAGAATTTAAATGAATGTCACCGGTTTAACATTGTCAAAGTTTTGAGCATAATAAATAAATACAAGCAAACCTCTCATGTTTGAAGACAATAAGAAAAATTGTGATAGAACAACATTTTTATTGACATTGATCACTTCATAAGGTGTTATTGATCGAATTCAATTTAGTGTATGTACTATTACATTTCACCCACTTGCTTGCTTAAGGTCACTACCTTAATGATGGTGTAAATCAGCCTACCATATAGTAGCACAAGTGTAGGCTCTAGTGGTAATATTCAATTAATATCTACGACCTAGAATAATTTAATAGTCTATGAAAAATTATTATTCCTTGCCTTTAGTTCCTTAACCATCATCATGATTTTTCTACCAAAATGATATCACATGCCACATTTAAGTAATGAAAATACCCACTCACAATAATCATGTACGTGAAAATGTAATTTATTATCACATAAAAAATTTGTAAAATTGGGGGCACATAATTCTAACATATAAAACATTATTATGATCATAGTGTTCCACATGGATTAAGTGTCCCACATGATCCTAGTTTCTTATATGGATTAAGTGTAAACTTAACCATGTGTATATAAATTCTTGGGCACCCTCCCATTGCAAGCCAGTTTTCAAGGGTCCATTTTACCATTGGGTTTGTATCATTTGGTATCAAAGCCAACCACCACGTCGAGTAATTGGATGTAGCTCATTGAGTATGGGATCAAATAAGTTACGGCTTTGTGGTCCAATCTCAGAGGGCGCGACCTAGAGGCTATATTAAAATAATTGATAGGTGAGTGGAGTTGCAAAAAGAGAAAGGGCTATCATCAAGTCAGTGTCGATAAAGTGAGCTGTCATGGACGTTGGTTGCAGAGTGTCATGGTATGTTATGATCCTAGTGTCTCACATGAATTAAGTGTAAACTTAACAATGTATATATAAACTCTTGGGCACCCTCTCCTGCAAGTTAGTTTTCAAGAGTGAGTTCTACCCATGAGTTTGTATCAAACATGAAATAAGGTTGTGGGGCCCTTTTTTGCATTGTTGGGCCTCAATCCCTTTTGTTATGTTGTAGCCTGTTAGTTTGAGGTAGGAAAGTTAGGACTGGCCTTATTGGGGCAACGCCTTAGGTTAGCTTGTGCACAAGTCAAGCCAACCCAATGTAGATGCGTCCTGGCATGAGTGCTGTGGGCTGAACATATGGCATGGTCACGGTAGGAATAACTGTTACAAGTGTTACAAAAAGAATATAGTACAATTGGATAAATATAATGATAAGCGTAATAAATAAAACTACACCGAAAGAAAAGTTAACAGAGTTACGATAGAATTATACATCAAGCAAGAATAACACTATAGCAAAAAAGAGTAAATGACTTAATAACTTTTGACCAAATAGTGGGCAAGTCGCCCAATAAACATGATTAGTAAAAGAAAAGCTTGTCTTCTAGATGATAGGCTGAACATTTTGGCAGAAGCAGACCCAAGAAGGGAACCAATCTCCAACGCGGGTAACCTTAAGAAAGGCTCTTGTCATAGAAGTTACACACTTTGGAGAAAAAGTCTAAATGGTTTGAGTTTTGATTCTCAATCTTTAGAGAGTGAGTTTGTCAAGAGGGAGAGGAAATGTAGTCTATTGATACGTGCCTTTATTCCTACTGTTTACTTTCTCTCTCCCTGGTTTTCTTTCCAATCTTTCTTTCTTTTCTCTAATTTTTCTATGTATTCCTTTGTTTTCTATTCTTTCTTTTCTACCACTTCCATCCCCCCTTTACTGTTCATGACTACCCCTTTTTATACCATCTACCATTATGGGATTTACCTTTTTTTCCCTCAACCGTTTTTGGCTCCTTATGGGCATCCCTCAAGGACTGCCCACTAGTCTGCTGGCTGTTCAGCCACTATCTCTACTCAGAGTGTGTTGGTTACACCACTCTCCATTACCAGATAAATTACTTGTCTTGTTTCTTATCTCTCTCTATTCTTTTTTTACCCATGTGGATAAGGATTAAGCTATGTTATGTTTTGAGACCATTTAAAACAAGAATTGAATTAACCTAGAGAATTAGCCAAGTGATTAACTTAGTCAAATTATGCAAATCTAGGTTAACACAAACAAATAATCATATCAAGCATATAAATAACAATTGAATTAACCTAGAGAATTAGCCAAGTGATTATAGGTTAGTCAAATTATGCAAATCTAGGTTAACACAAAAAAATAATCATATCAAGCATATAAAGCAATGGAAATATAAAGAACACAAGATATGATGACCTAGGAAGCCACACGATAAAAACCTAGGGAGGATTTAACCTAGCTATCCTCAAGGTAAACTTAAATCCACTAAATGAAAGAATCGAAGTTCATATAATAAGACTTACAAGCCCCTACGCTTGACTTCCTATTGCTACCCACCAGTAGAATTTACTGACACGACCACGTGCAAGTTCCGAATTCACGGACTCCTTTTTTCTTGGATTCTCCAGCAAAGACAAGCACCCTCGCTTGTTTTTCTTTAAGCTCCAATGGCAGCAACTGAGTTGATCATCAAGGTGTAGATAACATCTTCTCCTTGAAAACCCTAAATTTTGTGTAAAGAAAAATTCCTCAAGGATCTCACAAGAGATTTACACAAAACCGCAAATATGAGTAACAAGAGCAGCAAGAGCAACTCCTAAAACGTGGCTAGGTTTTGCCTTATATACCTAGGGCAAAAACATAAAACCCTAAACGTTTTAATGAGATAAGGCTGAGTTGGAAATCTGCAGAAAAATGCAATCTGACCGACTTTCGATCGATCGAGTCTAAGCTTTGATCGATCGAGCCAGGCCGAAATGCATAGTAGCTTTTGCATTAGCTCGATTCCAACTTTACATGAATTACACAACTTTAAGGAAGCCTAAACAAGACTAAACAACCTTTTTTGATCATGGTTTGCTAAAATTACACATTAAAGTTTTAAATACATAAAATCCTAAGTCTTTAGAACCTAACAAGCTACCTCATCACATACCTCTATGGCATGCATCAAGTGATCCCAACTTATACTTACCTCTTTTAGGTGAAATGTCATCCCAACAGGACTTTTCTCCCAAAGAAGCTTGAGCGGGAACTCTAGAATATACCTTCTTTTCTCCCCATCTCCAAACCACACCCTTTGAATATCTTGAACTGTGGCCCACCTCCCATGTATTGGTTAGATACAAGTAGGTGGTGCCCTGTCCCTTTGTGCATGTGCCACTCCATTTGAATTTGTTTCTTTTTGGCCTTCACACCATTTTTGCTGCCTTTGCATTGTCTCGATCTACTGCTCGTATTAATTGATGTTTATTCTTTGTGGTGTGAAGGATGTGTGGGCTTTTGAGCTCATATTTCCTTCCTTTCATCCCTTCCTGGGTTGGGTATCACTCAGGCGAAAGCCTTCATCTTCCTACTGAGCCCATGCTTTTTTCTTTATGGCCATGGGCCTTTTTAGTTATTAATCCTACCGTATCACTTCATTGTGTCTGCTACAACTTTGTCTTTCTTTTTATTTCTTATTACCTCGTGGGTTTGCAGGTTGATGATCCTACTATATCAACCCATTTCTTCATCAATCCTTTGCTCAAGGCTTCCTTGGTTCATTTTCCACGTCTTCAACTCTTTTGGGCTTGTTGGCCAACATTCCTGCCATGTTAGTCATTTTTACCACTTTATTCCTTAGGCTTTCTTGACCAATTTACTTCCTCTTTACCTCTTTTACTCCCATGGGCTTGTTGCTAAATTCCTTAGGCTTCCTTGGCCATTTTACTACATCTTTACCTCTTATGATTCTTTTGGGCTTATTGGCTATTAAGCTAGCCCATTGAGTTTATCAATTCATTCCTTGGACTTCCCTTACCCATTTACTTATTCGTTACCTCTTACCATTCCTATGGGCTTAGTACTTCATACCTTGGGCTTCCTCGACTCATTTACTCCTTTTTTACCTCTTTTTATTTTCATGGGCCTACTGGCCATCAATCCTGTTGGTTCAACCTGTTGGGCTTGTTCCTTATTTCTTTACCATTTTGCCCCTCATTTCCTTCTCATCTTTTCTATATTGGGCTTCTTCTGCTGTTGAGCCATTTGTAAAAAATGGGCATCAATAAAGGTTAACTAAATAGTAATTAGTATTACACCTGTATGTTAATCATAGAAGGATTATATACGGGCTGTGTGGGACAACCTTTGTTTAGCTTAAGTAATTTAAATAAGTTTCAGAAGAGTTTTTAAAAAAACACAATAATATCTCAAAGGAAATAATTGATACTACGCAAACATGTTACATTTTTTTTTTTAAATAAAATTTTTATAAAATTTGATATATATATATATATATATATATTTTTTTTTTATATAAAAAGTGAATTTACATAATAGGGGTTTATATATATGTACCATAGATTACTAAAAAAAAAAAAAAAACCGATTTAAAAATCAAGAACATATAAAAGAAATGAGTAATTGAAGGTTATTGTTACAGTTTCTTATACATAATTTTTTCCATTTGTTTGAAGAGTTAAAGAATGATTAAAACAATAATTACCATGAGTGGACCCATTTTTAATAGGTCCAAAAAGCCCTTACCCATGCTTTGTATTTATCCTTTAGGTTTAGGTAGAATAATAGGTATTATCAAAAAAAAAAAAAAAAAAAAGGTGATCATAGAAAAAAAAAAAGTAGAATAAATAATAGGTTTTCCAATCCTAAGCAAGTAAGCATGCATGAGCAGCCTTTAACTAGATCCCTCCACTTGTTAGAAGCGAAACCAAAAACGTACATTCAAAACAGATAAGTCAAAACTAGAGACTGAGTCAGGACTTGAAGTTAGAGGCAAAAGTACAAGCAATTTTTTTTTTTTAACTCCAAATAAGCATTCATTTGCATTAACAAACCATCAAAAATAAAAAAATACACAATTTTTTTTTTAATACATTACAATACATTAAGAAGCACTCATTACAGACAACAGACAAGGACAATGCCCACAAGCACTCATTGGTCACTACAGTAACAGGCAAGCACTAAGAGACAAGCACAATGCAGACAATATAACACTGTCAAATGCAATACACAGTACAGGGTGATATGTTATTGTGCTAGTCACAACTATTTAAAAAATGTATAACTTTATTAAAGAGAGAACTCTACCTCTCTCTCTCTCTCTCCTATTTTCGGTGAGTGTAGCCTGTGTAGAGAGTTCTCTTTCTATTTTCTTCACAACTTAGATTATCAAATCAAGTTAATCAACCAACAAAAGTTTAGCAATTTTTTACACTAGAGATTTTTTTTTTTTTTTTATAAACTTTTGCACTAGAGATTTAGATATGAGAGAGAGATAAGATATTCATATTCCCATTAAAAAAAAAAAAAAAAAAGAGAATAGATATGATACGAAATTTGGGAGCAGTGGTCTGGTGGAGGAGTGGTGCTGATCTGTTTTTTTGCTTATGCTATTCATCTGATGTGTTGTGCCTGTGCTTTTTGTACTGCCACTGCCCAGCCCCTCCCCACTCCCAGGTCTCACTTATGGCCTATTTGGATGTTTAAAAGAGGAGGGGGAGTAGAGTAGAGAGAGGGAGAGTAATCTAATTACCTTGTTTGGAAGTTTTTTAAGGAAGGAGGGGGAGGGGATTGGAGGAGTTTGGAGGGGTTTCAACTCCCTCTAGCCCCCTATTTTTAATTCCCCCAAATTGGAGAGATTTGGAGGGAGAGTAGAGTACATAAACTATTGACCAAGTAAATTATCTAATTTACCCTTATTATATTAACAAAATTACACAAGGGGAAGGGCTAATTACTCCCTTTCCCCTTACTAATTTTAAAAACATCCAAACAAGGTAGAGGGAAATCATTTTTCTCTACTCTCCTCTCCACTACTCCCCTCCCCTCTACTCCCCTCCCTCTCCAAACTTCCAAACAAACCATTAGAAAGTTAGGTTTTCTTTTTTTGTTTTTTTTAGTCTGGCTCTTTAGCTGCTTAGACCCTTTCTCTTTTTTTTTTTTGGGTATCTTGCGTGTTGTCAAATATGTGTGGATGTTCTCCTAGGCTAATTAGGCTAGTTTAGAATTAGCCTAGGATTTTTTTTTTTTGGTATGTCTCTACGTGGGTTTGTTTTGGGTATTGTTTGGGCTTAAGTTTGTTATCTGGTAAATTTTGTTGTTGGACTAATATTTTTGAGCTTGTTAAATTTATTTTAGATTTTAGATGAATAAATTTTTTTATAGCCTTTAAAAAGATCAATAATATTGTTGAGGGGACAAAGTGCAAATTATTAAAACAAATTGCTAAAAATAAAAAATATATTGATGTGGAATGCGGAAGCGTCAAAGAAACAAAATACATTTATTTATGAAAATAACCTCGAATCCACAAAGGTTCTTTGAATCTAGAAAGGTCCTTAAATCTACAAGGAGAAAAGATCTGGAATCCACTAGAAAATAGAAAGACAAGGGTTGGCATACCTCCAGTCCTCTTTTAACTAGAGGTCCCTTTTTGTTTTAAATACACAATGATAAGTAATAGTGAGTTTTTAATCTTCACATTTTATTTAGTTAATGGGTGATGTGACAGTTTCTCATTAAAACAAATAGAGATTTCAGTTAAAAAAAGTAATGGAGGTAAGCCAAATCTGAAAGACAAAGTTAAATTTTTTTTTTTTTTTTTTGAAGAGACAAAAGTCTAAATTTTATTAATTGAATAATTGTTAAAAAATGTTTGAGACTTAGATGCCTATTTAAGGGCTATGTAAAACTTGACAGACCAAAAAATATTTTCTAAAATAACTCCTAATTAATAACTAATCGTAACAGGAACCAAATTTGACCTAAAAACCATTAAAAGCACCTAAAAACAAGAAAATAAATGTCCTAAACTTAAAATAATGAAAATTACATAAAAATACTAAATATAACAAATTACAAAAATTAATTTAAAGATTCTGTCCTACATTATAGATATCCAATTAGGTCAAAAATCTTGTAACTTAAGTGAAACCTTAAGGAATCAAATCCCTCAAACTGTCTAATTAAAATAAATAACTGGTCAGACTGACTCTCTTTTTCTTTTTTTCTTTTTCTTTTCTAATAAAGAAATCATACGTATGCCAACTGAAGAAAAATTCATTTATATAAATAAAAGGTAGATTTAACTTTCATTGGTAACTCAACACAGAATGAGTACAAGCCTTTGGGGGAAACTTTGCCGTGGGCGCCTTCGACTAAACCTTCCAACCAGAGGTCCAGAGGCAGTTATTGAACAACAACAACAACAATAACAGCAGAAATGTGTATAAGAGAGAGAGAGAGAGCATAATGATAAATCCATAACCAATCTTGTGAATTTGCTACATCTGGTAAATGCATTCTTATAAAATTCTAAATTTCTCCATCCCAAAGCTCCGAAAGAGACTTGTAGGGGCCTTCTTCAGATATGAATTCAAGTCCAGGAAATCCTTTACGCTGTGGAATTTGACTTATCTTCTTTAAGTCCTCAGGTCTCAGTTTCCAGTCGAATATGTCAAGGTTCTCTTTCATCCTATCCTTGTTAAAGCTCTTCACAAGCACACTCACCCCTTGCTCATAAACCCATCTTATACAAATCTACACGACAATAAAATCACCGTCTTGCATAAAATAATAGGACTTAGATCCACTTAGTCATTATATATATATATATATATATATAAAACATAAATGAATTTATATATCCTTAAAAAGTCCCCAATCTAAAAAAACATTGATTCATTTCTATGCATTTTTTGCCTTTGAGATTTGGATCAAACTAGTCATGCTGGAAGGTAAGTTTTGGCTATTTTTGTAAGCTGAAATATTATTTTCGTTCTTAAAGTTTGGATGATGTTAATTTAATAAAATGTAAAATTGTTTTTCGTTTTTAAGCTAGATAGCGGGGTCGACAAGAAAGCTGCGAGAATTTCATCCCACTTTCTCATATGTATGGCACCTTATGAATCAGAAATGGATATGCGTTTGAATTAGAAATTTAAAATTATTTTGAAATTTCTTAGTACTTTGCCTCAATCACCAATTCTATTCTATCCTGACCTTCCTCATCCTCTTTATCCAAATCCACAGATTTGGGTCTTCCCAAACTCCCCTCCAAAACCCCACCTTAAATTCCCTTGGTCCTCCTATGCATCGAGCATTGACGTGACAAACGAGTTGGTTCGGGTAAAAATGATCATCTTAATAGGTTAAAACCAGTTGAGTCAATTGGGTTACAGGTTTGGTAGTGTTGAAATTGTCTGGTATTTTTTTAAATTGAAAAAGAAAAAAAAGATTTGAAAACATGTACATATATTTTTTTCACATGAGAAATTTGGTATATTCTACAGCAAATTACTTGGTGTGAAAAAAGTATTGTAATCGAGTGCTAACTCATCAATAAGAAGGGGAAAAAAAAAGTATTGTAATCGTTTTATGATTAGTAAATTGAATGATTTGAAGTTTGGGTATAAACCATAAATTCTTATGCTTGAGGGAACATAATTTTTAAAGCGGGTGTAAGGCATGATGATAATTGTGAATAAGTACATTTTATGAAAGAACTTAGGTGAAAACGCTGATTAATGAAGTTATACAATTATAGGTGAGTTGATAATGTTAAGAATTTGAAACATGAAAAGTGGTACAATTTTACTGTTTGTAAGATTGCTTAGATTTTTATTTTATTTAATTAATTAATTTATTTATTATTTTATGAAAAGATTGCTTATATCTTGATTAGATGCAATGGCTCGATCATGAGTTACTTTATGTGTAGTTTCTTAATAAATCTTGTATTTTGGATCCCAGTAGAGCTTTTAGGATTGTATAATGCTAAATATTGCATATTTTTGTATAAGAATTATACTTAAGAATTATGATACTTTTCTAGTATATTATAATTTTTTTTCACTTTTACATGGATATGCTACTTTTTTTTTTTACCATCCACAACAAATTACATAAGAGAGTTGTGATAAGCCGTGTGAGATAAATTGTGGTACTAGAATTTTTCCCCCAAATGGGGTATTGGAATATTTTTTAACACCCTTTTGCTTTAAAGATTGTTGTGTAAAATTTTGTGAGATTGCTTTGTTTTATGGAGTAATAAATTATTATTATTTTTTTTACTATTATTGTTGGAACAGGTGAAATTATTTTGAATGCAACATAGATGAATAAACTATGAACACTACTGTTTACTCAAAAAAAAAAAAAAAAGATGTTTATCCCACATTAGTTGTGTGTGTCTAGTATTTGCTGTTTATAACCACAGTTTACAATTACAAAAGTTAGGCATTTTTGTAGTTGTACTCTAGTTATATAATGTATTATAAACCCGATTTAAAACACTAATATTACTATTTTCGTGTGTGTTGTGTGTATCTAGTATTCGTTGTTTATAATCACAGTTACTACAAAAGGGCCTAACATTTGTAGTTGTATTCTGCTTATGTAATGAATTATAAACTCGGATTAAAATACTAATATTACTATTTTCGTATTTTTTCTAATAAGTATTATTGTTTATTAAAAAAAAAATAATAATAAAAAAAAAAAACTATGAAGACGACTGGGGTACCAGTTTTGATTCTTATGATTTTATTTTATTTTTTGGTTTAGTTTTACTTTGAACTTTGTCATATATAATAAGAAATTTTTTTTGAGAAACATTTATAATAATAAAAAAAATGGTTGTTTGATGCTTTAGTAAATAACAATTATGATCTTATTTTAATATAAAAATCCCTTGGCCCTTGGACCTTCATGTAATGAAGAGATGGCATAGTATTCTTTTATTAATAATAAACTTTTTTTTTTCTAAAATTTATTGTATACAATGCAAATGAAATGAAAAGGGGAAACAAATTTTTATTTTTATTTATTTTTAAATTTTTTTTTATAAAACGTTAATTCATGGTTCATCCGGGTTGACCAAACCCAACCTAAGAAAAGCAGGTTGGCTCACAGGTCAACAATTTTTTACTCTGGTAAAAAATTTTGGATTTTAATTTGGTATTTTATTCATTGGGTTATTGAGTTGTGTTCAATATTTCCAACTCTAATCAAACATAACAATCCATTCTAACCTGCACATGATTACTTTTGACAGCTTTTTCAATCTCTAATGGCCTACATAGACTTCTCGACTTCTTTGTGTTTGAGAATAACCTTTTTTGAGGTTTTATTTTATTTATTTATGTTTACGTAAGTGTTTTAGTGAATCATTGTGGCTATTCCTTTTTTATTTACAAAAAAATTAATGTGTCGCATCATTTTTGGAAAGTATAAAAGTCTTCTTTTACATCGCATTCTTATTAAATTTATCTTTTTATTATTACTATGGTTTTCCCAATTACAATCCATGTGTTAAAAAAAAAAAAAAAAAAAAAGAAAGGAAAAGAAAGAAAAGTAGAGACATGAAGAAATGTTATTATATGCACAATCACAAATAAAAAGGAATAAACAAATATTATTACCTGTGCAATAGTTTTCCCTGTTGCCTCAGCAATCTGTTTTAGCACCTCACACTCCATTACCCAGTTTGTTCCCCACAGTGTTCCTTTGGCTCCCAAGGGTGAATAAGCAGTGATACGTATACCCTTGTTTTCACAAAACTCTCTCAGCTTCTTCTGTTGCCAAAGTGGGTTCATCTCCACCTTCCAAAATAAAGCAGCTCATAGACATTACAATTAATCCGCATCCATGAAGAACAAACTTTGTAATTATTGGAATAATATTTTCGAAGAAAAAACAAACGCTAAAATGCTAAAATGCAGAACGCTAAAATTTTTTGAAAAAGAAAAATCTAGAAAATATTTTTCAATTATTAATTGAATTTTTTTTTTAATTTAAAAATTTTGAAAAAAAATTAGAAAATTAAATAGAACATATAACAAAAGCTGATGGAAGAAATAGATGATTGAAATGAATTTTGTTGAAACATAGAAGTTTGCATTTTAGCCAAAAGGAAATTACTCACTTGATTGACTGCTGGGGGGATCTTGGCTGTGGCCAGTAATGTTTCAAGCTTTTTGCATGAGAAGTTGCTTACACCAATTGATTTGGCCAGGCCAAGCTTTTGACACTCCTCCATAGCTTCCCATACAGACTTGATATCTATAGGAAGCAGGTCTTTCTTTTTTACAGGCAGCTCATATTCCCCTGGCTTAACACTTACTGGCCAGTGAACGAGATAAAGATCGATGTACTCCAACTTCAGATTCCTGTACAAGTGAAATGAACAAAAAACAAGATTATTTTTCCAGCTGAGAGTATATATATATATATATATATACAGTAAGTCGAGTAGTCCAATCCTGATTGTCCTTGTAAAGAGAGCAGACAATAAAATTAAGCAAAATAGATGAAAAACATGGGTCATATTACTTGAGTGTTTTTTGTATTGCAGGCAAGACACAATCGTGGTGAGCATCGCTGCACCAAAGCTTGGAAGTGATAAACAGCTCGTCTCTGGATTTGATTAAGCCAAGGCCTAAAGCATCATCTATGGCTTCCCCAAGAGGCTGCTCAGACTGGTAAAGAGCAGCCGAATCAAAGTGTCGGTATCCCAGTTTGATTGCATGGAGAAGAGAATCTCTCAGAGTCTCAAAGGAGGCTCCGAAAGGGTATTCGGCTGTGCCAAAGCCTATAACTGGAATGGTCTTTCCATTTGAGTCTACGGGGATTTCTGGAATGTTATCCATTCTGTAGTGTCTTGTCCATTATGTCTTATTCTGGCTCCCAATGGTGACAAATTTATACTGAAGAAGAATTTAGCTTAGAAAATAAAAATCCTCTAAATAGATATAAGTCCTATCCAATAATTGAATTGCGAACACAATTCGTGGCCATGTTAGAGCATTCACAGCAGTGGAGCTATAATACTATAATGCTAAAATTTAGCTTCAAAATCACAAAAAATAGCTTACAGCAGTGGAGCTATACTTATAAATTATAGATGAATTGCTACAGTGCACATCTATAGATAGATGTGCACTGTAGCACACAGCTAAAAAAAAAATTAATTTTTTATTATCTTCTCTCTCTTCTCACGTTAAAAAAACATTTCTTCTCTTTCTCTCTGTCTCTCTGGCTTCTCCTTTCTTCTTTCTTCCTCAAATTTTTTTTTTCCCCTCTGGTATGCTCAGGCCAAAATCCCGGTGGAGCTTGAAGAGCTCATCGCCGGCTTCTCATTTCTTCTTTCTTCCGCTACCCAGCGCCGACCCAAGCCGACCCAAGCCTCCACCCAGCGCCGGCCCAAGCCCCTTCCCAGCGCCGACCCAACGCCGACCCAAGCCTCCACCCAGCGCCGGCCCAAGCCCCTGCGACCCAACGCCGACCCAAGCCTCCACCCAGCACCGGCCCAAGCCCCTTCCCAGCGCCGACCCAACGCCAACCCAAGCCCCTGCCCAGCACCGGCCCAAGCCCCTGCCCACGCCGTCGATCCACCGGCTATGGAAGTGGAATGATGTTTGATTTTTTTTTTTCTATGGGTTTGATGGCTGTAGTGATGGGATGATGTTTGATTTTTTTTTCTTCTGTGGGTTTGATGGCTGTGGTGGTGGAATGATGTTTGATTTTTTTGTGGGTTTGGTTGTGTCTGTGTTGGTGGTGGTGGTGGTGGTGGTGGTGGTAGTGGTGGCTGTGGCCGTGGCTGATTGTAGAGGTGGCCGGTTGTGGTCAGTACTGGGAAGTTTATTGGGTTGTAGGATATACTATTTTATTGTAGGGGTATATTATTTTATTGTGATGTTTATATTATTTTATTGTGTTGATAGTTAAAATAGATCCACTGCTGCAGCAAGTGTGTAGTTATAATAGATAAAGTAACTTTTGGTGGAGCTAAAAAGCTAAATTTTTAGCTCCACTGCTGTGAATGCTCTTAGAACCTTTGGATAACACTAATACACATAATAGCACCACCGCACATCTTTGGTGATGATTACTTTATAAGTATAAATGCTTGTGGAGTACGAGAGACAGAGACTGGAGTTTAAGTCTTTAGAAAGAAGCTTCACACATATATACACTTAGATTAAGTTAGAGTATAATTTCTATCATGTATAGAAAAAAAAAATACACATAATAGCATATTATTTTTTAATAACTGTTGTGGAATTTATCTGGGTTTAAATATTGGTTTTGTACAAAAGTATTAAAGTTTACATAAATTTTGATTTTTTTGTCCCTAAACTTTTTTTTTTTAATATATGACATTTTTTATCAAAACACTATTAAAGTCGTTATTTTTCTATCCTTAAACATTAGAAAGATCTTTTTCTATTCCTACACATTTGAGAAAGAACTCCTGACCAATTTTAGGGATCAAAACAATATTTAAGCCTTTATCTAAGGCAATTCATTCAAACAAATACTGTATGTGTGAGATATGTTTTTCAAACTCAGACTGTTTAATAAATTGTAAAAAAGAGATGTTCAAAGTTTTTGAAATCGGACAGAGTCCAAACTAAAGTTGAACCATGATGAAATCATAATTAATATAATAAATATTTAATAAATAAATAAATATATAATATGAGTACAAATAAAAAAAACTAACTAAAATAGTCCAATTAAATATAAAAATATATTATTCTCAAATATATATGGCCACCTATTAGATTTATTTGTGTTTGTGCTCATATTTAATGTTGATATTGGCCCGTGTGGCTTGAATTGCCAAGCCCAAATTTGGTCACCTTAGTTGACCGAATCCTAATTGTAAAAGGAATGCTCCTGCCAACTTGGTTAATAACACACACACGTGCGCGCGCATACACACACTCACACACACACACACACACACACACACACATATATATATATGGCGTAAATACACTTTTAGTCTCTACATTTTAACTTTTTTCCATTTTAGTCCTTACATTTTATTTTTACCATTTTTAGTCCCTAAACCAATTAACGCTATTCATTTTAGTCTTTGAAACTGTTTTGTCACCAAATTAACGGAAAGACGGACGGATTAATAAAATATTATTAAAAAAATTATTTAAATGCCAAAATTAAAAAAAATAATTACTCAATTTTAATTTTAAAAAAAAACAAACAAAAGAAATTATCGGGCTCCAATTTTTTTTTTTTTTTTTCCAGAAGAACTTTTTAACCCTTTTCTCTCTCTATTCTCAAACTCTCTTTATCCTCACCCTCCGTCTCTCTAATCTTAAAATCTTATCTTCACTGATCCACCAAACTCCGATCTAATTCAAACTCTGACTGACCCAAACTCTCTCTAATCTTGTTCAAGACTCAGTGATGAGGCCGCCGCTGTCGAACTTGTTCAAGACTCAGTGATGAGGTCGCCGTTGCAGTCGAAGAAAGAAACCCTAGAAGGTCCACTGTTGCCGTCGTCGTTGCCGTTGCCATCGAACCCATCAAGAAGGTCCGCCGATTAGGTGTACGAAACCCCAAAAAGAAAACCCATAGTTTATTTCTGTGTAGTTATGGCTTTATTGTACAAAACCCAGTCACCGATTCGGTATTGGAGCCCGATATTGACCAACGGCGAGCAGATCAAGAGGCTGATCTTCGAGGTTTTGATCATGGAGGCCGTGGGGTCTTGATGCCTTGAAAAAAATAGGAAAATTTTGGAGGCTTGCATGTGGGTGTTGTGAACATGGATCGGTGGTTGGGTCCGCTGATGATTTTGGCTTGGGTTGTGATCTGGGTTTCATTTGTGTTGATCTCTATTTATGATCTGGGTCTCTATTTGTGTTTGGTCTCTGTTTCATTTTTTTTTTTTTTTTTTTTTCGTTTGTGTTGTTGTGATCTAGGTTTGAGTTTTTGGTTGCTAGATTTGTGTTCTTGGTTGTTGGGTTTGATCTGGGAAGAACACGAAGAACTCTGGGTCTGTGTTTGTGTTTGGTCTTTGTTTCTTTTTGTTTGTTTGTTTGTTTTTTTTTTTTTTAAATTAAAATTGAGTAATTAATTTTTTTTTAATTTTGGCATTTAAAAAATGTTAAATAATTTTTTTAATAATATTTTATTAATCTGTCCATCTTTCCGTTAATTTGGTGACTGAATAGTGTTTCAAGGACTAAAATGAATGGCGTTAATTGGTTTAGGGACTAAAAGTGGTAAAAATAAAATGTAGGGACTAAAATGGAAAAAAAGTCAAAATGTAGGGACTAAAAGTACATTTATGCCTATATATATATGTTGTTATGTGCGGCACCTAAGAGAGATAATTAGAGAATTCCTAAAACCTAGCAGCAGCCACATAAAAAGAAGAATAGAGCTTTCTTGTCTTGTGGGTGAGAGAGAGTTAGGGTGTAATTGGGATTTGAGTTTCTTAAGAGTGTTCTTATGCACTATTGTATCTCCCTATCTTTTTTATAGTGAAATTTCTCTGTCATCTCCATGGAGATAGGTAGTTTGCCGAACCACGTAAATTCTTGTGTTCTTTGTGTGTGCTTGTTATATGATTTCCGCTTATTTACTATTATTGATTTGAGTCTTGGGGTGCTATTTTCACAACATTTAATTATTAAAAAATATATATAAAATAGTATTTGTGTTGCATGTCCACAACGTGGCACCTATGAAATTATGAATACATTCATTTAAACGGTGATTCTAGCATTTTGCCCCTATTTTTTAAAATATTTGGCAATATACTCCTGTTTCCAAACTATTTAGGTCCATGCCCCTGTTTTGAAACTCAATTTTGTCAAAATTGAGTTTCAATGAAAAACTTGATTGGTTTAAAATCGATTTATACCCGATCAAACTAAAAAAAAAAAAAAAAAACTTGCATGGAACTTGAGTTCATAAAGCTCGAGTTCCATTTAAAACGCCACTATAGCACTCCCTGAACGCAGCTATAAGTTTGGGGCGATCAAACTTATAAAAAAAAAAAAAAACAATTTGCATGGAACTCAAGTTCATTAAGCTCGAGTTCCATTTAAAATGCCACTATAGCATTCACTGAACGCAAATATAGGTTATGCCTGATCAAACTTAAAAAAATAAAAAAATAAAAAAATAAAAAAAAATTTGCATGGAACTCGAGTTCATGGGGCTCGAGTTCCATTTAAAACGCGACTATAGGTCTCTCTGAACACAGCTATAGGTATGAAACTTGAGCTCCATGAACTTCAGTTCCATGCAATTTTATTTATTTATTTATTTATTTTTATTATTATATTTTTTTTTAAAGTTTGATCGGGCATAACTCGATTTTAAACCAATTGAAACTCAATTTTATTAAAATCGAGTTTCAAAATAGGGGCATAGACCTAAATAGCTTGAAAACAGGGGCATATTGCCAAATATTTTAAAAAATATGGGCAAAAGGCTAGAATCCCCTAATTTAAACAAAGAAGTGATGATATTTGTATTGCATGGCCACAACGTGGCACTGGCACACTAGGAAGGAATTGCTGATTTTATTTAAAATAAAAAACAAAATAGAAAAACTCTAACCACTAGTAATGCAAAACGTGGCATCCCCATTAATAATGTCACCTACCCTACTTGATCATTTCTATTTCTTTCATTTTTGTTCCCTTTAACTCTCTATTTCTCTTTGCAGCAGATTTGAAGATTATGAATCAATGAAGTTAAAGTACCTCAAAAAATTATTAGATCACCTTTTAATCCTTGTTCTTCATTGTGCTCTTTCAATTTTTCTTTTTTCTTTTTTCACTTCTTCAGATCTGTTCTTAACTTCCTACCGGTTTATTAGCTGAATTTCAACAGAACAGTTGAAACAAAAGAGAACTGTGCGAACTGCAAAAACTAGTCATGGTTCTTAGAATTGTACGATCTGACTACGGTTCGAACGATTTTGTGTTTTTCTTTCAAAAAGAGGTTCTTGGGGTTAAAAGAACCGCAATGATGAACGATTCACAGTTAACCGAGTCAAACCATAGGGTCTGGTTCGGATCTGAGAACTATGGTGTGAAGCCAAGCACTTATTACCTCAATGGTATTTTGGCCAATTCTTTGTGTGTGGAGAATGAGGTTTCAAACTCTGATTACCTTCATCTATATTTAAATTAATATAAAAAACTTAAAGAAAGTTCAATTAGAATTCGAAATTAGAATTCAATTTTGTACCATATGTCTAAATTTATATGGAGACCACACCATAATTATCTACTTAAGTTTGTGTCATGTGTCCACTTAAATTTTTTTTATCTTTGTGCCAAGTAAGTTATTGAGTGCAAAATACTAAGAATCTAATATTAATGAACTGAAAAAAAAAAAAAAAAAATCACATACACTCAATAAAAATCCCCTCGCCTTCTATTTTATTAAAAATTAGAAAAAAAAAAAAACCATAAGTAGTATTAAATTTAGGTAAGAATTTAATATGTGACTAATTATGTTTACTTTATAAAAAAATAATTTGACTAATTATTTATATTTTTATGATAAAAATTGTTTTTAATTTTAAATGTATCTATACGTATGCATTGACACCTGTGTTACATGCTATTTTTATATATTAATAATTTGATTAATTATTTATATTTTTATAATAAAAATTTTGTTTAATTTTAAATGCATCTATACATTTGCATGGGTCAAAAAAAGTATTGTTAGTCTAAATGTAGAGGTACAATCAGCAGTTTTCTTAACGTTTTAAATATTTTGATTTTAGTTGCTTAGGTTTGAAAATTGAAACTATTCATTTGCATCAATGATGTAACGTGTACGTAACTCCTCAATTCTACCTAAGTTCAAAATGAACTAAAACTATGCCATTTTTTTAAAAAAAAATTTCAAGTCACTAATTCCCTTAGTCAATATTCTCAGTCTGTATTAAGTGAATATTTGTAATAAGAGGGGAAAAAAAAAAAAAAAACACATTTTATGTCATTTGTAGTTACTGATTCCTAGATTTATCTTTGAATAATGCTCCGGATACAAGAAAAACTTCACAACATTTTTTCACAATAATCAAATTAGCAAGTTTTTATTGGCTCTTATTTGGACTTATAATTAATATATTTTTTTTTACCTTCTACTAATAATTTGCTACAAGGATCGAGTATAATTTTTTTTTGTTTTTTTTTGTTTATAGACTTTCACTTTCTCTTTTATTGCTAAGTTGACAAAGATGAGTACATCATGTGAAAATCACTTGCAATGTTATAGCATGGTTTTAAAAAGAGGACCAGACCGGCCAGTTGAATTAGAAACCAGAGGCTAGTCCAGTCTGAAAAAAGGCCTAAAGCCGAAGTAAAACTGGTGAAAACTGGTCAAAAACCAGTAAAAATTAGGAACCAGAAGCAAATCTAATATTGCTTCCGATCCGATTTTTAAAACCATATATTATAGAACTTATAGTCACTCCTCTAAATATTTTATATATTCGATATCAAAAAGGCTAACCTATTTTTACAGAGTGATGTGATACCACTTGCAACGTTGTGATCCCTTATTTTCAGGGCCTTCACGTTCAACTTGCGTAACTAATAAAAGTTGAACTTAAAAAGAAAAGGAAAAGCGAGAATTTTTTTTTTTTTTTTTGATTATGCGAGAATTTTTTTTGATAGGAGGAAAAGCGAGAATTGAATGATTACTAAATTTTTTTCCCTGATCTCACTATTCTTAAAATACTATTAAAATTGGGTAAGGTTTGGATTTAGTGCATTAAGCCTCACCAATTAAAGTTAATGATACTAATAATTGTGGTGACTTCAATTACCCAATAATTTCCCATCCATTATCGCTAACATATTTTACAGAGTGATGTGCAACTTTGCAGTATCTCGCTGGCTAAATGAATCGCCACCCACCCTATTTGCAGTACCTCGATCGCTAGCTAATAAACTCACAATTGTGAATGTCAAAAAAGAAAAAAACTCACAATTGTGATTCTGTGATATTGCAGCAGATGGTTAAGCTCTACCAATAAATAGATTATTATAAGCGACCAAAGGATGTGGACCCATGAGCAAGAATCAGTCCTATGTAAGATTCTCGGAAGTTCAGCCTCGTCAGTCGTGACACACTAAAGCAAAATCAGAAACACTGATATCCTGTGCAATCTCAACAGCCTGTATTGCCACCCAATAGCATCGGATCGAACCTTGAAAAACTAAAAAGAGTGCACCATATCTGCAAGAGATTTCAAATCTGGTACAGGGCCAGCACTAAATAAATTTTGAAGCAAATAATCAATGAAGCTCTACTAAACCACCAGAAGAGACTCAGGCCGGTTTAACAAGTGATGTAATTAATACAATTGTCTAAGGCCCTCAAATAAAAAAAAAATCCTTGCTTATAAAAAAAATTTATATATATAATATATTTCTCTATATATTTTAATTAATTTTAAGTACTTTTATTAGTTAATAAATTGTATTAAAAATGCCCCCATTATATCTTAAAATACAAAAGATTTAACCATAGGATGATAGGAGTATAGGCTGGACTGCACAGCTGCACTGCATAAGCGCATAGCAGCACAGGCTGCACGGTGCGCAACTGTGCAGTGTAGCCCACAGTCACAAGCAACCCGGTTTTTCATATTTTTATTTATTTATTATTTGTACACGGTTTCTCACTTTATTTATTAGTATAAATTATTATACCAATTTTACAATTGAAAAAGTAAGAAAAATAGATTTTAAATAAAAAAAATTCAATATATATATATATATTATTTGATTAATATTTAAATCTAAAAAGACTCCACTTAAAATTTTCACTTAAGACCTCCAAAGTTGTTGAGCCGGCCCTGAAAAAACTAAGGGCAAATATTGTTATAAAGAGATTAAATTCTATAAGGACGTGGTGTAAAACTCATGTTTTATCCATCTAATCCCAACATGCCACATTATCTTATCACATATTTAAGAATAAATATAATCACACTCAATCAATTATAATACCCATATATAAATTCAACCAAATTGAGAATTTATCGAGATGTTATTAAGTGTGGTAGGATGTATTGAATTTTAAGTAAAATGCTAATGTGACAATCACTTATTGGATAGTGTAAAACATGGGTTTTACACCCTATCCTTATAGAATTTAATCTCTATTTAAAATATTGCAATTGTATATTTAACTAGAATGTACTTTTAAAAAAAAGTAAAAAAAAAAAAAAATAATAATAAAGAATGTCAAAAGATTGAAGCTCCTTGTTTTGAAGAAAAATATATATATTTTTAAATGTTTTTTTTTTTTAAGCATTTGTTTGTTTGTTTGTCTGTAAAATATAGTCAAATTTGTAAAATATCTTCTGTTGATTGTAAAATCTTTTATGAAAAATTATATAATGTTTTATCTTTGAAAATTTGGTAAAATATGTTCCAGAATACTTAGTGGCTTCATTTTTCTCATATGGTCGCTAGGTCACAAGTATGGTGGTTGGAGACACCGCTTAGGTGACCAATGCCGGCGGTTTGGTGGCCAAAGACTTTGCTCTGGTAGTTGGTGCTGACAGTCCGGTGTTTGGTGACTTCGGTCTGAGCTATTGGTTTTGGTAGTTTATTTGAAAAATTTTACTTATCATATCAAACACCTAAAAATATTTTTTTTCTTATTCTTCTTCTTCTTCCAAAAAAAAAAGACGCTGTGTGAAAGCGTTCCCATCTAGAAATGCAAAAAAATATGCATTTTGTCTCCTCAAAATATTATTTTATCTATTTCTCATTGTCACTAGAACAACATACCTTACATCCCATCCTTTATTTCACAACTTAATACATTAAAATAATATTTTATCCTCACAAAATTCTCTATTTTTAAATATGAGGAAAGACATAGAGATGGAATAAAAAAATAATTTCTAAGTGATAAATGTGCTACGTGGAGCTTTAATAAATTGGAAACTTTTTTTTTTTTTAAAGAGTTTCAACCTATGGAATAAATTGGAAACTTCATGGCAGCTACATCTCTAATAATTTTGTCAACATTGTTGCATTATAAAACCACATATGTGGGGTGATTTTGTGACTTTTTGAAGTACATAAATCTATATTTTACATTTTGGGGGTTTTAAGTACTGGGAATGCTCTAAGTAAGTAAAATACAAACTATATTAAAAGCCCTTTCCACAATCAGTTGTATGGGTACCAACACAAATACAAAAATACAACATTTTAAAAAAAATTAGGATACAATAAAGATATGATAATTAATTAATTAATATTTATTTTTAGGGATATTTAAAATATTTTGGACATAATTTATGTTTATGTTTATTTTAGGTTTTAATTATCCAACTTAGTTACAAATCTCCATAGAGGACACGGACCATCATCTGAGATTCTGAATGACTAATAGCAAATTATCAATCAATTTTTCGGTATTCATTTTACCTACAAATACTTCTATTTAATAAATAAATTGTATCACAAGTCACAACAAATAAGTCTTTTTTTTTTGAGAAATAAAAAAATTATATATATAACACATGTACAGAAAATAGGTGAGACGCGTGGTAACCAACAAACAGGACTTAAAACCAACAAATCTCAAACCTCAAAACCAAATCTCATTCTTTCCTATCTAGTTGATAAAAAAAAAAAAAAAAAAAAAAAAAAAACTAAAGTCACTGGTGAGCACGACACCTAGAGAGTGCCAGGGACTGTCGATAATCGACAACAAAATGGGTTCAACGGTCACCGATCTATGGTTGTCAGTGGGGCCGAGTGAGGGCACCACAGGAGAATAGAGGGAGAGTGAGAGCGTGATTGTGTGAGATTTTGAAGATCTCTTCCTTTTAAGATGCTGATTGCCAAAGGGTATAGTGCTAAGTGTGCAATGTGAGGATACTTTTGTACACATTTCCAACCTGTGGACACCCTAAAAAATTGGTGTTGGGAGAAGGAGGCTTGTTTAGGGTCTTTGGCGATGTGACTATCATATGAGTTCCTTTTTTCTTATTTTTATTTTAAAAGTCACGATTAACCATTGGTTTTATGTTAAGTGTGACCTATTTGTCTAATTCTTTTTAAGTTAATTAATTAAACCAATTTTAAGGGTTTATTAGTTAAGATAAACCAAAAGTTTTGAACCATAGATCTTGGATTCAGAAGTTCGGTTACATATGGAGAAGGTATTAGGCACCCCACAATCCTTATCCAAATGATGGTACCGCATTTTAATTTAATTCTAACGTTATTATTTTAGAGAAGAAATTAGATACTTGGCATTTTAGTTTTTGGAAAAAGTTTTGTACAAACAATATAAATATATACATGTGAGTATTTATTTATTTATAACGTAGCATGTGAATATATATATATATATAGCGTGTGAATATTTATTTACTACCTATCTAGCATATGAATATTTAAATACTATGTGTTTAGCATGGAGATTTACAATGTGAAAATGAAAGAGGGAGAGTAAAAAGATAGCATCTTGTTTTCATCCACCATCTTTCTCATTTCTTATGCAAGAACACAATAGAATAAATCATTAGTGCCAAAGGGGAGGGGGAAAATGTTAGCTTGATTGGTGCCTATTGGTTCAATGAAATTGAACCTTAGGCACAAACCACTAAAAGATACAATTCTAAGAAAGAAAAATATTCAAAACAACAATGCATAAATGCTTACCTAAAAGAAAGTGCAAAATTTATTTTGAGAAGGATTGGGATTTTGAAGAAAAGCATGTTTGCCCATTTTTTAGTAAAAGAATTAAAAGGTTTATATATTTTAGGGTTTTTATAAAAAGGGATTTTTCTTGATAAAAAAAGGTGAAGAAGAAAATTGATTTTAAAGAAAAGAGATTGGAAAAGCATTTTTGGTGAGAAAAAGTTTCATTTTTCCAAGAAAATGGATTCCAAGGTTTGTTGGGACCAAGGTTTTTCTTCATTTTTTTTTAAAAGTAAAAAGGATTTAAAATAAGATTCAAAAATCATTTATTTTGAGAAAAGGATTTCCATGGTTTTATTGAAAACCATGGTTTTTATCCAATTTTAAAGAAAAAGTTTCAACTTAAAGTTTTGTAAAAGATGACAAAAAAATTTTCTTTTGAAGCACCATAGTTTAGGTTTTGAAATCCTTTTTTTTTTTTTTTTTGTGAAAACAAAAATTTTTGAAAGAAAAAGATTTTGGAAAAGGGGTGGTTTGAAGAAAAGAGATTTTGGATCCAAAAAACCCATGGTTTTTATTAAGATGACAAAAGTTTTAAGAAAACAAAGTTTGTATTGAAAACTAAAACCAATGAATTGAAAACTTATTTAGAAAAAGGAATTTTGAGATTGATGGAAAATGTTTCATTGAGTTTTATTTTGAAATAGATGCTTTGAATCCAAAAATCCCATGGTTTTTGTTATTTTTGAAGAAAACATGATGTGTAAAAACTATTTTTTTTTGTCAAAACTTTTTCTATGCAAAATGGGTTTTCAAAAAGAGCTTTTTACTTAATAAAATAAAATCATTTTGGAAAGAAAGGAAAAGAAATGAAAAGGTTTTAAGAAAAACTATTTTTTGAAGGCTTTTTAGGGTTTTAAATAGAAAAAGTTTTAAAGAAAATATTATTTTTTTTAAAAGGTGACTATTGCAACCATTTTTGTTTACTTTAGAAAAACATTTTTAGAGGTTTGGTTACTCAAACTTTTTACTTTATGGCAATATTACACATGAGAAAGGATAGAGAACAACAAGAGTATATAAATAAAAGTGCTAGAAATTTATAGACAATAAAGTAAAGTGCTTTAGAAGTAAAGGACATTAAAAAACAAGACATTAAAATAAAGAACTTGGAATGTTAAGAAATGTAAAGCCAAGAAAATAAAATAAATTGCTTGGAATGTAAAGGAATTTAAAGGCAAGACATTAAAATAAATTGCTTGGAATTTAAAGGAATGTAGATATAAGACAATAAAATAAATTGCTTGGAATTTAAAGGAAAGTAAAGACAATACAATAAAATAAATTGCTTGGAATTTAAAGAAAGTAAAGACAAGACATTAAAATAAATTGCTCAAAATTTAAAGGAATGTAAAGACAAGATAATAATGTCAAGTTTATTGGAAAACTAGTTTTTAGAAAATTTCTCCTAAATAAGCTCTAGTCTTGCCACATCCAAGCCTTATGGGTTCTTTACCATATTGAGAAATGGGAGGCAAGCAATCAATCATTCTGTAGGCAACATATCCATATTATGCTTAGGAACAAGGTTTATAACCCATTTAGGAAAAACCCACCCATGATAAAACTTTATTTCCCAACTAAGCATGGTCGCGCACATGGCCTAAGCCATCGCATAACATCTAGTTAGGAATGTAAAGATTTATCATAGGTGTTGTGGTTGCTTTCTCAAGTGAGAATGCGACCAAAAGGAAAAAGGGTAGAAAAATATTTTTTAGGCGTAGAGAGAGAGGGAGAAGAACACAATAATATATAGCATAATAAATAAAGAGGACAACAAGTAAATGGGCAATAAGTAAATAGAGCAACAAATAAATAGATTAACAAGTAAATAGAGTAAAAAATAGATATATGAACAAGTAAATAAAAATAACAAGATTATTTTTCCTAAATGCCTAGACTTGAGTTCTTCTCCCTATTAAGGAATGGGAGGCTTGAAGCTTTTGACTACCCTCCTAGGGATACTACTCACATAGTGTCTAAAGAAAAGGTATGAAATCCATTTAGGAGAAACCCACAAGCATATAAAGAAACAAGTAAATGAAGCAAAAAGAAAAATAAAGCATTATTTAAATAGGACAATATGTAAAGAGCAAAAGATAAATAGAGCAAGCAATATAAAATTAAGAGTAAGGAAATAAAGTGCAAGAATGTGAATGGACAAGTAAATAAATGAAGCAACAAATAAATAAAGTATTATACAACTAAGACAGTATGTAAAGAACAATAAATAGAACAAGCAATATAAATATAAGAGCAAGGAAATAAAGTGCTAGAATGTAAATGGACAAGTAAATAAGTGAAGCATTTTATATATAAAATGATGTTTACATGGAAAAGGGAAAAAAGAAATGGGTATAGCTATGAAGAAGCTAACCCAATCCTTACAAACTTACCTAAGGTTTTTGAGGTGTAAAAATGGTGGAAAAGAGGTATGGGGTTATTGTTTGGAGAGGGGTTTTCTAAAGAAAGTGAGATAAAAACTATATCTAAAAAAATTCTTAAGAGAAAGAAAGAGAAAAAGAGAAGAATTTTTGGGATTTTTGTAAATGAAATTGCTAAAATAGGGTGGGTCTATTTATAGGAGTGAGTGACAAAAGGGAGGTGTTGCTAATGATGAGATGTTATATTTTTTCTTTGTTATACCATGAATGATATACCATGTTGAGTTTTAGATGCATGTTAGGATATGCTCTGTGTGTGTGTGTGTGTAGAATAACCTATTACAAAACTTTTTGATGGAATTTGGTTTTTGGAACACAATGAGTGGGGGATAACCCACGGTTCGAGTGGGGTTGGGTGTTTAACACCTTCCCATCCCCATACCTAAACTCTAGACACGTGCTCTGGTAAGATCAGTGCTTCACATGAGATTGCTCTGCATATGGTTCCTAGACCTAATCTAGGTGCTAACTCCATTTCCACTCTCCGCTTGGTCCACTCGGTCGAGGCATACTTCCCACAGGAGATTATTGCGGGTAGGGGTGTGTAGAAAACCCACTAACCCACCAAACCTGACCTGACCCAACCCAACCTGCTGGGTTGGGTTGGTTTTTAGGGCTTGGTGAGTTGGGTTGGGTTACAAAATTTTTTTTATAGTGGGTCGGGTTGGGTTTGGGTCATAAAATTATAAACCCGCCAAACCCGATCCGACCCACCCATATTTTAATATATGTTTAAAATATATTATATATTTAATAATTTTTTTAAAAAAAACTAGCTGTAGAGCACTTCCTTGATTCCTACTATCATATATAATATAAAATCCTATTAGTTCTTTTAATATATATTTAAATATATTATATAATTAATAAAAAAATTTTAAAATTTTTTAAAATATTTTGTTTATAACTGAGTTAAGAACTCATGTATATTTTGTTTATAAGTGAATTAGGATACTAGTTCATTTATATTTTGTTTATCAACTCAGTTGGATACTTAAACATATTTTGTTTACAACTAAGTTGGAATATTAGTTTATATATTAATGTATATTTTGTTTATCAATTCACGTGACAAGTGTGATATAATTTTTTTTGCTCAATTTCATAATAATAGTAATAAAAAAAATTGTCAAACCCATGGGTTCAACCCAACCCAACCCAACCCATGTGGGTTCGGTTGGACTTATGTGATGGGTTGGGTTGGGTTGAATTTTTTTTGACCCACCATGGTGGGTTGGGTAAAAAAATCCCCTAAACCTGACCTAACTCGACCCATGGACATTCCTAGTCGCGGGCGCTTGCACATATAGAGGCTTTTGGTGGAAGTCCTAAAGGTGGAGTAGAGATGAAGAACTAAAAGGGGGAGTGTGAGGCTCACTCAATATCTTAAGTCTCAGGAAAACCAAGATATGACAAGACTAACTTTACTTCACTAGAACTTAAGAGAGGAGAAGAAATGATATTTCTGTGTGCTATGGAATTGAGGATGAAAGGGGTTTATATAGTAGTGGAGGGGAAAATATGAATGGAAGGGCTTTCAATGAGGGTTGACAAAGGATGAGAAAATATCATGAACCTAGACTCAATTTAAGAGTTTAGGGAAGGTTGGTGCATTAATTTCGAAGGATGGTGGGAGTGGTGAACAAGCAAAATGACTCAAACTTCGGTTTTTCCTATAGCACCTGTAACAGCCCTTAGAACCAACTTCAAAAAATCATATCTTAATATTTTTTTACAAAACTATCTTGTTCTTATGCTCTAATTGAAGCCTCAGATGTCTTGTTTCTATCAAAATTAACCTCACTCACGAATTCATAATGTTCTGAGAGATATCAACGAAATAGTGAGCACATGTCATTTGTTGGAAAATAGTTTCAGCATAATTAACATTAATTGGCATTAGATTAGCTTCCAATTAACTTTAATAGGCCCCAATTACTTCTATTTTAGAATTAATCATCCCTAAATCATATCTAATTATCCCATGAAAAAAATAATTGCACTAGTTATTCATTGAATAACTAATGTTATGTGCAATCTTATCATAAGCTATAGTCCTAGGCAAATTGATTATAATTATATCTAATTAAAATTAATTGTTCATAATTACATATAGTCGGACTTAATTTGTAAGAGTGCAGCTTGGTTATTAAAATTTGATTTGATGATAACTTTCAATCATTTGGTTTGATTGAAACTTATGATCAGTCACTTTAATCATTAAAACATTAAGATCTCTTTGATGATATGAAATTAATGATTCAATGGCCAGAGTTAAGATACTTATCTCTAAGTGTAATTACGCTTTTGTCCTCCATGTGAAGTTAATTGTAGGTTACAAAATAGGGGTGTCAACAGTGCCATAAATATCTATAAGCATCTTCTAACCCAAACTCCACCCTGACACAATTCTATTAATACAAACCACATTTGATATATTTTTGTACAAAGAGTACCAACACATATATGAACCCTAACAGTCTTAATGGGGATTAGGCATAACATATTGGGTCTCTTAGTTATGCACTATTTTTTTTTTAGGTTTTATGTGTTTAGGCTAATGATGGAGTAAACTAATAAAAAATTATTTAAAAAAACCCATAAAAGACCACTATAAATAGAGGTATCTAATGTGCTCATTTAGATCATTTTTTCAAGTATTGAAACTCTAAAAAAGTAAAGCCTAAAACGAAAAAAAAAAAAAAAAAAAAATTCTAAACAAGACTACAATCTAGGGATGGAGCCAGAGCCTAAGGTTTAGGGGAGCAAAGTTTGGACTTTTTTTTTTTTTTTTACTAAATAAATAATTGCAACTTTAAGAATAAAATTTTTTTGGGGTCAATTTAATATTTTATCATCTATTTGGGTCAACAATTCAAATTGAATTGTTGAGATTGGTTATGTTTTTAAGACTACGTTCTTTGGCCCCATGTTTTGTCATAGTCTCTTGCCACATTAGCTAGGCATTTTAAAGCCCAGTTGACACTTGGTTTTTTCTTTTGATTGCTATTGACACTTGGTTTGACAAATTCTATCCACTTTACAATCTCTTTATATCATTAACTGACTTTCATAACTCAGAAAGACAATAAACATTACTGATAATGTTACAAACAACTAACATTCCTTCACTGTGGTTATTAATGGATTCAACGAATATCAAGATAGTGAAAGAATAAACATCAAGCATAGGAGTAGCCTTTGTGTAGAGTAGAGGAGTAGCCTACGTGTGGGGATGGGAGGATTTTTGTCTAATATTTTGATCATTAAGAAATAGAATTTAGGCTAATTTTTTGATATTAAGAATCCAAAAAGTGCCATACAAGAACTATATTTGGGTTAAAATTAAAAAGCTTGTTTTTAATTCCTTTTATTTTGTTTCATTCAATTACTCTGTTCCTTATATATATAAGCAAAGCTGTACTTTTCCTATTCATTCAATGAGAAAATTTTCTTTTATCTTCATCCCCGGGTTTATCTTCTGATATGAGATAGCAAACAACATATACATGGGTTGTTGTGATGGCCTTGGTCATTACATAGCTTTGTCCCTAGCCAGGAGTGAGCTAATAATAAGCAAAGAGACTAATGATGACCAAGTTTAATTTTTGGGATAATTACAGTAAATCCACCTGTGGTATGACCCGTTTTCACTTTGCCTACCCGTGGTTCAATCATTTACACTTTGCCCACTTGAGATTTGCTCTGTTAAGGATCCGTTAACTACCTCTCCATTTGCCGTTAAACAAATACATTTTTAGAGGAAAACAAACATAAAACAAATCAAAAAACTAAGGTTTCCAATTTTTACGAAAAAAATGTATGAACATTAGAAAGGTATGAACATCACTGGTGTTTTGTTTTCTTTACAATAGGAAATGATCTAATCTAACACAAGTTGAAGAGCATTAAATCTTCAACTTGTTCTTCATTTTACAACTGGTTCTTCGAATTCTTCATGCTCTTCTCCAAATTCTAACACAATCAACACCAAATTCTCAGCAAATCAAACCCATAAACGTAGTAAACAAACCAACCCAGATCAAACCCAAATCAAGAAACCAATCACAACAAACCCAAAAAAACACAATCAAACCCAGACCAACATAATCAAACCTAGATCCCACCATCACTGACCAACACAATCAAACCACCACCACCCTGTCGACCAAACCAAAGATCCACCCCACTGATCAGTCACCAAACCCACCGAACCAGTCAACAAACCCACGCCAATAAAGTAACCAAACCCACTACCACCATCGTTGATAAAAAAAGAGAGAGGAAGAGGGATTTTGCAATCATCAACAGACTGGGCAGAGGCCGAGATCAAGCTCTATTCTCTCTAAACCATCGCCTGCCCTCTTCTTGGATCTGCTCCAAACCACCGAGATGGAGGCTGAGACCAAGACGGATGTGAGAAAGAAGGAAATTAGATGAACCCACAACCAAAACCACAAAAATCAGATGAACCCATAACCAAGAGTCGTTGAAGGATCGAGAGTCGTTGTTGGAGTGTAAGTAGAGGGGTTTCTATGGTGTTTTGGTGGCGTCGACGAAGCGTGAAGAGGAGCGCAGTAAAGGAAAGATGGGCTTGTTGCGAAGAATCGGATGTGAGTTCGGAGGAAACTTAGTACGACATCCACCAACGGCGATGGTGACCTCGATTTCATGGTGTTGAAACAATTTTAGTGTGTTAAAGAGATGAGAGAGATATTTGATTTGATTTTTAGCGTGAGAGATGAAAGGGATATTTTTTGTGCTTGGGTTATGGGGTTTAGTGGGTTACAAAGATATTAAAAAAGGTCCCAATGTAGACCTTTTTTAATGGTTCATCATAAACAATCATATCTTTCTTACCTTCTTCCTTTCTTGATTATTTTTCAAAGGAATTTCAGCAAAGGACCTGTAATTTGCATAGAGACATAAAACCCAAGCTCTTTCAAAAAAATTCAAACTCTAACTTATTGATTCATGTTATGTTATGTTTTGGTGATAAAAGTTGTTTTTTAACGGAAGAAGCCAAAGGTGGGTAACGGATCCTTAACAGAGCAAATCTCAAGTGGGCAAAGTGTAAATGATTGAACTACAGGTAGGCAAAGTGAAAACGGGCCATACCACAGGTGGGTTTACTGTAATTATCTCTTAATTTTTTAGGGCGAATTGAAAATTTAATATAACTATAGAAAATATTTTTCCCAAAAATCCAAGGGGCCATGACCCCCCTTGGTCAAAGAGTCGCTTTGTCCCTGCTATAGCCTAGAGATTCATTCAAAATTTTGTCACCACCTAAGTTTGATTTGAGAAACATGCTCCTCGTAGTGCTCATATCAGTGTCTCCTTGAAGAAAAGAGTCAGAGAAACAAATTCACTTCTAAAGAATTTTAGTAGATTTTGTATTTTAATTTGAAATCATTATGAAAATTTTTTACATATCTTTTTTGTGAAATTTTAAATCAAAAATTTAGTATAGATAATAAAATTTTAAAAATCTCATTATTTAGGAAAAATTCCATTAGGAAAGTGTGGAAGCAAAACTATTACATTTAGTGCATGCATGGCATGAGCTTTTTCTTTTAAAGTCTTACTTTTTTTTTTTTTCGAGGTACAAATATTATTTAACCAGCTTTTGGCAAATAAGCATTTAAGTAAAAACTGCAACCAAACCACACTCGATATAAAACTTAAAAGTTCCTGTTGGAGTGAGTTGTGTTTCAAACACTTAGCATTATGCTTTGTGTTCCATATTGGTTAGAAGTGAACCATGTTATGTGTTTATAAGCCACTATCCACCTTAAGTGGTAACTTGAAAGATTATGGGCTAGTTGTCAGAGTTGGGCCTGGGTTGGGTTTAGGCTTGTCTCTATCATTCTCAGGCTATATATATATATATTTTTTCCCCCTTTCCTTTCCATCCAGCCTAATTCTATTCAGCCCGTTGGGCAATACCTAAGCAACTCGTTGGGGGCATTAAATGTGTTGCCCGTTGGGCATGCATAATAATTGTTGGAGCCAACTCACTATTCCTTCTTTTCCTGTGGCTTATAAAACCCTTTAGCCCTCATTTTTCCTTTTAACATCATTTCTTTTCGAGCCTGCACTCCACAGCTTCTTTGCTCCTCTGTTTCTTCTTTTCTCCCACAGATTTTTATACACTTATTTGGGTGTAAGGAAAGGAAAAATAAATAAAGTTGTTCTTAGTTCTTGTTTGAGTGTGCATTCAACTTGAAGATATCACTATAGTCTAATCTTAGGGGGTTGTTCGGTCAAGAGAGCCATTCGCATCGAGTTCTACTCCTAGTGGCACAAATTAACCTTTAAGGACAATACATTTTGCATGATTCTATAGTTTCTGAGATCTTTCTAACTCTATCTATTTATTTTTGTGACTGCAAATTTTTTAGGGTTTATATTGTTGAATCAAAACTTGTTTATTTAGCCATATTTTCCAACAATCTTAAAGGTTGAAATTTGTTTTTTAAAAATGAAGAAACAAGTTGTTGATTCTTTTAAGATCATTTCAAAAATTACAAAGCTTGAGGTTTTTTAAGGAAATAATTTTAAACGTTGGAAAGAAAGGGTTTTTCCTATCTTGGAATTTACCAAAATTGACCGGGTTCTTTATGAGCCTAACCCAAAGATGATCCTTAAAAATAGTGAAATGGGAAAGAACAAATAAATTGTGTGTTCATACTATTAAGTGTGGTTTATCTAACAAGTTGTTTGATAATTATTGTCATTTTACTTGTGCTAAAAATATATAGTGTGAACTTAATGGTTGTTATGGGTTTGAGGATGAGGGTGCTAAAAAGTTAGCTATGGTTAAATTTATGTCTTTTTAAATGGTTGAGGAAAAAACAAGTGTTTCTAGCCAAATTGAAGATTTTCAAAAATTAGTATCCAACCTAGCTAAAGAGGGTGATGTCTTACCTGAGAGGTTTGTGGCTTATGGCCTTGCATTTAAGTTGCTAGACTCTTGGAAAGAGTACAAACACAGGTATAGCCACCATAGAACCTATTAGAATCTTCAACAAACTATCGTTGATATTCCAATTGAATAAACAAATAGGAGGTCAAACATAAAAAATTTACTTCCAACGCTAATGTTGTAGAGGGAGGACCCTCTAGGCCTTTACAACATAATAAGAAACATGATTTCAAGAGAAAATGAAAATTTCAAAATAAAAATGACCCAAATCCTCAAATCCAAAAGAAAAAGGGTAATCGTTTTATTTGTGGCAAGGTAGGTAATTATGCGACAATATGTAGAGCAAGAGGCAATTTCAAGAACAATAAGAACAACAACAAAGGCTCAACATCAAATAAGGCAAATGTGGTGCAAACTGAAGAGATAATTGGGGCGGTGGTGTGTAAGGCACACTTGGTGACAAAAGTGAAAGGATGGGTAGTTGATTCGGCTTGCACAAGGCACATTGGCGCATTCAAAGAGGAATTTTGTTCCTATACTCCTATGGCGGAAGGCATTGAATGTGTCTATGTTGGGGACAATAGGTCCATGCTAGTGAGTGGTAAAGGGAAGGTACTCTTGAAGTTAACTTTTGGTAAAACTCTTTCACTCAATAATGTTTTTCATGTACCTCATTTTCGACACAATCTCATTTTGGTACATTTGCTTGGTAAGGATGGTATTAAAGTTTTATTTGATGGTGCATAGTTACTTTAACTAAGAATGAAGTCTTTTTTGGTAAGGGCTTTGATGATGAAGGTCTCTTTGTACTTAATGTTGATTAAGTTATTAATGAAAATAGTTCATCTTCTTGTGCTTACTTAGTTGATTCCATTGATGTTTGGCATGGTAGACTTGGACATGTTAATCTTGGCTATATAAAGAAAATGAAAGAATGTGGAATTATTAATTCACTAAATGAAGCTAATATGGACAAATGTGAAATTTGTGCCGAAACTAAAATCACCAAGAAACCTTGTAAATCCATAACAAGAGAAACTGAGCTTCTTGGATTGGTACATAGTGACTTAGGTGATTAAAACACACCATAACTAGAGGTGGTAAAAGATTTTATGTGATCTTTGTTGATGACCACTCTAGAATCACTAAACTTTATTTACTAAGAACCAAAGATAAAGCTTTGGAGATGTTTATAAAGTATAAACGTGAAGTTGAGAACCAAACGAATAAAAAGATTAAAAGACTTAGAACCGATAGAGGTGGTGAATATGAGTCTAATCCTTTAAAGGAATTTTGTGAAAAAAATGACATAATACATGAGGTAACACCACCTTATTCACCCAAATCTAATGGGATAGCTGAAAGGAAAAATATAACACTTAAAGAGATGATGAATGATATGCTTGTTAGTTCTGGGCTATCTTCCAACATGAGGGGAGGCCATTCTTTTGGCTTGTCACATACAAAATAAGGTACCTCATAAGAAAACCAATAAAACTCCTTATGAACTTTTGAAATGACGTAAGCCTAACTTAAAATACCTTAAAGTGTGGGGGTGCTTGGCTAAGGTCGTGCTACCCGAGCCTAAAAGGAGAAAACCTGGTTCTAGAACATGTGATTATGTGTTTATAGGTTATGCTTGCAATAGTATATGCTATAGATTTCTTGTCATCAAAAGTGATATCTTAGAATCATATCTTTGACCATGTGTTTCCTTTGAAAAATAAGGAAAAGGTGTTGCATGATTCTATTGAAATTTCTAATGACTTTTTTGATGATGTGCAAGAAATAAGAAGGAGCAAGTGAGCTAGAAAGGAAAAGGATTACGGTAACAATTTCCTTGTCTATGTTGTTGAAGATGAACTTGTAACTTACTATGATGCAATTAAATTCGTAGATGCACATTTTTGGTTGGAAGCTATTAATAATGAATTAGAATCTATTATGTCTAATTATACTTGGGAATTCATTGAGCTTCCACTCAAAGTTAAACCTATTAGTTGCAAATGGGTGTTTAAAAGGAAATTAAAACCGGATGGTACAATAGATAAGTATAAAGCACACTTAGTAGATAAGGGCTATAAGCAAAAACGCAATATGGATTATTTTGATACTTGTTCTCCAATTATTGGAATTTCATCTATTAGAATTTTATTTGCTGCAATTTATAAGAGCCCTACGCTACTGTATTAGTTACACTTTTTTTTTTTTTTGGTTAAAAAAAAAATATATTGTGTATATCACGTTGGTGTATCACATATTGTTGTTGTTTCCTTCAACAAGGAAACTGTGCAAGTGATAAGCCACACGCAAGTGGCTGTGTTGGTTTGTGTGGGTTTGTAATATTATTTACCAATACTGTGTGAGTTTGTAACTTAGTTACAAAGGAATTGAGTTATATGAAAACTTAATATATTACTTGCACAGTTAATCATAACTCATACAGTGGGTTCTTTTTATTTTTATTTTTAATTTATAGTAAAACTATATATAGTCTTAATTTTGTTTAGCCGACATTTTTTTTCTAATGTGACATATGTGTAGTTTTAGTGGCAAAATTTTTTTTTTTAACAGTGATGTTAAAATAGAATTGTGATAATATGAGAAAATTGTGAAATTAGTTTTCTAAATTTTCTATATAATTAGGCATGGTTTCAATTTTTGAATTAATTTATGATGTCTTTTTAACATATTGTGATATGATTGAATTGATATTATATGAATGCATTATGTGATGAATATGTGTCCAAAGGGTTTATGAGACTCTTTGGCTCATCTCTATAGTTAGAGATTATATTGGTAATTTATACAACATATATATTTTTATTTATTGTTATTGTGGATGGATAAGAAAATTTTTGAAATTATTTGGTAACGTAATATCCCCAATTTTTAATTACAAAGAGAATCTTTGTAGTAGGATACTTGAATATGTAATTTTTTGGGCCAATGTTTTTTGGCAATTTTTTGGGCCATTGTTTTTGGCAAATGTAATTTAAGGCTATGTAATTTAATTTTGGAAGCCATGTACGGGGATGTGTTTTACGGTTACCTATAATTTTCAAATTTTGTCTTAGCATGTTGTAAGAAATTACCAATAGGTCTTATAGTGGAGCCCATGCACAATGTGTTGTGCACAAAGATGTATGGACACATGTTATATGTATGATTTAATATGTGGATGGTGTGATGTTTTATTCTTCACAAAATTTTATTTAAAAATCAATTAGATGCGTTATTCCAATTTACATAGTGAGAGATGATTATGAGCTTAGCGAAATTTTCGATCTTACTATGTAGAAAGGAATATCATGGTCTAGTTGGATTTTTTGGAAATAAAATTTAAAAATGTATGTGCTAATGTCAACTTGTGTAATGAATGTAGTGAACATGGCCACCAAGAATGTAGTTGCTGATCTAACTAAGGGAGAGAAACTAGATGAAACTAACTATGATATGTGGAGCGAAATTTTCGATCTTACTATGTAGAAAGGAATATCATGGTCTAGTTGGATTTTTTGGAAATAAAATTTAAAAATGTATGTGCTAATGTCAACTTGTGTAATGAATGTAGTGAACATGGCCACCAAGAATGTAGTTGCTGATCTAACTAAGGGAGAGAAACTAGATGAAACTAACTATGATATGTGGCATAGAAAAATTCAATATCTGCTTAATGAACAAGAGGTCCTTGAAACCCTGACCAATGTGATGATGCAACCTGAAAATGGGAATACTGCCCAACATTGCCGTGACTTTGAGGCCTATGAGTCTTGGGTTAAGAAAGATCGTTGTGCACGCTTCACTATACTGAGTAACATGTACAATGATCTTATTGGGGAGTTTGAGAACTACCAAATGCCCAAGAGATGTGGAACCAGCTTAAGATTGCCTATGGAGGGACTTCAGCAACTAGGTTGCGAGCTCTTACTTTGAAGTTTGAGCAATATGTTATAGATTCAAAGCATAGCATAGTTGAACATCTAAGGACAATGTCTGCATTGATCCGTGACCTAAAGGTTGCTGGCAATAATCTCTCTGATGAACAACATGTCACAGTGGTGATACGTTCACTACCTGAACCTACTTGGGGGCAAATGAAGCTTGTTTTGACACATAGTGAGAATATCAAGACTTTTGCTGATATTTCTCGTCATCTCAAACTTGAGGCAGAGCGCATGGGGGCGCACCAAAACACCCTCCATGTCGCCCAATCTAGGCAGCGAAAGGCATTCAGGCCTAAACGCAAAGGACAAGGGAGGAATGCCAAAGGAGCTGGTAACCTTGGGCCTACAGAAGGCAAGATAGCAAAGCGCCAAAAGGGCAAGCGTGCTAAGAAGGACAAGGCAAAGATCAAGTGCTACAATTGTGGTAAGAAGGGTCACTTTGCTCGTGAGTGCACTGAGCCGAAGAAGGTATCCATTCTTAACAACTCTGCTATTACTTATGTTTGTACACATGTTTTTGTTGCTCATACTATTTCTGGGTGGATTGTAGATTCAGGAGCAACCAAACATATAGCCAGAGATAAAGTTGGGTGTGTGGATTACAAAAAGATACCAACAAACACGCAGTATGTTATTTTGGGTAACGGAGCTCAAGAAGAAGTCATAGGAGTTGGAACCTACCAACTCAAATTGTGTCTGGGACGTACGTTACTTCTTCATGATGTGTTTCATGCACCTTAATAGGCCACAAACTGAATGACCCCTTGTGATTAAACCAATTAATTAATTAGCCAAGTTATTAATTAATCAATTTATCATGCAATTGCGTGGCAACACAAACAAATCACAGATAAACTAAATAAGTAGCGGAAAATAAATAACACGGTGATTTGTTCACGAATGGGGAAAACCCTAACAGCAAAAACTCCACTGGGTGATTTTCAGGTCACCACTCCCGAAACTCCACTATTATCAAATCAAACGGTTACAAGTAAAGGAATCTCAAGTACCTTACCAACCTACAGTTGAACCCTTACCCCAATACCCAATTAGACTTGATTTGTAGTGACAATTTCCACCTTTAATGGACGGCTCCCAAGTACGTGACTAACCAGATGCGCGAATCCCAATACGCGACTTTAAACACCAACTTAGAAGAAGAGGTTGGTTGCAAAGTTCTTCAGTTCATCCTACGCGATGAAGATCAGGAAGATGCTTTGTCACAAAACCCTTTAATGCAAATACACAGTAACTTCTTCAGAGAAGATGAACTAGGTCAAGAACTTCGTCTTTGATCATAATTTGCTTGAACAAGGATTGCTCAATGCTTTTGCAACTTGTGTCTCTGTTGACGGCTCTTAAAACAATCATTTTATATGTTTAGGGTTAGAAGAAAAGAAGGCCCAAAAACATATTCACGAATCCCAAGAAAATCAGATCAGAAAACCTGATTTTTAAATCTCGACAGATAGCAAGTGTCAAGGAGCTATCGAGCAGGTGTCGAGCTTTAATGAAAATGCACTTCAGCTTGATTTTTCTTGGACGGACTTAATGACTTCAACACTTGATCTTGAAACCTTGTTTCTTGAAGTATTAAAAACACCTAGAACTACCAAATTACAAGTAGAGTGCGTTTTGTCAAAGGATTAGACAATTTACATAAATAAGTATGACATATGTTCTTAGCATGTGAACCACATATGTCCTAACAATCTCCCCCTTTGGCAATCCGTGACAAAACCATAACAAACAAATGAACATATGAAAGAAGTCATAAATCACTAAACTCATATTCACTTGTTGAATACAATAAAATCTATCCTAACACAAACTCTTGAAAAACTTTGCAAGAAAAGAGTTTATGGCAAGTAGACTTTGACAACCTGTATTTCTGAAACACTTTAAACAAAACTCATCAAGGCATCTTGTGTGAAACAGAAATAATTAGATTGCATACAAGTATAAAGAACATGTGTATAAAGAGAGAAAAGAAACAACACATGAAGAGATAGGTGAAAGAAACATACATCCACATATAGAGAAAATAAGTACAATGTATGTAAAAACTGGTCACAAGACCTCATATACAAGATCAATGTATCTAACAAGAATAGAAAAGAAAAGATACATCAAACACCTCATTACATCCCTCAACATATCAACTCTCCCCCTATCAAAAATGTCATATACTAACTCTCCCCCTAAGATGACTACTCTTATAACCCAAAACTACTCCCCCCTTTTTGTCACGAGTGACAAAGGGTAGAGTGTCATGTAGACATCTCATCAGTAGAGCTAGCATCTCCATCATCATCATCCGAAGCATCATCGTTATCACCATCATCATCATCATCCTCAGCATCAGAATCCGAAGCGACTGGAGGAGGTGGTGGAGGAGAAGTCTCAGAAGCAAAACCACCCATGGTCGCCTGCCGTCGTGCAATACGACCAACACGAACATTCACCTAATACAACTCAGTGGTGAGTGTATTGAGGCGAGCATCCATGAGCTGCAGCTGCGCCATGATGTCTCCAAGAGATACATCGTTTGTAGAGGTAGAAGGAGCAGATGTAGATGGAGCTGATCTGGATGGAGCTGAACGGGAAGGAGGAGTGGAATCTGTCTGTCTCGACCTAAACTGAGCCTCACTACGTTTTACGGTAGTGGCATCTATGGCAGATATGTGTGTGAAGTGGTCGGACACAGGGAAAGGGATGGAAAAATGGCGTAGAATCCTTGTGATAGCGGAAGGAAAGATGAGCTTATCACGGGACGCTGAATCTAGATGAACATCTATGATAGAGAGAATGAAGTGAGAAGGAAAATCTATCGTAAGATGCTCAAGAAGAGATAGCAAAAATCGAGCACGAGGCTCTGTGATAGAGTTGTAGTGAGAGAGAGGATGGAGTACAAAAGTCATCACCATGTTAAGAAACCTATGACCTTTAGCAAAAGATCTACATGATGTATACTAATGCTCACCCCAATCAGAAGGGCGCTCACAAAAAGCAGAAATGAGCTCATCCTTGGACACAGTCCTCAAACGCTCACAAGAAGGATAGTCAGGAACTCTATCCTAGGAACCCTAAGCACATTCGTAACTAGCTGCGGTGTGACAGCAAAGCGCGTACCTTGAACGTGAGTGTGAAAAAGAGGTACTGAATGATCAAACTCGTGCATATTGGAGTAAAACTCCTGAATCAGCACGAGTGTACAAGTGATCGGGACATCACATAGTGACTTCCATCCCTTACTGTGAATGATAGAGGGAAGGTCAGTGTCGGCGAAGTCCGCCAGAATGACTTGGCGTTCTGAATGAACACCTTGTCTAGAAAAGTTCTCAGTAAATGCCTTGTGGGCATCTCCATCACGGAATCGAAGATTGAGAGGAGCAGAATCAGAAGACGAAGAAGCTCCAGAACGCAAAGGGTTCCGAGCTGGAGTGGATTTACGTTTGGGTGCCATAGACACTACTATCGTAAACACAATAAAAAAGAGATAGAGAGGGAGACAATCAGAAAAGTCCCAAAGCAGTTCACATATATCAAATATATTGAACAAAAAGTACGTATGCATGGGAATGCATGAACATGTGACATGCAAACTTAAAAAACATCATGGGCTCAGCCCAATCTAATTCTAACAGCACACAAACATGGAACACACATCTAAATGCATGTAAATACCATTCTAATGCACATGAAATGCAATGTTTGACATTTTGAAAACATTTAAGTGAAAACCCAACCCAAAATTTCAAGAAAAACTCATTGATTTTGAAAAACCCCAAAATTTTTCAAAAACCCCAAAACCTAAGATTCAAAACATGAAATGCATGAATAAGGAAGGAAAATGAGATCTTACCAAGTGATTTGAAGCAAAGAATGGCCGAAAATCATGAGGAATGAAGATTTTAAGTGAGAAAAGGTGATTGGAAGATGAATAGCTGCGGACAGATCGAGAGAGATCGAGCAAATGAAGTTTGGATCGCGACAGAAGCTTGTATAGAAGCTTCAGTAATTCTCGACAGCAGAGGTATCGATAGGTGTCAAGGTAGGTGTCAAGAAAAAGCATGTAGATAGCTGAAGGTGTCGAGAAGGTGTCGAGGAAAGAACACCAGAACCAAGAACAGAATCTTGATCGATCGACCAGGTATCGAGAAGGTATCGAGGAGACAGGAGAAATCTCGATCGATCCACTAGGTGTCGATACAAGTGTCGAGATTGCGATAAGAAAAAGCTTGAGAAGCTCGACAGATAACCAGGTATCGAGGAGGTGTCGAGCCAACAGTAAAAAGCAGTTTTTCGAGAAGAGAAAAACATGAACATGAATGCAATCAAACATGCACCTCAACAATGATCCAATCAACATAAAAAGCTCTCAAAATCATCTCTCAATGAAAAATATAAGCACATGGATCTCCCAAAAACACACACACACACACTAAAAAAGTCTAATCTATTTTATTTTTCAAAAACAAGTTAGGACAGTTTAGTGAGCATACAAAAGCACATGTAAAACCTTAGTGATGGCCAAATCACATTGTACCTGTACATGTATCAAAAGTAGTAAAAAATATTGCGTGTTGTGTGTGAGAAATATCGCAAGATTGCAGATGTGTATACATGTTATGACGATCTGAGATATGAGAAAATAACTTTTAACTCACACACAATCATAACTGTTTGATGGGGACTATCACCTTCGAGGTACATCCTATAACTCCCACATCTCCTAGAATACACGCTTGCAACCATATTTAAAGCATTTTTGATCTTTTTGCTTTTTATTTTCTTTGCATATTTTCTTTTTAAGCATATCATGCATGGGCTTATGAGAAAGAAAAGAAATACCTATTGATATTTGACATTCCAATTTTGCTATGCCTAAGCACACAAATATCATTGACATCACACTTTTGCTATGCCGAAACATACAGATGTCGTTAATGATTGGTAGGCAACAATGATGAGATAGTTATTTATGCTTTTCTCTTAGGATTTTCTAGTCCTACCCGTCAAAAAGAGTGATATGAGTGTTAAGTTTTAAGAGATAACCTAATCTTACTCATCACAAACAAGAGCCACAAATCTCACTTGCTTAATTGTGCATAAAGATGCTCATCTAAGCTACAAGAGATACAAAGTTTAGAAAACTTTGTTTCATTGGCCAACCAAGGTACACAAATACCAATGTACACAAAACACACACTGTTTTTATATTTTTCTGATTTTTCAAATTTTTATTTTTATTTTTATTTTTATATCAAAAACAAAATTAACAAAACTGAAGATAAACACACAAAAACATGTTAAGCAAAGCAAAGACAATGCATAAAACTAGATGCAAATGCATGAAAGCATGATTCCAAAAAAGATAAGAAATCAAGAAAGAAAGTCCCACTTTAGATAGAAAGAATTAAAGCAAAGGACAAACAGAAAGACAATTAAGTCTTAGGATCCTTTATCACTCACACAGCACGAGTCTTTGGCCGTGAAGATGAAAAGGCATGTGTCCTAGTATGATTACTAAAGGACATAGAGGAATTAGAATTCCCCTGAAATTGAGTCAAAAAGCTCAAAGCTTTTAATAACTCACCAAGAATAGGTACAGAGCCTTTAGACAAAGGATGAGACCTATTTGACACTCGCTTATGAGGAAACAACTTGAAACAATTAGGGTGAGTGTGACCAGAATCACCACAATGGTGACAAACATGAGTAGTTTTAGAATTACTCAGTTTCCTAGAAGGAGGTCTAACCTTGGAGGTTGACAGAGACCTTAACTTAGGACAATTTAGCCTAATATGACCAACAATATGACAATGATGACAAGTGGGGACAAATTTAGAATTTTTATTCAACCTAGGAGGAGTTTTAAATATAGGTTTAGAAACTTCAGCGTTAACATCAAAATTTTTACCTTTGTCTATCCTAACAATATTAGCCTTCAACTCTTCATTATTCCTTTTAAATGGGGGAATATAAAAATCTTTTTCTTTTGAGTTAGGCTCAATAACAAGTTTGGCACTAGTTAATTTTTCAACTTCAGTTTTAAATTCAACTAGTTGTTCTTCCAAACTTTTAATTTTGTCCACTTGAGATGAAATTTGATTTTTAAAATTCTCATTCAAATTATTGGCTTCATCCAATTATGCAATCAAATCATCTTTTTCAAGCTTGACCTTTTTAAAATTAGCTTTTAATTTTGTAGAATATTCAAGAGATTTCATACAAAAATTATAAAGCTTGCAATAGGCATTTTGAATATCATCATCATCATTCAACATAAGATCATGCAAATCAAAACAATCAAGAGTTTCCATGAAGCAGGGGTTAATGGATTAACACAGCAAAGATTAAAACCTAATCAGAGTGTACCTGCTCTGATACCACTTGATAGGCCACAAACTGAATGACCCCTTGTGATTAAACCAATTAATTAATTAGCCAAGTTATTAATTAATCAATTTATCATGCAATTGCGTGACAGCACAAAAAAATTACCGATAAACTAAATAAGCAGTGAAATATAAATAACACGGTGATTTGTTCACGAATGGGGAAAACCCTAACGGCGAAAACCCTACCGGGTGATTTTCAGGTCACCACTCCCGAAACTCCACTATTATCAAATCAAGCGGTTACAAGTAAAGGAATCCCAAGTACCTTACCAACCTACAGTTGAACCCTTACTCCAATACCCAATTGGACTTGATCTGTAGTGACAATTTTCACTTTTAATGCACGGCTCCCAAGTACGTGACTAACCAGATACACGGATCCTAGTACACGACTTCAAATACCAACTTAGAAGAAGAGGTTGGTTACAAAGTTCTTCAATTCATCCTACGCGATGAAGACCAAGAAGATGCTTGGTCACAAACCCTTTGGTGCAAATACACAGCAACTTCTTCAGAGAAGATGAACTAGGTCAAGAACTTCGTCTTTGATCACAATTTGCTTGAACAAGGATTGCTCAATGCTTTTGCAACTTATGTCTCTGTTGACAGTTCTTAAAACAATCCTTTTATATGTTTAGGGTTAGAAGAAAAGAAGACCCAAAAACATATTCACGGATCCCAAGAAAATCAAATCAGAAAACCTGATTTTTAAATCTCGACAGATAGCAGGTGTCGAGGAGCTATCGAGCAGGTGTCGAGCTTTAATGAAAATGCATTTCAGCTTAATTTTTCTTGGACAGACTTGATGACTTCAACACTTGATTTTGAAACCTTGTTTCTTGAAGTATTAAAAACACCTAGAACTACCCAATTACAAGTAGAGTGAGTTTTGTCAAAGGATTAGCCAATTTACATAAATAAGTATGACATATATTCTTAGCATGTGAACCACATATGTCCTAACACACCTAGTGTCCAATGTAATCTATTTTCAGTACTTACTATGCTTAGACTTGGATTTGATTTCCGTTTTGATGGTCCTCAGTTGGATTTTTATTTAAATAAAACCTTGAATGGACATGGTTATTTATTTAATAACTTTATGTTGGATTTAGATCATTCCTCTTTTTCTTTTATTGCTCATAATGATGATATTTCTGATTCTGTAATGTGGCATGCTAGACTTGGACATATAGGAAAAGATAAATTTCCTAGATTAGCTAGAGAAGGCCTATTGGGGTCTATCACTAATGTAAGCCTACCTATGTGTGAACCTTGTCTAGCTGGAAAGGCCTGTAGGAAGCCTTTTGGTAAGGCTCCAAGGGCAACTCATCCTTTGGAATTAGTCCATTCAGACACATGTGGACCTATGAATGTTAAGGCACGCCATAGCGCCACTTATTTTCTCACATTTATAGATGACTATTCACGTTTCAGTTATGTCTATCTAATCTCCCATTGCTTTGAAACATTAGATTGCTTTCAGCACTTTATGGCAGAGGTTGAGAATCAGAAAGAAAGGAACCTAAAGGTTTTTTGAACTGATAGGGGTCGTAAATATTTGTTTAAACAGTTTCAGGAACTGTGTGAGGAAAAAGGGATACGCAGGCAATTGACGATTCCTGGTACTCCACAATAAAATGGTGTTGCAGAGAGAAGGAATCGTACTCTATTAGAGATGGTTAGATCGATGATGGCGCAAGCTAACCTATCAATTTCATTTTGGGGGGATGCATTGTTAATTGCTGCCTACATCCTTAACCGTGTGCCTTCTAAGTCAATTCCCACAACACCATATGAGTTATGGACTGGTGCAAAACCCAATTTGGAGAACTTACGACTTTGGGGTTGTGTAAGTTTTGTTCACAATACTTCCCATAAGTATGGGAAATTAGGCCCTAGAGCAAGTAAGAAAATCTTTATAAGATATTCAGAAAGCTCAAAGGGGTATGTAATGTATGGTGAACATTCTGATGGTGGAATGACTGAGATAGAGTCTCGTGATGTCAACTTCATTGAAGATGATTTTCCAAGCATCAGTGAAGCAAAACAAGATCTTCAGCTTTATGAGCTACAAGAACTTGAAGGTGTCATACCATCTTTGGGCGAAGGTGGAGAATCACAACCTCATCCTGAAATCGCCAAAGATAGTGGGAGTGATTTTGCTCTTAGTGGGAGTAAACCACTAGATAGTGACACACAAAAATCAAAGGTACATAGAAGTAAACGTGGAACAATTCCCCGTTGTCATTTTAAGATTGAGGGGGAATCTTTTATATGTGATTCACTGGACCTTGATGAACCTGCTTCCTATATGGAAGCATTAGCTTCACTTGCTTCACATGAATGGATAATTGCTATGAGGGATGAGATGGATTCTATGGTAAAGAATCAAGTTTGGGAGTTGGTTGACCTTCCGCCTGGGCGCAAGGCCATTGGAAACAAGTGGGTTTTAAAAAATAAAGCGCAAGGCAGATAGATCAATTGACAAATATAAGGGTCGTCTCGTAGCGAAAGGCTATACCCAAAGAGAAGGGATAGACTATGATGAGACTTTCTCCCTAGTGGTGAGATTTGTCTTTATTCGCCTTATTCTAGCTATTGTTGCACATTTGGATTTGGATTTGGAACTCTTCCAAATGGATGTAAAGACTGCATTTCTCAATGGAGAACTAGACGAGGAGATCTATATGGATCAACCTATTGGCTTTGAGGTCAAGGAATAAGGGCGCAAAGTGTGTCGCCTTAAGCGTTCCATTTATGGCCTAAAGCAAGTGTCTAGACAATGGTATTTTAAATTTCATAAGACTATTATTTCGATTGGTTTTGAAATGATGGAAGAAGACCATTGTGTGTATGTCAAACGATCAGGAAAGAGTTTACTTATCCTGTCTTTGTATGTGGATGACATTTTGTTGGCTGGAAATAATATGGAGATGATTGTCACCACCAAAAGGTGGTTGTCCTCTATTTTTGAAATGAAGGACATGGGAGAGGCTAATTATGTGCTTGAAGTTAAGATCTTCAGGGATCGCTCAAAGAAGCTTCTTGGTTTGTCTCAAGAAACTTACATAAAGATGATCTTAGAGCGATTTCGTATGCATAATTCCAAACCCATAGACACTCCAATTGAGAAGGGACATACATTAAGCCTTGAAGATTGCCCTAAATCAGAAAAGAAAAGAGAGAAATGACAAGAGTTCCCTATGCAAGTGCGGTTGGAAGTCTGATGTATGCTATGTTATGTACTCGACCAGACATCTGTTTTGCAGTTGGTATGGTTAGTCGTTATCAAAGTAACCCAGGACCTGTTCATTGGCAAGCAGTTAAGAGGATTTTTTGATACCTTCGTGGGACTTCGGATCTCATTCTTTGCTATCAGGGTGGAGATTTGAGATTGAGAGGTTATTTTGATGCTGACTGGGCCAGTGATAGAGATGAGCGCAAGTCCACTACAGGTTATGCATTTCTACTTAGTGGTGCAGCTATCTTTTGGTGCAGTAAGAAACAGTCTTGCATTGCTTTGTCCACAATGGAGTCTGAGTATGTTGCTTGTTCAGCAGTAGCACAAGAAGCTGTTTGGTTAAAGAGATTTTTCCAAAGTCTAAGGGTGACATCTCTTACAGATGAAGCTGTAAAGATGTATTGTGATAATATGGTAGCCTTGTCTCATGCTAAAGATCCTAAGTATCATAGCAAAAGCAAACACATACAAGCTCGTTATAACTACATTCGTCTTGCTATTACACAAGGAGAGGTGATCCTCTAATATATCTCCATTAGCAGGATGGTGGCTAATCCACTTACTAAAGCCATTGCTAGGGATGCCTTTCAGGCTCATGTTAGGAGTTTGAGACTTTATAGGATTTGATATGTTTTTGGATACCTTATGGACATTTATGTTTATTTATACTTTATGCAATAATGATGTTATTCATTTTGATTCATCTTGTGATGTGATTGATATTGCATACTGAGCACACATTATTTGAGAATATGTCACCAGGCTTAGATTGGTCTACTCACATAGACGATCACCCTAGTGCTTGAGTAGCGAGCAGGACGAGGCATAGTGATCACTTTGTTTTTTTTGTAAATCATGTAAGTGATCATCTTGACGCTTAGGGAGGTGTGTAAGATAATACAATGAATGTCGCCTTAGCTAGGCTAAGATAAGACTTATGGGAGTTGCACTTGAAGTGTATCCACAACTTCATGAAGTCTGAATAAAGCCAAATGTGAGATCTTGGACAGGAACTTGATGTGTAACTATGCTGAGAAACTCAAGTTAGTTGCTTTTGTGGCAATTGGACTAAGATTTGTATGGTGTTTGAGTGTGACAAGCCCAATTGAGTGGGAGCTCCACCGTAACATACAAATTATACTGTATGTGCTATAGCCGACCAATTAAGGGAGTGATTGGATAGATCCCTACTTCGTCATTATGTGAGCCTTAGTCGACCATTATATGGTCCATTCTGTGCCCTTTTTCGACCTAGAACTATGTCATGAAGTGAATGTTTGATGTCGCTACTTTAGCATGTCATCTCAGGGCCATGATATATACGGTCTCGCGAAGCATGTCTAGGAAAGCGGTCAAGTGTGAATGAATTGACATGAGTGTCTGGGGAAGATTATTTAGAACACACCATTTATTTTATGGCTCATAGCCTGGGCGATTATGAGGAATTTGTTTTTTCAACATAATCATGAGCATATTATATGGTATAAGATCAAGTGTTGCTTTAAGTTTTGAACTCATGAGGGATTAAGAAACTTGATCGGGTGTGATCAAATAATCTGGGGCATAGATGAGATACTATGAGTGATGTACTATGTTAGTTTAGATGGTGACTTAATATAGTACTCCTACCCTAAACCTTCTCGTCAGGCCACACACTCCATTTTTCTATATAAAGAGAGGATTGGACAAGAGATTGAGAGGAGCCAATTTTAACTGTAGTACCCAGTGTGGACGAGTAGGAGATGTTAGAAATTGGGTTGGTTTTGATCCAACCCATAAACCATGGCCCATGGATCGTCCACATGGGTTATCTGATAAGTAAGTTTAAATTTAAACTAACTGATATTGGTATGAGTTATCAATATCAGTAGTGGGATAATTTAAACTTAATAGATATTGATATGGGTTATCAATATCAATGGTGGAGTAATTTGAAACTTAAAAGATGAGATCTTTTAGGGATCACATATATCTGATAGTAAGTGAATCCCTACTATTATTTAAATACTCCTACATTAGTCAGATAAAGATTAGACACAGTGAGTGAACATTAGTATAATTTTGAGTGCTCTCTCAAAATAAGCCATTTCTCTAGGACACTATCTACTATTCCCTAGAATTTGGAGCGTAGAAATTAGGAGAGACTCTAGTAGTCTTTCTTGCGACTTGGAGGTGTTCCACAAAGGAGATCGTGAGGAGTTTGTAAAGCAAGCAAAGAACAAGATCCGGCAATTTGGTGATTTATTCCACCAAAGGTATGTGTCTATATGACCTCTAGTAAAGTATATATTTTTTCAACACCGGCCAAACAGATAGGACCAACAATTTTATTTCTAAAACATCAAAAACATAGAACTTAATAAATGTCAAGAGGGACATGATTCCTCCAAACTAAAATAGGAAAAGATCTTTTTGCTCTCCGGGCTAGGGCATGTGCTAGAGCATTGCCTTGCTAACGCATATGAAAGAAAGAAAAATATTGTAGAGAGTAAACTAAAGACATAATGTCTTTAATTAGATGGCCTATAGAAGAGTGATGAAAAGACTGATTTTGGATTGCCAAAATCGATTCTTCAGAGTCTCTTTCAAAGATCGAGCTGTGCAAGTCGATATCTTGGAGAAAACTAACTGCTCTTCGAGCTATTAGTTTTTCTAAAGCGACAATGGAAGATGGCAGGGGGATGATCTCAGACATAGCTGCCAGTACTTCACCAAAGGAGTTTCAAATCACAACACCTATACCTGCTGCTCCCAATTCCTCAAAAATAGCATCGTCAAAATTTGTCTTCACAATGCTCAGGTCGGGTGGCTTCCAGATGGCTTTCTTTGGCGGCTGTTTTGTGATGGGCTTGGCATGAAGATGCTGGTACTACTAGAGATGTTGCTGTGCTAGATCAGAGAGTGTATCCAGTGGCGTCACTACCTCCTTGACTTGAATTTTGTTTCGCCTACACCAAATAAACTAGCAAATTGTGATAAATGTCTTTGCTCCTCAAGGTTTCTGCAATGCTAACTTGAAAACATCAGTAAACGTAGGAAAAGGGGTTGTTACAACACGTAACTCAGCAAAGAGTGGTCCCCAGGCTGACCCAATTTTTTCACAGCCTTACAGTGCATGAACCACTGTTTCTGACTCCTTGTTGTAGCTGGAACAAATTGATGACTGCACCACCTTACACCTTACTAGATTTTCCATAGTAGGAAGAGAATCCGTGCAAGCTCTCCACGTAAAAGTTTTGATTTTATTGGGCACCTTCATCCTCCATAAGCCCGCCCAAAATTTTTTATTTTCCTCAAGATCTGAAGCCGAAGCAGAGTCCACCTGTTCCATTTCACAAATAATTTGATACCCTGACTTAACTAAGTATTTTTCGTCCTTTGTTTTTGTCCAAATTAATATATCTTCCTGAGGAGTAAAGCATATTAGGATTGACTTGATTTTTTGCGCTTCAAAAGGCAAAAAGCAAAAGTCTATGAGCTGCACACTCCACCAACTCGAATTACAATCAATGAGGTCAGCCACCACTGCATCAGTAGGCAGAATTGAAACAGGGGAGATAACCTTTCCCGATCCATCTCCAGGCAGCCAGCAGTCTTGGTATATTCGGGTATTGAGACCATTGCCAATTCTCCATTTAGCCACTGCAAGAATTACTTTGCGAGCACTAAGAATGCTTCACCAAGCATAGGATCCTGACTTCAATTGTGTGAAAAAGATATCACCATTTGGAAAAAAATTTGCCTTGAAGACTTTGTAGAAAAGGGACTCTTTATCATGAATCAACCTCCATATTTGTTTGGCAAGCATAGCTTCATTGAATTTTCTTAGATCTTTGAAATTCAAACCACCTTCATTTTTTGGCAAGCAAAGAGTCTCCTACTTCTTCCAATGGATCTTCCTCTTATCGCCCCTCTGTCTCCAAAAAAAATTCTTTATCATAACCTCTATATCATGGCACAGCCCCAAAGGTAGTTTAAAGCAACTCATTGCAAAAGTTGGAATGGCCTAAACAATGGCTTTTAATAAAACTTCCATTCCCACTTGCGACAAAAGTTTTTCCTTCCACCTCTATAATTTGCCCCAAACCTCTCCTTAATGTAATTTAAATTTTACTTTTTTTTCCTCTCCACCACCGCTGGAAGCCCCAAATATTTCTCATACTCTTTAATCTCCGGAACACCTAGGAAATTTTTCAAAGCATGTTTGGTGTCATCAGAAACTGACTTGCCAAAAAATAAAGTTGTCTTCAAGCCATTGATTTGGTGTCCCGAAGCTAATTCATACTAGGACAAAACAGTTTGAAGTGCTTTCACATCCCCCATCTTTGCCCTACAAAAATCAAGCTGTCATCGGCAAAAAAGAGATGAGAGATTTGTGGGCCATTCTTACAGAGAGAAAAGCCTCTGAGCTCACCCATAGCCACAAATTTTTGGATAAGCCCATTAAGACCTTCAAAACAAATCAAGAAAAGGTAGGGTGATAAAGGATCCCCTTGTTGAATCCCCCTTATTGGTTGAAAATTACCCCGTGGTTCACCATTTATAACAATTGAATAAGAAACTGTTTTAACTGTCTCCATCACCATTCCTAACCATTTAACATGAAATCCCATCTTCAACATCAATTGCTCAAGGAAGAGCCACTCTACCTTATCGTAGGCCTTACTCATATCCAATTTCAACGCCATATATCCCTCCTTGCCCCTTTTTTTTTTGTCTTCATGTAATGTACAGTCTCAAAAGCAACCAAAATGTTATTCAAGATAGCTTTATCAAATTGGAAAGCACACTGGGACTTTGAAATAACATGTGATAGAAGACTTTTCAGCCTGTTAGCTAAAACTTTGGATATAAGCTTATATAGAACATTACATAGAGCAATAGGTTTGAATTCATAAACTCTTTCAGGACTTTTTACTTTTGGGATGAGAGTAATGTAAGTATGATTGATACTGGCTAGGATAATACCTGAGTTTAAACAAGATAACATTGCACAGGAAACATCATTACCAATGGAGCTCCAGTAATATTGGTAAAAAATGGTTTTGCATACTGTTCGGGCCTGGAGCTTTCAGAGGGGCCATTTGTTTTAGAGCTACATCAACTTCTTGTCTAGTAAAAGTTCTCACCAAACCTGCATTCATTGTGTTAGTCACAACCCGTGGGATTGTATCAAGGACAACTCCTACCTGGCTTGGATTTGAGGATGAAAAGAGCTTCCTGAAATACTCAGTAAACGGACCACCTATTTGATCACCACCTTCACTCCAATCCCCATTAGAGTTCCTTAAATGTTTGACATTGTTTCGTCTAAACCTTTGGGAAACTTTAATGACCTAACCAATATCATTAAAGTTGCAAAGAAAAATCATTTCAGTACCTTCAAATATTGTGGTTGAACTAATGTCTTATATATATATATATATATATATATATAATAGCTCAAACTAACATCAATAACACCACTACAATTCATCATTTCTGTGCGTAAGCACGAGTTCTATAATAGTATAAATAATGAGAAATGTTAACATGACTCATAAATAATTAGTAGTACGAAGAAAAAAAAATTAGCAGATTTTGCCCTTGAAAAAGAATATAAAAAATTTATTTTTGATAATGGTATAATAACAAGAATTACTAATTAGAATTTAGATGACAACCATAACATTGCTTCTAACTTTGACTCTTCAGGTAGTAATACTTTTTCTTTGGTCATCCAAGATAAGTAAGCAAAACTAACAGTTTCCTATAACAAAACTAATACTTAGAAGTTAGAAGTCCCTTTGAAAACAAAAAAAAAAATAATGTCCTAGTCGAAATTGATCTCTCACCTGATCCAAACCAAACCAGGTCCTATAAGAGATCACTCCATTTTTATAAACAGAGACTAAGGGACCGCTTGGTTTGAGATTTTAAGTATCGTTATTTAGTTTTTAATATTATAGAAATATGTGTTTAAGTGTTATAGAAATACGTGTTAAAAGTGTTATTATTGTTTAAACACTGAAAACTGTTATTTAAAAACTAGTACAAAAAATGGCTACATGCCATTCATTAGGAAAATATGTATGGATTTGTCATTGTTTGTGAAATATTTAACAATTTACCACTTTTTTGAAATTCGAGATTACCGTGTAACTGGATTTCTTTGAAAAAATAACCTTCAAATTTGTCGTGCTATTTTTTTATGGAAGTCAAGTTCCATAAAAAAAATTTCAAAATTTTTCACTTGAGTTTCCCAAACTCAAACTCCCAATTAGTGATAAATTCCTACATATTTCAAAAACAATGATAAATTGTAAAATATTTAAAAAAAATAATGATATTTAGTTATTTTGACCTCTTAACGAGAGCTTTCTTCAAAGCCTTATGGCCTGTTTGGATGTTTAAAAAAGGAGGGGGAGTAGAGTAGAGGGAGGGAGAGTAATCTAATTACCTTATTTGGAAGTTTTTTAAGGAAGGAATGGGAGGGGTTTGGAGGGATTTGGAGGGGTTTCAACTCCCTCTAGCCCTTCATTTTTAATTCTCCCAAATTGGAGAGATTTGGAGGGAGAGTAGAGTACAAAATTACTGACCAAGTAAATTACCTAATTTACCCTTATTATATTAACAAAATTACACAAGGGGAAAGGCTAATTACTTCATTCCCACTTACTAATTTTAAAAACATCCAAACAAGGTGAAGGGGAATCATTTTCCTCTACTCTCCTCTCCACTACTCCCCTCCCCTCTACTCCTCTCTACTCTCCTCCCTCTCTAAACTTCCAAACAAGCCATTAATTATTTTCGAAGACCAAGGTGTCAGACACATTCCCAATAAATTATTCTCAAGGAGTGGACCACCCTAGCTACATGGATTCTGGATCTACTCGATTTCAATTCTCAGTGGTTGATCATATAAAATGCCTTTCTAGCCAGTTAGAAAAGAACTTAGAGAGAGATGAAGATATTAAATGCCTTCTTTTTTTTTTTTTTTCTTTTTTTTTTTTTTTCTTTTGGTGATGAAAACAAAATTTTGTTTTTGTTTTTTTGTGGATTTGCTTGGTGAGAAAGTGTGGGAAGTCAAATAGAGTTTTTTTTATAGTTGTTTTGTGGTTATTTGCTTGTGAATATGACTGAATGAAATTATTTGGTTATTTTCGAGAAAGTGAAAAAAGAAAAGAAAAAGCAAATGTTATTTTTTTTGGAGATTTGAGTTGTTTGGTTGGTACTTCAATTTAATATTTTTGGAAATTCATTGTAAAAATTGTAATGATTGCTAGGAATGTTAGGAACCAACCAAAATATTAAAAGCAATATTATATACTTGGAATATAATGAGAATGTAACTAATGAATCAAAACTCTAATATTATATTATATTTGTTTAATAAGATTCCATGAATCCAAGAATCCAAGAATTCAAGAATCTAAACTCTAAACCCTAACATTACATCATGTGAACCAATGCCCTCATATGTAATTTTTTGAAGTTTTAATGACCTTTATGCCCTTTCCAACTTTTAATAATTATTTAATTTGGCATTGTTTGAAGTTATTTGTGAATTTAGTCTTTCTTTGAAATTAAGTTTTTAAGACATGATTTTATATAAAAGTTTTTTTAAAAATCAAATTATATATATTCACATTGATTCCCATGTTTATTTATCCTATATATTATTCCCTATGACTTACAAGAGTCAAGTTTAAAAACATCATTGTGCACCATTAATATGGTGGTCACTTTATACAAGTATTAGTTGCTTGTGTGGTGTTGGAGAAGCAAAGGTCAGTGTTCAAGCAGTCGTTGAGAATGAGCTTCACACACATATACTTAAATTAAACTATAATAGAATTCTACCTTATATAAATTATTTATAAAAAAAAAAGAAAAAAAAAAAAGAAAAGGGTCCAGTATAAAAACATTTAATGCCAAAGTTTCCGTCATTATGTCGCTATATCTCCGTTAATTGGCAACAAAATAGAATATGTAGTAATAAATTACGTAACATATATGGGCTGCATAATGATTCCACATAAAACCTCTACTGAGTTGGATGAGTTTGTGGTGAAATAGTGTTTAAAAAAATAAAAATAAACAAGAAAAAAAAAGTTGTGTATCTAAATAACTTTCAAATAGTGTCAATTTAAATAATTAATAGTCAAAATAATTTTGCCCTAGAAAAAATATGAAGATTTCCTTTTATTTGTTAAACAAGAATTACTAATTCGATGTGAACCTGGTAATCCTAGTTGACTACGCAAAAGCAATCGATTCCTATAGCAAAACTAATACTTAGAAGTCCCTACAAGTCTAAGAGTTTTTCTAGTATTACAAACAAACTTAGAATTTTTACTAGCAACTGAATCCACCACTTTTTATTCACCAATATTACATTTAGCGGCACAGAGAATTATGGTAAAAATTAAAAATTATGTACTGAATTTTTTATTTTTTTTTGGTTTTTGGTTTTTTGTCTTCATACGTAGTAAAAGTGTAAACCCATGTTCATTGACTGTGTTGGGCCCAGCAAAGGCGGCCCTATCTTATACTTGCCACGACACCTTCTCCTAGTCCTAGTTTATTTTGGATAAACTTCTCCTAGTCCTAGACTCCTAGTTGGCGTTGGAGAAACCAGGCTTATAAATAAATACAGAGGCAAACCACAATACAATATAGTAGAAGCAAAGACCTGGAATTGGACGTTTTCAATAAGAACCCTACACTACAGAATCACTCCCTCTGCTTCACGATGACCAACTCGTTTTTCAATGCCCCACACCACCAACAACTGCACCTTCATTGGGATAGCGTCTACAAATTTGACCTAATATCGGTTTGGTTTTTAAGAATACTTGTGATTCTCGTCCTATCCCTCGTAGCCATATCGTGTATCTGCCTATGCTACTTATGTTTTGAAGATTCAATCCACATCTGTTGCTCTTATACTGGAGCTTTAATCCACAACTGCTGCTGCCGAGGCCGAACAATTTCATCGCCGGTGGCTCGTCCTCCATCTTCGAATCAGACTCAGAATCAGACTCGGACTCAGGGTCAAGATCAACGTGGGATGAGATACACATTTCATTCTAGGCCGCGGCCATGGAATCAAAGTTACAGAGGTGTCCACCCAACCACGATTCTTGCTTTGCCCTTATACCCTTATCGCGCAAATTCAAACCAGATCAACGAATGTGTGATTTGTCTGAGCGAGTTCGAGGAGAAGGAGGCTGTGAAGGAGATCCCGTTTTGTAAGCACGTGTTTCATGCGTACTGCCTCGACATGTGGCTTTCGGTGCAAAAGACCTGCCCGCTTTGTCGTACTAGTCGTCTGGATGCGAACCACGATGTGTGTATTGATATCAATGAGGGTGTGGGAAGAGGACCAGTAGTTGTTCAAGCTTAACGTCGAGTTTCTTATACATTTACATCGAATACTTGTTACTATTTTTTTTTTACCCTATTTTCGCTTTCAATTTATACTTTAATTTTAGGGTACACATGAACCATAACAAGGTGTAAAAGAAGTGATTGAACTCACGGGCGGCGGCACAGTGTTCAGGGGTTCAGACTTGAAGAAAAAAAAGTTATATTATGTATATAATATATATTTTATTAGTTTAATTTACCTTTAAATATATTTTTGCACACTCTCACTTAAATCTTGCACCCCCCATGGTCATAGTTAATTCAGCCTAAAACCAAAAAACATAGATCAATCAATCCCAAACCAAACAACAACACAAATTACAAATCACTCTCTCTCTCTGTCTCTCTCTCTCTCTCGCGTATGACCTCTGATCCAATGCTAATGAATCTTGTCTTATCTCTCTTCTCTATTTGACTATCTTGGTATTTGCAACTCTAAAAATAAAAAGTGGCCATTTGTGAGTTGTTATTGCCTTTCTTTATTATAAATTTACATTATATGTGTGTGAGTATCTATTTGATACTGATTATGTGCATTTTTTTTTTGTTATAATGTTATTTGTGTGAATGTATGCAAGTGTAATATAAATATAATATAATTTTATAAAAAAAAGTTGTTATAAAGTTAGTGATCAATTAAGAAAAAAAAATAGTAAAATTAATGATTGTTCAAGTATTTAATTGGTTAAGTAGATACCTAGTGTATTATTTATATATGAATGAGTGTAACTGCGTGGATTAATAATTAATACAATGTCAATGGGTTTATTTTTGTCATTTAGTTTAAAATATTTTTATAAATTTTTTGACAAATAGATAATGATAATGGCATAAAAATGAAAATGTTATGCAAATTTAACAAAATAAAATGGTCACATTTATCCACATCCTCAATAGATAATTACAATTGATAATGAATTATCATGTAAAGATTTCAAAATATAAAAACTCATAAAAGAAAATTGTAAAACTTTATGTATTTGAGTGTTTTTCTTTTGGTGTATTGATAACTCATTATATTCAAATTACTTTTTTATCAAATTTTATTTCATTTAAATTTCTCAATGATCATCCTGAAAAAATTTTATGGAGCCACCTGATTAAAGTGCCAACATTTTTCTGAGAGAAGTGAAATCTCTTCTTTTAGGCAAAGTGAAGGAAAATGGGAGGGTGCATATATATAAGTAGTAAATAGTAATATCAGTTATTGATGATCTTGTTTGAAAAATAACAAGAATAGTTGGTTTGATTTTTCTAAGGGACTATTGATTGTTGAATCGTGATACCAACTTATGTAATGTTTTTTCTGGTTAATTGACGCCTGTCATTGTTGAAAATTCACTTAAAATCCTATTGATCAAGCGCCTTCTTTTTTCTTTTTTATAATAAAATCTTATTGAACTGAATGAGTTGTACATGCATGGTGTAATTGTGTTTTCAATTTTAACACTTTAAACTCATGTTTTGGAAATTAAGTTGGATGAGCTGATGTAAAACACGATTTAATACTTAAAATCATATTTCAAAATTGTGATTCTAAAGAAAAGGCTAGATTCCCAAATAACTTCAAAATAGTGTAAATTTGTTTATTTTATTAAAAATGTATTATTTTGAAAAACTGCCCTTTGAAAAATACAAATATTTCTTTTTAGACAAAATTTAGTTACAAAAATGGTTGTAGTTTAAGATTACAATCTTACTCAATAAAATAAATTTTATTACATATTTTGAAAATTTAATCATTGAATTGCATGTTATTTGCGCTTTTAACACACATGTCAAATTTTGTATCAATCAGATTTTATTTATTATATGATAAATAATCTTATATTTTATACATAATTTTAAACTACAAAAACTTGTAATTTAAATAATTTATTGATGACATAACTATTGATCTTTAATTTCCTAAAAATTTTGTAAGTATAGAAAATATAAGAAGATGATGTAAGTCAATGGTATATTTATCAAAATTCATCTCTAATAAAAATATATATTATGGTTGTATTGATAACAATCTTTGTACTTTATTGGTCAATGAAAGCATTTGTTTGAATTTGATTAGAAAACATATGATACTGCCTTCCTTAGATGCAGCAACTATTTCTTCTATTTTGTCTCTACAAATCATTATAATTTGGATCTTTCATGTACTTTGGTTTGGATCAGAGTTCAAGTGCAATAGCTAAAAGACTTGTTGTTAAGTGATATTATTTGCTCTACTTTATAAGAAAAACCATGGTTTGAATCCTCCATTCTCATTATTGTAAATATTGAATTAAAAAAAAAAAAAATCAATTGCAACATTTATTTTATTAACAACTTAGAGATTTACTTTACAAAACAAATAAATATATATATATATATATATATATATAAAGCCAATTTATCTTTTTTTTGTCTCACAGTTTAACAAATAGGCATATAAATTAAATTAAATTATTATTATTAAATCCAATTTATTCACCCAAAACCACTTTTGTTTCACCTCTTAGTAAATAAGCTAGGGATGCCAACTGGACTGTTTTGTACTCTGAAAAAGCACCCCCCCAAAAAAAAAAAAAAAAATCAATGTGCGATTACATTTTCTAGAGTTTTTAGAATTACTTTATCATATGGGTCTTCAAACTTTGTCTACTTATTTTGAAATGAGTGGACTTGATTTTGCCATATTATTAATAATCTAAATAAATATAATAAAAAAATTGAGTCAATGTTTATTTTTATTTTTATTTTTACGTTGATGTAATATGATCTAATTCACTCATTTCAAGATGATGGGATAATATTTTAAGAACATTATCGTAAAGACACCTTAAGAACTCTAAAAGATTGAAATCCATCAAATGCCACATGACGTCATACATGTTTAACACTGTAAAAGGCACTGGAAAAAATGGGTTTAATCACTTGATTGCTTGCCCAACATATTTTCTCATGGCTACACAAGGGTGGGTTTAACATGGCAACGAAAATAATATAACATCATGTATGAGCGGGTTGGTATTGTCTTACAGGGCTGGCCTGAGATTATTTGAGGCCTAAAGTGAGAATTTTATAGGGGTCTTTTTATATCTACATATCACTTAAATAATATTTATTTAATTTTTATTTAATTTCAAATCCATTATTAATTCTTACTTATTTATATGACTACTTTACCCAAAGTGAGCTAATGATAATTACTATATAGGTTTTACAAATTGGGATATCACCAATAAAAGAAAATTCATTCAAACATTCATTTTATTATATTATTTAAGTAATACCGATCATATTCTTGTCATATCAGTTTGTAATTTTTTTTTTCCTAAAATTTGTATTAGCTTTAGCATTTTTCATACACTTTTTAAAATGGTGACTGTGTTGTATTTTTATTAATTCTTTTTTTTTTTTTTTTTTTTTTTTTTGTGTGGAGAACATGCTAAACTTATTACCAATTTTACTTTAAAAAACTTACATGCTAATGTGGCAATAAGGTGACACTTCAATAAAAAAATAAATGAGTATTGAATTACTTTATTAGTGATATATCAATTTGTAGAACCTATGTAATAAAACTTGTAATATACTAACATAATTCTAATATTTTAAACCTTTTTAAGATTGGAATAAAATATATACCTTACTCACATACACTTTCTCAAAAAAAAAAAAAAAAAAAAAAAAAATTACCACCCCATATATGGGGCCTTTTTATGTCAGGTGGCCTTAGGCCAAGGCCTAAATGGCCTACACCTAGGGCCGGCCGTGTCGTCTTATCTTTTTCTCTCTCTCTCTCTCTCTCTGCCATGGAGTGGTGGCATTATTATGTGAAAACCTTAATTCGTAGCCATCAATGGTCATCAAATATTAGACTACATGGTTGATGACTTGATGTGAACCCCCTTTTCACCACCGTATAACATCACTGTTGTTCTATGAACCAAAATGATCATAGCAATGGAAGAGTTTCCATTACCATTTCGTCATTGCTACTTATATCCCACATGGACATGGACGTCCCTTACATGGCTATACTTGACACAATTCTCGTTAGAAGACATTATGCCAGAAACCTTACTCCGATACTAATTGAAGAAAATGTGTATAAACCAGTTGTTTCGCTCGACAATGTTTCCATGTCTTTGTTCGTGATGGTGTTTGATAGTATGGAAATTAGCAAGACACATGAATCCTCCACTTGACAACCCTTATACAAATAGTAGAAATAGAGAGACGTGGATAATATTTTTCTTTTATTTCTCATAATGTTATACCTCATAATTATATTACCCCAATCTATAATCTATATAAAAAATCAAAAGCAGTTAGGCATTGTTGATCTAATAATATTGTAACACATGAGCTTTTAAGGATTCATAAATATACATATTATTTTAATATATATATTTTTAATTAAATTTATATTTTATTTAATATTTTAAAACTTTGATACATTATATTTTCTTTAAATGGTATATAAAAAATATTTTTATATACAGGTATAATCATAATAGCATTTTTATCAATCTATTTAAAATAGAAAATGCCTCAGTTTACCCAATCAACCCCAAAAAACCTCAAATGCATATTTTAATAATTTTTTACTTCACTCCATGAGGAAGAGAGATATAATTTGAAATAATAATAAAAAAATTGGTAAGGAAATAATATTTTATGTTATATGAAATAGATAATCTGATTGGATGTTTTGAAAAGTAAGTGTGTAAAATAGAAAAAAAATAATAATCTTATACTAAAATAAACAAAAATTTTACAGAACCTAATGCAAATGCTCTATATTTCTAATGCTTTAATAAATAATTCCACATATAAACACAATTATTATCAAATAGATATATTACACGTACAAAACATGAGTACTAGGCCAGCATCTATTTGAGATTAGAAAAGACGTTCCATGTGATTGATTTCTTGTATAATTGAATCTTATACTAAAATAAACAGAAATTTTATAGAAGTTGATGCTCTATATTTCTAATGCCCACATATAAACACAATTATTATCAAATAGATATATTACACGTACAAAACATGAGCACTAGGCAGTGTCTATTTGAGATCAGAAAAGACGTTCCATGTGATTGATTTCTTGTATTAATTGAATCTTATACTAAAATAAACAGAAATTTTATAGAAGTTGATGCAAATGCTCTATATTTCTAATGCTTTAATATGTAATTCCACGTATAAACAAATTATATTATCAAATAGATATATTCACATGAACAAAACATAAGTACTAGGCCAGTGTCTATTTGAGATCAAAAAAGACATTCCATGCGATTGATTTCTTGTATAATTGAAATTAATTCAAGACACGATACAATTTTTATATTTATAATAAGACTAGCATACAACAATTCAACCATTTGAGAAAAGTCCAGATGCAGTAGCGTGGGGGTAGACCTCACTTACACTACCAAAATACACACACAAATAAATAAATAAAATGGAAAAGGAGAGGGTACACCTCTCATTACAGGCAAAAACAAATGACAATAGTTTTGTATGTCAACTAGAATTTATTGTTGTTTCTAACATACACATTCAAGATTTAAATTATTTCCCTTCCAATCATCACATTAAAAAGTAAAGGAAAAAAGAAATAATGAATGACAATAACATAGACAGAAATTAAAGTTTCTTAACAACAACCTTCATCAAATCCGGGTTGGCACGCTGGAAATCGAATAGTTCTTCTAATGAAATGAAACCATCGCCATCCAGATCGATCTCAGCCATCCTACGTTTTACTTCATCTTGAGAAGAAGAGCCAAGTTCTTTCAGTGCATTTCCCAGCTCTGCCAATGAGATTTTTCCATCGCCATTGGCGTCAAAGCGCTTAAAGATACGTTCACAGTCGGCCTTGTTCTGTGCTTCATCAGCCATCTTGTATTGTTGGTTGTAATGCCAGAATATTTTTTTGGGATGGGATTGTAATTAAATGTGAGACCAAAAGGTTGAGAGATTTTTAAGTGATGAGAAAGTTAAAGTGGTAGGCTTATCCTTCAAAGTCGGTGCTATTGCTGTAGCATCGGATCACTGAAAGGACTCTTTATGAGCGGGTCATTGGGGTCAATCAATGAAAGAGTGTAAAATTGAAACAAACATAACAACTATTAACTATCTTGAAAATTTTTGAAAACAATGTTCCAATATATTGAAATTTTTGTAATAAAATTTCATCTAGCGATAATTACTTTTTTTTTTTTTTTAAAAATAATTACAACATACTACTAGCCACGTAGCACGAACCCTTTCTCCCTTAGACTCTCAAGTATTTTGTGCGTGAGGAGGTGGCAATTCAACTATAAGATCTTTGGGATCTAGCGATAATTACTAAAAACTACATTATCATTTCATTTGTTTCAATGGAAAACTAAATTTAAGGAAAAAAAATTTCTATGATCAACGAAGAAAAAAAAAAAAACATTTACTTCGAAAACGTTTTTTTTCGTTTTTATGAGTGGAAAATGTTTTTATCATCTCAAATAATTGACAAATCACTACAAATTAATTAATTACTATAAAATATCTTATTAAAAAAAGTACTATAAAATATTTTCTAATTCATTTTTAATGTTACAATCAAATTATATGATATCTTGCCATGCATTATGGTTAATATGGGTGGACTCTAGCTAGTATAGATGAAAATATTTGTAAGAATTACACTCTTGATATTTTATTTATCGTTTCCCATAAGGTCAAAAAAAAAAAAAAAATTTAGTGGCTAAGGTCAAATATTTTGGCATGCTATAACTAATTTAATTTATACTTACACATTTTTCTTCAAAAAAAGAAAATTATACATACAAATGCTTGGCCTAATTTTTGGGGCAAACATAGGATCCTCTTTGATGCCGGCACAACGCAAGGCCTTGCTATTCCCGAGGGGGTGGAAGGTCATGAATAGTGTCAAGGTCAATGTTTGGGAGAATTATTATTTTCTAGAATAAGCTCTTTTCTTTTTTTCTTTTTCTTTTTTATAAGGAATAAGCTCCTTTCTTTTTTTTTTTTCTTTCTTTTTTTTTTTCTTGATAAGGAATAAGCTTTCGTCTTTAATGTATCTAAAAGCTCACTTAGTGCATAAAATATTTGTGAACGTTTAGACCTCCAAATTCAAATATTCTAAAACAAGTTTATATTCAAACAATGTATGTGCAGAATGATAAATATAAGTTATATCCAAATATGCAAATTACTCAAAGCCATAATTTAATCACAAAACAACAGTAATTCAAAGCAAAGAGTAAGGAAAAGAGAGAAGCAAACGCAAGATAACACTACTATATGTGTTATCGAAAAGGAAACCGAAAAATTCGGCAAAAACTTCTCCTCCGCCCTCCAAGCGGTAAAATGATCCACTAGAAAATCAGTTGGGGTACATGAATAGCAATAGACCCTCCAATCCTAATCTACCCGATGCACCTAAGCCCTCAAACCTTTTTACTCCAACAGAGTTACACCTAACCTTGTCTTCTCTAGTTTATCGAATCCCGCAATTAGCCTATTGCATCAACCAAAATGAATTGGTTCTCTCTTGAACTACTTTCCAATCACCAAGAACCTTCTCACTGCCCTGAATATAGTGAGGTAAGGATTTGGCTTAAGATCCTCTCATGGGTATGATTGGAGATGGTAAGAGTAAAGGAATTTGGAGAATCAAATTTATAAGATTGTGGATGAATCAATCTTGTTGTTCTCTAGGGTTTCTTTCTCCAAATTCTCTCTGAAAGCTCTTTATATTTCATGAGTATAAGGGTATTTATAGTAGGGTATGAGATGAAATGTGAAAAGTTAGTTTTCAGCAAAATATGGTGCACTGGCGAGTCACTCGCGACTGGGATGAGTTGCGAGTTCTAGTCGCCAGATAATAGAAAGGCCAATCTATAATTTTTGTCCTATAGTGATCCAACTGTCTTGACCCTTCAACTTCCTGCATGCTCCACATGTGTGACACATTCTAGCGAGTCACTAGTCGCGAGTTGCCTCTTGAGGAAGTTACTAAACAAGTAACCACTCCAAACTCACTATATAAGGACTCATCCACATCAAATGAGAGTAAGTTTCCACTACCCCTAAAGTTGGAATTCTTGAGTTCTAGAGAGAAAAACTAATTTAAGCATCAAAGGGTTCTTGGTTGGTTCACCTCGGTCACCTTTGATCTTATATTTCTTTCTTTTAGGCCTTCCAAGTAACCACTAACTCATTGAAGCCTGGAACATTTAGCCTACTGATTTTCTTTGCATCATCAGTTGGCGCCGTCTGTGGGAAAGGATTAAATTTGTGATTTACAATTTATCTTTCGAAAGACAAAAGGTTGTATGGTCCAGACAAGGTCAATGGCCACTAGTCCAGGTCATCAGGAGAGTGGGAACGCTTCCAGCCACCCCAATCGCACTCACCACTCAGTACCTGTAATGCCACCACCTTTTGTCCTACAAATACAATCCATGGCAGCCGCCATGCCAAAATTAACTAGCCAAAATTAGGATTTGACTGAAAAGATCAACCAAAAAAGGCAACGTAATGAAAGGTGTGTGGAAGGGCAGGCTCAGAGTCAAAAAGTTAGAGAAGGAGAAAATGTTGACCACGAAAACCATTCAAGGGGTACCGCTTCATGAAAGTGCCACACTTGGAGAAGAAAATGGATCAAATAAGGAAAGTCATGGATGAGATGAGGGAGAAGGACGAATCACGTAGATGATTTAGTTGAAGTGATTCTCCTTTCATGGCTTCTATCAATAGTCATCCCCTGCCTTCCAAGTTCAAGATGCCTTCCTTGGATTCATATGATGGAACGCACGACCCGTGTGACCACATAACAACTTTCAAGACTACAATGCACCTTCAAGGAGTTTCAGATGAGATAATATGTCGGGCCTTCCCAACCATCCTTAAAGGGCCAGCACGGGTGTGGTTTAGCAAAATACCTCCAAACACTATTGGTTCCTTCGAGGAGTTGAGCAAGTTGTTCGTTAACAACTTTATTGGAGGACAAAGGCATAAATGCTTCTTGTCCAACTTGCTGACTATAGAATAAGGAAAAAATGAGAGCTTGCAGTCCTTCATCACTCGCTTTGACAGGGAAGCCCTGACAGTAGACGAAATGGATGATAAGTTGATGCTAGCAACCTTCCACGATGGAGTTAGTTTAGATTTATTCATCCACAAGCTTTATGATCAAGAGTTCTAGATCATGGCTGAACTTGTCCATTCAATCCAAAGCTTCATGAATGCAAAGGGTGCAATCATTGCCAAGAAGAGGAAAAGAGTAGAGTGAATGGAAGCAGATCCCCCATGCCATCCTAAACAAGGCCCTCGTCCAAAGAAGGTTCGAATGGGAGAAAAGAAAAACAACCGAAAGGTAGGGTCGTCTTCAGGAAGGAGTCAACACTACACGCCCTTGAACGCTCCACTTAAACAAGTGCTTATGCAAATCAAGGATGACCCATCCTTGAAGTGGCCAACAAAGATAAAGGGATCCCAATAAGCGCAATAAGAACAAGTATTGCCACTTCCATAGAGATCATGGGCATGACATGGACGAGTGTTATGACTTGAAGCAGTAGATAGAGAATCTTATTAGACAAGGAAAGTTGAGACATTTTGTTGGAAGAGATCATAAAGATGAGAAGTTGAAAGGGAAGGTAGAAAAGCCATCACAGCCCTCACTTAGAGAAATAAGAGTCATTGTAGGAGGAACTTTAGCAAGGCAATCTTTTAAGTCAAGGAAGACCTACTTGAAGGTGGTACAGAATGTTCAACTCTCTAGATGACCACCAAGGACGAAGGGGGCAGACAAGCAAGCCATAACGTTCACAGACGAGGACGTTGAAAAAATCCATCACCCACATGATGATACAATCGTCATCATTTTCCTCATTGCGAATAATGGAAGTTTGGCAAACATCTTGTATTACCCTGCCTTCCAACAAATGAGGCTTGGATATGATCAACTGCATCTAGTATGTTCACCCTTGGTGGGATTTAGAGGAATGAAAGTGCAACCTGTAGGCACTATTACATTACTTGTAATGGTGGGAGCATACCCACAACAAATAACCAAGGAAGTGAATTTCCTCATGGTGGACTGTTTGTCTTCCTATAACGCTATCATTGGAAGACCAACTTTAAATAATTGGAAGGTAGTAATATTTACCTACCACCTATCAATCAAATTTCTAACAGAGTATGAGATAGGGCAAATGCATGGAGATCAGTTAGCCGCTAGAGAGTGATACCTAGCCATGTTGGCTATGGACAAGCATGTGCAGAGAATGAGCATAGAGGTGAAAAGGATTGCTGTGAAGCCCATTGAAGTACTGGAAGACATCCCTCTAGAAGAGGGTAATCTCGAGAAGTTTACTAGAATTGGAATAAGTATGGAGGAGAAGAAGAAGCAAGATCTCATCCAATTTTTAAGGAAGAGTATCGATGTTTTTGCATGGAGTGATAAAGACATGACGGGAATTGATCCAAGTGTTATTACTCATCGATTGAATGTACACCCATCTTCCAAGCCTATTCGTCGAAGAAAAGGGTCTTTACTCCTGAGCAAGACAATGCTATCAAGGAAGAGGTCTAGAAGTTAACCACGGCAGAATTTATTTAGGAAGTCCATTACCCGGATTGGTTAGCTAACGTGATGATGGTCAAGAAGGCAAATGGCAAGTGGAGGATGTGTGTGGACTTTACTGATTTAAACAAGGCTTGCCCCAAGGATAGTTATCCTCTACCACACATTGATCAATTGAAGGATTCAACGGCGGGTCATCAATTGCTAAGCTTCATGGACGCCTTCTTAGGGTATAACCAGATAAAGATGGGCAAGGCAGATCAAGAGAAGACATCCTTCATTACTAGTCAAGATTTATTTTGTTATAAGATGATGCCCTTTGGTTTGAAGAATGCAAGTGCAACTTTTCAGAGGTTAGTCAATCACATGTTCCGTCCACAAATAAGACGGAACGTAGAAGTTTATGTGGACGATATGCTAGTGAAAAGCTTAGATGAGAAGAAACATCTGGACAACCTGCAAGAGACCTTTGACATACTTAGATGATACAATATGAAGCTAAATCCAAGTAAGCGTGCCTTCCGGGTTTCGTCAGGGAAGTTTCTAGGATTTATGGTTTCACAGAAAGGAATTGAAGTGAATCCTGACAAGATCCAAGCCATTCTGAACATGGAACCACCAAAGAATGTCAAGGAAGTCCAATCTCTCACTGGATGAGTTGCAGCTCTAAACAGGTTTGTTTCAAAAGCTACAGATAAATGTTTTCCTTTTTTCAAAATTCTCAAGAAGGCATTCGAATTGACAGACGAGTGCCAAAAGGCCTTCCAGGATCTTAAAGCTTATCTTACCATGGCTCCCCTTCTAAGTCCATTAATACTAGGTGAGGAGTTGTACTTATACTTAGCAGTATTCCCACATGCAGTAAGTTTAGCATTGATTAGGGAAGAAAGGAAAGTGCAAAAGCCTGTGTATTATACAAGTCAAGCACTAAGGGGAGCAAAAGGACGATATCCGATTACTGAAATGTTGGCTTTTGCATTAATAATAGCTTCCAAGAAGCTGAGGCATTATTTCCAAGCACATGTCATCAATGTCATGATGGATCATCTGCTCAAGAAGACGATGAACAAGTTGGGAGCCACCAAGACTATTAATCCAATAGGTCATAGAATTAAGTGAGTTTGATATCAAGTATCAGCCTAGGAATGCAATAAAGGCTCAAGCTCTAGTAGATTTCATTACAAAATTTACTCCAAGTCATGATGATCTAGACAGGGTGGAAGAGGTTAAGGTATAGGTCGTCCATGTAGATGGGTCGTCTACACTATATGCAGAAGGAATAGGAGTTGTGTTGTAGTCTCCAAAAGGAGATAAGTTAAAGTATAAGGTTCGTCTATAGTATCAAACAATCAATAATGAAGTTGAGTATGAAGCCCTTCTTAAAGGGCTAGAATTGGCAAGTATTTAGAGGTTGAATCAATAGTCGTCTAGGGAGACTCTCAGTTGGTTATAGGTTAAGTGAATGGAACGTGTGAAGCTAAAGAAGATCAGATGAAGAAATATCTTAATAAGGTGAGATGCCTTGTTAAGAAATTTAAAGAAGCTAGTTTCAATCAAGTCCCAAGGGAAGAAAACATAGAAGCAGAAGCCTTAGCAAAGGAAGCATCAGCAGATGGATCGGTGGACAAGTTTAATGAAGTCCAATACATGCCTAGCATAGATCTTTCAGAATTACATCAAATAGAAGATGAAGGAAATTGGATGAACCCAATAGTCACTTACCTAAAAGATGGAAGGCTTCTAAAAGAAAAAAACGAGGCCAGAAAGCTAAGGACCAGATCAGCTAAGTATGCCCTTATAGACGAAGTGCTATAAAAAAGAGGCTTCTCTCAGCCTTACCTAAGGTGTTTAGCTCCAAACGAAGCAAACTACGTATTGAGAGAAGTTCATGAAGAAGCATATGACAATCATTCAAGAGCTAGAGCACTCGTCCACAAGGTCATCCATGCAGGTTATTACTGGCCAACCATTCAAGCAGATATTAAGGCTTATTTGAAGGTGTGTTATCAATGTCAACGATTCAGTAATGTCCCTAGACAACCATCGGAGTACCTTACCCCAATGATGGCCCCATGACTCTTTGCACAATGGGGACTGGACATTTTGTGACCCTTTCCAATGGGAACCAGGCAGATGAAGTTTCTGGTGGTAGGAATCGATTACTTCACTAAATGGGTGGAAGTTGAACCCTTAACAAAGATCACGTAGTAGAATGTAAAAAATTCGTCCGAAAGAGCATTGTGTGTCGGTTTGGAGTACCCAGAATACTAGTATCAGACAATGGATGACAATTCAATAACACACCCTTTAGAGATTTCTGTGAGCAACTTGGAATAAAGAATCATTATTCCTCACCCTCACATCCACAAGCAAACGAACAAGCAGAAGTGGCAAACCAATCCTTGTTGAAAATCATCAAGACTCAGCTTGAGGGGGCAAATGGAGTATAGCCAGACGAGCTACCAAGTGTTCTATCTATGGGCTTACAAGATGACTATGAAAAGCCCCACAGGGGAAACCCCTTTCAAACTAGCCTATAGAAGTGAATCAGTCATACCTGCAGAAGTGCACATAGCCAACCATAGGGTGATGAAGTATTAGAGCAAGGAGAATGAAGAACAACTTCATCTTAACCTAGATCTAACAGACAAGGTGAGGATGGATACGAAGCATAAGATATCAAGGTATAAAAATCTTATGGCTAGACAATACGATGCAATGGTCAAACCCAGGCACTTCAACATTGGGGTCCTCGTCCTTAAAAGGGTCTTCTTGGCAACCAGAAACCCGACTCATTGAAAGCTAGGGCCTAATTGGGAAGGACCTTATAGGGTTATCAACAGCAAAAGGAAAGGATCATACTATTTAGAAGCCCTAGATGGATGGAAGCTAGAGCACCCTTGGAATGTTAAGCTTTTAAAAAGATACTATCAATGAAAGGTCAGCCTGGACAAGCATCACCATGGACGAGCATCACCATGAATGAGCATTTATGGACGAAATTGAAGTTATGTGTTGTTTTCCTCGTATTTGCCTATGTTTACTACTACTACTGCATGTTTTAAATATTTTAATTTCCTAAAAGTGCATTAGTTTCTAACTTCTACACTATCTATGGACGAATTTGTGATGGACGAAGTCATGTACTTAATCTATCTGATTGTACATAAGAAATTCTAATTCCCTAAGGCACTAGCTCCTTAGCATGTGTCATGCTTGTGGACGATGTATATGTTATGTACATACAATTTGGATTTCCAATGTATATAATGTTGTATGAATTTCCAATTTTTGTGATTTTATTCAAATTAATTCATAAGAAGGATAAAAGCCTAAGACGAGTAAAATTTATGGACGCAGGGATGTAACATCTATAAACTTTCCTTAAAATAAAGATAAAGTAAAGAAAAATAAACCAAGGTTTATTCTTTTTAGCATTGGACGAAGTAAAACCTAAGGTATATTCGTCTAATTAATGGATGAGGAAAAATGTGCACATAAGAATATTTCAAAGTCCATGGATAAATTTAACCAACCAAGCAGTCCAATCTTTGGATAAGTAAATGCTAGAAACGTCTTAACCAAAGACGAATGAAGGATCATCCAACTTATGGACGAAGAATAATGCAAGCTATAAGTCTAATATATGGATGAATAAAGCTAGCAAAAAAGATACTGTGTGTGAGAAAGCCCAACTCCAGATGTTGGGCCTGTGGCCCAGTTTGAATATAACTTCCTGTCCGAAGAGGTTGAAAGGAACAATGCTTTGCCATCCTGACGAAAATGCAACCAAGGAAGGATTATTATTTCGTCCGAAGACAACCTGGCATGTCCGAAGAGGTTCCGCTCGTCAGACCTCCAAAGAACTTGATTAAGTAGAAGACTCCTCAGAGGGGAGTTAGTGCTGGGTATTTCTAAGCGCGGAGATATCCTGAAATATCTTACAAATAAAGCTGTCATCACCGCATTTAATGCACTGCAGCAACTTTCCTGGCCGCATTTATGTGGAGAAGACACCTGAACAGTAAAACCTCAGCCACTACCACTCACTGCAGATTAAAGCAAACTTCTGATGTGACTAATACTCAAGTGGACGCTTAGATGAAGGACAAGTGTGCGGTGAGGATGAGGGAAAAGGGTGTATATATATAAAGAAACATGTCTAACATAGGAAGGAGATTATTATTTTTTACTAAGTGAAAAAAGGCAAGACCTCTTCGGATCAGAGATACTTTCATTGAATTATCGCCTGAGTGCTTTTTTCCCTTGTTTCGCTTGCATGAACCGTTGCTAAATCCATATCCAGCCTAGCTGTTTAACTCATTCTCTACAAATTCATTGTTGGAGATTTGTTGGGCTCATAATACGGGAAGTTATTGCATAGCCCATCAAATTTCTACCCTACAGATACCATTTATAGATGAGTAATACTTGTGAAATGTAAAGAATGGTAAAAGTGTTGAGCATGAAAATTTTATTTTAACATGGATGATGTAGATAAAAAATTCGTTCATATAGTCAGGACGAGATAAAATGTCCTCATAAGTGGACGGACCACACTTAAAACCATAGAAATAATATGGATGATGAGAACAAAATTCATTCATAAAGCATATAACATGTTCAACACCAAGTAAGAAGTGAAGATAAAAGTAGACATTCATTCATAAAAGCTAAAGAAGGGTAAACGACCATCGTCCAAAAACCATTGAGTATTTAAAGCCAAATGAAGGCTATTATACTTTTGTGCGTCCATAAACTTGGATGAGAGAATTGTACTTGAATGAATTTTTTTTATTAAAAAAAAAAAAAAAGAAAAAAGGGAAAGCCCAAAACAACGGGCACTTCCAATAAATTAAAGCGATAAAATTTTTCTAAAAGAAAAATAAATCTATTGGAATAAATCACTGAGGGCATCACCCCTAGACTTAGGGTCGTCCTTGTTGGCATTAATGGCATTCTGAGTAGTTTTAGTTGAAGCATCATCCACCATGTTAACATCCTCTGAACTCGTCGGAAGCAAGGAACTCTCTATGGATGTGGGAATTTTGAAGGAGTCGAAGTCCACTTCAGGATAGGTCTCCTTGGCATCAGCATGGAAGTCCTCAAAGCCAGTAGCATAATAACGATCTAGACGATTCTTGAACTCGTTTGACCTCATAAAAGCTGCAATGGCGTCTTCCTATGCCTTCTCCATGGACAAGGTTAGCCCTAAAACCTTTCCCTTAAGTTGAGCAATACAGGTCTCCTTTGCAATGGAGTCATCCCTCAACTTCTTCTCAATTCCCTATAGACGATTGAGATCCTTAGTCAACCTGATCACCTCTTCCTTCTTCAAAAGAAATGTGACTGCTTAATGGAAAAAAAATGCCCATGTGCACTTGCACATGGGCAATTCGTCCCGTTCCTTTCTTTTTCTTTTCTTTTCTTTTCTTTTTTCCCCTTTTTTTGTGCTTTCTTGGGCACATTGCCTCTTCTTTTCTTTTTTTCTTTTCCTTTCTTGGACGTTGCCTTTTTTTCTTTTCTTTTTTTCTTTTTTTGATTTCCTCAGCTATGGGTGTGATAGTTGTTTTGTTTTTGTTTTTGTTTTTGTTTTTGTTTTTTTTTTTTTTTTGTTTAAATAGACATGATTAGTTTTTGGGACATGATTTTTATTTTTTAATAAATTGGGTGATTGCTTTTTTTTTTTTTTTTTTTTTTGGGGGGGGTTGTTTGTCGCTTTTTTTTTTTTGTTTTAATTGGCCATTATTTTTTAACAAGGGAGTATAAGTAAATTTATAACTCACTTTTTCCATCTCTCCACTTTTCCACTCCCAACCAAACAAAAAAAAAAAAAAAAAAGAGAAATTAAAATATTTTCTATCCTCCCACTTTTCGATCCTCCCACTATTTTCTATCCTCCCACTTTTTCACCCCTCCAACCAAATGAACCCTATATCTTACTAAACGAGTCTTTTGCCAGCTGGTGGGTACTAACACACCTCAGGTGCCTATGGATCCTCCAACATTCATGCTTGCCTCGCTTTCTATGTTTGATGGCGAGTACCAGCTATGGAGGGGAGGCATTGCCTATGCTGAGCACCTTTTGGATGAACAAAGCTATGATGAGTTCAGTGAGGGACATCTCATGCCTCATTTTCCCATTAAGGTATGCGCTTCATTTCTTCCATCTCTTCTTTCTCTTTGTCTTTCATTTTATGTATGTGGTAACACTAAGATGTGATGAATGTCTTAGACTGAGGCTAGTCCAACTACTGGTGGCCCTCTTGAGCCATCTCACTTACCTTGGTCAATTTATGCCTATGGTCTGGACAGGGTCACTTGGGAGTGTCTTGTGGGGTGTAACCCTAATGTCATAGGTTATCTCTTCCCTCAAGGAACATGAGTTGTATGTTTTCTTATCTCTACGATTTGCACATTCTTCTTCACATTCTCTAGGCTCATCCTAATATTGTCTCTTTTCTAAAATGTCAACCTACTGTACCGAAGCATGAAAAGCTAGTCCTGCTTGTTGGGAACCTCAAGTTAGAGACGACCAAGTATTATAGGTAGATATGGCTTTAGAGGGTACGCCCAAGCTTCGGATGATGATGATGATCCTGAGGCAACCCCGAGGACTCAGCCAAGGAATAGGCATTTCGGTGATCCCTACAGAGAGACATACAAACAAATAGATAGACAAACAGGCATATTCCAACTTTCTTTCTTTTTTTTTTTTTTATAGTATTTATCTTCTGCACTTTTATTTTATTTGAGACATTGGGTTGTATTTAAGAACACCATTATATTTCTGCTTTTACTTTTAGAACATGTACTTAATTACAACTTATGGGAGATTTGGATATGTATGCATACTTTGTAGTTTCCTTTGTCTTCTCTTTCCCTTTCTTTCTCTTTCTTGCCTTAATGAATAAAAAAAATTCTGAGTTCAGATCTGTCTTAGGTAATCCTTCTAGTCATAGGAATCATAAGAAAGGTCTTGGTGTAGGAATCACACTCTAAAAGGAAAAGGAATCTGAAAACCCTAGCAACCATACACACGCACACACGCATATGCACATGTGTACTTGGGCCATGTGTACGTATACACAGACTATGTGTACGCATGTCGCCAAGCAGAAAACCCTAGCCGACTTTTTCCACTATAAAATAGCTATGAGAGGCTCCCAAACCTTCATAAAACGTGCTTCCAGTCATTCTACAAGGTTTCCAATGGCAGAATTAACTCCTTTGGAGGTGTCTAACAAGCTTAATCTCAACTTCATGGATGCTTTCATCCCCCTTGGTCTTTTTTGTACTCTTGTCTTTCATCAAATTTGAAAGCTCAATTAGTGTAAAATACAATAGCTTGTTTAGACCCCCATTTTTAAAAACACGGCTTAACTGCTTTTACTTTAACTTATCTAAGTGCAAAACAAGAGTAAATGAAGCGCAATAAACCGAAACTACTCTCTAAGGTATAAGCATATACAATGAATAATAAATGTAAAGATAAAAGAGTAAGGGAAGAAAGATGCAAACATAAGATAGCACTAAGATGTATTATTGAAGAAAAAACCGAAGAACTCAGCGAAAAATCTCTCCGCGACCCTCCAAGTTAAAATTGATTCACGAGTGCATAAGTTGGAGTACACAAATATCAAAAAGACACTCAAAGCCTAATCTACCCAATGTACTTGAGCCCTCCAAGCTCTAACTACCAACGAACTTCTTGGAGTTTTGTCTTCACTAGTTATCCAGATCTCACAATACTGCCCGATTACATCCATCAAGCCTCACCAGCTGCTTTTGGCAAATCTCAAATGCTTCCCAAACTCCAAAACTCTCTTTACACTCTGAATAGATGTGGGTTGTGTTTGAGTACAAATCTCCTCCCAAAGTATGACAATGGGAGAGGGGAAGGAGAAGAGACTACGAAGGTATTCTCACTTAAGGATGAGTAGCTCTCTCTAAAATGGTGGGTGTGTTGTACAACCTTTCTAGGGTTTTCTTCTGAATAGCCTCCTTACAATTTTATGGGTAATTAGGGTATATATAGTATGAGTGAAGGGTAAGAAAGTCACACTTAAAATCATCTAGGCAGTGAGTTTTGCGAGTCACTCGCGACTTGGCCTGAGTCATGAAGTGACTCGCGAAATACAGCCTGGCGACAGACTGTTCAGCTTCTGGCATGTGCTCCACATATGACCTTGGCGGGTTGCACCACTCGCGAGCCTAGTCGCAAGATCAACTTCTTGAGCTATCTTCACCAACATAATACTAAACCCATTATAAATAAATCCCACAAAATACAAGGAAATAAATTAATGCAATTACAACACTTTTTTTCATGGAATAAAGCTGACACAATTTTTATGTGTAAAAACATAACTTAACAAAATCCAAGTGGATGAGCCTCTTTTGCGTGTTTCCATTTAGTTTTGGATTCCTACATGACATGTCTTTTAATTCAATGGGGGTGGAGTTATGCCTTACTCTTAAGGAATTTGGTACAATCATGGGTGAGTATGACTATAGTGCTATCATCCTTCATACTCTTGAGGAGGATCTTTCTGACTTAGCTCATCAACTTTTGGGAGTCCACCTATCCACGACCAAGAGATGGTGTAAGTCCAACAAGTTGAATATCTCCATGGTTTTCAATTACTTTTCTAAGAAAGATGTTCCCTTGACTGGGGTGGGGCGTTCTCACCATCTTAATGTCTTTTGCCTTTGCATCCTTGCAAGGCTTTTTCTTGGTGCATGAAACACTCCGAGTAAATCCCGGAATTCTCCATGTGACCAAAAACTTAGGAAGCAAAAGTCCAATAGCCATTATCTTGGCCGAAACTCTTAATGGTTTAAATGTTGTTCATAGGGGGGAAGCAACATTCTTTATGGGTAGCCCTCTCCTTCTTCAGGTATGTTCCCTAAGCTTGCCTAGGTTTCCTCAACCTAGTGGGATTCCTTTAATTTTGCATGGATCGTCTTTTAGCTTTCAAACCATCAAGGCTCCTTATAACGTCTTTTGAATATTTCTCTCTCTTTTTCTCTTTCTTCTTTTCTTTTTTTTATCGCTCATTTTTCCACTAAACACTCACGCTTTCTTTTTATCTCCCTCAAATATGGTTGTATAAGAAGCTTAAACTAATTCATCCTCCACTTGTCTCATTAAATCGGTACCAAACAAAGCATTATTGAGATTGCAAGCTTAAGGAGTTGGAGCTTGCCATGCTTACTGAACTCTTAAAGCATCTTACTTCTACAGACATCTAATGGGTGGTAGAATGGTGGCGCATCGAGGCTATGACTAGATGTGGCTTCAAGGAAAACTTTATCCCCTTGATTGGCTTTCGTCGTTACTCTTATTATCCTACATGTCGCATTATGCAGCAATTTGGTGACCATTAAGAGGTACCTTGTGGTATTGGTTCTTACCATACCTTAGCATTTACTGAGAGAGTTTTGGCTAGAGTAAAGGAGACTTGACCTCAGAGGCTAATTAATAGAGACATCTATTTTCCTTAGTTTCTCAATCCAACTTCTGGAAGAAAATGATCACAAGAAGTCCAACAAAAGGAAGAGGGCTGAATGACTACCTTGATATGCCCCAAGTTTTACTTTCCTGCACTTTTTATGATTTTGTATCTTTTTCATTTGAGTTAATAAAGGATTGAAATGTTCGAAATCTCCTATGAAAACAATTCATCATCTTTTTAATTTGAACAATAAGAGAATCAACCATTTTATTATCTTTGCTTATTGTCTTTTTTTTTTCTTTTTCTTTTTCTGTGCTATGTAATTTTTGCCTATGACGTCCTTATGGGAATTTTCGCCAGGTCCATGGCACTACAAGAAAAAAGACATAATACAACAAGTATTATTGCAACAAAAAATATAATAGAGGTAATATAAATACTATTGCATCTCTAGGTTGTTTTTTTGTTGTAATAGTAACTTAAATTTATTGCATCAATATGAGATTGTAGTAATAATTATTATATTACATTGAAATGATTCGTTGTAATAGCTTACCCTTATTTTACATTGAGATATGTTATTGCAATATGTAATCTTTATTTCACATCAAATTTTGTTAATGTAATAAAGGTGAATAATTGAGTAGCGCGAAAATTTGGAAATTGGCACTATTTTTTTTTCATTAGTTTCCTCTCTCACCCATGTCTATCCCATTTTTTTCTCATCTTAATTTCTCTCTCTCACCCATGCATGTCTCCCTTTTTCTTTCTCCTCTCAATTTCCCTCTTTCTCTCACCCATATTTATATCCCTTTTTTTTTTCTCATGTCAACTTTCTCTCACACTCACACCCACGCATATCTCCTACTCCTTTTTTTTTTTTTTTCATCTCAAGTCCCTCTTTCTCTCACCCACCTCTATCTCCTTTTTATTTTTTAAACCTCAAATTCTCTCTATCTATCTCACTCTCACACACCAATCTCTCTCTCTCTTTTTCATCTTAGTTTCCCTTTTTCTCTCACCCACATCTCTCTCTATTTTTTCTCATCCCATTTTCTATCTCTCGCTCTCTCTCATCTCACTTTCCATCTTTCTCTCATATCTCAAAATTCAATTTATCTACAAACTACAAAATCTATCTTTCAAATTTCCATCTCTCTCTCATATCTACTGACTCTAAATTTTCTCTCTCAAATTTTAGTCTCTCTTTCATAGTCTCTCGGAAGACTCTTTCTCAGTTTAAGGAATTTTTCTCTAACTTTTTGGTAATCTTTTGGTTCTCTTTAAATTTTAATTTTAATTTGATTTTTCTTTGTTTGTATAGTCTTTAAGTAGTAATGGTGTGTGTGTTTGTTTTTTTTTTTTTTTTTTAAGAATTAGTGATGGTGTAAGTGTGTATTAGTGTCATTGTATTGTATATATGATGTTTTTCAACTTTATACTTATTTTCTTATTCTTTTTTCCAAAATAGGTGGTAAGTCAATGAAATGGTCGTGAGGCATGCTTGGATAACACTTTAAGGAAGAAACTTTTCTTTCATGTTGTACTAATTTTTGCATACTTTTCAAAACTATGTGCTTGAATGTAAACTCAACAATTTGTGTATATATTTGTGTTTTTTTGACATATCTACTGAAATGAGGCACTTCGAATTTTTCATCTTTTGTGTGTATCTTTGATTTGTTAGTGTAGTTCCTAAATATGGTTTTTGAATTGCAAAATAGGTTAATGGAAAAATTAATGTAAAATTTAATATTTTTTTTAAATGTTTTATTTTATAATTTTTTTAATAAAAATAGCCACCTATTACAACGAGATTGTCGAAGTAATAGTTTATTACATCGACCTGATCGTTGCAATATGTGGAATTTATTGCAACGAAAATAAGGTGTGGCATAAACCTATTGCCTCAAACTTTATTACAACGGCTTGCATCGACTTTTTTGTCATTGCAATAACACCTTACTACAACGACTTAATTGTTATTGCAATGACTTTTTTTCATTGTAATAAGCCTTTTTCGTTGTAGTGTGGTCTTTTCCCTCATGTGATCACCAAAAATATGAATGGTACGCTGAATGGTGAATTCTTAGAATGTGAAGTGGTTACAGCTCTAAGTAGATGGCCACATTAAAAGCCCTTGGACCCGATGTGATCATGATGTGGTTAGTTTTGTTCTCTTTTCACTTAATTCAGGTACTCTTCCTCATCCTATAAACCACACCTTTATCACCCTCATTAATTAAAAACCCAGAATTTGTTATCAACATCGTCCTATTAACCTCTGTAATGTTCTTTATAAGTGTTTTCCAAAGTACTTGCTAATAGATTGAATAAACTCTTGCTAATCATTATCACTAAACATCAATCTGCCTTTGCTAAAAATCGACTGATTTCTAACAACATTTTGATTGCCTTTGAGACATTGCATCACATGAATTCTCATAATTTGGGTGACACTGGCTTTATGGCTTTAAAATTATATATGAGTGAAGCGTACGACCGGGTGGAATGGGGTTTTTTAGAAGATATTATGCAACGGATGGGTTTCAATGAGAGGTGGATTGGGTTGATCTTAATATGTGTAAAAATTGTCTCATACTCTATTTTTGTCAATGGTGAGCCAAAAGTGATGATACATCCTACCAGAGGTATCCATCAAGGGGGACCCTTTGTCACCCCTCCTCTTCCTTCTTTGTACTAAGGGATTGCATAGCCTTATTACAAATGCTACAAATTTTGGCAAAATTAAAGGCTTTTCCTTGTGCAAAAGAGGTCCAAAGCTAACCCATCTCCTGTTTGCAGATGATAGTCTTTTTTTTTTTTTTTGTAGGACCACACTATTGATGAATGTGCGGTGTTTAATATCTTGGAGACATATGAACTTGCATCTGGACATAAGGCCAATTGGAGTAAGACGGCTTTGTTCTTTAGTAAGTCTACTCCAGAGAATGTATTTCAAGCCATTAAAGGAAGTTTGAGCTTGCAAGAAATCACTCCGTTTGAAAAATATCTTGGCCTGCCATCTTTGATTGGAAGAAAGGAAAAGAGAAAGCTTTAATTACATCAAAAAAAGAGTGTGGAAGAAATTGCAAGAATGAGAAGGGAAATTATTATCACAGTCTAGGCGTGAAGTTTTGATTAAATTAGTTATCCAAGCTATTCCAACATTCACCATGGGATGCTTCAAGCTACCTATTGGTTTATGTAATGATATTGACACCATGATTTAGAAATTTTGGTGGAGACAACGTGGGGAAAGCAGGAAGATTCATTGGATTAAGTGGGATGAACTACCCAAATCAAAGATGGTGGGGAGGGTGGGCTTTAGAGACCTGACAATGTTCAGTGACTCCTATTGGCAAAACAAGCATGAAGATTTTTGCACAACAAAAACTCTCTTTTATATAAAGTTTTCAAAGCCCTTTTTTTCCCTAATTGCTCTATTATGGAGGCCAAAGATTCACGGTCGGGCTCTTATGCTTGGCATAACATTCTCAAGGGAAGGGAGGTTATTAAAAGGGGGGCACAATGATAGATTGAGAATGGTAAATCTGTTAAAATATAGTAGAATCATTGGCTCCCCAAAAAGCACCCACCGCTGGTCTCATCTCTTATGATTGCTTCAATAGAGGAGACCATAGTTGCCTCGTTAATTGATCCATCAACTAGACAATGGAACCATGGCATCAATGATGGCGTTTTTGCACCGGAGGAAGCAGATTTGATCAAAAACATCCCCTTGGCAAGGATGGAGTCAGAGGATTCTTTGTTTTGGCCCTTAACGCAAGATGGATGCTACTCTTGCAAATCGGGTTATCGCTTTCTAAAGGAGGAAGCAGAGTTTGAGGGTGGACACAATGAAGCTAGTCAGGATTAGGGACTGTGGATGGGTATATGGGCATTACATCTTCTGAATAAGGTGAAGAATATGGTATGGAGGGCTTGCCGAAACTCACTACCTACCAAAACAAATTTGGTCGGTCGCACGATCATAGATTCGCCCATATGTGACCGTTGCCAAAATGATCTAGAATCTGTGATCCATGCATTATGGTCTTGCAGGGAGGTTGATGTCGTCTGGTTAGTTATGGAGCTGTGGAATTTTCGGTCAGGTATGCACTTTATGGATTTTGAAAGTCTGGTAGCATGGATATCGCAGGAAAACAAAAGCCCAAAACTCTTTATTGTGAACATGTGGTCATTTTGGAATCAACGTAATCAAGTTCGACTCCAACAGTCCAGCTGGTCGCTACACCTCCTAGCACAGGGTTCTAAGGATGATGTTCCTATATATTTTTTTTAAGAAACAAACACACACAAATAAGGGAGGCGGAATAATGTTTTAACATAAAAATATACCATAAAATCCACTCAAAAGCCATGATAATTAATTTCTCCAATTAAATTCAAACCAATAGTTGAATTGAAATTTAATTATTCTTAAAAAAAATAATATTATTAATTTGTAATTTATTTTTCAATGCAGCCAAGTGTTTGAATTCAGTTGGAGAATGTATTGCACCTAAACTATTGTATCTAACTTTTTGGGTAAATTACACAAGCCTTCCTTGAGGTTTTCGAGAATACGTTGAATGACACTTTATTCCAGACCTTAAGAAACATGTTTGATAGTAGTGAATAGGTATTGGTTTTCAAAATGATTTGAAAAATGTGATCTAAAAAGTGTAGTGAAAAAGCATATTTCAAATTCTTATATTACCAGATTTTTTGAGTACTTACAAAAAAAAATGTGTTTTTTATGTGTTGGCAACATCATGTGGTTCTCACGATTTTCAAAATAATTATAACAATGCTACTTAAAACTGTTACTTGATAATTAAAAATACTGCTGAAGTGTTCTCAAACTATTGTATTTAAGCACTCTAAATTGAGAACTGTGACTCAAACAGTCTTTGTTAAACAATGTTACCAAACAATTTTTTTTTTTTTTTTTTTAGTTCACAATCTTCAGCATGTAAACACTATAAACTTTGGTTTAAACTTTGCTACCAAACCAGCCCTAACACTCCATTTGAGGAGAGATTATTGGTTCCTCCGAGAGGACCACTGATGTGGTCCTCCCTGCTCTTGTCAGCCAATAGAAAAGTGCCACATGGCCATTTTTTCTGATTCAGCTCCACGTCAGCGCTTACCCATTTCCTTAACCCTTGTTAACAAAACCAAACCAAGGTTAAATCTAAAACAAACTCAGCAATCCAAACGTGTTAACCCAAAATCATTTGTACACTTCTAAGTTCTAACCCAAGTTCTAACTCAGCAACCCAAACCTTCTCTCTCCCTCTACCCACAGCTAGAAACCCAAAATCTAAGCCAAATCAGACGAGCATGTTTTGTGGCGACGGTTTAGCAACAATGGGAATAAGGAATCGATGGTGCTGTGTTGTTGTGAAGCCTAGATCGGTGGGTGTGCTATGATGTTGTGAAGCCCAGATCGGTTAAGGTGGTCGTCGGTCCCTATGGCAAAGCCTCAAGCAGTGGCTCTCAAACCTCTCTCTTCCTCACCCTCGGTTTTTTCCTCTCTCAGGCCCGATCCCAGCCATTGATAGGCTGTTGTTTGGGTGATTTGGGTTGTGGGTCTACCTCTTAGGCTTCTCCCTCGATCAACAATGAGCATATCAGCATCTTTGGGGGTCTTGATATTTGAGGTTTTGATCATGGAAGCCACATTTCTACCTCATTCATGGGCTATATTTGAGGTTTTGATCATGGAAGCCACGGGGTCTTGATGCAAAGAAAACAATGTGCAACATTTGGGTTTTTTGGATTTTTTTTTTTTTTTTAATGAATTTCAAACGTAGATCTGCCTCTGGGGTTTGTTGAGATTTGTGGTTTGGGGTTTGATGATTTTGGATGGAATTTATGGAAGCATAGAGGTTGGGTTTTGTTGGTCTGATCGATGATATGTTGTTTTGTTGTTAATTTGGTTGGGTTTTGATTTACTGGTTTTAGAGAAATGTTTAGGATGAAATTCTATGTATTTAGTTGAATTTCTGATATGAGAAATGTCAGAAAAGAAAATCTTTGAGTACTATGTTCTTGTGATCTGGGCTTGTGTTCTTGTAATCTGGGTTTAAGTTCTTGTTTATCCATTTTCTTCAACATGATTTGAATTTATGTGTTTTTACATTTTTAATTTTGTTTTTACGTTTCTTAATTTTTTTAAATTGATAAATTAATTTTTAAAAATATGATGTTGCCGTTGATTTTGGCTTTGATTTTGGGTTTCCGACTGTAAGTAGAGGGAGAGAGAAGGTTTGGGTTGCCGAGTTAGAACTTGGGTTAGAACTTAGAAGTGTACAAATGATTTTGGGTTAACAAGTCTGGGTTGCTGAGTTTGTTTTAGTTTTAACTTTGGTTTGATTTTGTTAACAAGGGTTAAAGAAATGGGTAAGCGCTAATGTGGAGCTGAATCAGGAAAAATGGCCATGCAGTAATTTTTTATTGGTTGGCAAGAGCAGGGAGGACCACATCAGTGGTCCTCTCGGAAGAACCAATAATTTCTCCCATTTGAGGTTGAAGAAAGTCAAAAAATTTGATATTCTATTAATCACAGACAGTTAGACACTATTCCAAATTTGGAAAAGATTTCCTTTATCAAATTCTAATCATGGTTATTAAAACTTTTTTTGATTAAATATTACTCCTTATTGCCACTCTGTGGTCAGGGGCTGGTCAATATAATACTTCAAATTTTAGAATATTCTATTATTATTATCATTATTATTAGAATGTGTTGAATACTTGAATTAGAATGTGTTGAATTGTTTTCTTCAAACCATAATAAAACACATATAATATCATTGTTGCTCTGAACCAATTCATTTGTAAACCTTCATAAAAAAAAAAAAAAGAAAAAAAAAAAGTCATTTGTAACCTTTCAATTAAGAAGCAGCAACCCCAAAATCATCACCATGGCCAAGACCAAGACCCTGACCTTCCTCTTCATTCTCTTCACCATTTTCTCAATCTCAACTCTTACCACCACCGCCACAAAAAACCATCGCTTCGCAAGAGCCTTATCGCCAGCTAAACTAGGGATAAAGGCTGAGAAACTAAGCCACCTCCACTTCTACTTCCATGACATAATCAGTGGGAAAAATGTTACGGCCGTGAGAGTTGCCGAGGCTCCAGGGACAAAGACATCACCCACAATATTCGGAGCTGTGAATGTGATTGATGACCCATTGACTATAAAGCCCGAACTGAGCTCCGAACGAGTGGGAAGTGCTCAAGGAATATTTGCTGCCGCTTCGCAAAGTGAATTCGCGTTTGCAACGACGGTTAACTTTGTTTTCACTTCAGGAAAGTTCAATGGTAGTACTCTCAGTGTGTTAGGGCGCAATAGTGTGTTCTCGAATATCAGGGAACTTCCTATTGTTGGTGGGACTGGGATTTTTCGCTTCGCACGTGGGTACGCTCAGGCTCATACTTACTCGGGGGAGAACAACGGTAATGCTGTTGTGGAGTACAACGTTTATGTCTACCATTATTGATGTGTGTTTTCCACTTTTCTTTATGACAAACTTTAGTTATTAGCTTTTATTTCTTATTATTTTTTAAAATTCGTTGAATTTAGTACTACAATATGAATTTGAGGGTTCAAAGTCCCCTCTCTCCTATTGTTGGAAGAAATAAAATAAAATATATTACATTAATTTTTTTATCTCGAGATTCAAGTAACAATTATATTATTTGTGGTGTTTTATCATGTGTGTGATTTGAACCTCATCTTCCTCTCTCCTACTATCCACTTATCTCAAAAAATAAAAATTTATACATCCCACAAATTATGAATTATAGCATAACACTATTTGATATATTTTCAATGGAAAGAATTTGGATTCAAATCTCTTTCTCCTATTTTCTTGTATGAAAAAAGAAATCCTTAATTTAATATGTACATATACTACTAGTCATGAATAACAATGAAAAAATTCTTGACTTCCATTTTTTCTTTGGGCCCGTGTTAAGTGTTGTAATGTTTATTGGAGCCAATCTATGTCAAGGATTGATTGTTTGTGAGTGTCAATCGATCCATTCGTGAAGTAATCCGTTATGAGGTTTCAAATGTTTATTGGAGCCAATCTACGAAGTTCACTTTAAAAATTGGGAGTGATAGAGGTTCGTGAAATTTCCATGAGACAGCCCTGGGGTATGAGCCCACTGCAATTGGAAGGGTTCAGAGTATTTGAGGATTAAAAGTGAGCAAACTTCTCATATTATTGTAGACTGTAGAGTTTTTGAATAAAACCTCATGGTATTAATGTAGAGTTTTTGAATGCTATATTTTGAGAGCTAACTTCTCATATTATTCTTACTAAAATATAAGATAAGAAATATTAAGAATAGATAAAAATAAGCTTCTAAATAGAAATAAAATAGTGGATATAAAGCCTAAGTTCAAGAAGTGGATAAAACAGTAGTTGTCAGACTTATATTTATGGAAGTGCTATCCACGGGTCGGGTCGGCTTGGGTTTGGGCTTGACTTGTACTCAACTCGATTGGGTCGGGCGACTGAAAATGTGTACTCGACCGAACATATGGGTCGGACCTGGCAGTTCGGGTCGTTAGTTGAGCGGGTTGGATTCGTCGGTTAGAAGGGTTTGGGCTTCAGGTTGGGCCAATTTTGTGGATTGGCATGAATTTTTTTAATTCCTATTCTTTACGGGCCTTTTGGGCCTAAATTAACAAGCTTACTTTTCACAAAGATTTATATATTTTTGAACCTTGTATATATATATATATATATATCAATGGGGCTCTTTTACATTATTTTTTTCAAATTGAGCCTTCAAGCTCAGCTTGTATTCAGCCACTACACAACTTTGAATCTTTTGGGCCTCCAGACCATATCAGTCCAAATTTAATGTTTCTAGTCCCCACATATAAACAAATGATGATAACAAATACACAAAATCGCATGTAAAAGCCTAGGAAAAATAGCAAACAAATAAACACACATAATATCACTTTTTAATCACCTGTTAAACCACACAATACAAGTAAGAAATATATTCAAAATGCCTTAGACTTAAGACCTGGGCAGTACCTTGAAAAGTCATAAACAAATCAAGAAAACTCAATAGTGTCATAGGCATAAAAATCCATCTCAACCTATTAAACTTGCCAACCATTCCACACATGTAACAAATTCTAGCAAACAAATTCCAACAAATAAATCAATCACAACCACACAACAAGTATGGTAACAACAAATAAGAAGAGCATCCTGCAATATTTTCATATATACATATACACACACATATACATACACACACACACACATACATATACTTAGTAAGCCATAGAGGCAGAGAAGGCAGAAGGCAATTACTGCAAGTCTGTAAGGCAAGAGGCTAGTTACAATATTCTCAACAGTATATATAATTAGTTATAATTATGAAATACCTAAGTATTTCCAAAACATAGCTTTTCTAAAGCATTAAAGAACAACTACTCTATTCTCTATATATAGTTAAGTCCATGACTTATAGGGGAAAAAAAAAAATATATATATATATATATATATATATAAGTTTTCCTTTATAAAAGCAAGAGTTGGTTTATGAGTTAGAAAAGTAATATGTCAAAAAGAGCTTCCAAAATGTGTCCAAAAGTTTGCCTCCTATACAAAATGTGTCCTTCCTCCTACAATAAAAGGGGCAAAAAGATATTTATAAAAAATATATAAGGACAAGACTAACAAATACAGAATAGCAGTAACCAAAATCAATAGAAAGGACAGTAACCAAACTCAATAGAAATAACAGTAAGGGTAGAAAATTACCCAACTAGTGATCAGTCATCAACACTAATTAAGATACCTTTGCTTGAGCTTGAGCTTTTGCTTGAACTTCCACCACCTACTGCTGCTTGATTTATAACTAGAAAAGAAAAAGAAATGAAGGCTATTAGATTAAATTTCATTTGAATAAGACACATTTAATAGCACTTAATAGGAAAAAAAAAAGTTTTAAAGTTAAACATGTCACCTAAGTCATGGAATTCATCTTCCAATGCCTCTACCTAATCCTTTGATTTGTGAAAAGAAATTGGATCTAAGTCCTGAGATCAATTTTGAGCACAAACAAGATTTTGAACCATGAGAGGAAAGAGTGAACTCCGAAATCCTCTGGTACTAAATACTGACTCAGAAGCAACAGTATAAACAGGTATAGCTAGCACATCCCTAGTCCTTTTTTACTACAATTGATACCTATTTGAATTGGCCTTCCACCACTCTAATATCTCAAATTTCACATCCCTTCTACTTTCACAATTTTCAGCCAAATATTTGTCAATCTCATTACTACACCCATGGACTACTTAGCCTCCAAGAAACGCTCATATCTAGAATTAATCATCACATATGGATTGGTACAACCAATTGAATCACCTTCTATGTGTGTCCTCTCACTCCCACTTGGTACTTGAACATTTGGTGAATCAATACAAGAGTAATAATCATACAACTTAACCTACATACCCCTCACCAAATCAATCATCTCATCAACCAATTCATCCCCATAAGTTTAAAAAAAAAGAAAACTTCAAAAACCTCATTTTCTTTCTTGAATTAAGAACCACAGCCACTTACAAAAGATGGTTAATTTTATCCCCTTTCCCCAAATACTTATCAAATATAGATTCCATTTTAGTTGCCATGTTTTTCAAGAGGTGATTTTGAGATTTAATTAAATGAGCAATATTCTCTCGAACAACAAAATTTTCATCAAAAAAGGTGTTTGAAGTAACATACAAAGAACCAGATAACTTCTTTGTTGCATTGTAAAAAAGCTTCAAAAAACCCACAAATGTCCTACAATTTTGGAAATCCATACCACTAGGAGATTCCAATCCACCACTATTCTCCTTGTTCATAAAGTATGAAGAATAATTATTATCCTCAAAGTCCATTCGTATGAACATTTTCTCAAATTTTTCAGCAGTTTCTAACATAAGGTTGGTAGAGTTCCACCTAGTTGGTACATCTAGACAAAGAAGAGACTTAGACTCAATACCTAATCTCTCCACAAAACTCATAAAGTTTGATTTCTATTTGGTGATGACTTCACATCCCTTACAGCTTCATGCACCTTAGCAATGGATGCATCAATTTCTTTCAAACCATCCCTCACAATTAGATTTAGAATATGTGCACAACACCACAGTTTGCAAAAACTTAATGGTGGCACCATTTGAGGTAGCATTGTCCACTGTCAAAGTGAATATGGCAATAATACCCTTATAGACACTAAATTTTGCACTCATAATTTAACCTTGGGAGATAACCAAAATAATTATTCTAAGTACCCAAAAATCATGATTGCATTTCATGCATCAAGTCATTCATCATATATTATAAAAATGATCTTGAGATTCTAACGATCACGATGATATGTTCAGTTTCCAAATCGGACCATCGAATTGAAAGATATCACAAGATCAAATGTTAACGATCTGCATGCATTTATATGGATGGAACTAATCACACGTGAATAATTGAAATTAATTTTAATTGGTTAATAATTAAAATTAATTAAATGATTTCTGTGATTGGTGGTTTATTTTGATTAAAATAAGTTTGGTTGTATGGGAATAAAAAAAATAATCTAATAATGTTAAAATTGAACTAAAAATTAAGTTTTTAGGATAATTATCTTTGAGATAATTATTTAAAAGATTTGATTATCAAGTTAGGATGAATTCTATCAGGGATATAAGTCTAAGACACATCCAAGTACAATTCTTAACTCAGAAAAACACCCAAAAAGAGTCCAAAATGTGTAAGAAGACAAAATTAGGCTAAAACTGTTGAGAGTGACAATTGGCACTTGTGAAGTGTCAATCGGCAGTTTGAAAGTGCCAATTGGCACAAATTGCAAGATTAGTCCAGATACATTTTTTTTTTTCAAGTAAAAACTCATCAGATTCGATTTTTTTGGGGATAAAATCTAACCCAACTCATGTCTGCTGACTTCTAAAGCAACCCTAGCTTATTTTTTAAGCAGATACACCTCTATAAATAGAGGAGAAACCCAAAATTCAGCACTCCTCTCCCCTTAACAATAAAGAAACTCTAGAAGTCTGACTTTAATAATTTCTTTTCTGTAAAGTGATAATTCTTTAGAACTCAGGGAGATCCATTCCCTCTGACTTCTAAAGCAATTTCCCCTATAGAATTTATTTGTGCATTGATGCAAGTATTGAGTTTATTTCTTTGATAGCATGTATGTTTAATTTTTTATTTTCATGCATGTTTAATTGTGCATTCCATGTTAACATGTGGATATCAAACTCTAGCATGATTTTTTAAAATCTTGATTCCATGATTAGAAAGTGGTGATTATTTGATTCACACGCTTGAACATGTAGATTTAGGGTTGTTAATGACGTAATCTTATATAATGCTTCATATATGAAATTTTCTCAATAAAAACTCATCCTTTTTCATATCTAAAATCAAATCTGAAATTTTCTTAATAAAAACTCGTCCTTTTTCATATCTAAAATCAGATATGAAATTTTCTCAATAAAAAGTCATCCTTTTTCATATCTTAAATTGGATCTGAAATTTTCTCAATAAAAACTCGTTGTTTTTTACATATAAAATCATATCTGAAATTTTCTCAATAAAAATTCATCCTTTTTCACATCTAAAATCATATATGAAATTTTCTCAAAATTGTTTTTGTCATTTTTGATATCTAAAATCAAATATGAGATTTTCTCATTAAAAATTCATAATTTTTCATATCTAAAATCAGATCTGGAATTTTCTCACCAAAACTCATAGATTTTCGCATTAGAATCTAGATCTCCACTTTGTCATCAAAACTCTTTTTTTTTTCTTTTTTTTTTTTTTCACATAATTAACTTCATATCTACATATTTTTGCTCAAAATATTGTTTTTCACGTTAAACATCAGATTTGATTCTTTACATCGAGTAAAATTTAGATTTGGAGTCTTTGAATAACATTTACACATAGATCTAGAAAAAGTAACATAACATGTTGCATATCCTTGGTCATGGGTACTTAAATGGTCATTTGGAGTTTAGAAGACCTGGCTTTCTCCGGGCAGGATGGGTGCTTAACACTTTCCTATCCTGTAACCTAGCTCCTGAGTTTAGATCTTAGGTTTGTAGAGTAGTTTTTATTGTTGGTAGATTGTAACTAGGACAAAGAGCTTTGTAATTCTTTACTTAGATTGTAATTAGGACCAAAGCCATGTATAGTTTCTTTCTATCAATTGTCAATGTTCAAATAAATAAGAATTCAATGTTATTCATGTACTCTGTATTTTTTAGTTTTCTTTTCTTTTTTGTGTGTAATACATAAAAATAAATAAATAAATAAATGGTGACTTCACAATAATCAAAATCCCAAATGAGAGGTGCCGATAATTTCTCTATCGTTGAGGGCGCGATCTCTCACAACCCCATACCCCACGCATGCAAACACATCTCAATCTTTCTACCTATAGTCTCCCCTTATAGTCTTCAACTTGACAAAAATTTAGAATTCTCTTATGCAACTTCCAATCATCATCAATAAAATGACATGTAAGGGATATATAATTCAAATTTTGAATGCTAGTTCATGTGTCCATAGTAAGGCACACCCTACGACCTTTCAAGGCCTCCCTTAGTTTCTCTAGCTCTCTCAACACCATAAATGCCAATCATATCTCTAGCCATAGTTTGACGAGATGGGATATCCCTCATACGAAACTTAGGTTATAAGGTTGTTAAAAATATTTGAAACCCATACCCTTCAACAAACCTAAAAGGAAACTCATCTATTATAATTATTTCAGCGAATGCCTTTCTAGAAGCCTCAACAATAAAGGTTGTTGGTACAAGTTGAAACCCTTCCACCACATTTATTTTGGATTCAAATGCTAAGGTTTATGTCCCTTTAAGTGCATCTCTATTAGGGTTTTTAACACAATTTGGCACATGATTCAATAAATTAGTAGTACCATGCCCCTTACTATTAGCAAGACAAGTTTTTTGGCAATAATTGCAAACAACCTTAAAATGACCCTTACTGATCTGTATTTTTTCAAAATGATCCCAAGCAGTAGATTTTTTCCTATTATTACCACTACTAGTAGCTTTCTTACTCACCTTGCCTTTACCTTTAGGTGGAAGTAGAGGAACCTCAATATTTATTGAAGTGGCAGTAGGTTCAACTTGGGTAGCAAGTTCAGGTTGGGTAATAGGTGTTGCTAGGGAAGGGGGTAGATCATTAGAGGGTTCCATAACCTAAAGAAATCAAATTTAGGCATTAGCAAACTACTAGAACAATGATACTACTAACGAAGTAACAAGAACACACACACACACACACACACACACACAAAAGTGATACATCAACAACCACGAAGTTAAAAGAGAAACAATAGAAGAGAAATGATACCTTTGAAAACCCTTAGCTGTTAGGGATTCGACATTGAAGAGGAAGCAAAAAGAGTGGCCTACTTGAAAAACTTTCAACTCTTGTATAAAATTAGGGTTTCAATTTTTTAAGTTAGGAAAACAAAATGAATTAAACAAATGAGCAATAAAATAAAATTAGATAATAATAAAATAAAAATGTGTTAGGATTTCATCTTTTTAAATTTGGGGTTCATCTTTGAAAAGTGATAATTCAAATCTTTGACCCAACAAATCAAATCAAAAAAATTAGGGTTTTATCTTTGAATCCAATCTCTGGTCAGTTTTGGTCCCCTAGTCTGTTGCTCAAGAAAATAGCTATATAGAAAAAGTATAGAGAGAGTGACTACACTAACTAGTCATTACAATTTACAACTACAATCCTATTCAATGAAATACACAGGTGTAGACACCATATTTTGTACCTGTTAATATATTTTGGTCCCTGAGCTCAATGATGAGCTTGACATATATTAACCAAGGTTAATTAAAAAGTTCACAATAGTTTGGAATTAATCACAACTCAAAAGTGCTCAAATATCTTTGAAATCGATACTGAAAAATGACATTTTCTCACTATTTTGACCATAAATTTTTATCCACCAAGAGTGTTCAAGTGAGGTTTATTACATTGGAAAGTAAACATTCTAGGCTTTAATTTGAATACAAATTTTGCCTGATTTAGACTTATATCAAGTAAGTTATGACCATTTGAAGTTGGGCCAACTAAGAAGTCCGATTTTCTGGGTTTTAAAACTTCATTTTAAGGGCCAAAAACATCATCCTTTGATGTGGGCCGGTCCCTAGATCATTGGAAACATCCAAAGACCATTGAAAAGCCCCCAAAACCCTAATTTTATCTTATAAATACTCATGATGAGTAACTCATCTTATGTCTTCAATCAAAACCCTAGCTAGAGAGAGTTATTTTTTGGCCTCTATCTTCTCTAAAACCCTAATCCTCTTTTCTAAAACTCCCACATAGCACCTAAGCACGTTTTTTTACAAATAAAAAACATCTCTTTAGTTAGTTCTAAGGCAAAAAATAATGTTCTAATTTGATTTCTCAAAAGCTTTTTCAATTAAACTTTGTTCTTGAGTTGTGATTCCTAAAAACTGTTGTGTTCTTTAACTCCCTTATTTTATTAATCTAATCTTTGTGTTGGAGGCACTAAGAGGTCAGTTAAAAAAATTCCAAACTCATAATCTTAAGCAAGGTGAATGTTCTTTCCATGAACTCTTTCTTTCGTTTAATAGGATTCACATGAGTTTCTTAATATAGTTTCTCTAATTGTTTTATTTGCTTTGTTTGTTGATTTTCATTCTTTTAATATGTGTTAATATGATTTTAGATTTTTTATAATCTATTTTAGGTTGTTCTTGTTTTATTATTTTAGTTCGATGTAAAGTTTAACATGTTTATTTATTTGATGTAGTTTACTGTACTTATTGTTTTATTTATTTATTTACTTTTATGTTGATGCTTTGTGTTATTTGTTTTATGTTAGTTTAGTTTTTAGGGTTTCTAACATGCTTGTTTGATTTCTATGTTTATATCTTTGAATGATTAAATCAATAAAAATGTGATTTTTTAGTTTCGTGTTAAAGAATGCGTACAAATCGTCAAGTACGCGTGCGCATGGTTTCGACTATGCATACTCATAGTTGAGTATGCATACGCACCCCGAACCTAGATTAGGGAAAAATCTTATTTTTATTATTTTAATCATTTTCACATTTTTTTTTTTTAAATTCTGTTTGGCTCTGTTTTAGGTTGATTATTTGTGTTTAATTATTTTCCATGTTTTTTTGAGTCTTTTTTCCATGCTTGGTTTATTTGATATTTTTTCCTTGTGTGTTTTATTTAATTGTCAACTTTCCATGTTTAATTTATTTTGTTTGATTGTATTTTATTTGTTTCCTTTTATATTGTGATGTGATCTTTAACATGTTCTGTGTGTTATTTTCATTTTAAGTGTATGATGTATGTTTAGGTTAAGGATTAGGGCTCTTTTAATAATTTCTTTGTCTAAATATGGCATAGCAACAAATAATGGAGGCTGGGCCACAAGTCGAGCAGTCTTGGGTTCCTAACACCTTCCTAATTTGTACTTAAACTCCGGACACATAATTTGGCACAAAGACCTATACATGTAATTAAGCGGCCCAAAAGGCCCAATATGGTTCCTAGGCCTAATCTAGGTGGCAACTCCATTTTTCACCCTCCGCCATAATCCACTCAAAAGGCCAAGACGTACTCCCTTATGCCCATAACTAGATACTATGTTTTGTAGTGGAATCAAGCACCTGTAACTCTACCAGAAAATTTTCACAAATATAAACTTTAAGTTTTAAATAATTTGAAAAAGATAATCGACCCATATCTCAAAATAGGAAAAAAAATAGAGAAGAAAAATGAAGAAAATATACCTGAGACTGAGAAGCTAAGGCTAAGAGGCTGAGAAGACTTAACCCATGGTGGAAAGAAAGTGAGGTGAGGAAGCAGTGGTGTCATGGTATGGTGATGAGGCGGTGACAATAGCAACTAGGGTTTAGAGAGGAGTATGGAGAGTGTGGGGGTGGAGAGAGCATACTAGAGAGACTAGAGAGAATGGAGACTGAGGTTCTGAGACAATGAGATGAGGATTATGGCTAAGTCTAAAATATGTGGTCATGTGGAAGTGGAACTGTGGAAGACGTCTGAAACTCTGTTTTGATTTAAAATTTAGTCGTTTTGATTTGATTTTGGATTTACTTGTACGTTTTAGTAAGCGTGTAAGTCTAATAAGTCAGTACTTTAGTCTTATCGCTTTAGTCTCCACGTTTTCTCCTAGATTGAACTCAAAAATAATAATTTAGAAGAAAAAATCTGAAACCTTCGGTTGGGTCTGGTTATACGGGTTTTTAATCCTGCTACCCAAACCGAATATTAGTTTTTTATTAGTAGAAGACCCCAATCTGACTGGCCATGAGCTTTAGGTGCGCCCACTAAGCACCGGGTCAATTGGATCCAGTTGGTTTGGTCGGGTCCTTGACTTGCTGGACAACCATATTTATGAAGTTACAAATTGAATCATCCACAAGTATGGTGACCAACTAGTAACTTTTGATTCTTCTATACCTTATAATTAGGGACAGACTCGGGGGGGCCAAGGGGGCCCGGCCCCCAATCCAAAAAAATTTATTTTTACTTATTATATTTTTCATTTTTGTAGTTGACCCCCTTTTTCTAAAACTTTAAACTCTCCTCTGTTAGGGTCATATTTTCTATGTATTAACTTATCTTTTGACAAAATGCTCTTTACTTGTAATTTGGTAGATTTAAGATGGGTTTAATGTATCAAGAAGTGTGTTTCTCAAACATCACAAGTGGTATCATTAAAGACATGAAGATTGAACCAAGAAACAAGTGAAGAAAAGCTGAAATAGTGAACCTTGAACCTAGTCTTGACACTAGCATCTATCGATACTTAATGAGTAATTCTTGACATTAAGCTCAACACCTCTCGATCTATTGAGCTTCATAAATCTAGAATTCTCAAATCTAAATTTCAACCCATGATGACTTCAATTGCTAGGGTTTCGTTCACTAAACCTCTAAACTACATAAAAGCTTTATATTAAAGTCATCAAAGACACAAAGACTCAATTAGAGAACTCATACACTCTGTGAGAAGCTACTGCACTCTCTTGTGCGCTTTAGGATTTTGTAACCAAGTGCTTCTAGATCTTCAACGTACTTTGAAGTGAAGAACTTTGCATCCAACAATAATCAATCAGTTGTTGGGAAGTCAAACATGTATTGGGATCCATGCAGATAGAAAGAAGTCTCTACTAGATCAAGTTCAATTGGAATTGGAGTAAAGGTTCAACTGTAAGTTGGTATTTTGGGATAGTCCAGGGTAGTAGAAAGATTCCTTATACTTGTAAATGCTTGTTCTTGATTAGTGGATTCTTGAGAGTGGTGACCTGAAATTCACTCAGTGAGGTTTTTTCCTTGCGAGAAGTTTTTAAAAGATATTTTGGCATTCAATAGAAATTATGAAATCAAGAAATTAAGAGTTACATAAGCTAGGGACATAACAATGATATTAATCTAGTCCTAGTGGCTCATGGGAATATAGTGTGGTGGAAGGACATAGATATAAAATTGTAAGTAATGAGACCTCATATGTAATTCTCTAATCTTCAATGGTCAATTTCAATGTGTTGACGGGAATTATTGCAATCTATAGAAGTTCAAATATTTTCTTGATATGGTTGAGAAAATTTAGGAATAATTTTGAAAGAGTTTCAAGCTAAGTCAATAACATTTAAAAAGTTGTTGATTGATCCTACAATTGAAGATTAGGATCCTTAAGGATCCCACGTCCAATCTCTCTCTCTTAAGAAAAAAAAAAAAAGATTTTTAATTATCACATTAGGAGTTGGCCATCAAAACTAGACATGGCAAAACGAGTTAGAATTTCTTGATGTGACCCTAAAAATACTCGACCCGAACCCAAATATTTTGACTCGAAGCAAAAATAGTTTGACCTGTGACTCGACCTGATTTTTTTGTGAGTTAACCTGACCCGACCCACGATCTGAACCATTTGTTTAAAAAAAAAGAATTTTGGGTAAAAAAAAATTAAGACAATATTAGTTTAATGGTATGTTGTGAACTTTAAGGAAATATTTAAGACCTTTACATAACTGCATGCAAATTAATTAAAAAATGAATTATTGAAGCATTTTGTAATGAGTAAAGATTTTTAGATATCAAATAACAAAGTACATGCCAAGATAATCTAGTTACAGTAAAGTTAAAAACATATATTTAAAATTATAGACATGCATGAAGAACACTCATAAGTGTGAAAAGACTAAAGCCAAAGTGTCAATGAAATTAGCATAAATTATGAATGTTTAGGCCTAATTTTTAACAATTCATGTCTAAAATAAACAGATTTTCAAAATAAATTATAATATTTCTTAGAGCGTGTGTTGCTTAACAATGACATGATATTCATAAAAAAATCCATGATAAGTAAACAATCAAACTTTAATGTATATTCTCAAATTGAAAGAGAATGCTAACTACAATTGATAATAAATTATAAAATCAGTTTTCAAGATTATAAATTTCTTATATACTTTTATTCTTTGTCAAATTAGTTATCCAATAAGGCATTTGTAATTTTGTTTTATGTTTTGGGATGTTAATATTGTGTAGAAATGAAACTTGTGTATTTGTTTTACTCATTCTTTGTACTGTTTTGTTTTGGTTATTAATGTTGGGATTTATATAATTTTACAACTATTGAACAAGTATTAATTTGTTAAACTTAGCTCATTCTTGATATGAGTGGGAAATTCAAAATAATGCATGTACATCAAGTAATTTGCTGGGTGACTTTCCAAATGGCAAACACATGTTGTTTTCTTTTAAAAAAAAAAAAATTATGTGAAAAATACAAGTCAACCCGATGTAGCTTAACTCGCAACTCAATTGATCCAATCTGTTTTCTAACACACTCAAAATGATCCATTTTGACCTGCAACCTGGATTAATCTGACCCGACCGTTTGCCATGTTTAATCAGAACTACTAAGTGATACTGAAGTCATCTGAAAACCCAAAAGGAAACAGAGAGACGTGAATACCTTGGGAGACAATTGGCTTGGGTTGCTAATTAAGAGAGGTACACAATTTCGTTTTATTCAAAATCCATAGTTGTATGATACAACAATCTTTAAATGAAACTATAAATTTTTATTTCATATTGTTTCTGCTAAACTATCAGTTGAGGCACTGGTGCTTATAAATGGAATGACCTTCACAGCTATGTTCTCCTCGAACTCGCTGAGACAAATCGTGCAGTCGATCTAGTACTTCGCATCCCCACGATAAGAGCAAGAATCATGGTGGGGTCCATTTTTTTATTCTTGCTCCGAGAAGTGTTTCTTGGCAATCTGTATCTGCCAAGTCGGTAGTCTTGGCCTTCACTCACAGTCTCACAGTATCAGATGAAGACTATTATGAGCAAATTACGCAAATACAAATTAAGAGAAGCTCTATCATGTAGCCAACAAAAGCGTAATTCGAATAGCTTTCAAATGGGTTGTTGTGGATAGGTGGCATTGAAGGTGCAGCTGCTGATGACGTGGCATTCAAAAACGAGTTGATAATCACTGTATTGGGTTGATGAAGCCAAGGGAATTGCTGTTTAGCCTTAATTGGGTTGATGATTCCATGGGGTAGGGTGCGTTATAGTCTATAGTGGGGAAAAATTGCTGTTTAGCCTTAATTGTTGAACCACGTAGCCAAATAGTCCCCTCTTCAAACTATGTAACAAAACACCATTATTTTGGAACTCAATATTATTGATGTTGAGTTTTAACTAAAACTCGATATTAACAATATTGAGTTCTATGTAAAATTTTCAAATAATTTTAAGTAACAAAATATATATAGAACTTGATATCAGCAATGTTGAGTTTCAAAACAATGGTATTTTGTTACATAGTTTGAAAATGAGACTATTTAGCAAAATATAGTTAAAAAAATAAAACTATTTAGCCATTTTTTCCCTGTAGTGGGCAATGGTTTCATTCATAGGTTTAAGTGTTTAACTAATAAAGAAGATTAGAAGAATGAAAATAATTGATGCACTTCCATTGGATGTTCAAATACAACCCTCAAATATACCTTACTTTATGCTTAGTGAAGCATGAAAGCTTAATCGCACAAGCTAGAGTGACAATTGCACAAGAGAAAAAAGTGTTGGTTCTCAAATAATATTATTACTAATATTACCAAATTTAAATAGCAACCACACATAAGAACACAAAATATTTACATGGAAAACCATTTTTCTTTTAAGAAAAAAACTACGAGACAAACTTCTAATCAATTTCATTATTATCAAATTAATTACAATATCTCTTGTGCATGTTTCATGGTTAAAGAAAAATCTCTTTTGTTTTTCTTTGCTCTCACATACACTCTCTTTGTGTCTCACGGTTAAAAAAAAATCTCATTTTTTTTTCTTTGCTCTCACACACACTCTTTTGTGTCTCACAGCTAAAGAAAAACCTTTTTGTTTTTCTTTGCTTTCACATACTCTAATTGTTTATCTAGAGGGCAACAACACTTTGCTCTCTCCTCTCTAACTTTCTTTTCTTCTTCTTTCTCTTATCCACGTAGCTCTCCTTGGCTATCTTTTCAAATGCGGTAACACTTTACTCTCTCTTCTTTGACTATCTCCCAAACGAAAATTTATATTTTCATTCTTGAACTAGGAATATATTACTTCTTTAACAAGACTTGGACTTTCCTTCCATACCAATGAATAGCATTTCCTTCCAAACCAAAGAAAATCAAATTAATTTTTCCCTTTTCAACTAGAATACCTAATTGACTCTCCAAATCACAATTGAAATTTAAAGCAATTTCTCAGCAAAAGAAAAATGTTTTGGGGGGGGGGGGGGGGGAGGAGGGGGGCGAAATAGAAACATAATTGTGTTCTATTTGAGATGGAGAGCAAAACAAATATATATATATATATATATATATGATGGAAAAGTATACTCTGATGGGTTTAGAACACACACCCTCACCAACAATATTTATAAATTTACATTAAAAAAAAAAAAAAAAAAAAAACCTAGAACATAGTGAATAACAAGGGATACTCTGGCATTTTACCCTTAATTTTTTAAAAAATTGGCAATATGCCCCTATTTTCAAACTATATAGAAGCATGCCCCTGTTTCGATACTCGATTACTTTAAAATCGAGTTTCAATTAAATACTCAATTTGTAGAAAATTGAGTTATGTCCAATCAAACTTAAAAAAAATTAAAAAATATATATATATATATATATATATTTGCATGGAACTCGAGTTCCCGAAAATCGAGTTCCATGCAAAAAAATTTTTAGTGTGATCGCCCCATACCAGGTTCAGGGAGCCCTATAGTGGCGTTTTAAAGCCCTATAGTGACGTTTTAAAGCCCTATAGCAGCATTTTCCGACAATTTTTTTTTATAAGTGTGATCACCTCATACCAAGTTCAAGAAGCTCTATAGTGATGTTTTAAAACCCTATAGTGACGTTTTAAAGCCTTATAGAGGCGTTTTCCTGCAAAACCAAAAAAAAAAAAAAAAAAAATCGAAGTGTGATACCCCATATCAGGTTCAAGGAGTCCTATAGTGGCGTTTTTAAGCCCTATAGTGACGTTTTAGAGCCCTATAGCGACGTTTTCCTACAAATTTTTTTTTACGAGTGTGATTGTTTCATGACAGGTTCAATGGGCCCTATAGTGACGTTTTTAAGCCCTATAGTGGCGTTTTGGAACTCGATCTCCATAAAATCGAATTCCATGCATTTTTTTTTTAGTTTGATCGGGCATAACTTGATTTTAAACCAATCAAGTTTTTCATTGAAACTCGATTTTAAGGTAATCGAGTTTTGAAATAAGTGCATGCACCTAAATAGTTTAGAATCAAGGGCATATTGCCAAATTTATTAAAAATTAAGGATAAAATGCCAAAATCCCCGAATAACAAGTTACTTTTGATTCTTCTGCGTACACCTTGGTATCTTACATCGATAGTGTAAAATTAAAGCACAAACTGGATGTGAAAATAGCGTAAAATAAAAAACGATTAGTAATGACTGTATACTGTCTATATACAGGTAATATATTTATATAAGTATAAGCTTACACTCATCAGAAACTCGACCTTCTTTAATTTGCAGCATAACTCGAATTACTAAGCTCGAACAACTCCTGTTCCTCCTCACACTCCCTCGTGTATCTCCATACACACGTCACGACTCCGCGACATCGATCTTCTTCTTTGATCATCCGATCGAGTACTCACACCCCCTCGGCAAACCGGGCAGGTCACCTGCACCGAAAGCCACTTCTCGAGGCAGTTCGGATGAAACACGTGCTTACAGAACGGAATCGCCTTCACGGACTCGTTCTCCTCGAACTCGCTCAGACAAATGGCGCAATCAACCTGGTACTTAGCGTCGTCTCCATGATAAGAGTAGACGGGCAGGGCAAGAATGATTGCCGGGTCGAGTCCATGATTTCTTTGAACCGACCGCTGAGGCTGAGAAGAATTATTATTATTATTTCTTGGCCATAGGCGTCGTCGGTGGTCTCGGCCCTGAGTCTGAGTGGTCTCTGAATTATCGTCTGAGTCGTCGCTGGGCTTGAACTTGGTGCAAATGTACCTGATGAGAATCCCAATTATTATTATAAGGGCTATAAAAGCGAATTCTGCAAGTGGGTTGTTGTTGTTGTCGTCGTGGCTGGTAGGGATAGGTTGTGGCAATAAGGGTGGAGCTGCCCATGATGAGGTCATGGCTTTGAAAAACGAGGTGATCATCATCGTTGTAGAGTAGTATTGGGTTGTTGAAGTGGAGTCGAAGGCTTTGTTTGTAGAGAGGGAGAGAGAGAGAGTATTGTGGGCGAGTACTTATATAGGCCTGGTATGGATTCGATAAGGTGAGGTCAAAACCGAATAGGAGAAGGTGTCGTGGCAAGTAAGATAGGTTCTCTTTGGTGGCCCAACACAGTCAATGAACCTAATTTCAGTAGTGGGCCAGTTTGAGGATTTAATTAGGCAATTTTTTTTTTTTTTTTGGGTAGAAAAATTATTACAATTGGATTTTGATAACGTTACAACCTTGTTCCAGGTTTTTTTTTTTTTTTCTTTTTTTTTTTTTTTTTTTTTTTTTTTTTTTTTTTTTTTTTTTTTCTTTTTTAATAGAATTGGGTTTTGATTACATAATTGAACAATTTTTTAAACTTGGAGTAAAAAAAAAAAAAAAAAACCAGACTCGACCAAAACCCTTTTTAAAGTGATTTTTTTTTTCTACATATTATATTGAGAAGGAACAACACAGTATATTAGTTCTTAATAGTTTCATCATTTAATATTTATGGTGATGATATATTGTATTTTAAAAAAAAATTTATGGTCAATGACATTTAGGTTTTTTTTTTTTTTTTTTTTGGGTAATGGTGAAATATGGATTGTGTAAATATGAATTTATATATTATTTTATTTTTATTTTTGAATTTGAATTTTTTTAGTTGTTATTGATGATACACGAAAATCAATGGGTTAGAATGTTTAGGACTGCGGTGATGGCTTTAGGACCTGAAAGGAAAGAAAAGATTGTCAAAGGTGACCGGTGTAACCCGGCCAAGAACCCTCCGACAATTAAGTCAGTTTTCTCTCTGGAATACAAGGATGAGAAACTGTGAATAATAGAACTTACCTTTGTTGAATGAGACTTGATCCTTTTATAAAGAGTTAGAAGTGAGTCTACTTGTTCGAATCCACTATCATCATGGGAGATGTGTGGAGTTAATGGAGAAAATTGAGCAAATTTCGGGGAACCCTCCCTACGTTTTGGAATGACAAATCGTGGTTTGATTGTGTAAAGCTTGTAGAGAATTCCTCTGAAATTTACTGAGTGTCATATGGTCGTCCATACCCTTGTGGTCTAGGGACGATCATCCTTGGTTGTCTATAACCTTGTGAGACATGGAAGACCAACTGATTTGGACGATTGTAATATCTTATGGAGGGATCTTGTTTATGTTTGGGGCACTTCTAATGGGCTTCTTCTCTTGTCAAACCCTATGGACGTGTGCTTCCCATGGACGACCATCATGGACGAGCTAAACTTTGTTTGGACCCTATCAGTTGCCCTCATGTCCTTGTGTCATCCATGCTACTATAGCCTTTACACATGTCAATTTTTTATTGGTCGGAAGATTGTCCAGTTGGCGTGTCAAGGTGGTTCAAAATCTAATGCCTCAGATGTTGACATACGGCTCAATCTTAGAGGCCCACTGGTCATGTCGTTTCGTTTTCCGAGAAAATTTGCCACATGGCATGTTCTGGTTGGCTCGCGTCGCTTCAATGTCCACTTCTACCGCCTATAAATAGTTCAATACCCCTTTTACCCTCTCACTTTCTCATATTTTCCATTTTGACATCAATCTTCCTCTGCACCTCGTCTAGAAGTTTCCTCATGTCCTTATTCCTCTATCTAGAATCATGTATCCTCCTTCTCCCGTCTGTAGGTTTTCTTCTTTAGTATTCTTTACAAATGACTAAGATTATAGTGTCTTCATCTAGTGATAGGAATGAGAGAGAAATAGATGAATATCACAATGAGAGTAATACTAGTGGTAGTGATAGTGAGAGTGATAGTAGTTGTAGCAGTAGTAATGGGGGGAATACCACAAATGAGCAATACTCATTTGGAGTTCCTAGGGTTCCTTTAGAGGTATTCCAAGAGGAAATGAGGGTGAGGGTGGCCTTTGGGTCGTCTGCTAATCCGTCCACTAGTGCCTCCTCATCCATCCCCTCCCCAAGTGAGGAGGAGGACATTTCATATTGTTGTGCAGTGGACGTTTCCTCTAAGATAGACGAGAAAAAATTGCTTTTAGGGGTTGGTATCAGATTCCAAACGATCTCAACCCTCGTCTAGTCGCACCTAGTAAGTGGTGTTTTACTCCTAACTTAGGGGTTGGTATATACGAGGCCTACCTACTAAGTGGTCTTGGGTTACCTCTTAATGCCTTTGCTAGGGAGATCCTCCATAGGCTAGGTATAGGTATAAACCAACTTAATCCCAACGCATAGAGGCTTATCATATCCATGCAGGTGTTGTGAAGGGAAGTTTTTTATGGGAATCGTCCTCTTACTATGGACGAGTTCTTATACTGTTACAAACCTTTGGAAATAAATTAATCCTTAGGTTTCTATCAATTTTCTGCTAGAGGTTCCAACTGTAGGTTGGTTAAGTCCTTTCCCTTGTCTGATAGGAGGTGGAAGACGGAGTTTTTCTTCGTCTTAGGTTTTTGGTCAGGGAACCCTATTGAGGTAAGCAAGGACTCATTTCCTCTCTATAGTGGTGAGATGGGTCATTCGTCCAGAGGGTATGTTATTTTTCTTTAGCTCGTCTTACTTTCTTTTTCTTTTTTTTTTTTTTTGGTGCTATGAGACGACCCTCTCTGAACAAGTTTTACCTTGACCGCGTCCAAAGAGCATGTTCCTTTACAAACATGACTTTTCATTTCTTAATGACACTTCATCGTCTAGCAACTTGGGGACTTGGACCTGAGCCCATAAAGGAAGCACTTGCCCACGAGCTTACCACACGTAAATGTAGGTTATTCATTTCATTTGCATCTTGACTGGTTAATTCATCTAAAATCTAACACACCTTTCTTTTTTGTAGGAATGGAAACCATGAAGGAAAATAAGGGGAAGGGTTTAGCAAATTAAAAGCCTCTCCAAGAAGGAGTAGATGTCTACTCTCAACCTTGTCTAGCTGCTTTAGAGAAGAGGAAGGCACTATCCAAATTCGTTAATGTTGGGAGCCTTCCTAGTCGTCGAGGCAATAAAAAGCCAAGGCATGCTCGTCCAAATCTGGGGTCGTCAAAACTGGCCCTCTTATCTCTTCTGCTATTGCCAAGCAGCAGTCCGCAGTGAAAACTCCTAATGCGAACCCGTCCAATCCTCCTAATGCCACCTCATCCAATCCTCCTACTAGACCTCCTAGTAGTGGCCCTATGACCTTTTTAAGGAATGAAGGTCTTGCTTGGGATAAGTTTAAGCAAGTCCTGACTGACAAGGATGTTGCCATCTATTATGATATGTCTGTGAAGGAATTTGAACATCTAAGGTTCACGACCTCTTCAAGGTATTGTAAACTTGTCCTTAATCTTTTAAAGATCTAAGTTTTACTTTGTTTTCTTATGTCCAAGTTCTTGATACAAGTCATGTCAAAGTTTTATGGCGGTGTCCAGGCAAGCCTACACACTAGACAAGACCAAGGTTAGGCTTAAGGCTAAGATTCATGATATGGAGAAGGAATCTAGCCGTCAAGCTAAGGAAAGGGCCAAGCTAGAAGACAAGGTTAAAGAGTAAAAGAACCTTGTTAAGGAGCTAAAGGCAGACACCGACGAGAAGGATACTCGTCTAGACCACTTTCAAAAGAGAAATGATGAGCTCTGTTCTACCCTAAGAGAGGCCAAGGCAGTAGCTATTAGAGAGTTTAAGGTGTTCAGCGAGTTCACTGACCTCTTGGACAAGAACTATGCTACGGGCTTTAAGGACTTTCGTATGGACGCCATTGAATCCTTTCTTGTGGTGGATTTTAGCCCTATTAATTTCTGCGTGGTTGCTGAAAGCTCTTTACTCTAGATGAGCTCTAAGGACGTAAACATTGAGAACGATGCTTCTACCCCTCAACTAGTGAAAGACGTCTCAAAGTCTAGGGACACCGCAGTGGTTTATCAGAGTAAAAATTTATTTTCATCTTTATTTGTTTTCTTTCTTTTTTCTTTCTTGGGGGTCCGTTGTTTTTGACCATTTAAATTTCCTAAAGTACATTTCCTCGTCCATGTTTACGGACGGGGTACTCATACAATTGCCTTTTTAGGCCTGTTACTTTAAAGGTTTTTGGATGGTGGTCCCCTACCCTTAGTTTTAGCTATAAATACATTTTCAACCATGTTTGAATGTTTGTTTTTGTAGCCAATTTCAATATCCAAGTATTTTCTCATCCATGGTTTGAACCAATGTTATCAATTTCGTTCCATTCCAGTCGGAACGGCCGGAAAATACCGTACCAGTAAACAAACCGAAATGGTAACCCCTCCTATTCTACCTCAGAAAAAATTTCGGGTCATTCCAGTTCATTTCAGTTGTTTTAGGTCATTTCAGTAAATACTGGCCAAAATTCAAGATTTGGTCGGTATGGAGTTTGGTCTGTAAAACTAAAACCTCAACAAAAAAAAAAAACAAAAAAAATAGAAGAAGAAAGAAATGAGATAAACAAACGTACCTTACAAAAAAAAAAAAAAAAACCACGGTGAGAAACTTGAGTGAGAAGTGGAGAAGACGGATGAGATGAGGTAGTGATACTTTACTGTCATTAGGCTGAACTGTTGAAGAAGACATACAAAGGAAACACAAAGAGGAAGACAACATAAAATGACAAAGATGAGAGGAAATTTAAAATTGAGAAGTGGAAATCGAGGAGTGTGACTAGACGTGTGTGGATGAGAAAATACAAGAGAAAAAAAAATTAAAAATGAAAAAAGAGTGAAACAGCTGGTGAGAAAAAAATGAGCAATAAAAAAGAATAAAATATTGAAAATACTAAGTGGTTGGGGCCGTTGGGCAGTGTGTAAGCTGACTTTCTAAGTTTCATATTTTCATTTTGCCTTTTTTTTTTTTTGCATTAAAAGAATTAATTAGAATACTTTAATAAAATAATAGTAATTTAAGTGAATAATCATATTAATTCTAAGATAACAAGTTTTATAAATGTATTAAAAATATAATTTTTTATAATATATATATATATATATGCAGTAATTCCGAAATGGTACACTGAAATGAGCTAGTACCGAACTAGTACCGAAATATTCCATTCCAATAGACAAACCGAAACGGGCACCGAAACGATATTCATAACAAGGGTTTGAACTATCTTGGAATGACTAAGTATTTTCCTCGTCCTTATTTTGAACTTTTTGGAATTTTTAATTAGCTAAGCTTTTCCTTTCGTCCTTAGTTTGGATTACTCAGTGGTATTTTGCATGCATGCCTTTCTTTGTCCTTTGTTATTGGACAAGTGTACTAGAAGGTGTCTATTCCTTCCATTTGTATTTATATTGTTACCTTAGGGTTTTATGATAATTTGCCTTTTCCTCGTCTAAGGATGGCTCATGATGATACATCTCAGCATCCAGAGATTTCAAACGTCTTTAACTTTCTATGGATGTTAATTTCATAAAATCATCAACACTTGAGTTAGAAAATTCAAACTGCTTTATATACAATATAGAACTTTATACATAATATCATCCATAAACAATAGGGAGTTTAGTACATAATATCGTCCATAGACAATAGAGAACATAGTACATAACATCGTCCATAGACATCATTCATGCTAGTACCTAGTTCATTTTTAGGGAATTCAAATGCTAAAAGATAACATAAACAGACTACTAGTGATCACTAGTAATCTTTAGTCTCATCCATATTGACCTTCCTGACAAGTCATCTTTACTAATAGTACTTCCTCAAGTGCTCCACCTTCCACGGGTGCTCCAACCTTCGTCCATCGAAGGCTTCTAGGTCCCAACTTTCCATGAGCAGGGTCCTTAGTAGTCAAGGACTCCATTTTCAAGACAAGGTCCTCGATGTTGAACTGTCTTGGTTTTACCAACGCATCGTGGTGCTTAGTCATCAAGTTCTTATAACGTGCCACCCTCTATTCTGCGTCCATCGTTACCCTATCAATGAGATTGAGGCTTAGACGGAGTTGTTTCTCATTTTCCTCCTCATTATAATGGGACATCCTGTAGCTAGTCAAACCAACCTCCGCAGGTATCATTGCATCACTTCCATATGTTAGTTTAAAAGGAGTCTCTCCAGTAGGAGTCCTTACTATCGTCCTGTATGCTCAAAGGACACTAGGTAATTTGTCTAGTCATATCCTTTTTACCCCCTCAAGCCGAGTCTTGATGATTTTTAACAAGGATTAGTTTGCAACTTTTGCCTATCCATTACCCTGTGGGTAGGAGGTTGAAAAGTAGTGATTCCTGATTCCTGATTCCTAGCTTCTCGCAGAACTCTCTGAAGGGTGTGTTGTCAAATTGGCATCCGTTGTCTGAGATGAGCACCCTAGGGATTCCAAAACGGCAAATAATGTTCTTCCAGACAAAGCTTCTGACGTTCTACTTGGTGATTTTTACCATGGGCTCTGCTTCTACCCATTTGATGAAATTATCAATCCCTACCACCAAGAACTTCATTTGCCTTATCCTCATGGGAAAGGGACCAAGGATGCCAAGTCCCTACTGGGTAAAGGGCCAAGAGGCCACCATTGGGGTGAGGTACTTTGATGGTTGCCTAGGTCTGTTACTGTAGGGCTGACACTTGTCACACGTTTTAACATAAACTTTGGTATCTGCTTGCATGGATGGCCAGTAGTATCCTATGCGGACTACCTTATGGATGAAGGACTTAGCCCCTGAATGATTTCCACAGGCTCCTTCATGGACGTCTCTCAGGACGTAGTGTGACTCGTCTGTAGTCAAACACTTCAGATAGGACTGAGAGAAACCTCTTTTATATAACACCTTGTCTATGAGGAAAAACTTCGTTGCTCTTACTCTTAGCTTCCTTGCTTCTTCTCTATCTTCGGGGAGAATTCTGTCTTTAAGATAAGACATGATGGGAGTGGTCCAGTTGGCTACTCCGTCTATCTAATTCACTTATAGAACATCTATACTTTGGATGTACTGGAATTTAATTTGATCATCCACTATCTTATCTGAAGATGCCATCTTGGCTAAGACGTCGGCTTCTGCATTTTCCTCCCTTGGTATGTCTTGGAATTGGGCTGTTGTGAAGCCTTTGATGCACTATTTAACTTTTCCCAAATACTTCTTCATTCATTCTTCCTAGGCTTCACATGTTCCATTCACTTGGCCTATCACCAACTATAAGTCTCCTTAGATGAGGACTAATTCTACTCCAAGTGATTTGGCTATCTCCAAACCCTAGAGTAGGGCTTCATACTCTGCTTTATTGTTGATTTGCTGGAACTGTAGACAGACAGCATACTCTAGATGATCCCCTTCAAGAGACTGTAGTACTATTCCAACTCCACCTGCATGCTGTGTGGACGAACCATTTACATGGACAACCCACTACTTTGCCCCTTGGTTTCCATTCTGCTGCTCACGAGTAGGAGTTAATTTAGCAATAAAGTATGCAAAGGCTTGGGCTTTTATTGCTTCTCTTGGTCGATATTGCACATCAAACTCACTAAGTTCCATTGCTCACTAGATCAATCGTCTAGCGGCTTTTAGCTTATTAATAGCCTTTTTTAGCGGGTGATCTAGTAGGGCGTTGATAACATGAGCTTGGAAATAAGGTCTGAGCTTTCTTTCTACTGTTACCAATGAAAAGGCTAACTTCTTCATTGGTGGATATCGTCTTTCAGCTCCTCTTAAAGCATTGCTGGTGTAGTAGACAAGCTTTTGCACCTTTCCTTCTTCCCTGATTAAGGCTAAACTTGCTGCATGATGGGACACCGCTAGGTAAAGGTATAACTCTTACCTGGTTTGGATGGGCTCAACAATGGAGTTGAGGTGAGATAAGTCTTCAAGTCTTCACATGCTTGTGGACACTCATCTATCCATTCAAATGTTTTCCTTAACACTCTGAAAAATAGTAAACACTTGTCAGTGGCTTTTGAGACGAACCCATTAAACGTAGCTACTTGTCCAGTGAGGCTTTGGACATCCTTGACATTTTTTAGGGGTTCCATGTTCAAAATCGCCTGGATTTTATCAGGATTTGCTTCAATTCCTCTCTACAAAACCATAAAACCAAGGAATTTCTCTAATGCAACTCCAAAAGCACATTTACTTGGATTCAGCTTCATCTTGTATTGTCTAAGTGTGTTGAAAGTTTCCTGAAGGTCGTCCAGATGTTGCGTCTCCTTTGTGCTTTTTACCAACATATCGTCCACGTACACTTCTACATTTCGCCTAATTTATGGATGAAACATGTGGTTAACTAGTCTTTGATTGGTAGTTCCTTCATTTTTTTAAACCAAATGGCATTACTTTGTAACAAAACAAATCTTGGCTTGTGATAAAGGATATTTTCTCCTAGTCTGCCTCGTCCATCTTAATCTGGTTGTACTCTGCGAATGCGTCCATGAAACTCAGCAATTTATGTCTAGCTATTGAGTCCACCAGCTGGTCAATACGTGAAAGAGGATAACCATCTTTGGGACATGCCTTGTTTAAGTCTATGAAGTCCACACACATTCTCCATTTGCCATTAGCTTTTTTGACCATCACTACATTAGCTAGCCAATCAGGGTAGTAGACTTCACTGATAATCTTTGCGGTTACCAACTTTTGGACTTCTTCTTTAATGGCATTGTCTCGTTCTAGGGCAAACACTCTCTTCTTTTGACAGATGGGCTTGTGAGATAGGGATATATTCAAACGATAAATAATCATGCTTCGATCAATCCCAGGCATGTCTTAGTGACTCCAAGCAAAAACATCCGTGCTCTTCTTTAGGAATTGGACAAGGTCTTGCTTTGTCTTTTCTTATTTGTTTGTCCCAATTCTGGTGAACTTCTCGGGGTTGGACTTGTCCAATGGTACATCTTCCAATATTTCTATTAGTTATACCAATGTTCTTCTCTCTTTAATGTTCATCGTCTGTATCTGCTTATCCATTGCTAACATTGCTAAGTAACACTCTCTAGTAGCTAGTTAGTCTCCTTGTACTTCTCCAATGCCATACTCCATTGGGAATTTGACAGATAAATGGTAGGTGGACGTTGCGGCCCTCCAACTGTTCAAAGTTGGTCGTCTAATGATGGCATTATACGAGGACAAACAGTCCACAACAAGGCAGTTCACTTCCTTATTGATTTGCTATAGGTAAAAACCGACCACAACTGGCAAGGATATGGTAACTACTAGTAAAACCTTCATTCCTCTGAATCCGATTAAAGGCACACTTATTGGACGAAGTAACTCCTTGTTAATTCTCATTTGTTGGAAGCCTTGATAGTAAAGGATGTTTGCTAAACTTCCATTGTCTATTAATACTCTTTTAGTTGTATAATTTGCAATCGCCAAAGTGATGACGATTGCATCATCATGAATGGTGTAGTCGTCTTGCACATTCGTCCATGAAAATAATGGCAGACTTGTCTTCTTGGACTGTCCTTAGTGGTCGTCTAGATAATTGAACATTCTGGACTACCCGCAAGTAGGTCTTCTTGGCTTTGGATGAGCTTCTAGTTGATGTGCCCCCTATAACGACCTTTATTTCTCCAAGTGGTTGATGCACTGGTTCTTCTGCTTTGCCCTTCAGTGGCTGCCTTTCGTCCTTGTGGTCATGTCCAAGGAAATTCTTCAACTTTCCCTGCTTAATGAGAACTTTAATTTGCTATTTCAAGTCGTAACACTCGTTCGTATCTTGTCCATGGTCTTGGTGGGAATGACAGTACTTGCTTTTGTTTTGCTTGCTAGGATCTCCTTTCATCTTCTTGGGCCATTTTAATGACGGGTCATCTTTATTCTGCATCAGTACTTGATCAAGTGGGGTATTTGGGGGAGTGTAGTTGGAGTATTATCTTGAGGACAACCCTGCCTTCTTGTCATCTCGATCCATTTTCTCCCCTGTCTTGACCTTCTTTGGACGAGGGCCTTGCTCTAAATGGTGTACATAACTATTTTCCACTCATTAAACCTTCTTATTTTTCTTAGCAATAATTGCGTCTTTTGCTTTCATGAAATTGTTGGCTGAATATATACACTCAGCCATCATCTGCAACTTCTGGTTGTACAACTTATGGATGAACAAATCTGAATTGACTCCATTGTAGAAGGCTTCCAAGAGGATTTGTCATCCATCTCGTCCACCAATAGAGCTTCCCTGTTAAAATGGCTAATGAAAGTACGCAGACTCTCATTTTCTCCTTGTTCTATGTTCAGTAAACTAGACAAGGAATGCTTATGCCTCTAGCCCCCGAGAAAGTTATTGACAAACAACTTGCTTAACTCCTGAAATGAAGTTATGGTGTTTAGTGGTAGCTTACCAAACCATACTTTGGTTGGGCCTTTCAACGTGGTTGGAAAGGCTCTGCACATGATTTTGTTTGGAACACCTTGGAGGTGCATGGTCGTCTTGAATGTGGCAATGTGATCGCAAGGGTCCTGCATTCCACAATATGAATCCAAGGTAGGCATTTTGAATTTGGAAGGTAGGGGGTGACTAGTAATGGACGCGATGAAGGGAGAGTTAGTCCTGTGGACAAGGTCATTCACATAATTTTCCCTTCTCATGGAGTCCATCTCTTCCATGACTCTTTTCATCTGATCCATCTCTCTATCCAAGTGGGGTACTCTACTAGTGACAGTACCTCAAGAACAATCTCCTCCCTCAATGTCGTTTTCAGCCCTTTCATTCTCTGAATTTTTCCCGTGCTCCTCACCACGGCACTGTTGATGGTGTCTGTTAACTTCTTTAGTTAACTCTTGGTTTTGTTGCGTTAAGTCTACCATTGCAGTAGATATGGACTACAACTGTTGCTTAATGGTCAGTGGTGGTGCTAGTGCACATTTTGGGTGACTAGAGGCATTTCCACTCTCCTGGTGCTCAGGACTAGTGGCCATTGACTTAGTCCCAACCATGCAGCCTTTTTGTCTTGGAAAGCTAGGTGGTTTGCACTTGAGAACTTTGCTTGCCACCTTATCTCCCCACAAAACGACGCCAACTAAAGATGCACGAAAATTAGTAGGCTGGAATGTTTCGGACTATGGTAATGCCTTTAGGATCTGAAAGGAAAGAAAAGATTGTCAAGGGTGACCGGTGTAACTCAACCAAGGATCTTCCGACGGTTAAGTCAGTTTTCTCTCTAGAACACAAGGATGGGAACCTGTGAATAATAGAACTTACCTTTGTTGAATGAGAGTTGATCCTTTTATAGAGAGTTAGAAGTGGGTCTACTTGTTCAGATCCACTAGTATCATGAGAGATGTGTGGAATTAATAGAGAAAATTGAGCGAATTTCGGGGAACCCTCCCCACGTTTTGGAATGACAGATCGTGGTTTGATTGTGTAAAGCTTGTAAAGAATTCCTCTAAAATTTACTAAGTATGGTCGTCCATACCCTTGTGGTCTATGGACAATCATCCTTGGTTGTCCATAACCTTGTGAGACATCGACGACCAACTTGATTTAGACGATTGTAATATCTTATGTAGGGATCTTGTTCATGTTTGGGGTACTTATATTGGGCTTCTTCTCTTGTCAAACCCTATGGAAGTGTGCTTGCCATGGATGACCATCATGGACGAACTAAACTTGGTTTGGACCCTATCAGTTATCTTATTTGTATTTAGAGGAAGACAAAGATAATATAATCAATATTTATTATCATTACCATTAATGTTATTGTTATTATTAATATTTTTTTTACATGTGAAATAATATGAATCAACCCAATTCGTAATTTGATTAAACTTGCCAGATCATCATATCTCTCTTAGGACAAAGTTTAGTTACAAAATTGGTTATAACCTTAGGCTACAACCTTACTCAGTAAAATTAACATTGCTATATATTTTGAAATTCTAACCGTTGAATTGTATATTCTTTATACTTTTAATACACATGTCAAATTTTGTGTTAATAAAATATTATTTACTAAATGATCTATATGGTTACATTTTATGTATAATTTTAAACTACAAAAACTTGTAATTTAAACAATTTATTGATGATATAGCTATTAATCTTTGAGATGGGTTCAAGTGACACTTGGTGTACTCTTATAAACTTTCACATTTTTTACACCGTAGATTTTTAAGAGATCTAACGATTAAAAAAACACCATTAAATGCTATTGTTTTCCACCTTGTTACCTAACTAATACTAGCATTCTCTCTCTCCTTATTTATTGTTTTCCACCAAATAATATTCTCTTCAACACAATCTAACAAAAAAAAATTGAAGAATAATCTCATAATCATTGATTTCACAAAATTACCCATAACAAGAGTCATCATTCCCACCTACGATGGAAACATGGCAAAAGTTGTGGAAGGTCATCACAGGATACCCACCATGATGAGGTGGGCATTAATTTTATTCGATGGCAAAACAGCTAAACTATTGCATTTCTGAAAGATCTTGAAGATTTTTCTGATTTGCAGGTATCTTGGGTTTAAAAAAACCATCCTGCTAGATCGGAAAAGTCTTGTACCATTATTGGATATGCATCATAATAGAACTCTTTCAAGGAATGAGTTTGTAGCTGCCGTTGCATTGGTTCATGAGAAAAGAATGGGACAGCTAGCTCATCATAGGTTTATTGTAGATAAGCCAAAGGAGGAAGAATATTTCTAGGCAAACCCACAGGGGTGCCTTTGTGAGGGAACAAATTGTGACGTGCTAAGGCATGGGAACTCAAGTAAAACAAAGTGACTGCAAGCGAACAACTCTACATCATCGTTGATAACGTTCCACTAAATTTTTTTTGGTAATTTGGTGGACAGGATTTATGTTTTCTTTCGGAAGAGTAGGCATAATGACTATGAATACACACCTGAAACAGAGTTTTGCACGAAAAGGCAGAAAAGAACACTTCAATGCCCAATTTGGGTGTCAAAAGATTTGGTCTCTATTGTTATTAATTTTTTTGTTTATATATTTATTGGTTCTTCTTCTTGTTTGTGTTTTTAGTGGTTTTGATATAACTCCACATAGAAACATATCAAATATTGTAGATTATTGTTAGAAAAGTTACCCACTACGAAGTGTTCAGGGATACTATGTTGGACAGAGTTGGGATTATTTTCCAAAATTTTTTGTTATATTGTGTTGAAGAAAATATTATTCGGTGGAAAGCAATAAATAAAGAGAGAGAAAGAATACTAGTATTAATTAGATAGTAAAATGGAAAACAATAACATTTAATGGTATTTTTTTAACTGTTAGATCTCTAAGAAATCTATGGTGTAAAAAATGTATAAATTTATAAGAGTTATACCGAGTCTAATTTGAACCCATCTCTTTATTATTTATTTTTTTATTTTTTATAAATTTTATAAGTATTGAGAAAATAAGAAAAAAATATAATCTAATAGTAGATGACCAAAATTCACCTGACCTCCAATAATAAGTCGGAGGATATAAAGGTCATTTAAACAGCAAAAACATTCAATAAGGTGGTATCACAGTTCAGCCATCATCAAACAGTCCCCAAGCGAAAAAAAAAAAAAAAAAAAAAAACAGAACCAACTGCCAATGGAAACAGCTTCTTGTTCGATTCTCAACTCTCTGTGCTTTTCAAACAAAAACAACAACAACATCATCAATGGCAGAAGATATTGCTGCTTGTACGCGCCCAGGAGAAACCCCTATTTGGTTCTCCCATTGTCCTCCACTTTCCCTAGAACAAGAAGAAGAGATTTCTTCTCTTCTCCTGGAAAATGTTTGCACTTCAATCACTCCATTGCTTTCTGCTCACTTTCCAGCTCCGACAATCCAAACCCATCTCAGGAACTGGCTGTTCTTCTTGAAGTCGAAGGGTAATTTGTCTTATTTTAATTCTCAGTCTATGTACTTTTTAATTTTATGTATAGTTTGTCTTATATTTCTGTTTTATCTGATGCTATCATCCTATGTATTTTATGCTTCCTTGTTCTGTTTGATTCTAGACTAGTGTTCTTTTTCAATTATGCAGTAAATAATGGGTATGGGATTGAGTTAAAAAAAAAAAAAAATTTAAAATTATGATTTTTTGGCTGTGTTCTGATATTACAAATTTACTAGTGATAGTTTTTATGTATTCATTTTTATTCGTTTTTTCTAATTATTAGAGATATTTGTCTGGGTACTAATGTGCTTGATTACAAGTCTAGCTTATACTACAACCCAGGATTAACTTGTATTGCAAGAATAGCATGCTTATATGGATAGCCTAGGTTGGTCTCTTTAGCGTTTATATATCCCCAGTTGGTTAATTGTATAACAATGATGTCAATAGCATATATGTAGGGGCACGTTTGATACACTAAATGAAGATTATGATAGAAATGGTAATCTTTATTACTAAGAATAAAAGATGTTGTAAAGGAATAATTTAGAGAGGATAATAATTATTCCTTATTTCAAAGAATAAATATTCATAAGAAATTACTATTCCTTGTAATAAAAACATAACTAAACTACTACAGAATAACTAAACCATAGGAATAACTATTACATTACAATGTCTATTACTTTATACCAAACATGACTTAGCTTCTCCAAGGCTTTTTGTTGTGGATGTAGGCCTCTAAGGCTGAAACATGTTAACGTGGATCTTTGCGACGTTTTTTGTGCCAATGTCTTTTGGCTGACTGTGCCACTCTCCTGTGGTCATTGGTTTCCTTGTCCTTCAGCCATCATTTGTCGCTGATTGTTGCTCCTGCCAATGTATGTCTCACATATGCTATCCTCCTGTCACTAGTTCTCTGTCAAAAGATCTTCGGCCATCATTTGTTGCTGACCATTGTTCCCGCCAATGTATATCTCATGTATGCCATCCTGCTATCACTGCTTCTCTGCCGATGTTTTCTGTCCACTGATGCTGATGCAACCATCCTTCAACCATAGCAACCGTCCTTTAGTCATTGGTGCAGCCTTCCTCTGGCTACAATAGCTATCTTCTGGCCTCCATCCATTGCGAACTGTCTTCGGTTACCACTGCCACCTTATGTTCCATTTCATGTCAAGCCCAATCCATTCTAATTTTGATATGATCCTACTTGCTCCTACATGGAAACACATCCTATCCTAACTCAAGTGTCCTCAAGTTTCTCCCTTGAGTTTGAGGGGGGATGTTAGAGATATTCGTCTGGGTTCATTCTACTAGTAATACTACTATTGAAGTAGTTGTACTGTGGGTTTAACTTATACTATACCCTAGGGTTAGTCTATGGATAACCTAGGGTTTTCTCTCTCTATTTATTCCCCAAATTGGCTCATTATATTATATAGATTTCAAAAGTAAAAATCTCAATTTCATAAACAACAATTCTAATACTAGTGCCCATCTGATGTTGCTGGTTTTGTGTTATTTTCATGAACTTGATTAGATGGGTGATCTTTACTATTGTTTTTCTGATGTTGCTTATGCCAACTTCTTTACTCTTGCTTGTAATGTGTCCCCACCCTCCCTTTTTCCGTTTTCAAATCCGTATAATATGTATTTGTTTCACTTGCATTTTTTAAAATCTTAACGTATTTTTTTTTTTCAGGGTTCTTATGGATGCTTATCGTGTGGGTAATCGCCAAGCCTTCAATGTAGGTGCGGTAGACACAGTAATTAAGTGTATTGCATAGAATGATCAATTTAGTGTTTCAGTAACCATATTCCATATATGTTTATGAGTTTAATTTTTTTTTTTTTTTTTCTTTTTTCTTTTTTCTTTTTGATGTTATCAGCATTTCAAAAGCTTGGGCTTGACTGTGCGAATTGGAGTGAACCTGTGTATTTGGACCTTGTGAGGTGTGAGGTCATTTAACATTGTCTTTTCTGTTTTCTTACTATGGGTTGTCTTAATAGGATATATTCTTTATGTGGAATGGATAATTTTGGAACATGAAATTATCATTGGCTGATTGTTGTACAAGGAACTCTGTTGCATTTGTTTCAATGCTAGCTTTTGTCTGCCAGGTCTAGCTTTGGTTTTGGTGTACATACATCCAGATATAACATATATACTGACTTTCACTAATGTTGTTGGGGGCTCATATGACGTGTCAATTTTGTGTGTCAAATGACCTGTCCTTAGTGTGCCAATTTTCCTCTTTATATTAGTTTTTGATGGTTACATGAAAATGTGTATTTAAAATTTGGCAAGCAGTGGGGTAGCTGATTTAACATATAAATGTGATTATTTTCTTGTAAAGCATTATGTAATTATTTTCCAGGAAGTGTTCTGGTGACGAGGAAAGGATGCTGAATCTGTATTTTAACCGGGTTAGTTCTTTTTCCTGTGACTTTGAAAGATGAAAAGATTATAGGTAGCTCTCTGAGCCTGCCTTTGCTATGTCTTTTGCCCCATCTGCCTAATTACCTCTTACCTTATTACAGATTGGTTGGCCTACTTCATTGCCTACAAATGAGAGGGGACCATTCATAAAAAGTGTTCTGCGAGAAAAGGTTTCTTTATATTACAATTAATTAATCCAGTCATGGTATAATTCAGTTAACTTTTACCTTTACCTGATACATGTCCCAATCCTAGTATGTTGTTCATTTAATAGGTTTCTTTGCCTTAAGAGTTGCGCATCAGAAAACAGCAATTATAGACTGTTAAAATCATATACATAATTAATTTGATTATATTTATAAATGTGGATGTAATGATATATATATATATATATTCCAATATTTTAGCTAGTCCATACGACCGAGAGTACAAACCCCCTCTCCCAAACCAAACTTAATGAAGCAATTCTTATAATAAGAAACACAGAAAGCATATCTGATGCTTGGGAAGAAAGAAAGGAGGGGGAAAAAAACAGCTAAAACTTGACCTGGCAATGATTTTAGTCCTCTTAGATTTTCTTCAAGGTGGGTGTCATTTCTCCATCCAAAAAGTGTTCTCTGACTTTATATAAAAATTCTTGTTTGGAAAGTTGCTTTGTGCCTTCTTATTAGAACTCTTGTTTGGATTGTTTAAGCTTGTCATTGAACTATTTACAGTTTCAGCTTACTTGGTTGATCATTCAATTATTTAAATTCCCCTCTGAGAATGTAGATGCTCATAATTGTTGAGACAAGCTGTTTAACAATTGGATAATTGTTGGCAGAAGAATGCGTTGGATGAATTTGTGATGTCAAAAAGTTCACCTTTACGACCTGGAGTTGAAAGGTGAGTTGTTTCCTCTTGTTTAAATGAAAAATATGCATCTTATGACTTGTTTAAATTCTCCTCAGATTAACTACCTGTTCAAAATTAAAGGCCTGCCTGTTTAAAATCATAGGCCTTTATTATTTCCGATATTGGAACCTTGGTATGGATTGATACAATGTCTGGCTTGGTGATACATGTGACTTTTTAGTTTGAGCACTGATTTCTGACTTCACATATATCTTCATATTTACGCTATGCAACATATAACTCAAATGAAAATCTGAGGGAAATATGCTTCACCTTATGCACCTGGAGCTGAAAACCCTCAACATATGATATTGCTACTAATTGTAGGCTCCACATCAAGCACAGAAGAGAGATCTTGATACAGAATTATTTGTCATGAATTGATTTGCCCCTGCTCCCTGCATGTAGATATTTGTCATCTGTTACTGTGGATGTACCACTAAGAGTAGGCAGTTTAATATGAATTAATGAACTTGTTGGCAGAATGTGATTACTAGAACTACATAGGGCTTCTATGAATCCATACCTAAGCCCTAGGGTGACAGTGCTGGACCCTACTAATGGGCACTCGTAATAGGCCAGGTTGGATCCACACTGATGAAGGTCCAATACCAACATTCTTCAACTTGCATATGGTAGAAACTACAAGTCCATGCGTCTCTCTCATCCAACAGCTTTTTTCATACAAGGGAAATAGTTTGTGGGACTGATTAGCTAACTTGCACATTTAATATTGTTGCATGCTATGGTAGAATTCTCCTTTCTAAAGTAATGTGTCTTGATGGATTCTTCCATACCATACAAAATCTTAGTCCAGTTGCTCCTACAACACCTAACCCAAGTTCTCCATTAGGGCACTCTCCTTGAGTGCCTAATTAAAGTCTTGAATATGGCTTCCCCCAGGCTACATGATTATAGGTAGATCATGCACATTGCTTATGATACTACTTAATGGGCCTCCTATTAGCGCAGCTAAGGTGATATGAAAATAATTGTTTCTTATCTTTGTTTGCGTAAAAATGCCAAAGGTCTTACATAATACTGTGCCCACCTCCAACCAACAAAAGATATTAGGTCTTGTTTTTGCTGATTATCGAGTGTCAAAGGTAATCTTTTGTTTGAGTGAGCCAATTTAATTTTTGTGACATACCTTTTTTTACCATCGACCTTGTCACTTTGAGAATTTGTCTGCTATTATATTGGCTACCAACACTCAGTTTTGCTATGATGATGTAGATTAAACAAGGACAACAATATAAATTTAATGGTCAACTGCAAAATGCTTAAATTAAACATACTCGTACATGTGTTCCATGACCATTGTCATACGCAAATCAAACTTGATGTGGTTTGGCAACAATTATGTGTGTTTTCTCTGTTAAGGATTTTTTATATTGCCATATAATTGCATTACCATAACTTTAAGGGCAGCAACCAAATGCAGCTCTAAGGCATTTTAGGAATCCCTTCCCTCAATTATTTTACCAAAGCGGCAGCATGTATGATAGTCTTTGTAATTCCATCAAGGCTTAAGTAGTTTTATTGATATCTCACTGAGTTTGGCCTAGCCAACTAGTGACCATACTAAACTTTTCTAGGTTTCAGTTTGCCCCATTTTATTTTCACACACATTCACTCCCACAAAATGCATCACAAGCTTAAAATACTACTTAAACCATGTGGTTTCTCAACTGTGGTCCATTTGGGTCTTCTAGGGACTTAAATGAGCCAAGTGGCTCAAATATTGATAAAAAATTATTCACATCCATAGAATGGATCTATAAATGATTTTAATGCTTGTACCTTATACATGGATTCAAACGAATCCTACAATATGCTTGGATGCAACAGAATAGAGGATCTTTGTAGCAATTTCATAACCCATACTATCTCCATGGTCACTGTATCTCCAATGTAAATGAACTTTTTGGAAGTATATGATTACAAGAATCACATAGAGATTCCACAAACCAAGATCCAAGGTGATAGCGCTGGAACTCTGGAGCCCCATGGAGAGAGAGAGAGAGAGAGAGAGAGAGAGAGAGAGAGAGAGAGAGAGAGAGAGAGTTATGGTAAGAATTATGTGTTAATCTCTATGTTTTGTGTAAATCAATATATTAATGTGTATGCTGCCTCTCTGAACATAACACACATCCATAGATGTTTGCCCTGCTAGTAGGATTTCCTATAACCCTAATGGGCTGCCTACTAATGGGTGAACCTATTGGGCTGGGTTGAGATCACATCAATTGAGGCCCAATGCCAACAAGGAGGAATGACATTTGATCAGAGGACTATTGACTGTGCTGTTCAGATGTTAGTGATACAGAAAGTTCTTTACTTTTGTAAGAGAAGTGTTATTTGGAACACAGAGAGGTCTTTCAGTACAAAAAAAATAAATTTAATTGACTAGCTAAATTTGGTGATAGGGTACCAATACTACATTCCTTACTTGCTCTGATGTATCATCTAAATACACAAGTTAATCAGCGCAATTAGATATCTGCGTTCAGCCACCACTTGGAAATTTCCCAATCCATTTGCAATAATTGGTACATATATGAACAATGAGCCAAAGGTATGCTTGCTACTAAAGTACACATTATCATAACTGGTAAAAGTTGATGCGGTTTTGACAGATGTGTACTGCCTGACTGCATACTTGTCAACAGAAAATTTGCTATTATAATATATGTTTGATGCAGTATAACCAACCTTAAAGTATATACATAATTCCCTGATCAAAGTTGCATTAGATAATGATTTTAAGCTTGCATAAATAGTTATCATTCTTATTTCTTATTCTTCTTCCTTATTTCGATTCTCAAAATATATATATATATATATAATCAACCTTATTTCCTATTTCTGATCTTCCAAAAATTATCTAAAGCATAAAATAGTAGTATAATTCAAGACAATGAATAAGCATAGGTCCCAGGTCCTGCAACAGTCAGCAGCTAGAGAAATGACAGGAAAATGATGTGGCTTGCAATAGTCCCTGGATAAGCCAAATTTCTTGGCAAATAAACTGCACTTAAAATGTTACAAAAGCTATAGCAAGATACATAAAATGATTATTCTTGAGTTGCTTCAACTTTCGTATTTGTTTTCCTTTGTGATACTTTTCAGTTATCCCCACCTTTTTCTTCTTCTTTCTCATGTAATATTATTTCAATAAAAATTTATACCTTTACGTGCAATTTCTCTTTGCAGCTTTATAGATGATGCATATCATGAAGGAATACCTTTGGTCATAGTAACAGCATACAGTAAAAGCGGGGATAAAATTGCCAGGTATGCTCTATTCTAAACTTCTCAGATGCTTCTTCAAAACTCCAGGGACATGCAATAAACACATTAGTATATTTCATTATTTCCTTTTGGGATGTAATTCAATTTTGAAATGAGACAACTTACATAGTATTCATGGCATACCTGAAGACATTAGTGCAAAGTAAAGAGTTAGATAATAAGCTTTCATGTAGGTGAAGCTAGGTAATCTTACTTAATTGAATTCATGAGGGACTCAGCTTTAACTCTGGCTTGACTACTGTTGGTTGAGGCTGGGTAATCTGATCGTTACATTCCCCTTTATTTGATGTAGTGGATTTTTTTTACATGCTATAGATATTTGTTCTATATGTAGAAATGCACAGAAGTTCATTCTCTTCTGAAGAAACTCCTGGTATTCAGTTTCTATATCCTTGACCCTTGTGACTTACTATTGAGTTACAGTAGGGTTTATGCTTCTATGAACAGAATAGGAGCAAGCTAATATTTTCTTTTACCTGTTTGTTAGATTAATTATTGAAAAGCTTGGCCATGAAAGAATTTCCAAAGTAAAGATCGTTGGGAATGAGGAAGTTAAAAGGAGTTTTTATGGTCAACTTGTTACTAACAAAGAACTGTCTTCGGGTTCGGATGAGCAAATTGCTAAGGAAGCAATAAAAGCTGGTAATTATAAATCCCGAGTTGGTTGGCACGTGTTTATTCAATCATCAATTTATCCCTTTTTTAAGCACAGAAGGTTGATCACTAGAGGGCTTCTTTTTTTCTTTCTTTTCTTCCTGAGCCAGTTTCGGCCGAAAAACAAAAAATAGCAGAAGATGTTGCTTCCGTGCTGAAGTTGAGTGTTGAGATTGATACTGGCTCATCTGAAAGGTTAGTCAGTTCGTATTATTTATTTATTTGTTGATGCTCACCACAATCTTTCGCAGTCAGCCAGTTCTTTTTGTTGTATAATGGCTGAGTTCAGAAAGAAAGACCACTGAAAGAAAATTAGGACTCATTACTTTTGGCTTTGATTTTGCTTACACAAGACTTGGAAGTTGTTTTTCAGTAGATTTTGAGGTGCTAGATTTTATGTTCTTCTTAACACTTGCATAATTATTAAAACTTCAGCTAAGGTGCGTAGAAATTCATTTCTGTTAGTCTCTCTTCCTTCTTAGTCAGCTGGCATGGCATCTTGGGAGAAAATCAAAACTTCTGGGTTTTTTTTTTTTTTTTTTTTTAATAATTTTTTTATTTATTAGGATGTGGTATGTGTTTTATGGGAGTGTCTAGGCTCACACATGAAAGGGACTGACTAATGGTTAAATGATGAAAAATTTATCATTTCCTAACAACTTAAACATTTGGGAAAAGTGGTAATCTAGGTAGATAATAAATGATAAGAGGTGTAATGGTGGAAGAGAAGAGATGAGAATAGAGGTGGTGAGACATGGATTAAAAGTTCCTTCTCGTGGTTGGGTATAAGGGATATTAGTTCTTCCACGAGAAATGTTTTTTCTTATCCTTTGTATTTGTCTTTGTTCCTTTAAATTAATTAGGGGTATTCATGGTACTATTGAAAAGGTAACACTCACTTCCTACCGCTTACTCTTGGGAAGTTCAAGGCTTGTTTGGTTGTATTGTTTAAACAACATTTTTCGTTGTTTAAACAACATAACACGTATTTCCACAACACTTAAACAACATTACTAGAACAATATTACTAAACGGGTTCTTAACATTCCAATTCAATTAGGTTTTTATTATTATTATTATTATTATTATTATTATTATTATTATTATTATTATTATTATTATTTTCACTTCAAAATCAAAACATAAGAAGTATTCCTCAGTTTAATATATTTCACTACTTGTCCATTTTGCCTACTATGTCCCATCTTACCGTGTCCCCTGCCCTAATTTGATTTTTCATGTTACCTTCTCCTAAACACACTTGGTCTTTTGAATACATTTACATTTATAAACACTTAGGGGGCCATGGTATTTCTTGAGAGCCTACGCATAATTGTTTTTTTTTTTTTTTTCTTTTGTGAGTGAGTACACTTTTTAAGCATTTGATAGCTCATTTAATGATCATATATTAGTTTCTTGTTCTCTTATGGTGGTCCAAAATTTTATCTGATGTGGGGAGACTTATCCAGCTTAGGGAAGACTGTAGCTGCATTGCGTGCTGGGGCAGAATATGCAGGGGTACCTTTCCAAAATTGTGTCCTTATTGCCGGAAACCAAACTGGAGTTGCTGGAGCTGAGCGAATAGGCATGCCATGCATTGTTCTACGGAGCAGGTAAAGGCTTGTTTCTAAATCTTAGAGTTAGCGATCTGAATTTATGCTTTCTTCACTTCCTTTTCCCCCCTCAATGTTACTGTGCTGAGCATGGTGTCTCCAATATCAATTTGGTATAATGACACATTTTCAGTCATAAACTGAAACTCAATGGGAGATTGATATATTTGGAATCTAGTACATATGAAAAGAATTGGAGGCCCATTCATTAGTCCTACAGAATTATTTCATGAGTTACTAGAGCTGCAATGATGTTGCTAATGGAAATTGAGAATAAATCAATGCTAGGAGTCCGTTTGAAGATCCTTAAAAAATGAGCCTCTCTTGCACAGCGCCCTCTCAGAGTTATTAGCCTTTTACTTTTAAATTAATAACATTTTATCTCTGTCTCTTTCTTGTAGAACTGTAAGTCACTATTTTCAATCAGGAAAAGATTTTAATCTGTTTTAGAGTCCTGCTCAGTTCAATAATTATTACATTTGTTAACAGAATGTGATTAAATAAAAAAATAAAAATAAAAAACCACTTCAATTATCTATTTTTGCTTCAATTCCATTTTAAAGAGCCGAGTTCACTACAGCTGAAGCAAACAACCGATCAAAGGCTGCCAACATGCATTGAACTTCTTTTAAGGTCTTCTATGGAACACTTTGTATGGGGTATGTAATTACTACCCCGAGGCTCCCCCTCCCACTATGGGGCTGCCTACCACTCCAATTCACCACCTAACTATTTTCATTGTTATCATCCTTTAAGTGTACATTTTGATGTATTATTGTGCAAAATAGCATGAAGACCTCAGATTTTTGGACCTGTAGTTGATGGAAAATCTTTGGTGTAACCAATTGGGCATGACTAGAATTTTTTATTTCAGGCTGTCTAGTAGCTTGCTCTGTTGTAGGCTACCCTGTTTTTTATTTTATTTTATTTAAATATAAATATTTAATATATATATATATATATATATTTTTTTTTTGAACATGAAATTTTGTGATGGATAGCTGTGTTAACTATGATGTTATTCTTGCAACATTTTGTCAACCCCTTGTTGCTAAGCCCCATCAGATTACTTGCCACTTCAATGTTCTCAGATGTTACAACTATGTTGCTATATTAATTGTTCTTTTCATTGCTTTTTATTTTTATTTTTATTTTTTTGTTTTATAGTTTGACCTCAAGAGCTGAGTTCCATTCAGCAAAAGCTATAATGGATGGATTCGGAGGTGCTGACCTGACAATCTCGAAACTACGTCAGAAGAAATGGTCCTGATAGTCAAGTACTTTTTCCTGTGACCTTAGTCATTCATCTTAGCTGTTTATTTTTGTCTCCAAGTGTGATAACCGCAACATCCTTGTCTCAGATGGATGTGTTTAGGCTGAAAGTATGTCATTCAGTTCTATCTTAATCTGTATTTCTTTTGGTGTACCCTCTACATCACGTCTTTATTTTCTTTTTTATTAGACTATTGAGTTCATTTGTAAAAAACGATGTGGATTGTTAAACTTTATCAATGCATTGTTCTGCAGAGCTTGTTCGGGTGACAGAACCCTCGCTGATGTCCAAAATGTAAGTTTCAATGTTGAGATTTTGAGTTTGCCATCTCAGACAATACCAATGGAGTAGTACAAGATGGAAAACGGATTTTCAGTAGGAGGTTTGTTCTCTGTGATGTCTTGTGTATATATGAGCTCCTTTTGACATAAATATAATTAAGTTGAATTAAGTTGAACCATAATATAACTCCACTTGCACTACTACAATACTTGAGCATGTCTCTACTAGAATGTATCTATCTAATCTGTTGAGATATGTGCAGGATTTGCTTATGCACATTGTTTACAACCTTGAAAGCAAAGAATAGAAAGCCCCCACGCCCAAGGCTTATGTAATAGAAGCAATTACAATGTTTTCAAAATGGAATGTTCCTGCACATGCAGGTCCTCTGTGATAACCAAAATTAGATTTCAACTCTGTTCCTTGGAAAATTTTAGCTAATGAATGAGATTGGGCAATGTCAAGGGCATTGTGGCTCAATAGCATTGCTTGGTTCTCTAGTGAAGGAGAAGGGGGGGAGTACAAGCGTATATTAACAAAATAGAATCACATAATCTTTTTTTAACATTCCGAATAAACAATTGATTGAGCAGACACTTGATAGATGATCCGTGGATTTATTTCCATGGGAACCTTTTTGAATTTTGAAAAGGATTAGTAAAGCACACTCATTTTTAACACTTGAACCATGATATGAAATGAATTCAATAGAGCAAGCACAGCATAAATCAAAATTTTTTTAAAAATCAAATTTTTAAAAAATAACAAGTATTACGCTTTTTTGAATCCAATTGTAGATTTTATACTAGTAATACTCGTGCTCTTTTTTTTATCTTAGCTTTTGTTTGGCTAGTTTTTGCCTGAAAGTTTTTAATGAAATCTTTAATATTACCCTAAAAAATGATGATTTATTCTTAAAAAAAATTCTAACAATTGATAAGATCATATAAGTCTTATAATATAACCCTTCAATTCAAATAATAAAATTCTTGGATCGCCACAATAAGTCTGGGCTCAGAAAGAGAGAGACCCCAATAATCAAAGCTTCAGCTCTAACATATTAAAAAAAAAAAAAAAAAATCTATTAATTAATATATAAATTACAGAGGATGTGTGATAAGAGATCGGCGTATAGAGTCTTTACATGATACACATTGCACCAAATAGACAGAACTTTAAGCCATTACTCCAAATTGTCTTGTGAGCCATCAATTGAGTATCCATCACAGAGATCATCCCTAAACCTTCAAATAGCCTTGAAGTATCCATTTACTTGGATTTACAATTGGCATCTCAACTTGCAAAATCGGTTCTAGTACGAGAAGGGCTAGTACAATCGATTGATAGCAAAAGTGGGGTGCTCAGAGACAAGTACATCTAGACTAGAAGGGTTTGTAAGTGTATTGTATCGCAACTATCTTCTTTAATAGATTCATTTTCTAGTTTAAGTCCTAGAGAGTTTTTTTCCCATTACGAGTTTTCCTCTCCATAAATCATCTTGTGTTTGGGTGTGTGTTTATGATTTGCTGTGATTTGTGTTTTTTCCACGCAATAACACATGACAAGCTAAAAGTGAGACAAGGATTTGTATTCTAGAGAGGGAGAGAGAGAGGGTTTTTTGGGGGGTAAAATATAAACATGCGTGAGTTTTTTATTTTTATTTTTGGTATAATTTAAACACCATCTTGAAATTTGGGCTAATACTAACTACTACTAAAACTTTTCAAAAATATCAAGTTTGTTCCATAAGCATAAATGACACTTAATGCTGTTTGAAAATTCTCTACTCTAAATATTTTGGTTTCATCCAATAGCTTCTCTTAATAGCGCAAGTTTTATAGTGATTGCATTATCGCAATTATATGCATGAGGAAGTATCTGAGTAGTTAATGGTAGATAAATAAAAAACAGATTGAGAAGAAAGGAAGAGTATAGAAATTTTCAAACCATGTTAAGTAATTTTTATTTTTAGAGAGAAAATTGGATATTCCTGAAAACTTTTGATAGTACCTACCATTAATTTGAATTTTATGGAGTATCAATTTTTTTTTATCTCTAGAAAAGTCATATTTGTGTCACTCCACCCTTCACACTTCACATTAAGAATGTCATTTTAATTGAAATTTTGAATTTTTTTTTTAATAATAAATTTTAAAACAATGTGTTGCTATTATACAACAGAAAGATTGTTAAGATTATTTGAGATTAATGGTCTGTTTAGTAATGTTGTTCTAATAATGTTGTTTAAATATTGTAGAAATACATGTAAGTGAAAAAGTATTGTGAAAAAACGTATTGTGTTGATTGTTTAAATAACGCAATCAAACAAGTCCTAAATAGTTTTAAATTGAGTAAATTTTTTGCATAGTTTTGTTCCATAAAATTGCCAAAATAAGAAATAAAAAAAGAATTCGACTTGGCTTGTGGGCCCTACAATGTATAAACAGGTACTTAATGCATGCGAAAAGTTAGACGAATAGCAACCGCTTTCTCACATTAGCTGATTAGCAACACCGAAAGGTTAGAAACTTGATGCCAACATAGTCAAACAACTTGTTCCCTCATTGACTTGTATTCCATTTTGTAGTAAATGTCTTCAAAATGTGTACGCCACAATATTTTTGGGCTGTCTTTTTCTTGGTCTAAACGTCTGACCTAGCAACATTTCTTTTTAACTGACAAATGTCAATTTTTGTTTTATTTATTTTCCATGCACACTGAGTCTCCAACGATATTCTGATGAAAATTCCACGCTTGACAGTCAAACCCCATTACTTTGACCAAACGAAATTGCCTCTTCACACTATAAAAAGGTTCTGTTGTAGTTTCAAAATATGGTTATATTGAGACTTTGAGAGCGATTAAAAATGGAGGTGAAGAAGATGAGTGCTTTAGCTAATGGTGGTAAAGATGATGAAGATTTCCTTCCTGGGTTTCGTTTTCATCCAACTGATGAAGAACTTGTAGGGTTTTATCTTCAAAGGAAGGTGGACAAGAAACCTATTTGTCTTGACCTCATCAAACATATTGATATATACAAACATGATCCATGGGATCTTCCAAGTATGTTCTATATATTTTCTTCATCTTCATTTTAATTTTTAATACAGCAGTTAAATTTTAATAATTAGGATGAGAAGCCAGAAAGTAAATTTATATGTTCTCTGTTTAACTCAAAAGATTACATTTTATGTTTAAGATTTAATTTATAGGATTGTACTAAATGTCATGTCATTGGAACACTTAATACACCTCTAAATTTGTAATGTTTAATCAGAACTATGAAATGAACACATTTATTTTAATACAGTTAAAGAGTGTTTTGACATGATATTTTTTTTTTCCTTTTTAAAGCAAATCATTGTTATTACTTTCATTGACATGTTCCTCTTTCTTTGTTCTTGGTGGCTCTTATATATTGCTGAAAATGAAGCTGGTAGTGTTGGAGAAAAAGAGTGGTACTTCTTTTGCAGAAGAGGAAAAAAGTACAAGAATAGTGTAAGACCCAACAGGGTCACAGGATCTGGATTTTGGAAAGCTACTGGCATAGACAAGGCTATATATTCTGTCAAAGAACCTCATGAATGCATTGGCCTGAAAAAGTCCTTAGTCTATTATAGAGGAAGCGCTGGAAAGGGTACCAAGACTGATTGGATGATGCATGAGTTCCGTCTCCCAGCAAGTAAAAGCACCAACCTTTCCGTCACTAAAAACACTACTCAAGAAGCAGTAAGATTCATCTGACTTACTGTTTATATTCTTATTTCCATAAATAGCATGTCATTAATTAGTACTTTATTATGAAACGAGAAATATTAGGATACTGCAACTTTAATTACATAAACTTTACAAACTTATATGTCGTTAATCACAAAAAATTAATTCAATATTTGTTTATTATATTCAGGGCGGTGCTACAGCCTATTTGAACCCCCTGACTTCAAATATATATATATATATATAATATATATTTTTTAGTTTAATACTTTAATTTTATTAGGAAATAGAGAGGTTTTTTGTTTGTTTGTTTGTTTATTTGTTTACATGTGTGTGTATTGTTATCATATTATAATAACTTTTTATTATAAAGTTAGTAAAATTCAAAAAAAAATTTGTAAAGTTAGTGATTGTTCAAGTATTTGATTGGTTAAGTAGACATGTAGTGTATAATGTTATGTATGAATAAGTGTGATTGTGTGCGTCAATAATTAATACGGAGCCAATGAGTTGATATTAGTCATTTAGTCAAATATTTTTTATAAAAACAAAGTCAAATAGATAATAACAACGGTATAAAGATAAAAATGTTAGACAAACTTAACAAAATAAAATGGTCACAGGTTCATAATTACTTACATTGGCAATAAATACTCATAACGAACTATCATTTAACATTCAAAATTTGAAAACTTGTAGAATAAAATTGTAAAAACTTCATGTATTATTATTATTATTGTTATTATTTGTCGATAATTTGATATATTCAAATTTTCTTTTTGTTAAAATTTTTTATTAACCCCCCTAAACAAAATTCCAGGAGTCGCCACTGATTATGTTGCTTTAGTTGCACCAAAAAATATTGAAGTTAATACAAATTTCATTAAAAAAAAACCTATGATGTGGTAATGAACATGACTTTCAATAACATAAAAAATAAATGTTATTTATATATATATATATATATATATTTTTTGTAGTTAGTGACATTATATAGTCAAATTTGTAACATCTCTAGCATTATTCAAATGACACCAATCATATATTAATTTATAAGCTAGGAAACTCGGACACTTCATTTATTTGTTTTATACTGGTATCGTATCAACCATTTCATGTTATAATTTTTCATAAATTGCTCGTGTTACCATGTCGTACCAGTGTTCGTACCTGTATCCAAGTTTGTGTTTGTGCTTCCTAGTTTATAAGCCTTTTGCAATAAAATCTATAGTATTTTTAGCATTTTTTGTTATCAAAATAGTCATATATGATATGATGATCAAATAGCTAGGCTTTTCTATACTAACAGGAATATTTTCTTTTGTGATGAGCTTGTAGGAAGTTTGGACACTCTGTAGAATTTTAAAGCGAGATATTTCTTATAAAAAGTGGCAAGAGATCTCTTCTAAACCAAATCTGACTGATTTAAGCTGTACAACATCATGCAGCTCTGAGTCCAACATTGACAGAGACAGGTATTTGAACTTTGGAGCTTCCGCTGCAATGGAAAATGAAAGGAAGCATTTCAGTGATATCTATGAAAGGAACCAGTTCAGTGCAGGACAGCTGAGCTTAACAGGTGAAGTCCCATATATGGCTTCATGTGTTAGCGATTTGAACCCAAACGGAGATGATTATTCTAAAGAAGGAAACTGGGATGAGCTCATGTCAATGGTTGAATTTGCAACTGATCCATCAATGCTATATAGTTTTAGGTAGATATAGAAAATTAACGTCTCTAATATACTATTGCTCGTTTACTTACCCAAAAAAAAAAAAAAGACACTGAAATAATGCATTATTGATTGTAACGTACTGTTATTTGATGTTTGCTTACCCGTGACTGACTTCTTTTGTTTTTGGTAAACTGTGACTGACTTCTGTTCCTCGTTATAACTGCAATATGAAATGACAGATGAGAAACAGAAATTTTATCTCACTTCAAAGTGGTAACGAAATAATTCAAGAGTGATCTTGCCTCTGATTGGCGTTCTGTTTGGCGAGTACATGTGAGTTGAAATATGTGGTATTGTTCTTTCTTGCTATGTGAAACAACTAACTGCCATGTTTTGACTTTATTTGGCACACATCTTTGGTGATAAATGCGCCACCTTTTTGGACTACAATTAATTGTAAATTAATTTTTATAAGGCGAAAATCACATTTTCGTCTCTACATTTTCACACGATTTTTACTTTGATCCTTAACTTTTTTTTTCACCGCTTTTAGTCCCTAAAATCAAAAAAGTGATATCGTTTTTGTCCCTACCGTCAGTGCCCTAACGGCAAAGTCCTAGGTGGCAAATAGAACACTCTATTAGCTGACGTGGCGCTGATGTGGCGATTAAAATATTATTAAAAAAAATATTATTTGACATTTTTACATGCCACGTCAGCATTTTAATTTTTTTTAAAGCCACGTCAGAAAATTTAAAAAAAATTTAATTTAAACAAAAACTTTAAATCTAATTAATTTAAAATTTTAATTAAAATTTTCTTTTCTTAATATTCATGTCCTTCAACTGGGTTTTTCATGTTCTTCACAAACCAAACCCAGCAACCAAAAACTCAAATCATCAGAAGACCACAAACAAAAACAAGAAGAAAAAATTAAATTAAATACTAACAAAAAATTTTCTTTACGTTTTTCTCAAATCCAAGAAACAACCAAACCAATCTCTAGCAAACCCCAAATCCAAATCCAGCAACCAAACCCAATCTCCATCAAATCCAGAAAAACAAAAAATAAATCCAAGAAACAAACCGGCCCAATTTCAAAAAACAACATACAAATCTATATTGAACGCACTTGAGAATAGAAAGAAAAAAAAAAAAAAAACAAAATTAGAACCTAGAATACAGAAACCCAGACACAGCACAGGCCGCCACAAACAACACAAAGCTCAGAGAAACCTTAGCTCAGGTCCGAAAATCAGGCGATACCGAAGTCGAAGAGTCCGAAACGAGAAAGAATCGGTCGAGGCCGAGAAAGAGCTCAAAAGGGTAAGCAGGGGAATGGGGATAGGGCGAGGAGACGAGTGAGAGAGAAGTAGAGAAGAGGAGCTGTGAGAGGTGGAATGTGAAGAAAGTGAGGAGTGAAATGAGTGATGGAGCAAAAGAGAGTAATGGGTTTATACTAGTGGAAGTGGTGGTGGGTCCGATCTGCCACCGCAAGGTCCGATCTGGCACATCTCTCCGCAAGGTCTCCACCTTCGACACCGTCGAAGATTTCTGGTGATACCTTTCTAACCTTCCTCAATTCCCTGATTTATTCATGTTTTTGTGTCTATTACTATGATTCTTGATCTGGGTTCCTCTTCATCTTTGCCCTCTTTCGTTTTTGTATGTGTTTATGGGTTTGTTACTTGGATTTATTTTTTGTTTTTCTTGATTGGATGGAGATTGGGTTTGGTTGCTGGATTTGGATTTGGGGGTTTGCTTGAGATTGGTTTGGTTGCTTCTTGGATTTGGGAAGAACACAAAGAAAATGTCCTGTTAGTATTTAATCTAATTTTTTCTTCTTGTTTTTGTTTGTGTTCTTCTGATATGGGTTTGAGTTCAGCTGCTGGGTTTGGTTTGTGAAGAACACGAAAAACCCAGTTGAAGAACATGAATATTAAGAAAAGAAAATTTTAATTAAAATTTTAAATTAATTAGATTTAAAGTTTTTGTTTAAATTAAATTTTTTTTTAATTTTCTGACGTGGCTTTAAAAAAAATTAAAATGCTGACGTGGCATGTAAAAATGTCAAATAATATTTTTTTTAATAATATTTTAATCGTCACATCAGCGCCACGTCAGCTAATAGAGTGTTCTGTTTGCCACCTAGGACTTTGCCGTTAGGGCACTGACGGTAGGGACAAAAACGATATCACTTTTTTGATTTTAGGGACTAAAAGCGGTGAAAAAAAAAGTTAGGAACCAAAGTGGAAATCGTGTGAAAATGTAGGGACGAAAATGTGGTTTTCGCCTTTTTACAACCATCGCAAATTATGACTAGTTATTTATTACTTTTTACATGGACTAATAAATTTTTTTTTTCATCACTCATAATCAGCTACAATGAATAATTGTAAAAATGAGTGTAAAATTGGTGGTTCTAGAATTTTTCAAATGGACTAGACCCTCTCCATAATTTCAAAGTAATACCAAATAATTGAAAAGTGATTTGCACCTCCAATTGGTGTTCTGTTTGATGAGTACATGTGAGTCGGAACATAATGCATTTTTCTTTCTTGTTATGTGAAACGACTATCTACCTTTGTTTTGACACTTTTTTTTTGGGTTAAAAGGATACATAAATTAAAAACTAGGAATTACAAAGTCTAGGGTAGGCCACACCCCAAGCATCAGCCAATAGTTGGTACAAAACAAAGGGAGAGGGATGAGAATATAAAATAAAACTCTCTAGTGGAGCAACCATCTTTAGCAAGCAGATCAGCACAGTGGTTTCCTTCCCGGTAAGTGTGGCAGACAAGTACCTCTTCAAAGGTTTGGGCGAGTAACCCGCAGTCAGATATTAGGGAGTTATATGGGTGAGCTTGGAGAGAACTATCATTTTGCAAGGTAATGAAATTAGTGACCATTTTGGCATCTAGCTCAACATGCAATTTTTTGATGTTTAAGTTTTTTGCCAAGGTGAGACCATCACGAAAGCCCCAAAGTTCAGCAATAAGAGAGTGAGTGAATCCAATGTTTCTAGAAAATCCACCAACCCAATTACCCCTATAATCTCTTATAAGACCACCAGCACCTGCCATAACCGGATTGCCTTTGGCTGAGCCATCAGTGTTGAGTTTATAGAAGCCTAAAGGAGGAGGCTTCCATCTAATTAAGAGAAGGTTTGAGGTCGGACAAGCCGCTTTGGGAGGGCAATTCGAGTAAAATTCCAAGGACAAAGATTGGATTCTTTTAAAGATGTTGTCGGGGGAGAAAGGGGTATTTTCCATGACTAACTTATTGCTAGCTAACCAAATAGCCCAAACAGTAATGGGAAAAATAATACTCCATGATATGTCAATGAAGAGGGAAGTGTTAGCTTGCGCTATGGACATTTTCCTGATCAAAATGAGAGTGTTACTTGAAGAGTAAAATTGGTGAAGGAGGTTAGGGGTGATTTTGGACCATATGTAAGTGACCATAGAGCAGTCACGGAGAACGTGAAGGGGTGTTTCAGGGGCGGTGCAGCAGAGGGGACAGCTGGGGTCATTTGTGATTTTTCGATTATGGAGGATAGATTTGGTGGGGAGGCTGTCATGGCAAGAAAGCCAAAGAAACATAGAGATTCTTGGGAGAGTAGGAACTTTCCAAAGCCATTTCTAGCTGCTAGTTGGAGTCTTGGGATTAGGGTCGCAAGCAAGAGCGTAAGCCGAGCTTAAACTGAGCATACCATTAGGAGAAGGGAACTAGTACATGGAGTCAGGATGGGAGCAAGAGGATGGTCTGGGGGTAGCTTGAATGATGTCTATAATGTGAGTAGGGAGATGATAGGATAGATTGGCAAAATTCCAGCTGCCATTGTGGTCCTAAAGATCATAAACCTTTAGAGAAGTTTCATGCCGTGGGAGAGGACCCTGGATCATGCTGCGAATAGTGCCTCTGCCCAACCAGTTGTCATCCCAAAACATAGTTGATAAGCCATCACCCAAGTGCCAACTTGTACTGAGAGAGCAGATCGGGTTTGCTTTGAGGAGGCTATCCTAAGTAACTGAAGTTTTCCTGGATGCGGAGTGGTGGGGAGGATACTTATTGCAGAGAGTTAAAGCGCACATCTCACAAGAGTTGTTGCAAAGGGCCCAAGTTCTTTTGGCAAGGAGGGCTAGATTTCTAGCATATGCTCTCTTGATGCCAAGCCCACCTAAGAATTTTGGAGTAGTCACCATGGCCCAGTTTTCAAATGGAGTTTTTTATGAGTTTCGGTGTTGCCCCAAAGGAAGTTTCTATTGATTCAGTCAATCTCATTGCAGATCCATTGTGGCAGTAAGGTACTTTGCATGATGTAGGTGGGAATGGCTAATGTGACCGACTTAATAAGAGTGAGACTACCCGTGAGGGAAAGAGTTTTAGATTTCCAAGAAGCCAACTTATCGCAAAGCTTGTCAATGATAAAATTGTAGGCTCTTTTATTTCCTTTATTGGTAAGGATAGGCACACCAAGATATTTCCCAAAATCAGTACAGGAAGATATACTAAGCCCATTCTCCATGCTTACTCTAATGGAGGGGGGAGGGGGGGGGGGGTGAGAGGAGAAAAGAGGATTTTGGACTTTGTGAAGTTAATTTTTTGACCAGAGAGCTTACAGAAGGAATCCAAGATTGTTTTTATGTTCGAGCAAATTTTTTTTTTGGAAGCTTTGGCAAATAAAATGAGGTCATCCGCAAAAAATAGATGAGAGAATGGGAGACCGTTTCTTGTGGTTTTGATCCCTTCCAATTTCCAAGAGAGACTTCATTAAGGATAAGCCAAGCAAGGTGCTCCATGCAAAGCATGAAAATGTAGGGGGAAAGTGGGTTACCTTGGCGGATGCCCGTTGAAGGGAGGAAAGGGTTAAGGCGCTCTTTGTTGAGGAGGATGGAGAGATTGGAGGAGGTTATGCAAAACATAATGAGCTTAATCCAAGCAGTGGGGAAATTGAACCGATTAAGGGTGTGCCTGATAAAGCCCCATTCAAGCCAATCGAAAGCCTTTTCGAGATCAATTTTTATTGCCATTAACCCTTTCTTGCTCTTAGAGGTTGTCATGGAGTGTATGATTTCTTAGGCAATAATGATGTTGTCACTGGCTTTCCTTTCAGGAATAAATCTTGCTTGGAAGGGATGGATGAGGTCACAAAGGTGGGGTTTAAGGCGGCTGACAAGAATCTTAGTGACGGTTTTGTAGAGAGGGTGTTGCAAAGACCAATAGGGCAGAGTTGGTGTACAGTTTCAAGCTTGGCGGTCTTCGGAATAAGGAAGATAAGGGTGGAATTTAGATCAGGGGGGACAATCCAGGTAGAGAAGATGTTTTTGATGTATGAAATAGTAGAATTGCCAAGAGTATTCCAAAATTTTTGGAAGAAGATGGGGTGAAAACCATCGAGGCTAGGGGCTTTGTGGGGTTTAAAGGAGCTGATTGCAGCATGAATTTCTTGAGTAGTGATGTTATGGAACCACGAGTCATCTAAGTTGAGAAGGGGTAATTGAATGTTGGGAAATAGGATGTTGTGGGTAGAATGGGTGAGGTTAGTGGTATAGAGAGAGGTGAAATGGGAGAGGATGGAGTTCTCAATGTCCATCGGGGAGTAAGTCTAGTTGCCCATAGGATCTTTAAGGCACCAAATCTTATTGTGATGTCTTCTGCGGATGGTGGAGATGTGGAAGAAGCTGGTATTTCAGTCCCCCAAAAATCTGCCATTCAATTTTGGATTTGAGGTCCAAAAGTCTTCTTCAAGCTTGAGAATGTGGTTAAACTCAGTCATGAGTTCCTTTTCAAGTTTAAGGAGAAAGGGGGTGGGGTAGGAACAGAGGGCTATTTGGGTTCCCTTGAGTCGAGTGAGCACTCTTTTTTTCCTGTGAAAAATGTTCCCAAAAGTATCTTTGTTCCACACCTTGACTCTATTAGTGAAGAGAGTAAGAGTTTGGATTATATCATCGAGGTGGACTTTCCAGGCATCCAAGACTATATTATTAAAAGACGGGTCGTTGAACCACATGGTTTCGAGGCGGAAGGGACTATTATGAAGGTAGGGGGGCGGTCAGTGTTTAGCAATATGGGGTGGTGATCAGAGGACGTTTCGGGGAGATGGGTGACAGTGGTATCTTCAAAAAGCAGTTGCCATAAGGGGGTACATAGAGCTTTGTCGAGGCGTTTCATGACTAGATTAGAGTCTCTCTTATTCGACCATGTAAAACGAGGACCATTATAACCAAGGTCTAAGAGGTTGCAATCATTCATGAAATCATTGAAATGAGAAATGCGGCTTCGGTTAAGGGGGGAGCTGCTGAGGCTTTCAAAGTTGCCAGCAATATCATTAAAATCACCTGTAATGAGCCAAGGCAGAAAGAGAGAGGAGGAAAAGGAAGAGAGAGTTTCCCAGAGATGTAGTCTATTATTTAAATTTGGGTTAGCATAAATGGCAGTGAATATCCAATTAGCAGAGGGATTAGAGGGGCATACCTGAACAAAAGCATGGATAGCTTGATCAGTTACCGAGAGAATTTCGAGGTCAGTGTCTTGGGAATTCCAGAGAACCCAAATTCCACCACTGAATCCAGAAGCATCAGAACGAAAAATATTATTGAATCCAAGTGATGAGCTGACTTCCTCAGCTCAGGATCCCGAAATACGAGTTTCCATGATAACCACGATTACTGGTTTGTGGCGCCGCGACATGTCGAGGAAGTTCAAGCGAAAATTAGTGCTACCAGCACCTCTACAATTCCAGACGAGGATCTTCATTTCAAGAGGGATGAAGGGGTTTACTTGGTGAATTAACCCTAATCTAAGGTCCCACGGGATTGGGGTGTTGAACTTTTGAGTCAGGGGATTTAGTAAGAGTTGGTAGGTGCACGTCATTTGGTACCTGAGTCGGTGAAAGCGGATCGTCATTCTGAAGCAGAGGACTCGAGGAAGCACCTGAATGAGGGACTAATTCTCTTCCCTCCCTCTGAAAGGTAGGCTAACGAGAGAGGTCTCGAGGGAAAGAAAAGTAGTTAAATTTTCTAGGGCTATGACATCGTTCCACTCGGAAATTGTTCTCAAAGGAGGAGGGGTTAGCTTGGGTTGGAGATCGGGGATGAGAGAGAGGATTGGAGAAATTATTGCAAGGTCTGGTGAGAGCGGAATGACCACCCGGCTGAAAGGAGAGTTCGGAGGTGGTGAGGAAGTTTGGCTTTGCAAGGTTTGCCTGACTTTCTCCTCTACATAGGCCCAGAATTGATTCGGGCAAGCTTGTATCCATCGGAGTAAGTTGCTCTGTATGGGTCTTAGGCAATTTCTGCTAAGGAAAGCCCAGTGCTCTTTGGTCAGTGTGTTGAAGAAATCCATTGTAGGTGGGTTGTTGTTGCAAAGTCAGGATGGGTGGGTTCTCAGCTGAGTTTGGTTGGTGCTCTGATGACTCTTTGCTTAAGGTGCATGCGCGGGTGTTCTCCGAGGAGTCTGTGCAGCTCATAGGCAGCGGCGTATAAGTGAGCCTAGGGTTATGGGCTTGAGGTTTCAAAGAGGAAGGCATCTTATTCACAACAGGAAAGGAGGTAGAGGCAGAAGAAGGTTTTGGTGAAAGTTTAGGAATTTGGTTTGAAGTCTCAGCTTGGGTAGGTGAGGAAAAGGTTTGGTCTCTAGTTGGTAAGGGAATCCGAAGCTCTTTAAGGGTTGAGGTTGATGTGACAACTCTGTGCAGAGGAGCATTGGTGTCAGGGGCATTGGGAAAGGAGAAAGTCATGGGGTCGGCGTGTAGATGGCTGACCGAACTGGGTTGAGAAGGGGTTTTTGGGCCTGTGGTCTAATGCGTTGCATTAGGTTTTGATTTACGAGTGGGCTTGGGGTCACGTGCATAACTAAAGTTTCCATGTGAGAGAGCAGGGGAGTCAAGGTCTTCACGTGCATGGTGCTGAGACACTGGAGCATGTGGCACGTCGGCGTTGGTGTTCTTCTTTTTGGGAGGTTTTCTTCATTAGACAATCATCCATTCATCGAACTCTTTGGTGGGTTGGTTTTGCGGGGGTGGAATGGGAGGGTCAGGGTTATTATTGGTGGCTTGAGTAGCGGGGCGAATAACAGAGGGGCAGAGTGAAGCTTTGTGCCCTACCCGTCTAAAGTCGAAACAAACAATAGTTATGCCTTTGTATTGGGTGGGTTAGAGAAGGTTTCCTATCCTAACCTTTGAGATAAGCGGAGAGTCGAGGTCGATTTGGATGCACAAACGAGCATATTGTCTTCTAATATTGTCAACAGTGCAAGAGTCAATTTTTAGGAGAGTTCCCAGTTGGTTTCCGATTCTCCGTAGAATGTTATCATCATAGAGCTCGATCGGTAGTGGTGGTAGGCGAGCCCAGATAGCCGTAGTGGTGAGTTTAGCGTCGGAGGGACAAAAACTAGGGAACCATCTTTGGATAGAGAGAAATTGGTGACCGATAAACCATGGGCCCTCGCCGATCACTTTCCAGTAGTCGTCTTTTAGTTTGAAGCGAATAAGAAAGTAGTCCAAGCCGAGATCAATGATATGAATATCTCCGGTTAGTTTCCAAATGGTTTGGATTTTGTGGTTAAAGTATTTTAAGCCTAGACACTTACTGAAGGCTTTGACAATGATGGTGGAATGCCAGAGAGCTCTGGTGCGCTACTTTTCTTTTTTGGAAAGAAGTATGGTGGGAAAGGAGTCGTCCGAGTCGAGCTCGATGTCTGAGTGAGGATCTTCGTCATCGGTGGGCAGGCCATGGGCTGTGTTATCTTCCCAGTCTAATGAGGGACGTAATATTGAGTCCTTGTAAGATACGGTGGGCCTTTGAGGTGTGAAGGATTGGGAGGTGGCCTTGTGTTTCTTGGTGCTACGGTCAAGGTGGCCCACTTCTTCGCCGGAAAAGGATGTTTCTTCGTTGTTGCTCATGGAGAGGGACTTTCTCTCTCTAGCGTGTAATACTAGGAAAATGACATCCTTAGCCACTGTACTCTCTTTACATCAATTTGTTTTGACTTTTTTGGGCATGCGCCTGGGTGACCAAACCAATGCGCCACTTGATCCTAATAGGATTCTCTCCATTTCAATTCCTCTTAATTTTGTTCATTCCATAGTTAAAATTTTAATTTCAAAATCAAATATTGGACACAATTCCATGTCATTAAAATTTTAAATAACCTTGCAATCTGTACATATCCAAAGACAGAACTACACTTAGGCTGGGGGGGCCATGCCCTTCAGATTTTGAAAAATTAACTAGTAATATGTATAGGCTATACAAAAATTCTAACTTTTGACCCTAAATTGTATATACTTGCCCCCCTCCCTATATATTTTTACAAATTGACCCATGAAATTTTCCAAATTGCTTTAATCAAACCACCCCTTTGCTGCATTGCCCCAAAAATATCAAGAAAATCCATTAGACAAACCAACAAAACAATTCATAAACCTGAATAATTAGAAAAACCTTTAGACAATCACAAATCTAGTATAGAAAAAAAAAAATACCAACAAGATAAGTACAAATGACAAATCCTTAGCAAAACAATCCTTTAGTGTAGCACCACCACCAACATCTTCTTTTCTGGCTGGCTGCATCTTTGCTGCTTTCTTTTTCTTCTATTTTTTTTTTCTTACTTCACAACCTTTAGACTTCAGTGCATGCCTTCTCTCTATTTTGCAAAATGATGATGCAGCTTGGAGATTGTGGCAAAGATCGCTACAACTCATTATGGTTCTTGTGGCCAACATATAGCTACGTGCACTTAATTGTTTCTTTTGTTTTTTTGGTCTGATCATATAGTATATACTACTTTATATTCATAAAGACATCTTAAAATGGATGTAGTAGTATACTACCTTATATCCATTAATTTTGTTGTAACTTTGTTGTGTTAATAAATTACTAATAGTAATATTGACTTTACCTTATGGGTTTTTTTATTTTTTTTTTATTTTTTATTTTTTTATAATTTGAAATTTTAAACTAAAGAAATAAATATCAGAAAGAAAAATAAAAGAAATATTAATTTTGATATAGGTTAAAGATTCTTGACTTTGCAAGTCAAAAAATAATTTAAATTGTTACATAGGATAAATTCCCAAAAATTAATATTAGAATACATCCACAAATATGATATTATGATGTGTATGAATTTTTTTGGTCGGCTAAAGTCAACACTTGCGAAACTTTTTTTTGGTTATGCTTGCCCTCCTAGGTTCAAATCCTAGTTCTGTCCCTGTACGCATCTAAAATTTCAAAATCTAATATGAACAATGAAATAAAACCATTTTAAATGAAAAGGATCCTTTTCCCACCCAAAATTGGTCAAAATATTTCCATGATCGTGGCTGTTCCAGGCATTCTTTTTGTAGGAAAGCAATAAAACAAATTAAGTAATTCAAAAAAAAAAAAAAAAGGGCATTTTTTTTTAAGAAATAGAGCGGCAAAAGAAAATTGTATTTTTGTGTATGCTAACTATACAAATAGAGGTATATATTTATAGGCACACCTACGAGTGATGAAGTAGAAATAGAAGTATTACACGAGTAATGATAATGGGTTTGGGTCTTTGAGTTCTCAATTAACTAAATTGGGCCTTTGAGACTACAGTTAACTAAACTACATATTAATTACTCTAAGAGCATCTTCAGCAGCTTCTCAAAATTTTTGTACTATTTAGAGAGTGAACAGTTATATTTACTTTTTACTTACATATTTTTTCAAATACACTTTCCAACAGACTCTCTATCCTTTCTTTATCTCATTTAAATATTATTTATTCATTCTTTTTTATTATTTCTTTAATATTTTTTTTATTCTTTTTTTAAAAAAATTCCTTATTCTTTTTAAAATTTTTCCCTTATTCTTTATTTTATTTTTTAGGCATAAATGCTCTTTTCATCCCTACATTTTGGAGTCATTTCTATTTTGGTCCCTACATTTCTATTTTACCACTTTTAGTCCCTAATCTAATTAACGCTTGTTATTTTAGTCATTTCCATCAACCAACAGACGGAAATAGCTGACGTGGCTAACGGCACATTAAAATAATAATTAAAAATTCTATTTTGGCATTAAAAAATGCTACGTCAGCATCTAATTTAATTTTAATTAAATAAAAAAATTAAAAACAAAAAATTACAGATCTAAGAACACAAGAACTTGTTCTTTAATGTTTTTCGCAAATCAAAAAATAAACTCAGCAACAACATCAAACTCAAAATCAAAGAGCAAACCCAATATTTTCCTTTATTTGAAATCCAAATAAAAAACATTTTGGTCATTGCTCATCCACTAGATTCAACTTACTAAAGCTTTCTCTCGTTTAAAATGAAGCTCTCTCTCATCTAAAGCTCTCTTTGTCTCTCAGATCAAAATCTCTATCTCTATCTCTCTTTTGGCTTTCTTTTTGGATCTGGGTTTAGAGAAAGAGATGGCTTCTCTGCCTCTCTCATGCAAAGCGAAGCCGATACGATCAGCAACGACATCAAGCCGATACGATCAGTTTTCTCAATATCGAAAAATGGCCAAAGCGGCGTAGCTTTTCCGACACCACTCGGTCTTCTTGGTCCGGTTCCGTCTTAGTGGAAGGGAGCTTGTTGGTGGGTGCTTGGTTTGACTGGGTTTGTTGGTTGGGATTGCAGGGTTTGTTGTTGTTGTTGGTTTGATCGGTGATCGTTTTAGGCATTTGGGGTTTGTTGGGTTGTTGTTGGAATTTTGCATTTTGAATTTCGCATTTGGGTTGTTGTTGGAATTTCGCATTTAGGGTTTGGGGTTTGCTGGGTTGTTGTTGTTGTTGTTGGAATTTCGCATTTTGAAATTTCTTTTTGTTTTTTAAGTTATTAACTTGTGGTGGTATGGGTGCTTTGCTGGGTTTCTATTCTTTGGATGGTTTGGTTTGGGTGTGGTTTCGTGTGAATTTTACTGTGTTTGCTCTTGTTTATGCTCTTTGATTTGGTGATGTTCATGTTTTTTTTTTTTTTTCCTGTAGGTTTGATGTTCATGTTCTTTGATGTTCATGCTCTTTGATTCTAGGTTTGATGTCATTGCTGGGTTTATTTTTTGATTTAAGAAAAACATTGAAGAATAAGTTTTTATGTTCTTAGATCTGTAATTTTTTGTTTTTAATTTTTTTTATTTAATTAAAATTAAATTAGATGGTGACGTGGCATTTTTTAATGTCAAAATAGAATTTTTAATTATTATTTTAATGTGTTGTTAGCCATGTCAACTATTTCCGTCTGTTGGCTGACGGAAATGACTAAAATAACAAGTGTTAATTGGATTAGGGACTAAAAGTGGTAAAATAGAAATGTAGAGACCAAAATAGAAATGACCCCAAAAATGTAGGGACAAAAAGAGTATTTACGCCTATTTTTTAAGAAGTATTACGGTCGCAACATTTTCACAACAAATTTTAGGCAGTAAGTTGTTATTGGTTTTAATTTGAACTCACCTCTTAAATTAGTTTTTTTTTTTTTAGTAGTAACTGTCGATAACAACCTACTATTTAGAATTTTTTTGTGAAAAGTTATAAAAATATTGTGGCATAAGATTTTTTTTTTATATAATTTTTTTCCATCTTTTTTTTTTTTTTCATCCATACATTTCACTTTCTAGAATCATCATTATCTTTCTTCTTTTTTTTTTTTCTTTTTTTTTTTTTAAATCTTTTTTCCTTCTTGTTTTTTCTCCTTCACACATGTACCCCTCTCTTCTCCTATGTATCTACATTTTTGTTTCTCGTCCACACATGTACCGCACTCTTTTGACTTCTTCTCTATGTCTACATTTCTCTTTTTATTTTCTTTCCTCTTCATCTCACTTCACACGCACACGCACAGATGGCCACGTTCTTCTGACTTCCCCTTCATGTCTACATTTCTGTTTTTATTTTCTTTTCTCTTCATCCACTTCACACACACACAACTAGCAGAGAGAGTTGGCCTTTGTCTAACTTTGTTTTTTGATGAGAGAGAGAGACAAAGACAGAGACAGAGAACTGTTTGGAGAGTGAACAGTTATATTTACTTTTTACCTACCTATTTTTTCCAATACACTTCCCAGCAGACTCTCTATCATTTCTCTATCTTATTTAAATATTATTTCTTGATTCTTTTTTTTATTGTTTCTGTAATATTTTTTTAAAAAAAATTTCCTTTTTTTTTTTTTTTTTATAAAATTTTTCCCTTATTCTTTATTTTATTTTTTAAGATGTATTACGTTCACAACATTTTCATAACAAATTTTAGGTAGCAAGTTGTTAATGGTTTTAATTTAAACCCACCATTTAAACTATTTATTTTTTTATTTTTTTTTAGTAGTAACTGCCGATAACAACCTACTATTTAGAATTTTTTGTGAAAAGTTATAAAAATATTGTGACATAAGATTTCTCCTTTTTTATATTATTTTTTTCCATCTTGTTTTTTTCATCCATACATTTCACTTTCTAGAATCATCTTTATCTTTCTTTCTTTCTTTTTTTAATCTTTTTTCCTTCTTGTTTTTTCTCCTTCACACATGTACCCCTCTCTTCTCCTATGTATCTACATTTTTGTTTCTCCTCCACACATATACCGCACTCTTTTGACCTCTTCTCTATGTCTACATTTCTCTTTTTATTTTCTTTCCTCTTCATCTCACTTCACACACACACAGCCAGCCACGTTCTTCTGACTTCCCCTTTGTGTCTACATTTCTATTTTTCTTTTCTTTTCTCTTCATCCACTTCACACACACACACAACTAGCAGAGAGAGTTGGCCTTTGTCTAACTTTGTTTTTTGATGAGAGAGAGAGAGAGAGAGAGAGAGAGAGAGTTCATCTTTTAATCAACTAGGGGATTATTTTAAGAGAAAAAAAAAATGTTTGGAGTTGCTACAATAATTGCTACAGTCTTTTCCTCTTCAAGGGAGCTACTGTAGCAACTCTAAAAAAAAAAAAAAAAAAAATCTATAGTTAGAGAGACTGTTGGAGTGTTTTTGGTGTGTTTGCTCTCCAAAAAAGGCTTTAGAGAGCCTATTGGAGATGCTCTAATATGCCTCCTCAAACTGAAGGTGATAGTTAAGAGAGGAACTTGAGTTTGGTGACAAGTGTACAAAAACAATTTGGTTAAGACATCAGCCAGTTGCATAGTGGAAGGAACAGGACAAAGATGAAGTGTTCTATGTTACAAATGATGACACAAATGACAATTGATCTCAATATGTTTTTTGTGCTCGTGAAATACGTCATTGTGAGCAATTCGAATAACACTCTGGTTATCACAATTAAGAATGACAACAAAATAGGGTGGGATCGAATCACAAGAACATTGTCCTTGCCCAAAGGCAGGCAAAACCTGCACAAGGCAAGAGCGGGTTAGGTTGGGTTCTTGCCAAATTGGAAGTGTTTTTCCATCCTTAGTCATGATATGCTAAGAGAAAAGAAAAACAAGTGTTTTGGGGGATGATAATGGAATATGTACACAATATATATACACACACACATTCGGTGTGGGGTGGGGCAAGTAAAACCTATCTTTGTCCCACATCATCCGTTTAAGATAGTTAGGGTAGCATGTTAAAGTGCACCAAGGCCATGCAGTGATCAACATAACTTGAGAAGCTTAAAGGTGGTGCCAACAAGCACATAATACTCAACCTTAGTGTTGAAGTGAGTTGCAACAAACTACTACTCCAAGGAATGAGAAAATCGCCTAGAAGAAAGCAATAATTAGCGGAAAATTTTCCATGTATAATATACATTTAAAAAAAAAAAAATTTAAAATCAAGAGAAGATTTGGATGAGAAAGGAAGACCATGAAAGAGCTTGCCCTTTGAAGGATCCAAAAGGCAATGGCATAATGCACAAAGTGGGATATTCTCATGAATTGACAAACTAGGTGTACATCGTTAGAAATGATCTAGTCAAGTGAAACTCCTAACCAACTGACAATAAAGAGAAACATTTTATTGAGACTCACCATTTGTGACTTGGAGTTTGACATTGGCTTCCAGCGGGCTAACAGCTGTCTTGCAATGAGTGAAGCCAACACAAGACAAAGGATTAAAGGCGTGCTTGGCTCAAGAGAAAGAAAGAGCCCTCCGGAGTAGAGAAGACCTCAATGCTAAGAAAATAGCTAAGGGTGTCTAGATCCTTCATTTTTTTTTTTTTTTTTTTTTTAAATGCTGGTTGAGGTAATGTCTGGAGTATAAGAATACCACGCACATCATCGATATATAGTAATAATCATCTCATCCACGTAAAGTAAGAGAAGAATAATAGTATAATACTAGTCTCAGTGGGGCAAATGAACAAGGTAAAGTCATATGAGCTTGAGGTGGATTCCAATGGGGAGATGGTGCTACTTAACTTAGCAAACCAAGCTTGTGGGGCTTGTTTGAGCCCATAAAGAGAACGGTAGAGACAACAAACTTTATTGGGAAGATGTGTATAGCCTACAGAAGAATACATGTAAGCCTCTTCGACAAGATCCATATTAAGAAACACCTTATTAATATTCATTTGAAAAATATTTCGGAGGCAAACAGTGGCAACGAGTAAGGAATGAACAATGGTGGGTCGGGCTATAGGAGCAAAGGTCTCCTTATAATAAATTTTTTACTCTTATGTAAAACATTTTTCTACAAGACGGGTCTTGTAATTGTGGATCCACTGTAGTTTTTCCAAGAGGCATATCCTCCAAGTCCCAAGCATAGGCGGCTCTAGAATTTATTTTGAGAGCGGTCCTTAAAAAATTTGAATTATACAAAATCTAATAAAAAGAAAATTTCGTATATTGACAAAAAAAATACACGCACATGCAAATACATAAAATCTTACAATTTTCTTCTACAAATCTTTTTATTTTAAAATCGTTACATGATAGTCCCATTATTAATGTTACAAGTTACATCTCTTCAAAAGTTTAGTTAAATAAAATTTTTCTTGGACTTTTATTTTTATTTGTAAGGACTTAATATATTGTTAAGGGGACCAAAGTTTAAGAACAAAATTTGGCTAAAAACTTTGTTGTAGTCACTCTCACTAAATGAATTAACATTGTTACATATTTCGAAAATCTAATCGATGAATTGCATGTTCTCTATATTCTTAAAATACGTTAAAATTTTATGCTAATCAGATGTTATTTACCATTTGATCCATAAATTTTTTTTTTTTTATGTATAATTTTAGACTACAAAAACTTGAAATTTAAATATTTGATTGACGACATAGCTATTGATATTTTATCTTCTTGAAATGTTGCAAATACGAAGGATTTAAAAAGAAAATTTAATTAAATGGTAGATTTGTTAAAATTCACATTTAATGAAAAAATATTGAATAGAGTTGTAACCTTAATCTACAAACATGCTTGTTGGCAAATTTTGTCCAGAATTTAATTATATTGGGCCTAAAAAAAAAAATTTAAGTGGTCACAAAGTTTTTTTAAAAATAAAAAAATCATAAATTTTTAAAATTTACAAATAATAATTGTTTTTTTTTTTCCATGTCAGGGTGGTCTTGTGAGTCTGTGACCACCCTAAACTCTATGTAAAGCCACCCCTGGTCCCAAGTGTGAGTTTTACAATGAATATTAAGTTCTTCAAACATTGCTTGCTGCTAAAGGAGGTCAGTATTAACCTCATGATATGAGAGAGGCTTTTGAAGTGTAGCAAACTCAGTGTAACAATCATAACACTAAGGTGGAAGGGAGTTGGTCAAAAGTCTTCCTCATCGCAGTGACATTATATTCTTCATCCTTGTACCGCTTTTGACCATCATTCTTGACCTCATCCTCTTGAACGCGAAACAATTTATCTCTATCATAACCTTTTGTGATTCCCCGATTTCAACCACGCATGGGATCCTCTTTCATCCACATTCTTTCCCCAACAAAACCTTGCTCGCCCTCTTTCTCTTGACCATTCAGTGTTTTTCGACCCCACACCGTTGCCACCAAAAAGAATCAAAGCAACGCATAAACAGTACTATTCAAAGTCAAATCTATTATAAGGAATTAGAATTATGAAGGAAGAGAGAGAGTGAGAGAATAAAATGAATTAAACAGTCACTTTAACTTTTTTTTTTTCTTTTTTAAATGAAGATTGGTAACTAGTGGAATGTAGGTTGATTTTTATATGTGAATAGCCAAATTTGGTTAAAAAATTATCTAAAGTACCTAATGGGAACGCTTAATGAAAAGAGGCTACGTACATGATCAGTTGGTTTGAGGAGCCCAATATTTATTTACTATGCCAAATCAGTAACTTGTAGTTGCAATTGGCCAAGAAAGAGAATATATAGCTTACGTCTGGTAAAAACTTTTACTTCTATCCCCTTTTTTTTTTTTTTTGATTAACAAAACTAGCTTGTTTATAAATAAGTTATACTTTTTTTTTTTTTTTTTTTCACACATTTAAATCTAAAAAAATACCAAAAACTATATCTTTTTGTAGGGACTAGGCCCAAAGATAGTACACTAGGCCTTGGGCCTCACCCCGGATTGTTTTTGCGTCCGAGGAGAGACGAAATGATGAAGGGACATTTCAACTCAGCGCCTTACAAATAGGGAATGAAAATGGATGTTCCGAGGAGAAGGACCTCCTCGGACTATGTTAGTACCATTCCTTCATATGTTCTAGCAACTAGAATGAACTCAATGGGGATGCCAATGTCAAGAGCATGCCACATGAGCTCACAAGATGGAAAGGGACAAAAAATATCTAAAGGATGGGTTGTTACCTCTGCATTAGATGCGTTGCAGCTGCTTTTCTAGCCGTAGTTATGTAGAGAAGATCTCTGAACAATACTTCCTTAGCCACCGTGACTCACAGAAGGCCAAAATGAGTGTCTGATGGGACAAGCACTCAAGTAGAGGTCCAAATGACCCACAGGTGTAAGGCTAGGATCACCAGAAAAAACCTATTTAAAGAGAAAGACCCTACATCAGGAAGGGGGAGAAAACAATGAGAATTGTAATGGGAATTGCTTTTGTAACCCTGGATAGTGATTTATATAAAGGATGTCCTCCTCGGACCCAACATTTTTCCAATCTTGAATGTATGGTTCTTATGTGATCTTTTGTCAAAGCTATATTAGCCGTAGTAGCCTGGTTTAAACTTAGTTCTTTAATCCACTCTCTATAAATTAATTGTACAGGCTCATTGGGCCATCATCAAATCCTCTTTATTGAAAAAGGGCCTCAAATTATGACCCCACACTTTTGTTTTAAATTTAACAAGAAACAATATATATATATATATATATATATAAGTGGATCTAGGCCCAAAAAGCCCAATACAATGAATTTGTAGAGAGTAGATTGAAAAACTATGCTATAATGAGTTGAGTAGTAATAATAGTGGATCCAGATGATAATAAGGTAGAGATAAACTGGTTTTTACTAAAGAAAATAATCTTCGGTCTAATCCAAGGAGATCAGTTCTTGTATATATTTCCTAAATTTGATTACAAGTGTAGTTCTTAATGTTATAGTATTCTTCTCTCAGATTTTTGATCCCTTCTTTCAAGGCCTCCATTCTATTTTATACTGTCTTTTCCCTTTTATCTCTGCCCTCCATGTGTAGATTAGATTGCTAGTGTTGATCCCTATCACATCAGCACCTTCTTGAAGTCTTTGGGGAGTAACTGTAAGACTGATAACTACTGTTCAGGTATCACTTCCTCATTAATGCGGCTAGAGAGATAGCTACAAAGCATTCAATGTGGTGGTAGCAGCTTTCTCTTAGATATTTCCCAGCTCCCATTTGTATTGTACATTCACAATGCATATCCTCATCAATAGAACTTCCTAGAATGTCATCTTGGATGACAGAACACACTTTTTGATCTCTACTTCATTAGCTGAGGAGATACTTATCCTCAACATATTTCCCCCAGCTTTCACAGTCATAACTTGCTCATGAAATTCAAAGTTTTACATCTTCCTTACTGTTGATTTGTCCTCGGACCACTGCACCTCCTCGGCCAAGCTCAGGGCCCAACATATATTTTTGGGCCCCTTATCCCTACATTATGCATAAATATAAGCTTATAGATCATATAATAAATAATATCTGATTGACACAAAATTTGACATGTATATTTAGAGCGTAAAGAGCATATAATTCAACGGTTAAATTTTCAAAATATGTATGAATGTTTATTTTATTGAGTAAGGTTGTAGCCTTAGGCTAAAACCAGTTTTGTAACTAAATTTTGCCATATCTTTTTATTAAATGTGAATTTTGAAAATCTAACCGTTAGATTGTATATTCTTACTATATCATTCATGCTTGCAAAATTTTAAGAAAATTAAAGATCAATAACTATATCATCAATGACATGTTGAAATTTCAAGTTTTGTGGTAATATAAACATATACTCCATTCCCAAAGCGGTCCCACACCCTAACCATTGCCTCTAATGAATTGTTTGTCTGCCCCTTACAGGCTTTAGTCCCATCTATTAAACAAACTGACACTCCGCCCACAGACCACACCATTAATTTAGACCCCACTCACAATCCCGACCTTCCAAAAATCCTAGACACCACTACCAATCCCACATATCAACTTGAAACCGAAAAGAAAGAAGCTTTGCACAGTACTGTTCGCTCTGAAATATTGCAAGGTACTGTGCATGACACTATGCATGATACTTTACAAAATGAAAATTTGCATGGCATTGTGCAAGGCACTTGGCGTAGGCTAGGGCCACCCCGTGACTTAATGAACTCCATTACTTTTGATGATAGTGTTTTGAGGTCTAAAAGGAAGCAACAGTCTCTACCCTCAATTGATGACCCTCTCACGGATAAAAAACAGAAGCTCCTGGATATGGAGGCAAAAGCATTAGGCAAGATTATGGCTGAAAATTTGGGATCGACAGTGGCTGCAAGGCAGCACCGCCGGGACAAATGAGTCTCTTGAGTTGGAACTGTCGAGGGCTTGGGAACCCTCAGACAGTTAATGCTTTAAAAAAGGTTATTAGGATAGAGGAGCCCAATTTTGTTTTCTTAATGGAAACAAAATCTGATGTAGAATGGATGAAGATAGTAAAAAAACACTGTGGTTTCAAAGATGGATTTTCCTATCCTAGTGAGGGAGCCAGTGGAGGTTTGGCTCTTTTTTGGGATTCTGATATAAAAGTGCAAGTGATAAGTTCTTCAGTATCTTATATTGATGCCCTTGTAGGGAGTAAGCTTGGGCAATGGAGATTAACCGGATTCTATGGGAACCTTGATACATCTTTAAGAGCAGATTCATGGCGTCTCCTTCAGTCCCTGTCTACTGTCTCTGATCTGCCATGGGTGGTAATCGGGGATTTTAATGAAATTAGGAATGCTGATGAGAAGGAAGGTGGGGCTTCTCGACCTCCACAACAGATGGCCCGTTTTAATAGTGCAATTGATTTTTGTAGGTTGAAGGAGCTGAAGTTTGTTAGTCCACTCTTCACGCGGTTATACCAGAGAGGGGACGACTATCAAATAAGGGAAAGGTTAGACCGTGCTCTTGTGACTTTGGAATGGTCTCTCTTATTCCTTATGGCTAGGGTATTTCATAAATCAACCTCGGTGTCAGACCATAGTTCGCTCCTTCTAAAATTTTTTGAGGAGCAGAACAGGAAGAAGAGATTATTCCATTTCGAGGCCATGTGGCTGAAGGACTCTAGATGTGATCACATAGTGGAATCGGCTTGGATGGAAGGGCAAAGGGATGCGGTGTTGTTCTTTATAGTGTCGTGTTTGAATTTATGCCGAGGTAAGCTGGAAGAATGGAACTGAAATGTATTTGGGCATGTGGGACGAGAGATTGCACACCTACAAACCAGGTTGGAATGGCTTGAAATGCAACCTTCTGATCCAGGTATCATAGCAAGTATTCGACAGACTAGAATTGATCTCAATTGCTAGATGGAGAAGGAAAATTCAATGTGGAAACAAAGGTCTCGGCTAGACTAGTTTAGAAAGGGAGACAGAAATACCAGTTTTTTCCATGTAAAGGCTTTATCCAGGCAAAAGAAAAACACCATTGGGGGTATCCTTGACTCTCAAGAGGTATGGCAGGAGGATGAGGCAGCAGTGGAGCAGGTGTTCGTGGACTACTATTCTGAACTTTTCACTTCCGTTTCACCAACGGAGTTCACTGAAATTTTGGAAGCTATCCAACCTAAAGTTTCCCCAGACATGAACAGGAGATTGTCGAAGGAGTTTATGCCGTATGAAGTCCATGAAACTCTGAAGCAGATGCATCCTCAGAAAGCCCCTGGCCCCGATGGTATGCCACCTCTCTTTTTTCAGCATTATTGGCCTACCGTTGGTAATTTAGTGACTAAAACAGTACTTGATTTCCTTAACTTTGGTATCACTCCTCCAAAGTTTAACGAAACTCATATTGTTTTAATTCCTAAAGTCAACCAACCAAGGAGAGTGATGAAGTATAGGCCTATTAGTCTGTGTAATGTGATTTATAAGTTGGCTGCTAAAACTCTTGCTAACTGTCTTAAAAAATTTCTTCTTGCTATCATCAATGACACTCAGAGTGCTTTTGTTGATGGCAGACTTATTACTGATAATGTTTTGGTAGCTTTCGAAACTATGCATCACATTAGTCAAAGGAAAACAGGAAGGCAAGGAGAAATGGTAGTGAAACTTGACATGAGCAAGGCATATGACAGGGTGAAGTGGATATGCCTTGACAAAATAATAGAGAAACTGGGTTTCCATCAAAGATGGAGGGGGTTGATGATGCAATGTATTTCTTCTGTCACGTATGCTGTTAGAATTAATGGTAAGCCCAAAGGCCACATCACCCCCACAAGGGGTCTTCGACAAGGTGACCTTCTTTCCCTATATCTATTCCTCCTTTGTGTAGAAGGCCTTTCGGCTTTAATTAAAAAAGCTGTTGTTGATGGCTTTATAAGGAGTGTTTCAATTTGTAGGGGTGGTCCCCTATTGTCTCATTTATTTTTTGCAGACAATAGTATTATTTTCTGCAAAACTTCCATTGAGGAGTGTGATGCTCTGTAGCAGGTTCTGGCTATTTATGAGACAGCTTCGAGGCAACAATTGAATAGGGCCAAAACGTCTCTCTTTTTAGTAGCAACACGTTTAAAGAAGTTTAAGAGGAGATCCAAGCTAGATTTGGGGCTCAAGTTATCAAACAGCATGAAAAGTACTTGGGTTTACCCTCGCTGGTGGGTAAGAACAAGAAAAACTCCTTCAAAGAAATAAAAGATAAATTGGCAAGGAAATTGGCTGGGTGGAAGGAAAAGCTTCTGTCAAAGGCTGGGAAAGAGATTCTAATTAAGGTGGTTGCTCAAGCAATAACCACGTATTCCATGAGCTATCTTAAGATCCTAAACTCCTTATGTAATGAACTGACAAGCTAATGAGGAATTTCTGGTAGGGGCAGAAAAATGATGAACGTAAAATGGCTTGAATTAGTTGGGACAAGCTTTGTACTCCCAAATCACAAGAGGGTATGGGTTTCAAACACCTAAAACAATTTAATCTATCTCTTTTGGCTAAGCAAGGGTGGCAGTTGCAAATGGGAGGTGAGTCCTTGCTGTATAGGGTGTTCAAAGCAAAGTATTTTCCTGACTGTGATTTCATTCAAGCAAAACTGGGTAGCAATCCCTCATATGCATGGTGAAGTATCTTGGCAGCCCAACAAATAGTGGAAAAAGGAATCCGTTGGCAGGTTGGCAATGGCAAAAAGATTAAGATATGGCAGGATAGGTGGCTTCCTACACCTTCTAGCTACAAGGTGACATCACCACTGCCCCTTCATCTTGATGTTTCTTAGGTTGGCGACCTTATTGACCATGACTTGGGAGCTTGGAAATATGATACTGTGAAGAGGTTTTTCTTTCCACATGAGGCAGAGTTGATTGCTAGTATTGCTTTGAGCTCGCACCTACCAGAAGATAAAATGGTTTGGGCGTTCACATCCAATGGGAAGTTCTCAATTAGAAGTGCTTACCATTTAGCCATGGAGATGGCAGCTAAGGAGGAGAAAGGGTCAGTATCTAATAGAAGTCAGCTGAGGAAATTCTGGAAATGGCTCTGGAGTCTTAATATTCCTCACAAAATGAGACACTTTGCTTGGCGGGCTTGCAAGGATATTCTCCCCACTAAGGAGAACCTTATGCATCAGAAAGTGCTGCTGGAAGGGAAGTGCAACGCATGTCGGTTGGAGGTGGAGTCCTCGGCACACTTGTTTTGGGATTGTGGTTCGGTCCGTGAGGTGTGGACTATCTCGAAACTTTTCCCAGCTGGACCGAGATTTCATTTCAACTCTTTCATGGATATGATCTAGTATGGTGCAATGGAGGCGAAATGGGATCAAGAGCGACTTGAAAAATCATCATGGTAGCGTGGGCAGTGTGGACTGATCGGAATCGGACTAGGTGTGGTAAGCCAAAGAGAATGAGTCAACAAGTGGTGTTTGGGTCCATGGAGTACCTATCTGAGTACCAAGAGTGTGTTCACGTGGATAATGGGCCTAGTCCGATTACACAGGCCCATTGGAGTCCTTCTCAAGCTGGTACGTTCAAAATAAACATAGACGGTGCTACTTCTGTGCATCAAAAATTTGTTGGAATAGGTGTGGTTATTAGAGACTTGGCTGGTAGGATTATTGGTGTGTGTAGTAAGAAAATCCAGGCTCCTCTTGGTGCGTTGGAAGCTGAAGCCATAGCTGTTGAATTTGGTCTACATTTTGCGAGGGATATGATGATCCAAGAGTTTGTTATGGAGAGTGATTCACTGACTGTCATTAATGTGCTAAAAGAGACATCTCCACCACCATCCTCAATAGTTGCAGTTGTGTATGGTTCGTTGTCGGATTCTCACAATTCTCGCCAAGTGGTTTTTTCCCATGTTCGTCGGCAAGCTAATAAACCGGCTCATCTCTTAGCTAAATATGCTTTAGATACTGATGACTTCTCTGTTTGGTTAGAAGAGAGTCTTTGCTTTCTTGAACAAGCTCTTCTAAATGATGTATCGTTAACTTCTTCGTCTCAATAAAGTTTTTGAAGTATTTCAGATCAAAAAAATAAAATAAAATAAAATATGAAAAGCTATCTTCGTATAAGGTTTTTTTATTTTTATTTTTAAACAAACAGAATGTAACAACTTTAATTTTATAATTTTTATGCCTAGCTTTATATGTATAAAACAAACTTGTTCGGTTTAGTCCAAAATTTTCCCTAACCTCGACTAAATCAAATACAAAATACCTCTACTTCCTACCCTTGTAACTCTTCCATGCCACCACCAACACCTCCCTCCTAACTCCTTCACCTTGTTAATTGTTGTTAATTGTATTTTATTGATTATTCCATTTATTTGTGAGTTTTTATTAATATTTAGATAGAAATTTTTGGATGGATTCAATATTATTTTAGAACTCAACCAAACTCTATTCTTCTTAAAATTATTTTCAACGGAATGTATCAATATTGTAGACAATTTTAGTAGTATTGGCAGAATGTATCACTTATATGTATGGTTAGAATCTATTCTATTCGACCATCGCACTAAGGGACCACCGCGCATCCTTAGCGCGATGGTCATTTCACAAGTACAAGTGCTTGTAGGGTATTGGAGGCAAGAATCAGGGTTTAAATCTAGGAGAGAGTGTCACACACATAAACGCTTAAATTATGTTTAGAGTATCTCAAAAAAAAAAAAAAAAAAATTCTATGTGAAAGGAATTTATCCATCACTCTTAGCTTGGAGAAAATTCATTATAATTTCGTTGCAAGCATCCTTTCTCTCACATGAGGGTGGACCTCACAATTGTGAGGTCCACTCTCAAAATTGTGAGGTCCACTCTCAAATGTGGAGTCTACCCTCATGTGAGAGAGAAAATGTATGCAACGGAAATATACAACCTCCTCAGCTTGAGCTTAGGCTGTTGGTTATTATTATTATTATTATTATTCTTTGCATTAATTAAGGGCAGTGCATCAAATTCAACGGTCAATCTAATAATGCCATCTAGAGGGTCCAAAATGTCCACTCCTGCCTTTATTCATTACCTCATTATTCAATTCAAAAGAATCGTTAACGAATTTAAAGAATCAGAGAACATACGCAAATCAATCATTTTCGGGTCCAAAACTTTGAAAATTTTACACAAACCAAGCCGGACTCAGTTGAAATTCCCTACTAAATCATATATATATATATATATATATTTTCCAGAAATAACAGGTCACTGAGCTCGTGAAGATCTTAATACTTAGTCAATGTATTAAGAAATAAGAGGACAGCGATGGACACAACAACAACAACAACAACAACAGAAAAAAATTATTCAGAGTATAAAAAAGGGACAAAACTTAGATAGCTGCTTGGTGCTTATATTAGATTTATTAATTAGATTCAATTATGTTGTTGTATTGCTCAATATAACTTAAAACGGTGTTATTTAAGATTATAAGCCATTGTAGCCAGTTGGTTAAATTTCATTTGAGCCTCTAAAATACATTATTTAAAAAATTGTGTTTAAGTTTTACTCATAAAATATATAGTGACATCATGAGTACCTATGAATTGGAACACATGTTGTGCATGTATATTAAAAAATTAAATCCCCTCCAAAAATATGCTGTGCATGTGTATTTTTTTTTATTTGGGGATGAGGCGATGAGGAATTTTGTAAGGAAACAAGCAAAGACGGTATCTTTTGAAGTTCTGAGACAGTGAGAGTGTGGGATTGAGATCACAGTGCATAACAATTTTTTTACTAGTTTTACTTTTATTTATTTATTTTTTTTCATTTTTTATGTTCAATGGTTGAGATAATGGTTGAGATTTAAAATTGCTTTTTGTAGCTTTAAATCTCAATAATTCATAACTATTACATCAGGTACAATACCCTAAGCATTACACCTAACCTCAATCTGAGAGTGATCTCATTATATACCCTTTTTGTTGTAGAAACACATACTTATTATTCTATAAATAAAGTCAAGAGTCACAAAACATAGTAAGTTGCTATTAATAAGTAAAAACATGATGTTCGGTGATAACTTAGATAAAGAATTTAGTTTTTTTTTTTTTTTTTTTTAATTTTTTTTATATGATTGTATACTTTGCCCCAACTTGATGATATATTTGACAGTAATTAGTAAACCATCAATAGCAACCCACCACTCACAGGCACAGTTGCACTTGTCATAAGTTCTAGCAAATTCTGTAGAAATAAGTATCCGTTTGGATACATGTCCACGTCCCTGCGTTTCTACGTTTCATATTTTTTTATTTTTTTGAGAAGAGCGTTAACTAAGTTTCAATGGGTCTCATGCACTGTTCACAAGACCCACAAACATCTTTTTCCCACAAAACTTTAATTAAAAATGGATCCCACGGCATTATTCACACATTTAAAAATTATTTTGCTATAGTGTTTTCAGTTTTCAACGGTATCCAAACGGACCGTAAGTGTCCACATGCTCTCTATAAGAAGAATAAGAATTTAAAAAGGCGGGGGGGGGGGGGGGTGTTGTGCTTGTGTACCATGGCTAGTTCCACTGGATTTGTTCAGATACGGATACGTATTTAGTTTTGGACGTGTATCTGTATCTTAGCGTGTCCAATAAAACTAGCCATTGGACACAAGTCTCTCCCATCAAAATTTAGTATGTAACTGTCGTTCTCTATACATAGGAGGAAGGATTGGTACACAAATTACAACGCGAGAGCGAGAGAGTAGTTGGGAGTTTGGAAAATGGCTATGGTTCCTGAGGTAAGTCTAAGCACCTCCTGTGATCTTAAAATGCCTGTTATAGGCATGGGAACATCATCGTACCCTCCTATAAAAGGAATACATGATTAGAAAAGTACTAGTCATTGTCTTCTTTCTAATTCTCTATTTTTTGATGAACTTTCTAATTCTCTATTTTTTTAATCTGTTTTTCTATATCAAATATAGTACTAGGATCATTTTTCCTTCAGGGTATTGTTTGAGCAAATATTGGCCACAAAACTTGAGATCCTAAACTATTAAACTATGGCTTGACTGGGTTGACTCGTCAGGATTACTTAGGAATTAGGACAGTTTGCTTTAAAAAATAATTTTAATTCATCAATTTCATGATTTTTCGTTGTTTTTTACAATATTAATTCATCAATTTCAGAAGCAATAATTTTATTTGATTGAGTAGTTATAAAAAATGGATGTTAGGTGAGTTGTGAAATGGTATGATAAAATAATTTTTTAGTGTGTAAAATGACAAATTTTTTAAGAACCAGTATGCTAATACTCTTACATACAGCAACCTTAAGTTGGACTACCTGGATATGTATATAATACATTGGCCCTTAAAATTGAGCCAAGACGTGCGTCAAATGCCCATTGCAAAGGAACAAGCATTTCCCTAAGATATCAAGTCTGTCTGGGAAGGCATGGAGGAATGTAAGAATCTTGGCCTCACTAAGGCCATTGGGGTCAGCAATTTCTCTTGTAAGAAGCTGGAGGAGCTTCTTTCATTCGCCAAAATTCCTCTGGCTGTCAATCAAGTGAGTAAAACTTGTAACAAATGTGTCAAATATCATATCACTTGAATCATAATGAGAATTCCAACTTACTATGGTTTACTCAACAAGGATGGGTCTAAAGGGTTCTGCCTTGATGAGGTTCCACTTCATTAAAAAATAAACTGAGAATTCCAATTCTGGTGGCTTACATGATTTCTTTTTATAGGTGAGATGAACCCACTTTGGCAGCGAAGAAATTGAAGGAGTTCTGTAAGGCAAAGGATATTCATATTACCGCTCACTCTCCATTGGGTGCAAATGGGACTAAATGGGGAGACAATAGGATTGTAGAGTGTGATGTCCTGGAAGAGATTGCTAAGGCACATGGAAAAACTACTGCCAGGTATACACTTTGTTTTTCCCTGGAAATTTTGATGTTTTACATTTATCTAGCACCATTAGAAAACTTGTTTTATTTTTTATGACCCATGATAAGCGTGGAAAAAGGATTTCTACTGCAACAATAAAGAAATACTTTTAATATTAAGCTAGCTAGTCAAAACATATTTTTAAAAACAATAGATTGAGCAGTGGAAGAACGAGATATTTGAACTCAGGTTCTCCTTTATGAGAAAATTAGGCAATATCACAAAGTTTCAAAACTTAGGTGGGGCACAACAATTACTCAGATTACTTGATTATTAGTGCATGCTTCGCAGATTTCTTTGAGATGGGTGTACTAGCAGGGGGTGAGTTTGGTTCCAAAGAGCTTTAACAAGAAAAGGATGAATGAGAACCTTCAGATCTTTGATTGGTCCTTGACTGAGGAGGAGTCAAGCAAGATCAATCAGCTTCCTCAGCGCAAGGGAGTAACGTTTGCCTCTATTTTGGGACCCCATGACCTTGTGCTGGAGCTTGATGTAGGGACATGATGCTATAATCTTATTGGTGATGCTTCAATAAAACAATTTTTTTTTTTTTTTAATAATTAGTGACACATCAGTTTGTAAGATTTATTTGTATAATAAAACTTATAGTATTTCTAATATCACTCAAATTCCAATAATGTTCTTGTCACGAACTAATTAAATTTGAATGATATGGGACTCTAGGATCTACCATGTATTAGTCATTGGTTTCCAAGCCATGCATTAAGGTTGTGTTTGAACTGATATAAAATGTTTTTTGGGTATAAAATATTTTCAAGTGTTTGGTTGTATTCTAGAAATTATGTTGGACAATGGTTTCCAGTATTTGTCTTGCACATAAAATTTTTGCCGGAAAATATTTATATATTCCGACAACCACCCCACAAAAACCTAGTAACCACCACAGAAAAACTCAAAGCCTCATGCCAACCACCCATCCATGCTAATCTAAACCCAACCAACCACCTAACCAAAACTCAGCCAAAACCTAAATTGGACCCAACCATTGTCGCCAACTACCGATTGATGTTGATCGGTTCATGAGAAAGGTTGGATTGGCTGGGAGAGAGGGTGTGGCAGATCTGCGCGCACACACACACACACACACACACACACACACACACACAAATCGTTTCGAGGGAAAGAGGGAGAAAGAGTGGAGGAAAAGGGAGAAAGAGACCTTACCTTGATTGACAGTGAGGACAACGGCCATAAACGACAGTGAGATGGGTGGCTAGAGCTCTACAATCTCTCTCTCTCTCTCTCTCTCTCATGAATGAGGGGTTTAAAATGAAAGAAGGGAAAATGAAAGTGAAAAATATTTTACACTGTACCTAGCCATATTTTACAATCAACTATAAATTGATTTTAGTTTGACTAGGTTTTCCAGTCCAACCAAACACCCATAAGGTCCTTTCACCAAAACTAAACACAGCCTAAATATTTAGGTGTCTATTTTTAGTGGAAAAGGAAAAGCATTGTATTTTATTTTTTCCACGCAACCACCATCAAGAAATTAATCTCATAGGCTCATAGGAATGTCATACCATTGGGTTCAATGTAAATGGGACCAAATGGGTATTTGATAGGGATTGGGTGAGAAATTATTAGATGCAAGTGTGGTATAGGTAATAAAATAATATTAATAGTTAAAACATAACACACACACACACACTTCCCACATAAAATAGGAAATTTTAGGCTATGTTACATATCGAACACAATATCTAACTAAGTGGGTGGATCTAGAAGCAACAATTGTGTATGTGTGTGTGTGTGTGTGTGTGTGTGTGAGAGAGAGAGAGAGAGAGAGAGAGAGAGAGAGATTGCCGATTTGGGGTAGTCACTTGAATTAGCTTAGGAGAATGAAGCTAGAGACTTGTGAGATGTTATTGTTCTTTCTTTGATGAGTGGGGAAGAGAGAAATGAAAGAGGAAGAGGAGTGTGAGAGACCAAAAAAAAAAAAATGGAAGACAAGTGAGGGAGAGAGAAAAGAACACACGGATTGAGGTATAGAATCGTTCTAACTACTTTTAGCTTGTGGGATCCACTATTTTGAGTTAAAGATGTGTGTTTTAGCCAAACACAATTGGAAAAGAGTTGAGAGAAAAATAGAGAATGGGATATGAGATATAGGTTAGAGTTTTGAGTAATGCTGGAACCAAACATAGCCTTAGTTATCAATTCTATGAATTCTCTTAAACACCATTAATATTTACCTAACATCATTCCAAACTAAAAACACAATTGAGGGTATAATAGTAATTTAAAATGAATTTTGAGTAAAAGTTGTGCTTACACATTTCAAAAATAATAAACCCACAACTGCCTATGAATAACTACTAAACAATTACAAAAATCCATAACAATATAAAGTGGTTTTTACATATTTGAATTTCATAAATCTGAAGTTTGCAACCAATAAAACCCACAAAGACCACATTAATTATGGAATCCAAGGACAATTGCATCATCATCAATTTGAGAGTCTGGCTTGAGTCAAGAACCATTGTCAACAAATCTATCATTATTTAGGGGGCATTTTGTTTGCTTGATTCTACATTATATTGTAATGTTACATTATTATAATCTGTGATCCATGGAATCACATTACAACAATATAAAATTATGGAGTTTGGTTTATTAATTACATTACCATCATAATCCAAAAATGTAACATTCCCATAATTGATTCTGTACAGGCCACGAACCAAAGCCCAGGCCAAAGCGTCTATAGATTCATAAACATTCTTAGAAACAATTAAAATTATTGTAATAATAAATTGATTGAAAATAGCCTCAACACCTAAAACAAAATTACCCTTGAACAAAAAAATACCCTTGGAAGACCCAAAATGATCAAATTACCCCTAAAACCTCAAAATACTCTCGAAAGCCTCCCAAATGATCAAAATACCCATGAAACCTCTAAAATTACCAGAAACACCCTAAATCCAGAGCAAATGGCCATAATACCCCCTAAAATTGCTAGAATGACCATAATATCCCCTGAAATGTCTAAAATGACAAAAATATCCACAAATCTCTTCAATGAAACAAGGACCTTGAAATCTCTAAAATGACCGAAATATCCCCAAAATATTTTAAAAAATAAACCATACTAGCCTCTTTCTCTATGCTCATGCTCAAAGGCTTTTGTTTTTTAACTGTTAAAGTTTTTTGATTCATCCCAATTCAGGTTTAAGTGTTTAATGAATGAATTTTATGCATTTGCCAATTGCTTAAATACATAGACCTAAAGTGAGACCTAACACAAAAAATGAATACTCTCACACCTAATCATGAAACAACAACTTCACTGTAATTGTAGTGTTCATTTTTTTTTTTTTTTTTTTTGTTGGTTGGTTACCAGGTCTCATCAGAGTTTTATCTATTTTGGTGATTGACAAATGTATAAACCCTTAATTGGGATGAATGAAAAATTTTAACATTTTGAAAAAATAGAAAAGTCTCTAAGTACACTCATAGTACATTCAAAGAAGCTAGTTGTATAATATATGTCACCTCGTGTTGGGATATTTATGTTGAGACCAAAACCAAAATCAACATAAACAATTTTTTTTTTTTTTAAAGTGACCATAACCCAACTCGTCAATCCAAGAAAGCCCAATCCATTGTATTTGGATTCATTTTCACCGATTGGTTTCGTCCAAGTATAAATTTTCTCCAAAATAAGAAATATATTAAAATTCAAAACTAATTTAATAAATTGTTTTAAGGGAAAACTAAATTAATACATGAAAATCCAAACTAACAAGTTTTTATTCGATATATAAAATCAAACAAAAGAAAAGATTAACTGAAGACTAGTTGAGCTAATTGAAACTCACACAAACACACACACACACACACACATAATAATTGGTAAAGCAGAGAGAAAATTTAATTAAATTTCAATTAGAATTCAATTAGAGTCTAATTTTGCGTCACGTGTCTCATCTAATCTAAATTTTAGAATTTTGTGCCAATTGAGTTAATTTAGTGTAAAAATTGAATTTTAATTAGAGTATAATTTTGCGCCAAGTGTCCCATCTAATCTAAATTTTTGTGCTAAATTAGTTAATTTAGTGTAGAAAACGAGGAGTCCAATATAATAAACCATAAAAAACATAATCATATAACTAAAAAAAATTCAAATTTGTAAGTGATATATATATATATATATTAATAGGTAAAACTTAGAGAAAATTGAATTAGAATTTGAAATTATAATCCAATTTTGCTCCATGTGTTTAAATTTATGTGGAAATTACATCATAATTTTTCATTTAAGCTTGTGCCATATGTCTACTTAAGATTTTTAATCTTTGTGTCAAGTGAATTAATGAGTGCAAAATATTAAGAATCTAATATTAATGAACTATAAAATTTTAAAAAAAAAAAAATCACATATACTCAATAAAAATCACCACACGTTTCTCAAAAATAAAAATAAAATAAAAATTACCACATAACAAAAATCACCACACATTCTATCTTATTAAAAATTAAAAAAAAGAAAGATCATAAGTAGTATTAAATTTAGGTAAGAAATTTAATATGTGACTAATTATGTTTACTTTAAAAAATAATTTAACTAATTATCTATATTTTATGATAAAAATTGTGTTTAATTTTAAATGTATCTATATGTATGCATGAATGCATGTGTTACATGCTTTAAAGAAATTAATTTGACTAATTATTTATATTTTTATAATAAAAATTTAGTTTAATTTTTAATGCATCCATGCGTTTGCATGGAGTTACATGCTAGTCTATATATATAATAATAGGTGAAGCAGAGAGAAAATCCAATTAGATTTCAATTGGATTCTCAATTTTGCGCCACTTGTCCTAGCCAAAACTCAAAAAAATTTTCTAATTGGATTATAAATTTGACTTCAATTTTGTGTCATGTATCTTATCTAAATTTTCTAATTTTTGTGCCTAAATAAATGATGCATTAACATTTAACACGAAAGCCAAGAAAATCACAATGATAATGCTCATTAGCCTAAGCAAGAACATCTTACCTGCACACTTTTATGGAGATTATAAATTGGACTCTAATTTTGTGTCATGTATCTTATCTAAATTTTCTATTTTTTGTGCCCAAATAAATGATGTATTAACATTTAACACGGAAGCCAAGAAAACCACAATGATAATATTCATTGGATTAAGCAAGAACATCTCACCTGCACACTTTTATGGGTGATCTCAATAGAGTCTGGAGCTCTTCTAATCCCACAACCAGAACCAAGAAGTACAATGAGAAAGACTATAAAAGTAAAACATCATCTCCTAATTCCATATTATCATCCCATGTCTCTTCCTCTCTCAACCTCTACTAACTAGATCCACACACTACTCTCTCCTCCTCCTTACGGATTTCTTAGAGCAAGGCCGGGTTCAAACACAATATTCAATCCCACTCTTCTTTGCTTCACACTCTCATACATTAGCACTTCATTGACACCTCCAAGAAGATTCTAAGCTCAATGATCAGTTTTTATTTTTTAATGTCCCTTTATATATTTTAAATAATAAAATACAATATTCTCTTTTTGCTTCACTGTAGCATCACTTAAATAATAAAATGCAATATTCTTTTTTTTTATTCATTGTTTTATCTAATGCTATCCTATGTATGATAAACCAAAAAAAAAAAAAAAAAAGACCAATAGCATTACTTAAATAATAAAATGCAATATATATTTTTCATTGTTTGATTTAATTTTATCATCCGTGTGATAAACCCACAAAAACAAACAAAACAAAAACAAAAAAATTGGCCAATAGCATAATTACAATTAACTAGTATATATTAATAGCCAAAACTAAGAGAAAATCCAATTAGATTTTAATTGGATTCTTAATTTTGCACCACGTGTCCTGTTTAATTTTTAATGGGTAAAATACTATTTTGGTCTCTAAACTTTACTAAAATTTTATTTTTCATCCTTAAACTTTAAGAAGTTCATTTTTTGTTCTTAAATTATTGAAAATTTCATCTTTCATCCATAAAGTATTTAAAATGTTTTATTTATATCTTTAAACTTTACTAAAAGCTTTTTTTTTTTTAATCCCTAAACTGTTGGAAAAATGTTTTTTTTTTCATCTTTATTTTTATCCCTAAACTATTAAAAAAACTCTTTACAATATTTAGAGATGAAAAAAATAAATTTTTAAAGTTTAATGACAAAAAACAAAATTTTCGTTAAAGTTTAATGACAAAAAATAAAATTTTAAAGTTTAATGTCGAAAGTTTAAGGACATCCCTATGTCCTTAAACTTTAACTGAGGGTAAAATGTCTCCATCCATCAGTATACCGAGGATCATATTCCAGTCCAACGAAGAAGGTGCCAGCTCCAGGGTTGACAAATTGAAAGTCCCTGTCTCGGCAAAATATCTCCCCCATAAGGCTCCTAGGCAGAATGACAAAGAAGCACAGGGGGAAATGCTCAAGAAGTCCCAAAAGCCTAGACTGCGGAAGAAATCCCGATACTGCCCTTTTAGCACAAGAAATCCCGATGCTGCACAGGAAACCTATTTGTCTTCACCTCATCAAACATATTGATATATACGAACAGGATCCATGGGATCTTCCAAGTATGTTCTATATATTTTCTTCATCTTCATTTTATTTTTTTAATACAGCAGTTAAATTTTAATGATTTGGATGAGAAGCCAGAAAGTAAATTTATATGTTCTCTGTTTAACTTAAAATATTACATTTTATGTTTAAGATTTAATTTATAAGATTGTACTTTGCTCAAAAAACAAAAAAAAATTATAAGATTGTACTAAATGTCATGTCATTTGAACACTTAATATACCTCTAAATTTGTAATGTTTAATCAGAACTATGAAATGAATACAGTTATTTTAATACAATTAAAGAGAGTTTTGACATGATTTTTTTTTTTTTTTTTTTTTTCAAGCTAATCATTGTTATTACTTTCATTGACATGTTCCTCTTTCTTTGTTCTTGGTGGCTCTTATATATTGCTGAAAATGAAGCTGGTAGTGTTGGAGAAAAAGAGTGGCACTTCTTTTGCAGAAGAGGAAAGAAGTACAAGAATAGTGTAGACCCAATAGGGTCACAGGATCTGGATTTTGGAAAGCTACTGGCATAGACAAGGCTATATATTCTGTCAAAGAACCTAGCTCATGAATGCATTGGCCTGAATGTTAATGTATATTGTATATTATGGGCTTTAGGCCCAACTAGTTTACTTGTTTAGCATACTTGTACTTGTACTACACTTTACTTGTACCGCACACATATACTTACTTGTACCACACATATATGCCTCCTATATAAAGGCTCACATGTATATTTCTTATTCATGAAATACAATACTACGATTCAGTATTTCTAACATGGTATCAGAGCCACTGCTCTGACCCTTTCTCAGCAGTCTTATCTTCATTGGTGTTACTCCACTCTCAACATCGCTTCCGCCATCACAACAGTTGCTGCAGCCTCTCGCCGTTAAACCCCCAACGTCTTCCAAACGTTGTCTTCGGGTTCCGGACCTGCAGCCACTATCGTTGAGAAGTCCAACACCGTCCAAGATCACTGCACGTGTCACCCAGCCTCGAATATTGCTCCGATCAAAACTCTGGAGGTATCACTGAGACCGTCTTGGAACGATCTATCTTCTGGTGAAAGCCTCGCAGCCATCGGAGTGCCCATGCGCCCTCACGCGCCGACTGAAGCTTCTGCGACTGAGCCCCACACGCCCCACGCGCTCCACGCGCCGTCCTCAGTTCAGGCTGACGTCACCGTGACGTCATCAGTGCCACGTCAGCCCTAGCTTACGTCAGCATCCAGTCATCCTGCTGACGTCATCTACGCTGACCGTTGACCGTTGACTTTGACCGTTGACCGTTGACTTTGACTGTTGACTTTTCAGAGTTGACTTTTTCCAGCCCAGGTTCTCCTTACCCAGTTTTTCGTGTAGATTTCATTTTTGCAGTCTGTTTTTGCATATTGTGTTTCTAAATGGATAAAAATGATGTTTTTCTTCCTCGCCCCATCAATACTGTATTGGAGGGGAACAAGAATTACTTATCTTGGTCTCAAGCTATGCGCAGTTTTCTTAAGGGTCGCATGCTCTGGCATTATTGTACTGGTGCAATTACCATTCCTGTCAAGGGAGCAAGTGAAGAAGATGCTGCCTTCCTTGGTCGCATGATTGAATGGGATAGTCACAACCACATGATCCTCACATGGATTCGGAATACTTCCATTCCCTCCATCTCCAATCTGTTGGGCAGCTTTGATGATGCAAAATCAGCATGGGATATGTTGGCCAATAGGTACTCCACTACTCACGGATCCATGAAATATCAGTTGGTAGTTGAATTGCATCAACTTCGACAAGAATCAGGGCAATCCATCAATGACTACTATGATCAGCTTCGCTTCATTTGGGACCAAATTAACCTTTCTGATCCGATTTGGGCATGCTCAAAAGATGCTCAGCAATATGCTACAGTTAGAGATGAATTTCGTCTCTATGAGTTCCTGATGTCACTTCACAAGGACTTTGAGCCCATCCGAGGTCAGCTTCTTAATCGCAGTCCTCTTCCCTCTCTTGATACCGCTGTGAACGAGTTGGTTAGAAAAGAAGCTCGTCTTGCAACTCTTCAAGCTCAGAACAAGTTCAATGTTTTGGCTATTACTCCTTCTGCTCCACTCATAGAGCAACCTCAGCAATCAGGTGATTCCTCTAGCTCTAGCAATCGCCGCAAGCAGACTAACAAAAAGTTCTGCAATTATTGCAAGCGTCCTGGCCACACCATTGAGACTTGTTACCGTCGCAACAAATCTACTGCTGCTGTTGCTAACACTGAGCCTGCTCCGCCGATGGCTTCCATTTCAGCTGAGTCTCAATCTTCTGGATCCACTATTAACCTCTCCCCCACTGAACTACAGGAGATCATAGCTCAGGCTGTTCGTATGGCTGGTAATGCATCTCTTTCCACTGCTCTCTCTGTTCTACCTGGTAAGTCTCAAACTTGGCTTTTTGATTCTGCCTGTTGCAATCACATGACACCTCACTCGTCCTTGTTCTCCAAACTTGACCTTGCACCACATCCTCTAAATATTCATACAGCTGATGGTTCCACCATGCATGGGAATAGTTTAGGCTTTGTTTCAACCTCTAACCTTTCTGTTCCTAGAGTCTTTCATGTACCTGACCTATCCTATAATTTGTGTTCTGTGGGACAATTAGCTGAACTAGGTTATCGCCTTATTTTTTACTATTCTGGGTGTATTGTGCAGGATCCAAGGACGGGGCAGGAGCTTGGGACCGGTCCTAGAGTTGGGCGTATGTTTCCCGTGGACAATCTTCATCTTCCACCTGTTGCTCCTGTTTCTGTTGCTGCTGCAGCTGCTGCAGTTTCTTCCTTACCATCTCTTGCATTTTGGCATTCTCGTCTTGGTCATGCACCATCTTCTCGGGTACAACAGTTAGTATCTAAGGGTCTGTTGGGTTCTGTGTCCAAAGACAATTTTGATTGTACTTCATGTCAGTTAGGAAAACAGCCAGTTTTACCTTTCAATAACAGTGAATCCATTTCTAATAGTATTTTTGAGTTAATTCATTCTGATGTTTGGGAACCTTCTCCTGTTGCTAGTATTGGTGGATCTCGATATTTTGTTGTTTTTATTGATGATTATTCTCGTTACAGTTGGATATTTCCTATGAAATCTTGTTCTGAAATATTACAAATATACAGCAACTTTACAAAAATGGTTGAAACACAGTTCTCCAAACGTATCAAAACTTTTCGATCTGATAATGCTCTTGAATATACTCAATATGCGTTTCAAGCTCTGTTACATTCCTATGGCACTGTACATCACCTAACTTGTCCAAGTACCTCTTAGTAGAATGGTCGAGCCGAAAGAAAACTTCGTCATATTCTTGACACTGTTCGTGCTCTCCTTCTTTCTGCTAAAATTCCTGCCCCATTTTGGGGTGAAGCTGCTCTCCATGCTGTTCATGCGATTAATCGCATTCCAAGCACTGTCATCCACAATCAAACTCCATATAAGCGTCTGTTTGGGTCACCCCTTGACTATCATCATCTTCGCTCCTTTGGATCTGCCTGTTTCGTTCTTCTTCAACCCCATGAGCACAATAAACTTGAGCCTCGATCTAGACTTTGTTGTTTCCTTGGCTATGGTGAAACTCAAAAGGGGTATAGGTGTTATGATCCTGTCTCTCATCGCCTTCGTGTTTCTCGTAATGTTGTCTTTTGGGAACATTGATTGTTTGTTGAACTTTCTCACTTTCGTACTTCTCTGACTATCTCCTTTGTTTCAGAAATCTTTCCAGATGAGTCTCATGTTCCTTCTACAAATGCTTTTGATCCTCCTTTGGACTTTTCCCCAGATATTTCTTATACTTCTCCTAGACAGGTTGAAGATGAACAGGTTGATGACGAGCTACCCCACTTTGAGCCTGGGTCCCCTGCTCCTGCTCCGCCTGAAGATCCTCCTCAAGACATTCCACCTCGCCACTCAACCCGGGTAAGATCTATCCCTGCACATTTACTTGACTATCATTGTTACACTGCCCTTGCTACTCTTCACGAGCCTCAGACCTATCGTGAGGCCTCCATTGACCCTTTATGGCAGATTGCAATGAAAGAGGAAATTGATGCATTAACCAAAAACCATACTTGGGATCTGGTCACTCTCCCTCCTGGTCAGTCTGTGGTTGGTTGTAAGTGGATCTATAAGATCAAGACTCGCTCTGATGGGTCTATTGAGCGCTACAAGGCTCGTCTTGTTGCAAAAGGTTTTACACAGGAGTTTGGGATTGATTATGAGGAGACATTTGCTCCAGTGGCTCGTATCTCATCTGTTCGTGCCTTCTTAGCTGTTGCTGCTGCTAGTAAATGGGATCTTTTTCAGATGGATGTTAAAAATGCCTTCCTTAATGGGGATCTGAGTGAAGAAGTCTATATGCAACCTCCGCCTGGTCTCTCTATTGAACCAAACAAGGTCTGTCACCTTCGACGTGCACTTTATGGCCTTAAACAAGCTCCACGAGCTTGGTTTGCCAAGTTCAGCTCCACTATTTTTCGCTTGGGTTACACTGCCAGTCCGTATGATTCTGCCTTATTTCTTCGTCGTACTGATAAAGGCACCATCTTGCTTCTTCTATATGTGGATGATATGATTATAACTGGTGATGACCTCGGTGGCATTCAAGAACTCAAGGATTTTCTCAGTCAGCAGTTTGAGATGAAAGATCTTGGACATCTCAGCTATTTCTTGGGTCTTGAAATTATTCATTCCACTGATGGTCTTTATATTACTCAAGCCAAATATGCTTCTGATCTTTTGTCTCGAGCTGGACTCACTGATAGCAAAACTGTTGACACTCCAGTTGAGCTTAATGCGCATCTGACACCCTCGAGGGGGAAACCATTGTCTAATCCCTCTCTTTACAGACGATTGGTCGGCAGCCTAGTTTATCTCACAGTTACTCGTCCAGACATCTCCTATGCTGTTCATCAGGTGAGCCAGTATCTGTCTGCTCCAAGATCAACTCACTATGCTGCTGTTCTGCGCATTCTTCGATACCTGAAGGGCACTCTCTTTCATGGTCTTTTCTACTCTGCTCAGTCTCCTCTTGTACTCCGTGCATTCTCTGATGCTGATTGGGCAGGAGATCCCACTGATCGCAGGTCCACTACAGGTTATTGCTTTCTCCTTGGTTCTTCTTTGATTTCTTGGCGAAGTAAGAAACAAACTTTCGTGGCCCGCTCCAGTACTGAAGCAGAATATCGTGCTCTTGCTGATACTACATCTGAACTCCTTTGGCTACGATGGCTTCTTAAGGATTTGGGTGTGTCCACAGCCTCTGCTACTCCTCTTTATTGTGATAACCAGAGTGCCATTCATATTGCTCACAATGATGTCTTCCATGAACGGACTAAACACATCGAGATTGATTGTCATTTTATCCGTTATCATCTTGTTCATGGTGCTCTCAAGCTTTTCTCCGTCTCCTCCAAAGATCAACTTGCAGATATCTTCACCAAGTCACTTCCTAAGGGACGTACTCGTGATTTGGTTGACAACCTCAAGCTGGTCTCACATCCATCTTGAGTTTGAGGGGGGCTGTTAATGTATATTGTATATTATGGGCTTTAGGCCTAACTAGTTTACTTGTTTAGCACACTTGTACTTGTACTACACTTTACTTGTACCGCACACATATACTTACCTGTACCACACATATATGCCTCCTATATAAAGGCTCACATGTATATTTCTTATTCATGAAATACAATATTTATATGTTCTCTGTTTAACTTAAAATATTACATTTTATGTTTAAGATTTAATTTATAAGATTGTACTTTGCTCAAAAAACAAAAAAAAATTATAAGATTGTACTAAATGTCATGTCATTTGAACACTTAATATACCTCTAAATTTGTAATGTTTAATCAGAACTATGAAATGAATACAGTTATTTTAATACAATTAAAGAGAGTTTTGACATGATTTTTTTTTTTTTTTTCAAGCTAATCATTGTTATTACTTTCATTGACATGTTCCTCTTTCTTTGTTCTTGGTGGCTCTTATATATTGCTGAAAATGAAGCTGGTAGTGTTGGAGAAAAAGAGTGGCACTTCTTTTGCAGAAGAGGAAAGAAGTACAAGAATAGTGTAGACCCAACAGGGTCACAGGATCTGGATTTTGGAAAGCTACTGGCATAGACAAGGCTATATATTCTGTCAAAGAACCTAGCTCATGAATGCATTGGCCTGAAAAAGTCCTTTGTCTATTATAGAGGAAGCGCTGGAAAAGGTACCAAGACTGATTGGATGATGCATGAGTTCCGTCTCCCAGCAAGTAAAAGCACCAACCCTTCCGTCACTAAAAACACTACTCAAGAAGCAGTAAGTTTCATCTGACTTACTGTATATATTATCATTTCCATAAATAGCATATCATTAATTAGTACTTTATTGTACTACAACTTTAATTACATAAACTTTACAAACTTATACGTCGCTAATCACAAAAAATTAATTCAATATTTGTTTATTATATTCAGGGATGGTGCTACAGCCTAACTTCAAAAAAAAAAAAAATTATATATATAAAAAAAAAAAATTTAGTTTAATACTTTAATTTATTTTTAAAAACCTTTCAAAAAAATTTATTTTTAAAAATATTTTTTTGCACACCTAAGCTTAAATCTTGCACACTCTTATTATAAGTATTTTCGACTCTAAGAGTAAAGAGTAAGTGTAATTCTTTTTATAAATCTATATTATATGTATGTGAGTGTGTCTAATATTGATTATGTATATTAGTTTTTGTTATAATGTTATTTGTGTAAACTATGATGCGTGTGAATGTTTGTGTGTACAATATAAATATAATATAACTTTATATAATTTAATAATTAGGAAATAGAGAGGGTTTTTTTTTTTTTTTTAATTTATTATTATTACATGTGTGTGTATTGTTATCATATTATAATAACTTTTTGTAATAAAGTTAGTAAAATTCAAAAAAAAAATTGTAAAGTTAGTGATTGTTCAAGTATTTGATTGGTTAAGTAGATACGTAGTGTATAATTTTATGTATGAATGAGTGTAATTGTGTGCTTTAATTTAATAATTAATACGGAGCCAATGAGTTGAGAATAGTCATTTAGTCTAAAATATTTTTATAAAATAAAACAAAGTCAAATAGATAATAACAACTGTATAAAAATAAAAATGATATACAAATTTAACAAAATAAAATAGTCATAGGCTCATAACTATCCACATTGGTAATAGATATACATAACGAACTATCATTTAACATTCAAAATTTGAAAACTTGTAGAATAAAATTGTAAAACTTCATGTATTATTATTATTATTATTATTATTCATTGATAACTTGATACATTCAAGTTTTCTTTTTGTTAAATTTTTTTGTTGACCCCCACCCCCCTCCCCCAAACAAAATTTCAGGAGCCGCCACTGATTATGTTGCTTTAGTTGCACCAAAAAATATTGAAGTTAATACAAATTTCATTACAAAAAAACCTATGACGTGGTAATGAACATGACTTTCAATAACATAAAAAATAAATGTTATTTATATTTTTTTTGTAGTTAGTGACATTATATAGTCAAATTTGTAACATCTCTAGCATTAGTCAAATGACACCAATCATATGTCAATTTATAAGTTAGAAAACTCGGACACTTCATTTAGGGTGTCGTATTCATATCATAGTTGTTTTATACTGGTGTCGTATTAGCCGTTTCATGTTATAATTTTTCATAAATTGCTTGTGTTATCATCTTGAACTAGTATTCGTACCCGTACCTGAGTCCGTGTTCGTGCTTCCTATTTTATAAGCCTTTTGCAATAAAATTTATAACATTTTTAGCATTTTTCGTTATCAAAATAGTCATATATGATATGATTATCAAATAGCTAGGCTTTTATATACTAACAGGAATATTTTCTTTTGTGATAAGCTTGTAGGAAGTTTGGACACTGTAGAATTTTAAAGCGAGATGTTTCTTCCCATCAAAAAAAAAGAAAAAAAGAAAAGAAAAAAAAAGCGAGATGTTTCTTATAAAAAGTGGCAAGAGATCTCTTCTAAACCAAGTCTGACTGATTCAAGCTGTACAACAACATGCAGCTCTGAGTCCAACATTGACAAAGACAGGTATTTGAACTTTGGAGCTTCCGCTGCAATGGAAAATGAAAGGAAGCATTTCAGTGATATCTATGAAAGGAACCAGTTCAGTGCAGGACAGCTGAGCTTAACAGGTGAAGTCCCATATATGGCTTCATGTGTTAGCGATTTGAACCCAAACGGAGATGATTATTCTAAAGAAGGAAACTGGGATGAGCTCATGCCAATGGTTGAATTTGCAACTGATCCATCAATGCTATATAGTTTTAGGTAGATATAGAAAATTAACGTCTCTGATATACTATTGCTCGTTTACTTACCCAAAAAAAAAAAAAAAAAGACACTGAAATAATGCATTATTGATTGCAACGTACTGTTATTTGATGTTTGCTTACCCATGACTGACTTCTGTTCCTCGTTATAACTGCAATATGAAATGACAGATGAGAAAGAGAAATTTTAGCTCACTTCAAAGTGGTAACGAAACAATTCAAGAGTGATCTTGCCTCTGATTGCCGTTCTGTTTGGCCAGTACATGTGAGTTGGAATATGTGGTATTGTTCTTTCTTGCTATGTGAAACCAAGGAAGTCAATACTAGGGGTGTGCGCGGTTTGGTAAGGATGGTTTTTTTTTTTTAATTTATTACTGAACCGATAGAGATTGGTTTTTTCATAATTGGAACCGATACACACCGCCTAAGGTCGGTTTTCTGACCTATAGCAGTGCGGTTTAGTCAATTTGGTCGGTTTGAAATATTAAAAAAAAAAACAATATTTTTAATAATAATAAAAATTGGGCTTTTAAGCCCAATATCAATATATCAACCTGTTCAAGAACCCTGTGCCAAATAATGTATTTTTCATTTCATAATGATCACATAATGATCTATAATGATCCAAAATTTCAAAATTGTATTTTTCATTTCAAACCTATGCAAAAAATATGTTCACATAATGATTTAAATTTTTTCATTCCATTCACCATGCAAAAATATTTTGAAATTGTCTCAATAAGAGTGCAACTCCCAAAATACTATCATGTAGCATATAATATCATTAGTGTCACTATGTGTGTCAGTGTCAATAACAATAAACGTTAATGTATCTACTTAATAACGTATTAAAAAACCATTTGTCACTGTCCACAAATGCCAAAAGAAAGATATACAAATTAAATTAGCATTTAGGCAAAAGAATGCTAATTGCTTTCCCCAATAATAATCTCACCCATGAATACCTAAATAACTATTATTAGTGAAAAGTCCACTACCAATAACATGTACAGATATAATTAGCATATAGGCAAAAGAATACTAATTCTTGTAAGTCCTTTGTCTAGTAAGTATGTGCACTATGCACCATTTTAGAACTCCTACAAAATACTAAACAAAACAAAATAAACACGTGTTAATAACAATAAAACGTTTACGAACAATAAAATCTTTATAATTAACAGAAATGAATGAGAATAACAAGTATACTTACATGATACTAACTACTAACTAACTGCAAGCAAAGAGCAGCACATCACTCATCATCATCCAACACAACAGTGCTTGGATCCTCCTCCATAGGCATTGGGCAAACCGATGCAATTTTTACAATCCCATTCAAAATAAAATGATTCGTAAGCATTGAGCAAATAAATAAACAATCGATATATACAACAAACAAAATGAACATATATTTACCAATGTCAATCTCGAAACCATCCATATCCTCCACATTATCCATGCACTCCCGAAGCTTTATTGGTCTTTTTTTCTTTGCATCTTTCAACCAATTTTGGGTACAAATAAGGGCTTCAACTGTATTAGAAGATAGTGAATTACGGAATGAATCCAAAGCACGCCCCCCCGTACTAAAAGCAACTCGGATGCAACTGTAGAAATAGGAATAGCCAACACATCACGAGCAATTTGGGAAAGGACTCGGTATCTAAGAGAATTCATTTTCTACCACATCAAGATGTCAAAATCTTCCACATAAGGGTCCTTAGAAGATTCCAACAAATACCTATCCAACTCAAATTTGCTTTCCACACTGTCCTTGTCCGCCAAGTGTTGCTTAAACCTATTATTATAACTTCTAATGCGATCAGACAATGAAGCATTACCAACACTTGGCCTGGAGTCCCTAGACAATGAAGCAACATTACCACTAGAACTCGAAGCTCCATTTTGACCCACTCTCTCCACATACAATCTCTTCAATACATCCCGAACCTTAGAGCTCATTGCATCCCCCTTATCATTTCCATACCACACCCTAAACCAAAAATTTACATACTTCAATCTATACCTTGGGTCAAGAACAACAGCAACAAAAAGTATCAAATTGATATTATCCATACTTCCCCAATACTTATCATATATTTTTTTCATCTCTACCGCCATACTCTTTAAAAGTGGATCCCCATCAACACTGCACAACTGTTGCAATTGATCTTCAATGCTAATTAGCTCATGGAAGTATGTATTAGAAGTGACAAACAAGGACCTAGAAAATCTAAGTGTCGCCTCATAAAATATGCCAAGAAATTTCACAAAGGTCTTAACATTTTCCCAATCAAGATAATTAGGAGGACCAATAGGCTTTTTCCCATTCCCATCCATTTCACAAAAATAAAGTTTGTAATGCCCATCCTCGTCTTCCAACCTATCAAATGCTCTCATAAATTTCAAAGCTCAATCTAACATGAAATAAATGGAATTCCACTTTGTTGGCACATCAAGGGACAACAAACATTTGGTTTTGATTTTCTCATTTTCAACACATTCTTGAAACTTCTCAAACCTTGCGAGAGAGGCTCTCACATATTGCACCGCATTCCAAACTTTGGCAATTGATTCATGAATAGACTTCAATCCACTTGTACAATCAAATTCAAGATATGCGCACAACAACGCATATGCATGAACTCACCACCCAATATGCTACTATCTCTTTCTTTTGTTTTCTTCTTCACATAATCAATTACCACCTCATTAGAACTAGCATTGTCTACGGTGATTGTAAACAACCGGTTTATACCTCACTTCAACAAACATGACTCAACCGCTCTACCTATGGTGTCCCCTTTGTGATTAGCTATAGGGCAGAAGTTCAAGATTTTATTTTGGTAAGTCTAATCCCCATCAATAAAGTGTGCAGTGACTACCATGTAGTTCAAGTTTTGTATGGATGTCCAAGTATCCGTTGTCATACAAATCCGTTGCCCAACAAAAGCCCTTCTCAAAACATCCACCTCACTAGAATAAATCTTCATACAAGCCCTTGCAATGGTAGTGCGATGGGGAATAGGAAACCTAGGCTCAACTATTTCCATAAATTCTCAAAAGCCTTGATGCTCCACAAATTTAAAAGGCAATTCATCAATGACAATCATCCTTGCCAATGTCAACCTTATCCTCTCTTCACTATAATTTGCAACCACTAACACATTTGAACCACTTTCCCCTTCTCTCTTCGCTTGGAAAGACAAAGTTTTTTGTTTATCGTCACGAGAAAAAGGCCACTTCTTACACACCTTCATGTGTTGCAACATGCCAGAAGTACCATTTTTCTTACCATGACATATATATTGATTTTTACAATACTTACATTGAGATCTAGGATTTTTGGGATCAAAACCAACGAACTTAATGAAGTTTTGCCATATTATAGACGGGTCCTTACCACCTTGTTTAGGTGATAATGGGGGAAGTGATGCACCAAGTCCAATTGGTGCTGCAGGTTCAGGTGGGTTAGGGATAGCACTACCAGGACTAGGAGGAGGTAGGTTTGGGTCTCCAGGTGCACCAAATCTAGGTGGAGCATCGACATCCATCTAATAAAAAAAAATTTGTCCAAACAACAAAAAACAAAGTTTCTACAACAATATCAAATTATAATTTTTCCAGATTAACAATCATTAATCATTACTCAACAATTCATGTCACTAATATTAACAACAATTCAAAACTAGAGAATTAGCTTTTATTTTATATTTATATTGAATAAATATAAAATAAAAGCTAATTTTATATATAATTATATATAAACTTAAAGCATTTGTTACTAAGTACTAAAAATTTAAAATCATAATGTTGAATATAGTGAGTGTTTTCTGTTTAGTGATTACCTCTTAGTGAATGATTGAAAGTGTGAACTCTCTCAATCTCGTCTCCCTCAAAAATTAAAATGCTAAAAGAAAAAAAAAATGTTAGTGCTTACTACTTAGTAGACTATAACAAATAAAATAAGTGCTGAAAAATTGATAACAACTAAACTAACAAGACAAGCATTAACTATAAGCAAGAGAGCATTATTAATAAAACTACACTGTATAAAATAAAATAACTAAACTGACTAAATAAATAAATAACTAAAAACTAACTAAATAAATTATATATAAACTAACTAAATAAATTAACTGCACACCGTATAAACTAACTATAAACTAAACTTTCTACACTCTTCTAAAGAATCTAAACTAGTGCATAGCATATAATATATTAAAAACTAACCATTTAACTAGTGCACTGCACGTTTCTACACTCTTCTAAACTAGTCTAAACTAGTGCGTTTCTACACTCTTCTAAATAGTGCATGTTTGACGTTTCTACACTCTAGTGCACGATATAAAAAAACTAACCCTTTCTTTCTACACTCTTCTAAAGAATCTAAACTAGTGCACAGTAAGGGCCTTCTACACTCTTCTATGCTTTCTACCCTCTCCATCTCTAACTCACAAGTCACAACTTCCCTACTGAGCACTAAACAACAACAACAACAATAACAACAACTCATACGCACGCGGCATGCCTTTGTCCAATCTTATCTTAGTACCTACAACTACAAACACAATCTCTCTCACTCTGTTTCCATTAAAACCAAAAGAAAGGGGTTGATGGCTTACCGTGTGGTAAGCTGCTGCTGCTGCTGCTGCGAGGCGTGACTCAGGCCGGCGAAACCACGAGAGGCTAGAGGTGATTGGCAACTCGGTGACTGACGGTGAGAATGAGAGAGAGAGTTAAGGGCCCAGGTGTGAATAGGAGTGTATTTATAGTGGGGTATGTCTGAAAACCTATGTAAAACGGTGCAGTTTTGTGTTTCTTTTTTTTCCTTTTTTCTTTTTTTTTTCTTTTTTAAATATAATAACCCAATACGACGATGTTTTAGTAAAAAAAAAAATTTTAAATGGATACACGCACCCTTAGTTAATACCGTACTGGAGGCTGTACCAGTTTGGCCACCGATACGATATATTTTAGATACCAGTCAATACAGGTGTACCGTTTCGAGTTTACTGTTATTTTATATATTTAATATATGTATATATACACACACACACCCACACAAACACATCCACACAGATAAATCAACACAAAGATACATAAATACACCCACGCAATTAATAGTAACAAAAAAACTAAATTAAAAAAAAAAAAAAAAAAAACTAGTTTTTTAAGCCAATGCCAAACAGTAAAAATAGCTAGTTTTTTAAGCCAATGCCAAACAAGTAAAATAAGCTGGCCAATACCAATTACCAGACGCAACATGAGTAAACCCAAAAAAAAAAAAAAGAAAAAAAAAAGAAAAGAAAAGAAAACGGGAACATCGTCATTCCCTTTCTCCTTAAAATCAAATATATCTAATACCTTAACCACCCAAGTATCTAAGTGTTTTGGGGAGAAAGAAAGATGGGGAAAGAGAGAGAGTTAGAGATCGTTAGAAGGAAAGTGAGAGACTGCAAGATCGGATCGTGGGAGAAAGAGAGTTTGAGACAGAGAGAGAAAGCGAGATCAAGACAGAGAGAGAAAGCGAGATCAAAATCGAGATAGAGGGATGTCGAGAGAGGGGGAAGACAGACCGAGAACGAGAAGAGGTTTCCTGACGGGCTAGCGTCAGCTCCGGCTCTGGCCAAGTGCAGCAGCTTTTGGTAAGTTTTGAAAATTTGAGAATTTTTCTTTGGGATTTCTCTATCTTTACCCGATATCCATTTACTGGCCGAAACAGCCGAATTTCGCCGGTATGGCCGGTACGAGGCCGATACGGCCGATATTTTTTCTGATACGAAACAAGAGGTAATTTGTACCGGTGCACTGGCCAGTACGGTATATACCGGCGATACCGGCTAGTACGGTACGAAATTGACTTTCTTGTGTGAAACATCTAACCGCCTATGTTTTGACTTTTTTTGGCATACATCTTTGGTGATCAATGCGCCACCTTTTTGGACTACAATTAATTCTAAACTAATTTTTACAACTATCTTATAGGACAAATTATGACGAGTTATTTACTCCCTACGTCTCAATTTGTTTGTCATATTTGAAAAGTTAAACTTTTTAAGGAAACATCATTTATTGTCTTGTCTGCCTTATAAAAATGTATAAGTTTTCAAAACTACCCTTAAGTAAATTTATCAGTTTTTTTTTTTTTTTAAATAGTTATTTTTAATGAGGCAACTAAAAAGGTACCTCAATTAGATTAATTTTTTAAAATATTTGTTATTTTATTTTTATTTTTTTTAAAATGGTTTTGAAAATAAATTAGAGGTATAATAGAAACATTAGTAAATTAATGACTTCTATTTTTAGAAACAAGACAATATTTTGGGGCATCTCAAAATATAATAGAGGACAAACAAACTAGGACGGGGGAGTATTACTTTTTACATGGACCAATAACATTTTTTTTTCATCACTCATAATCAGCTACAATGAATAATTGTAAAAATGTGTGTAAAATTAGTTGTGACTAGAATTTTTCAAATGGACAAGACCCCCTCCATAATTTCAAAGTGATACCAAATAATTGAAAAGTGATTTGCACCTCCAATTGGTGTTCTATTTGGTGAGTACATGTGAGTCGGAACATAATGCATTTTTCTTTCTTGTTATGTGAAACAACTATTTGCCTTTGTTTTGACTTTTTTGTGCATGCGCCTGGGTGAACAAACCAATTCGCCACTTAATCCTAATAGGATTCTCTCCATTTCAATTCCTCTCAATTTTGTTCATTTCACAATTAAAATTTTAATTTCAAAATCAAATATTGGACAAAATTCCATGTCATTAAAATTTTAAATAACCTTGCAATCTGTACACATCCAGAGGCGGAACTACACTTGGGCTTGGGGGGCATGGCCCCCCTCAGATTTTGAAACATTAACTAGTAGTATGTATAGGCTATACAAAAATTCTAACTTTTGACCCTAAATTGTATATACTTGCCCCCCTCACCCAATATTTTTACAAATTGACCCATGAAATTTTCCAAATTGCTTTAATCAAACCACCCCTTTGCTGCATTGCCCCAAAAATATCAAGAAAATCCATTAGACAAACCAACAAAACAATTCATAAACCTGAATAATTAGAAAAACCTTTAGACAATCACAAATCCAGTAAAGAAAAAAAAAAAAAAAAACCCAACAAGATAAGTAAAAAATGACAAATCCTTAGCAAAACAATCCTTTAGTGCAGCACCACCACCATAATCTTCTTTTCTGGCTGGCTGCATCTTTGCTACTTTCTTTTTCTTTTATTTATTTATTTTTTTCTTATTTCACAACCTTTAGACTTCAGTGCATGCCTTCTCTCTATTTTGCAAAATGATGATGCAGCTTGGAGATTGTGGCAAAGATGGCTACAACACATTATGGTTCTTGTGGCCAACATATAGCTACGTGCACTTAATTGTTTCTTTTGTTTTTTTGGTTTGATCATATGGTATATACTACTTTATATTCATAAAGACATCTTAAAATGAATATAATAGTATACTACCTTATATCCATTAATTTTGTCGTAACTTTATTGTGTTATTAAATTACTAATAATAATATTGACTTTACCTTGTGGGGTTTTTTTTTTTTTTTTTTTTTTTTTAAATTTAAAATTTTAAACTAAAGAAATAAATATCAGAAAGAAAATAAAAAAATATATATTAATTTTTATATAGATTAAAGATTCTTGACTTTGCAAGTCAAAAAATAATTTGAATCATTACATAGGATAAATTCCTAAAAACAAATATTAGAATACATCCACAAATATGATATTAAGATGTGTGTGCATTTTTTTGGTCGGCTAAAATCAACACTTGCGAAATTTTTTTTTGGTTATGCTTGCCCCCCTTAGGTTCAAATCCTTGTTCCGTCCCTGTACACATCTAAAATTTCAAAATTTAATATGAACAATGAAATAAAACCATTTTAAATGAAAATGATCCTTTTCCCACCCAAACTTGGGCAAAATATTTCCATGATCATGGCTGTTCCAGGCATTCTTTTTGTAGGAAAGCAACAAAAAAAATTAAGTAATTCAAAAAAAAAAAAAAAAAAAAAGAAGGTATTTTTTTTAAGAAATAGAGCGGCAAACGAAAATTGTATTTTTGTGTATGCTAACTATACAAATAGAGGTATATATTTATAGGCACACCTACGAGTGATGAAGTAGAAATAGAAGTATTACACAAGTAATGACAATGGGTTTGGGTCTTTGAGTTCTCAATTAACTAAATTAGGCCTTTGAGACTACAATTAACTAAACTACATATTAATTACTCTAAAAACATCTTCAGCAACTTCTCAAAATTTTTGTACTATTTAGAGAGTGAACAGTTATATTTAATTTTTACCTACATATTTTTTCAAATACATTTTCCAACAGACTCTCTATTCTTTCTTTATCTTATTTAAATATTATTTCTTCATTCTTTTTTTATTATTTCTTTAATCTTTTTAAAAAAATTTCCTTATTCTTTTTTTTTTTTTAATTTTTCCCTTATTCTTTATTTTATTTTTTAAGAAGTATTACGGTCACAACATTTTCATAAAAAAATTTAGGTAGTAAGTTGTTACTAGTTTTAATTTGAACCCACCACTTAAATTATATTTTTTTTTAGTAGTAACTGCCGATAACAACCTACTATTTAGAATTTTTTGTGAAAAGTTATAAAAATATTGTGACATAAGATTTCACTTTTTTTTTTTATATAATTTTTTTCCATCTTTTTTTTTTTCATCCATACATTTCACTTTCTAGAATCATCGTTATCTTTCTTTTCTTTTTAATTTTTTTTCCTTCTTGTTTTTTCTCCTTCACACATGTACCCCTCTCTTCTCCTATGTATCTACATTTTTGTTTCTCCTCCACACATGTACCGCTCTCTTTTGACTTCTTTTCTATGTCTACATTTCTCTTTTTATTTTCTTTCCTCTTCATCTCACTTCACACACACACACACAGTCGACCACGTTCTTCTGACTTCCCCTTCGTGTCTACATTTCTGTTTTTATTTTCTTTTCTCTTCATCCACTTCACACACACACATAACTAGCAGAGAGAGTTGGCCTTTGTCTAGCTTTGCTTTTTGATGAGAGAGAGAGAGAGAGAGGGAGAGAGAGAGAATTGTTTGAAGAGTGAACAGTTATATTTACTTTTTACTTACCTATTTTTTTCCAAATACATTTTCTAACAAACTCTCTATCATTTCTCTATCTCATTTAAATATTATTTCTTTAATCTTTTTTTTATTCTTTTTTTAAAAAAATTTCCTTATTCTTTTTTTAATTTTTTCCCTTATTCTTTATTTTATTTTTTAAGAAGTATTACGGTCACAACATTTTCACAACAAATTTTAATAAATAAGTTGTTACTGGTTTTAATTTGAACCCACCACTTAAATTATTTTATTTTATTTTAGTAGTAATTGCCGATAACATCCTACTATTTAAAATTTTTTGTGAAAAGTTATAAAAATATTGTGACATAAGATTTCTCTCTCTTTTTTTTTTATATAATTTTTTTCCATCTTTTTTTTTTTCATCCATACATTTCACTTTCTAGAATCATCGATATTTTTCTTTTTTTTTTTTTTTCTTTTTTTTAATATTTTTTCCTTCTTGTTTTTTCTCCTTCACACATGTACCCCTCTCTTCTCCTATGTATCTACATTTTTGTTTCTCCTCCACACATGTACCGCACTCTTTTGACTTCTTCGCTATGTCTATATTTCTCTTTTTATTTTCTTTCCTCTTCATCTCACTTCACACACACACACACACACACACACAGCCGGCCACGTTCTTCTGACTTCCCCTTCGTGTCTACATTTCTGTTTTTCTTTTCTTTTCTCTTCATCCACTTCACACACACACACAACTAGCAGAGAGAGAGTTGGCCTTTGTCTAATTAACTTTGTTTTTTGATGAGAGAGAGAGAGAGAGAGAGAGAGAGAGAGAGAGAGAGAATTCATCTTATAATCAACCAGGAGATTATTTTAAGAGAGAAAAAATGTTTGGAGTAGCTACAGTAATTGCTATAGTCTTTTCCTCTTCAAGAGAGCTACTGTAGCAACTCTAAAAAAAATCTATAGTTAGAGAGACTATTGGAGAGTGTTTTTGGTGTGTTTGCTCTCCAAAAAAGGGTTTAGAGAGCCTATTGGAGATGCTCTAACATGCCTCCTCAAATTGAAGGTCATAGTTAAGAGAGGAACTTGAGTTTGGTGACAAGTGTACAAAAACAGTTTGGTTAAGACATTAGCCAGTTGCACAATGGAAGGAACAAGACAAAGATGAAGTGCTCTATGTTACAAATGATGACACAAATGACAATTAATCCCAATATGTTTTCTGTGCTCGTGAAATACGTCATTGTGAACAATTCGAATAACACTCTAGTTATCACAATTAAGAATGGCAACAGAATAGGGTGGGATAGAATCACAAGAACATTGTCCTTGCCCAAAGGCAGGCAAAACCTGCACGAGGCAAGAGCGGGTTAGGTTGGGTTCTTGGCAAATTGGAAGTGTTTTTCCATCCTTAGTCATGATTATGCTAAGAGAAAAGAAAAACAAGTGTTTTGGGGGATGATAATGGACTATGTACACAATATATACACACACACATTCGGTGTGGGGTGGGGCAAGTAAAACCTATCCTCGTTCCATCATCTATTTAAGATAGTTAAGGTAGCATGTTAAAGTGCACCAAGGCCATGCAGTGATCAACATAACTTGAGAAGCTTAAAGGTGGTGCCAACAAGCACATAATACTCAACCTTAGTGTTGAAGTAAGTTGCAACAAACTATATATTACTACTCCGAGAAATGTGAAAATCGCCTAGAAGAAAGCAATAATTAGTGGAAAATTTTCCATGTCTAATATACATTAAAAAAAAAAAAAAAAAATTCAAAATCAAGAGAAGATTTGGATGAGAAAGGAAGACCATGAAAGAGCTTGCCCTTTGAAGGATCCAAAACGCAATGGCATAATGCACAAAGTGGGATATTCTCATGAAATGACAAACTAGGTGTACATCGTAAGAAATGATCTAGTCAAGTGAAACTCCTAACCAACTGACAATAAAGAGAAACATTTTATTGAGACTCACCATTTGTGACTTGGAGTTTGACATTGGCTTCCAGCGGGCTAACAGCTGTCTTGCAATGAGTGAAGCCAACACAAGACAAAGGATTAAAGGCGTGCTTGGCTCAAGAGAGAGAAAGAGCCCTCCGGAGTAGAGAAGACCTCAATGCTAAGAAAATAGCTAAGGGTGTCTAGATCCTTCATTTTTTTTTTTTTAAATGCTGGTTGAGGTAATGTCTGGAGTATAAGAATACCACGCACATCATCGATATATAGTAATAATCATCTCATCCACGTAAAGTAAGAGAAGAATAATAGTATAATACTAGTCTCAGTGGGGCAAATGAACAAGGTAAAGTCATATGAGCTTGAGGTGGATTCCAATGGGGCGATGGTGCTACTTAACTTAGCAAACCAAGCTTGTGGGGCTTGTTTGAGCCCATAAAGAGAACGGTAGAGACAACAAACTTTAATGGGAAGATGTGTATAGCCTACAGGAGAATACATGTAAGCCTCTTCGACAAGATCCATATTAAGAAACACCTTATTAATATTCATTTGAAAAATATTTCGGAGGCAAACAGTGGCAACGAGTAAGGAATGAACAATGGTGGGTCGGGCTATAGGAGCAAAGGTCTCCTTATAATAAATTTTTTACTCTTATGTAAAACCTTTTTCTACAAGACGGGTCTTGTAATTGTGGATCCACTGTAGTTTTTCCAAGAGGCATATCCACCAAGTCCCAAGCATAGGCGGCTCTAGAATTTATTTTGAGAGTGGTACTTAAAAAATTTGAATTATACAAAATCTAATAAAAAGAAATTTTCGTATATTGACAAAAAAAATACACGCACACGCAAATACATAAAATCTTACAGTTTCCTTTTACAAATCTTTTTATTTTAAAATCGTTACATGATAGTCTCATTATTAATGTTACAAGTTACATCTCTTCAAAAGTTTAGTTAAATAAAAATTTTCTTGGACTTTTATTTTTATTTGTAAGGACCTAATATATTGTTAAGGGGACCAAACTTTAAGAACAAAATTTGGCTACAAACTTTGTTGTAGTCACTCTCACTAAATGAATTAATATTGTTACATATTTCGAAAATCTAATCGATGAATTGTATGTTCTCTATATTCTTAAAACACGTTAAAATTTTATGTTAATCGGATGTTATTTACTATTTGATCCATAAATTTTTTTTTATGTATAATTTTAGACTACAAAAACTTGAAATTTAAATATTTGATTGACGACATAGCTATTGATATTTTATCTTCTTGAAATGTTGCAAATACGAATGATTTAAAAAGAAGATTTAATTAAATGGTAGATTTGTTAAAATTCACATTTAATGAAAAAATATTGAATAGAGATGTAACCTTAATCTACAACCATGCTTGTTGCCAAATTTTGTCCAGAATTTAATTATATTAGGCCTAAAAAAAAATTTAAGTGGTCACAAAGTTTTTTTAAAAATAAAAAAAAATCATAAATTTTTAAAATTTACAAATAATAATTGTATTTTTTTTCCAAGTCAGGGTGGTCTTGTGAGTCTGTGACCACCCTAAACTCTATGTAGAGCCACCCCTGGTCCCAAGTGCGAGTTTTACAAAGAATATTAAGTTCTTCAAACATTGCTTGCTGCTAAAGGAGGTCAGTATATATTAACCTCATGATATGAGAGAGACTTTTGAAGTGTAGCAAACGCAGTGTAACAATCGTAACACTAAGGTGGAAGGGAGTTGTTCAAAGTCTTCCTCATCGCAGTGACATTATATTCTTCATCCTTGTACCACTTTTGACCATCATTCTTGACCTCATCCTCTTGAACGCGAAACAATTTATCACTATCATAACCTTTTGTGCTTCCCCGCTTTCAACCACGCATGGGATCCTCTTTCATCCACATTCTTTCCCCAACAAAACCTTGCTCGCCCTCTTTCTCTTGACCATTCAGTGTTTTTCGACCCCACACCGTTGCCACCAAAAAGAATCAAAGCAACGCATAAACAGTACTATTCAAAGTCAAATCTATTATAAGGAATTAGAATTATGAAGGAAGAGAGAGAGAGAATAAAATGAATTAAACAGTCACTTTAACTTTTTTTTTTTCTTTTTTAAATGAAGATTGGTAACTAGTGGAATGTAGGTTGATTTTTATATGTGAATCGCCAAATTTGGTTAAAAAATTATCTAAAGTACCTAATGGGAATGCTTAATGAAAATAGGCTATGTACATGATCAGTTGGTTTGAGGAGCCCATTATTAATTTACTATGCCAAATCAGTAACTTGTAGTTGCAATTGGCCAAGAAAGAGAATATATAGCTTACGTTTGGTAAAAACTTTTACTTTTGTCCCCTTTTTTTTTTTTTTTTTGATTAACAAAACTAGCTTGTTTATAAATAAGTTATACATTTTTTTTTTCACACATTTAAATCTAAAAAAAATACCAAAAACTATATCTTTTTGTAGGGACCAGGCCCAAAGATAGTACACTGGGCCTTGGGCCTCACCTCGGATCGTTTATGCGTCCAAGGAGAGACGAAATGATGAAGGGGCATTTCAACTTAGCACCTCACAAATAGGGAATGAAAATGGATGTTCGGAGGAGAAGGATCTCCTCGGACTATGTTAGCACCGTTTCTTCATACGTTCTAGCAACTAGAATGAACTCAATGGGGACACCAGTGTCAAGAGCATGCCACATGAGCTCACAAGATGGAAAGGGACAAAAAACATCTAAAGGATGGGCTGTTATCTCCGCATTAAATGCGTTGCAGCTGCTTTTCTGGCCGTAGTTATGTGGAGAAGATCTCTGAACAGTACTTCCTTCGCTACCGTGACTCACAGAAGGCCAAAATGAGCGTCTGATGGGACAAGCACTCAAGTAGAAGTCCAAATGACCCACAAGTGTAAGGCTAGGATCATTAGAAAAGACCTATTTAAAGACAAAGACCCTCCATCAGGAAGGGGGGGAGAACAATGAGAATTGTAATGGGAATTGCTTTTGTAACCCTGGATATTGATTTATATAAAGGATGTCCTCCTCGGACCCAACATTTTTCCAATCTTGAATGTATAGTTCTTATGTGATCTTTTGTCAAAGCTATATTAGCCGTAGTAGCCTGGTTTGAACCTAGTTCTTTAACCCACTCTCTATAAATTAATTGTACAGGCTCATTGGGCCATCATCCAATCCTCTTTATTGGAAAAGGGCCTCAAATTGTGACCCTACACTTTTGTTTTAAATTTAACAAGAAACAATATATATATATATATATTAGTGGATCTAGGCCTAAAGAGCCCAATACAATGAATTTGTAGGGAGTAGGTTGGAAAACTATGCTATAATGAGTTTAATAGTAATAATAGTGGATCCAGATGATAATAAGGTAGAGATAAACTGGTTTTTACTAAAGAAAATAATCTTCGGTCCAATCCAAGGAGATCAGTTATTGTATATATTTCCTGAATTTGATTATAAGTGTAGTTCTTAATGTTACAGTATTCTTCTCTCAGATTTTCGATCCCTTCTTTCAAGGCCTCCCTTCTATTTTATACTATCTTTTCCCTTTTATCTCTGCCCTCCACGTGTAGATTAGATTGCTGGTGTTGATCCCTGTCACATCAGCACCTTCCTAAAGTCTTTGGGGAGTAGCTGTAAGACTGATAACTACTGTTCAAGTATCACTTCCTCATTAATGCCGCTAGAGAGTTAGCTACAAAGTATTCAATGTGGTGGTAGCAACTTTCTCTTAGATATTTCCCAACTCCCATTTGTACTGTACATTCACAATGCATATCCTCATCAATAGAACTTCCTGGAATGTCATCTTGGATGACAGAACACACATTTTGATCTCTACTTCATTAGCTAAGGAGATACTCATCCTCAACATATTTCCCCCAGCTTTTCACAGCCATAACTTGCTCGTGAAATTCAAAGTCTTACATCTTCCTTACTGTTGATTTGTCCTCAGACCAATGTGCCTCCTCGGCTAAGCTCAGGGCCAAACATATATTTTTGGGCCCCTTATCCCTACATTATGCATAAAATATAAGCTTATAAATCATATAATAAATAATATCTAATTGACACAAAATTTGACATGTATATTTAGAGCGTAAAGAGCATATAATTCAACGGTTAAATTTTCAAAATATGTATGAATGTTTCTTTTATTGAGTAAGGTTGTAGCCTTAGGCTAAAACCAGTTTTGTAACTAAATTTTGCCTTATCTTTTTATTGAATGTGAGTTTTGAAAATCTAACTGTTAGATTGTATATTCTTGCTGTATCATTCATGCTTGCAAAATTTTAAGAAGATTAAAGATTAATAACTATATCATCAATGACATGTTGAAATTTCAAGTTTTGTGGTAATATAAACATCTACTCCATTCCCAAAGCGGTCCCACACCCTAACCACTGCCTCTGATGAGCTGTTTGTTTGCCCCTTATAGGCTTTAGTCCCATCTATTAAACAAACAGACACTCCGCTCACAGACCACACCATTTATTCAAACCCCACTTACAATCCTAACCTTCCAAAAATCCCAGACACCACTACCAATCCCACGTATAAACTTGAAACTGAAAAGAAAGAAGCTTTGCATGGTACTATTCACTCTGAAATATTGCAAGGTACTGTGCATGACACTATGCATGATACTTTACAAAAATGAAAATTTGCATGGCATTGTGCAAGGCACTTGGCGTAGGCTAGGGCCACCCTGTGACTTAATGAACTCCACTACTTCTGATGATAGTGTTTTGAGGTCTAAAAGGAAGCAACAGTTTCTACCCTCAGTTGATGACCCTCTCACGGATAAAAAACAGAAGCTCCTGGATATGGAGGCAAAAGCATTAGGCAAGATTATGGCTGAAAATTTGGGATCGGCAGTGGCTGCAAGGCAGCACCACCGAGACAAATGAATCTCTTAAGTTGGAACTATAGAGGGCTTGGGAACCCTCAAACAGTTAATGCCTTAAAAAAGGTTATTAGGATAGAGGAGCCCAATTTTGTTTTCTTAATGGAAACAAAATCTGATGTAGAATGGATGAAGATAGTAAGAAAACGCTGTGGTTTCAAAGATGGATTTTCCTATCCTAGTGAGGGAGCTAGTGGAGGTTTGGCTCTTTTTTGGGATTCTGATATAAAAGTGCAAGTGATGAGTTCTTTGGTATCTTATATTGATGCCCTTGAAGGGAGTAAGTTTGGGCAATGGAGATTAACCAGATTCTATGGGAACCCTGATACATCTTTAAAAGTAGATTCATGGCGTCTCCTTCAGTCCCTGTCTACTGTCTCTGATCTGCCATGGGTGGTAATCGGGGATTTTAATGAAATTAGGAATGCTGATGAAAAGGAAGGTGAGACTTCTCGACCTCCCCAACAGATGGCCTGTTTTAATAGTGCAATTGATTTTTGTAGGTTGAAGGAGCTGAAGTTTGTTAGTCCACTCTTCACGTGGTTATACCAAAGAGGGGATGACTATCAAATAAGGGAAAGGTTAGACCGTGCTCTTGTGACTTTGAAATGGTCTCTCTTATTCCCTATGGCTAGGGTATTTCATAAATCAACCTCGATATCAGACCATAAGTCGCTCCTTCTAAAATTTTTTGAGGAGCAGAAACGGTCCAGTAAGAAGAGATTATTCCGTTTCGAGGCCATGTGGCTGAAGGACTCTAGATGTGATCACATAGTGGAATCGGCTTGGATGGAAGGGCAAAGGGATGCGGTGTTGTTCCCTATAATGTCGTGTTTGAATTTATGTCGAGGTAAGCTGGAAGAATGGAACCGAAATGTATGTGGGCATGTGGGACGAGAGATTGCACGCCTACAAACCAGGTTGGAATGGCTTGAAATGCAACCTTTTGATCCAAGTATCATAGCAAGTATTCAACAGACTAGAATTTATCTCAATTGCTGGATGGAGAAGGAAAATTCAATGTGGAAACAAAGGTCTCAGCTAGACTAGTTTAGAGAAGGAGACGGAAATACCAGTTTTTTCCATGCAAAGGCTTTATCCAGGCATAAGAAAAACACCATTGGGGGTATCCTTGACTCTCAAAAGGTATGGCAGGTGGATGAGGCAGCAGTGGAGCAGGTGTTCGTGGACTACTATTCTGAACTTTTCACTTCCGCTGCACCTACGGAGTTCATTGAAATTTTGGAAGCTATCCAACCTAAAGTTTCCCCAGACATGAACAGGAGATTGTCGAAGGAGTTTATGCCGAATGAAGTCCATTAAGCTCTGAAGCAAATGCATCCTCAGAAAGCCCCTAGCCTCGATGGTATGCCTCCTCTCTTTTTTCAGCATTATTGGCCTACCGTTGGTAATTTAGTGACTAAAACAGTACTTGATTTTCTTAACTTTGGTATCACTCCTCCAAAGTTTAACGAAACTCATATTGTTTTAATTCCTAAAGTCAACCAACCAAGGAGAGTGACGGGGTATAGGCCTATTAGTCTGTGTAATGTGATTTATAAGTTGGCTGCTAAAACTCTTGCTAACCATCTTAAAAAATTTCTTCCTGCTATCATCAGTGACACTCAGAGTGTTTTTGTTAATGGCAGACTTATTACTGATAATGTTTTGGTAGCTTTTGAAACTATGCATCACATTAGTCAAAGGAAAACAGGTAGGCAAGGAGAAATGGCAATGAAACTTGACATGAGCAAGGTATATGACAGGGTGGAGTGGATATGCCTTGACAAAATAATGGAGAAACTGGGTTTCCATCAAAGATGGAAGGGGTTGATGATGCAATGTATTTCTTCTGTCACGTATGCTGTTAGAATTAATGGTAAGCCCAAAGGCTACATCACCCCCACAAGGGGTCTTCGACAAGGTGACCCTCTTTCCCTTTATCTATTCGTCCTTTGTGCAGAAGGCCTTTCGGCTTTAATTAAAAAAGTTATTGTTTATAGCTTTATAAGGGGTGTTTCAATTTGTAGGGGTGGTCCCTTATTGTCTCATTTATTTTTTGCAGACGATAGTATTATTTTCTGCAAAGCTTCCATTGAGGAGTGTGATGCTCTGTAGTGGGTTTTGGCTGTTTATGAGACAGCTTCGGGGCAACAATTGAATAGGGCCAAAACCTCTTTCTTTTTTAGTAGCAACACGTTTAAAGAAGTTCAAGAGGAGATCCAAGCTAGATTTGGGGCTCAAGTTATCAAGCAGCATGAAAAGTACTTGGGTTTACCCTCGCTAGTGGGTAAGAACAAGAAAACTCCTTCAAAGAAATAAAAGATAAATTGGCAAGGAAATTGGCTGGGTGGAAGGAAAAGCTTCTATCAAAGGCTAGGAAAGAGATTCTAATTAAGGCGGTTGCTCAAGCAATACCCATGTATTCCATGAGCTATTTTAAGATCCCAAACTCCTTATGTGATGAATTGACAAGCTTAATGAGGAATTTCTGGTGGGGACAAAAAAATGATGAACGTAAAATGGCTTGGATTAGTTGGGACAAGCTTTGTACTCCCAAATCACAAGGGGGTATGGGTTTCAAACAACTAAAACAATTTAATCTATCTCTTTTGGCTAAGCAAGGGTGGCAGCTGCAAATGGGAGGGGAGTCCTTGCTGTATAGGGTGTTCAAAGCAAAGTATTTTCCTGACTGTGATTTCATTCAAGCAAAACTGGGTAGCAATCCCTCATATGCATGGCGAAGTATCTTGGCAGCCCAACAAATAGTGGAAAAAGGAATCTGTTGGCAGGTTGGCAATGGCAGAAAGATTAAGATATGGCAGGATAGGTGGCTTCCTACACCTTTTAGCTACAAGGTGACATCACCACCGCCCCTTCATCTTGATGTTTCTTGGATTGGCAACCTTATTGACCATGACTTGAGAGCTTGGAAATATGATACTGTGAGGAGGTTTTTCTTTCCACATGAGGTGGAGTTGATTGCTAGTATTGCTTTGAGCTCGCATCTACCTGAAGATTAAATGGTTTGGGCATTGACATCCAATGGGAAGTTCTCAATTAGAAGTTCTTACCATTTAGCCATGGAGATGGCAACTAAGGAGGAGAAAGGGTCAGTATCTAATGGAAGTCCGCTGAGGAAATTCTGGAAATGGCTCTAGAGTCTTAATATTCCTCACAAAATGAGACACTTTTCTTGGCGGGCTTGCAAGGATATTCTCCCCACTAAGGAGAACCTTATGCATCAGAAAGTGCTGCTGGAAGGGAAGTGCGACGCATGTCGGTTGGAGGTGGAGTCCTCGGCACACTTGTTTTAGGATTGTGGTTTGGTCCGTGAGGTATGGACTGTCTCGAAGCTTTTCCCAGCTGGACCGAAATTTCATTTCAGCTCTTTCATGGATATGATCTGGTATGGTTCAATGGAGGTGAAATGGGATCAAGAGCGACTTGAAAAAATCATCATGGTAGCATGGGCAATGTGGACTGATCGGAATTGGACTAGGTGTGGTAAGCCAATGAAAACGAGTCAACAAGTGGTGTTTGGGGCCATGGAGTACCTATCTGAGTACCAAGAGTGTGTTCACGTGGATAATGGGCCTAGTTCGATTACACAAGCCCACTGGAGTCCTTCTCAAGTTGGTACGTTCAAAATAAACATAGACAGTGCTGTTTCTGCGCATCAAAAATCTGCTGGAATAGGCGTGGTTATTAGAGACTCGGCTGGTAGGATTATTGGTGTGTGTAGTAAGAAAATCTAGGCTCCTCTTGGTGTGTTGGAAGCTGAAGCCAAAGCTGTTGAATTTGGTCTACATTTTGCGAGGGATATGATGATCCAAGAGTTTGTTATGGAGAGTGATTCACTGACTGTCATTAATGTGCTAAAAGAGACCTCTCCGCCACCATCCTCAATAGTTGTAGTTGTGTATGGTTCGTTGTCGGATTCTCACAATTTTCGCCAAGTGGTTTTTTCCCATGTTCGTCGGCAAACTAATAAACCGGCTCATCTCTTAGCTAAATATGCTTTAGATACTGATGACTTCTCTGTTTGGTTAGAAGAGAGTCCTTGCTTTCTTGAACAAGCTCTTCTAAATGATGTATCGTTAACTTCTTCGTCTCAATAAAGTTTTTGAAGTATTTCAGATCAAAAAAATAAAATAAAATAAAATAAAATATGAAAAGCTATCTTCGTATAAGGTTTTTTTATTTTTATTTTTAAACAAACAGAATGTAACAACTTTAATTTTATAATTTTTATGCCTAGCTTTATATGTATAAAACAAACTTGTTCGGTTTACCAAAATTTTCCCTAACCTCGACTAAACCAAATACAAAATACCTCTACTTCCTACCCTTGTAACTCTTCCGTGCCACCACCAACACCTCCCTCCTAACTCCTTCACCTTGTTAATTGTTGTTAATTGTATTTTATTGATTATTCCATTTATTTGTGAGTTTTTATTAATATTTAGATAGAAATTTTGGATGGGTTCAATATTATTTTAGAACTCAACCAAACTCTATTCTTCTTAAAATTATTTTCAACGGAATGTATCAATATTGTAGACAATTTTAGTAGTATTGGCAGAATGTATCACTTATATGTATGGTTAGAATCTATTCTATTCGACCATCGCACTAAGGGACCACCGTGCATCTTTAGCGCGATAGTCATTTCACAAGTATAAGTGCTTGTAGGGTATGGGAGACAAGAATCAAGGTTTAAATCTCTAGGAGAGAGTGTCACACACATAAACGCTTAAATTATGTTTAGAGTATCTCCAAAAAAAAAAAAAAAAAAAATCTATGTGAAAGGAATTTATCCATCACTCTCAGCTTGGAGAAAATTCATTATAATTTCGTTGCAAGCATCCTTTCTCTCGCATGGGGGTGGACCTCACAATTGTGAGGTCCACTCTCAAATATAGAGTCTATCCTCGTGTGAGAGAGAAAATGAATGCAGCGGAAATATACAACCTCCTCAGCTTGAGCTTAGGCTGTTGGTTATTATTATTATTATTATTATTATTATTATTATTATTATTATTCTTTGCATTAATTAAGGGCAGTGCATCAAATTCAACGGTCAATCTAATAATGCCATCTAGAGGGTCCAAAATGTCCACTCCTGCCTTTATTCATTACCTCATTATTCAATTCAAAAGAATCGTTAACGAATTTAAAGAATCAGAGAACATACGCAAATCAATCATTTTCGGGTCCAAAACTTTGAAAATTTTACACAAACCAAGCCGGACTCAGTTGAAATTCCCTACTAAATCATATATATATATATATATATATATATTTTCCAGAAATAACAGGTCACTGAGCTCGTGAAGATCTTAATACTTAGTCAATGTATTAAGAAATAAGAGGACAGCGATGGACACAACAACAACAACAGAAAAAAATTATTCAGAGTATAAAAAAGGGACAAAACTTAGATAGCTGCTTGGTGCTTATATTAGATTTATTAATTAGATTCAATTATGTTGTTGTATTGCTCAATATAACTTAAAACGGTGTTATTTAAGATTATAAGCCATTGTAGCCAGTTGGTTAAATTTCATTTGAGCCTCTAAAATACATTATTTAAAAAATTGTGTTTAAGTTTTACTCATAAAATATATAGTGACATCATGAGTACCTATGAATTGGAACACATGTTGTGCATGTATATTAAAAAATTAAATCCCCTCCAAAAATATGCTGTGCATGTGTATTTTTTGTTATTTGGGGATGAGGCGATGAGGAATTTTGTAAGGAAACAAACAAAGACGGTATCTTTTGAAGTTCTGAGACAGTAAGAGTGTGGGATTGAGATCACCGTGCATAACAATTTTTTTACTAGTTTTACTTTTATTTTATTTTTTTTTTCATTTTTTATATTCAATGGTTGAGATTTAAAATTGTTTTTTGTAACTTTAAATCTCAATAATTCATAATTATTACATCAGGTACAATACTCTAGGCATTACAACTAACCTCAATCTGACAGTGATCTCATTACATACCCTTTTTGTTGTAGAAACACATACTTATTATTCTATAAATAAAGTCAGGAGTCACAAAACATAGTAAGTTGCTATTAATAAGTAAAAACATGATGTTCGGTGATAACTTAGATAAAGAATTTAGTTTTTTTTTTAATTTTTTTTATATGATCGTATTCTTTGCCCCAACTTGATGATATATTTGACTGTAATTGGTAAATCATCAATAGCAACCCACCACTCACAGGCACAGTTACACTTGTCATAAGTTCTAGCAAATTATGTGGAAATAAGTATCCGTTTGGATACACGTCCACGTTGCTGCATTTCTGCGTTTCATATTTTTTTATTTTTTTGAAATTTTTTTTTTGAGAAGAGCGTTAACTAAGTTTCAGTAGGTCCTGTGCACTGTTCACAGGACCCACAAACCTCTTTTTCCTACAAAACTTTCATTAAAAATAGATCTCACGGTACTATTTCACACATTTAAAAATTATTTTGCTACAGTGTTTTCAGTTTTCAACGGTATCCAAATGGACTGTAAGTGTCCACATGCTCTCTATAAGAAGAATAAGAACTTAAAAAGGGGGGGGGGGGGGGGGGTTGGGCTCATGTACCATGGTTAGTTCCACTGGATTTGTTCAAATACGGATACATATTTAGTTTTAGACATATATCTGTATCCTAGCGTGTTCAATAAAACTAGTCATTGGACACAAGCCTCTCCCATCAAAATTTAGTATGTAACTGTCGTTCTCTATACATAGGAGGAAGGATTGGTACACAAATTACAATGTGAGAGCGAGAGAGTAGTTGGGGGTTTGGAAAATGGCTATGGTTCCTGAGGTAAGTCTAAGCACCTCCTGTGATCTTAAAATGCCTGTTATAGGCATGGGCATGGGAACATCATCGTACCCTCCTATAAAAGGAATACATGATTAGAAAAGTACTAGTCTTTGTCTTCTTTCTAATTCTCTATTTTTTGATGAACTTTCTAATTCTCTATTTTTTTTAATCTGTTTTTCTATATCAAATATAGTACTAGGATCATTTTTCTTTCAGGGTATTGTTTGAGCAAATATTGGCCACAAAACTTGAGATCCTAAACTATTAAACTACGGCTTGACTGGGTTGACTCGTCAGGATTACTTAGGAATTAGGACATTTTGCTTTAAAAAATAATTTTAATTCATCAATTTCATGATATTTCGTTGTTTTTTACAATATTAATTCATCAATTTCAGAAGCAATAATTTTATTTGGTTGAGTAGTTATAAAAAATGGATGTTAGGTGAGTTGTGAAATGGTATGATAAAATAATTTTTTAGTGTGTAAAATGACAAATTTTTTAAGAACCAGTATGCTAATACTCTTACATACAGCATCCTTAAGTTGAACTACCTGGATATGTATATAATACATTGGCCCTTAAAATTGAGCCAAGACGTGCGTCAAATGCCCATTGCAAAGGAACAAGCATTTCCCTAAGATATCAAGTCTGTCTGGGAAGGCATGGAGGAATGTAAGAATCTTGGCCTCACTAAGGCCATTGGTGTCAGCAATTTCTCTTGTAAGAAGCTGGAGGAGCTTCTTTCATTCGCCAAAATTCCTCCGGCTGTCAATCAAGTGAGTAAAACTTGTAACAAATGCGTCAAATATCATATCACTTGAATCATAATGAGAATTCCAACTTACTATGGTTTACTCAACAGGGGTAGGTCTAAAGGGTTCTGCCTTGATTGATGAGGTTCCACTTCATTAAAAAATAAACTGAGAATTCCAATTCTGGTGGCTTACATGATTTCTTTTTATAGGTCGAGATGAACCCACTTTGGCAGCAGAAGAAATTGAAGGAGTTCTGTAAGGCAAAGGATATTCATATTACCGCTTACTCTCCATTGGGTGCAAATGGGACTAAATGGGGAGACAATAGGATTGTAGAGTGTGATGTCCTGGAAGAGATTGCTAAGGCACATGGAAAAACTACTGCCAGGTATACACTTTGTTTTTCCCTGGAAATTTTGATGTTTTACATTTATCTAGCACCATTAGAAAACTTGTTTTATTTTTTATGACCTATGATAAGTGTGGAAAAAAGATTTCTACTGCAACATTAAAGAAATACTTTTAATATTAAGCTAGCTAGTCAAAACATATTTTTAAAAGCAATAGATTGAGAAGTGGAAGAACGAGATATTTGAAGTCAGGTTCTCCTTTATGAGAAAATTAGGCGATATCACAAAGTTTCAAAGCTTAGGTGGGGCACAACAATTACTCAGATTACTTGATTATTAGTGCATGCTTCGCAGATTTCTTTGAGATGGGTGTACGAGCAGAGGGTGAGTTTGGTTCCAAAGAGCTTTAACAAGAAAAGGATGAATGAGAACCTTCAGATCTTTGATTGGTCCTTGATTGAGGAGGAGTCAAGCAAGATCAATCAGCTTCCTCAGCGCAAGGGAGTAACGTTTGCCTCTATTTTGGGACCCCATGACCTTGTGCTGGAGCTTGATGCAGGGACATGAGGCTATAACTACAAAAAAAAAAACTGGCCTATTGCGGCAAGCCAAAAACCGCCACAAAAGCCCAAAAACCGCCGCTAAAGGTCCATTTGGCCTATAGCAGCGGGGGCTATTGTGGCGGGTCTACCTGCCAGCCTTGCGGTGCTGCAATAGCTCTATTGCGGCGGTAACAAAAACCGCTGCAATAGCTCTACCATTTAGCGGCGCTTTTTATCTATTGCGGCGGGCGAAAAACCGCTGCCATAAGAGGCTGCCGTTTGGGTCAAGTGGCCTTTTAGCAGCAAGATAGGTCCGCCGCTATAAGTCGTCACCTATAGCGGCGGTCAATAAGCGCCACTATAGGGCTTCATGGACAAGATACCCTATGTAGCTTTTAGCGGCGGTTTTGCCCGCCGCTATATGTTTGAAGCTTTAGCGGCGGATGATAAACGCCACTATAAGTCTTCAATTATTTCATAATTTTAGTCTTTCAGTGGCATTTTTTGCCCGCCGCCATATGTTTTTTTTTTTTTTTTTTTTTTTTTTTTTTTTTTTCTCTCCTAAGTTCTAAAACCACATTTCTATTACAAATAACCTGTAATAATTTTAGCTCCACTACGACATTATCACAAATGTAACTAGATAACACCACAAATGTCTCCAAACTAACATTATATTAACATAGAAATATATTATCAAATAAATAACATTAAGCCAATACTATAATCAAAGTTTCAAAGTGTTTAAAAATATTCCCCAACACCTGCAAAAAATGCAGTTGTTCAAATGTAGTTCTTTGTACACAAAGTCCTTAAACACCAATAACTTAAAAAAGCTCATAATAAGACCTTGTGGATGACTCCAGCCTATTTTAGTAATCTATAAAAGAAGCCATTAACTCATAAATTTAACTAAACCAGCAACTTTCTAATATACAGAGAAACATAAAAGGCCATCTGATGTTCTTCTTGCACCTTTATATGTGAGATGACTCCGTTGAAAGTGAATGGGTGATTTAGGCTCAGAGCTCCTCCTAAAAGTAATTCATACCAATGATGCTCTCCAGAGATCCTCAAAAGAAATAATATACCCATATAATATTGTCTCAAACTTGCTTGCTAACAATAATATTGGCTCAACCTTAGGAAAGAAGAATGACAGGCTAACCTTCATTTGCTTAGAAAAAACATTTGAATGGAAGCAAATGTGCCACGCAGAGACATACATACGGCCATGATACAAGAATGACCTCTCAAGTGCACAAGAATAATTGTGTTGAACAACCTGAAACAGGTACTCTGTTAATTAGGCCCACAACTGGAATTAACAGAGGGAGAACATAAAGAATCATATATACTTATAGTTATATATGCAATTTGAAACTTCAAGAGATTAAAATTACTGCTAGAGCAAAGTTTATGCAACTCACCTCTAGTAAAACGGCCAAATATTGTTTGAAGAGGCCCTGGCTTTTGATGAACGTGTTTATCTAAAGAAATCCTTCTTCGAGCATTAGCTCTAGCATAGCCATTCACATCCCTAATTGTAAATTATTAGTCATTACAACAGAAAATTTAAATTTATTAGAAATGAAATGATAATACTAACAATAACACAACAATATTTGAATTAAGGTTTCATCCTAGTAATAAAGAATGACACATATCTAAAGGGAAACTAAACTGGACTAGCACATGTGTATTTGTTCCATGAAAAGGAAAATAATGTCTACAAGAACATTAAATTGTGTCACACAAAAGCCAAATTCTGAGCCCCTATCATGTGCCATCATCAAATTCATATACCTTTTTCCTATTATTATCTTGACTATTCTATCAAAATAAGAGGGCTCCACTGCCATGTGGACCCACAATGTAGACCTTTTCAGCATATATATATATATATATATATATTATAAGCTTAAACAGTGACTATATTTACAAAATGCTTCAGTCAAGCTAAGCCAAAGAATGTGAACTATGTTTGTACACCACGTGACAAAGTTACATCAACCAGACAAAAAAAGGAAATGGTAGCAGTCTGTATTAGTGTATTTTCCCGGCATAATCAAAGAATTATTCAGAAAAATATTTCACAATCATTACTCAGAGAGAGAGAAAGAGAGTCCCACTAGCATTGGTAAGCATTAGAAAACTAGCAATACACACTGGTTTTTGTCTACAATACTTTAATCTACACACTTTTCAAACACCGAGCACACACACACAAACACGGACCCAGCACTTACTCCCACATGTGCATTAACAGTTGCAACATGCTGATACTGAGGTGATGATCAAAATCATGTTGGAGCTTAAGAGCATTCTTGATCATTGAAGGTTCACACCTAAGCACTACAAAAAGGTAAAGTCATCCTAATGTAATTTTTATTAAGGTTGCACTTTGGCTACTGCAAGGTTTAGATTTAAATGGTTGAAGATTAGAACAAGTATTAACTGGACATTCAGCCATAATTATGCAATTTATAGACTTTGACATGAGTTGAATTTTGTATAAAGATTATTACCTAGTGTTGGTCCTGTAAGATCAGGGGACGTAGGAGGGGTGATGTGGATACAATCAATACTCAAGCTGCTCAATTGGAAGCCTGAGTTATACTAATTATTAAGATATAAATAGGTAACAAGGTTCAAAACCCTATACAGTTCCCCATGTAGACCACAAGACCTAATATCAATGTATTTGGTCATATTCTATCAAAAAAAAAAAAAAAAAAGTATTTGATCATAGTTTCAAAAACAAATCCCCATCCTAATACTGAAGTAAGATAGTCATAATGTCATATATATATATATATAGACACACACACTTTGTATGACCAAGGGGCTATATATACTATTTTAACTACTCTAAGTTTCAATTAGACATAGGCAGATGCCTAGGTGGAAGGGAACGTATATATTATGCATTATTTTGCTAGATTTATTAACTGAATTTCATGCCTCTTATCCATGCCATTGATTTGAATGAAAGTTAAACATACAAATTGATAACAACTAAATTTTCATATAGATTTCACCCAAGTGATAATAATTAAAAAACAGTAATCTATAGATTTCATGCCTCTTATCCATGCCATTGGTTCTCAACCCACGTCCCAGTAATTATTTAATTTTAAATAATTAAAAAAAAAAAGAGTCCGAAACAAAAAGAATCAAAGTCTCACCACTAAGTTCTCTAAAGAGTTCGCTGCTCTCCTTTACGGCTTGTACCACTACCAGCAGGTATTAGATTGAGAATTTGGGTAATCTAAAGAAATCTAATATTATAATGAGAAAGTAAATCATCTAATATTATAATCTTCATGATGTGATTAGCTGCAGCCACAGTTGGATTGATAGGACCACACAGACAAGCAAATCATTTAGGGCCACACACACATTTAAAAAAAATTAAAAAAATATATAATGAAAAAGACAACAACGTGAGCTGTACCCGAACTGTTTACCGTACCTTAGTCAAAGGTGTTTATTTTAATAAAAATTAAAAAAAAAAAAAAAAAAAAAAAAAAAAAAAAAAACCACGGAAGTTAATATTTTTCCCATCATTTTCCTTCGTTTTCTCTACAGCCAAACAGGTACCAAAATAATTTATAAAAAAAAAAAAAATACCTCATTCATCGGTAAAGGTAAATCCCAGCGACCTCAAAGTCTCCGATCTGTAAGCTCAGACAATCTAAACCAAAAAAACACAAGCAAAATCACGATCAACCAAAAAAAAAAAAGCAGAGTTAGAGAGAGAAAGAGATCTAACTTGTGAGTGAGCGATGGAGAGTCCGCTGCTTTTGGGAGGTGAAGAGTCGGCTGGGTTTGGGAGGCAAAGAGTCGGCTGGGTTTGGGTTTGAGAGATGAGGGAAGGGCTGTGGTGTGCTCAGATCGGCGGCTGAATGAGAAAGAGATATGCACGGCTTTGGGACTCAAAGGCTTTGGGAATCCTAGAAAGAGATGAGTGAAGAGGGAGAGAGGGGATGGGGAATGAGGAGGGCGGCTGAATGAGAAATAGATGGGTAGGGTTTTCTATGTTTAGTTTTAAATTGAACCAAAACAACGTAGTTTTGATAATAGTAACTTTAAAAATGAAAATGAAAAGGGAAAAAAAAAAGCTGTCATGGAGGTTAGAACCTTGGACGGGGACCTTGAAAAATATGCATGGCACGCGCGTTAACCACTAAGGCACCATACGTTTTAATTATTTGTTATTATTATCTATATATGATATAAAACTAAAATTTTTGACTTACTTTACAATTAGGATTAAAAAAATAATTATAATTTTTTTTAATTAGACCTCACATTAGATTTTTTTATATATAAAAAAAGGACTCACTTTAGGTTTCAATACAAAGAAAAAGAAAAAAGAAAGACTCATGCGAAAAAAAAAAACTTTAGGATGAAGGAAAAAAGAGAGAAAGACTCCTGTTAGAACTTTCACACTATTTAGTTTACAAAATTAAAATGATGATAAATATATGAAGAATGAAAAATATATCAATTTTGATCACCTTAAAATTTTGTAAGTATGAAAAATATATAAAGATAATGTAATCTAACGGTAGATTTGTCAAAATTCACATCGAATTAAGAAATATAGGATTAGGTTCAAGTTACACTTGATGTAACTTTAAAAAATGTTACATCAACCAATAACTTATTGTTGAATTCATATTTTGAAAATCCAACAGTTGGATCACATGTTCTATATGTTCTTAACATGCATGCCAATTTTCATGTCAATTGGGTGTAATTTACCATTTGATCTTTAAACTCATATTTTATGCGTTATTTTAAACTACAAAAACTTGAATTTAAACTATTGATTGATGACATGACTATTAATCTTTGATCACCTTGAAATTTTGTAAGCATGAAAAATATATGAAGATAATGTAATCTAAAGGTAGATTTGTCAAAATTTACATCGAATTAAGAAATATAGGGTTGGGATCAAGTTACACTTGATATAACTCTAAAAAATGTTACACCAACCAATAACTTATTGTTGAATTCATATTTTGAAAATCCAACCGTTGGATCACAATTTCCATATGTTCTTAACATGCATGCCAATTTTCATGTCAATTGGGTGTAATTTACCATTTGAACTTTAAACTCTAATTTTATGCGTTATTTTAAACTACAAAAACTTGAATTTAAACTATTGATTGATGACAATGCTATTAATCTTTGATTACCTTGAAATTTTGTAAGCATGAAAAATATATGAAGATAATGTAATCTAACGATAGATTTGGCAAAATTCACATCGAATTAAGAAATATAGGGTTGGGTTCAAGTTACACATGATATAACTCTAAAAAATGTTACACCAACCAATAACTTATTGTTGAATACATATTTTGAAAATCCAATCGTTGGATCACAATTTCTATATGTTCTTAACATGCATGCCAATTTTCATGCCAATCGGGTGTAATTTACCATTTGATCTTTAAACTCTAATTTTATGCGTTATTTTAAACTACAAAAACTTGAATTTAAACTATTGATTGATGACAAGGCTATAAATCTTTGATTACCTTGAAATTTTGTAAGCATGAAAAATATATGAAGATAATGTAATCTAACGGTAGATTTGTCAAAATTCACATCGAATTAAGAAATATAGGGTTGAGTTCAAGTTACACTTGATATAACTCTAAAAAATGTTACACCAACCAATAACTTATTGTTGAATTCGTATTTTGAAAATCCAACCGTTGGATCACGTGTTCTATATGTTCTTAACATGTATGCCAATTTTCATGTCAATCAGATGTAATTTACCATTTGATCTTTAAACTCATATTTTATGTGTTATTTTAAACTATAAAAACTTGAATTTAAACTATTGATTGATGACATGACTATTAATCTTTGATTACCTTGAAATTTTGTAAGCATGAAAAATACATGAAGATAATGTAATCTAACAGTAGATTTATCAAAATTCACATCAAATTAAGAAATATAGGGTTGGGTTCAAGTTACATTTGATGTAACTCTTAAAAATATTACACCAACCGATAACTTATTGTTAATTTCATATTTTGAAAATCCAACTGTTGGATCATATTTCTATATGTTCTTGACATGCATGCTAATTTTCATGCCAATCGGATGTAATTTACCATTTGATCTTTAAACTCATCTTTTATGCGTTATTTTAAACTACAAAAACTTGAATTTAAACAATTGATTGATGACATGGCTATTAATCTTTAATCACCTTGAAATTTTGTAAGCAAGAAAAATATATGAAGATAATATAATCTAACGGTAGATTTATCAAAATTCTCATTGAATTAAGAAATATAGGTTTGGGTTCAAGTTACACTTGATATAACTCTAAAAACTATTACGTCAACCAATAACTTATTGTTGAATTCATATTTTGAAAATCCAACCGTTAGATCACATTGTCTATATGTTCTTAACATGTATGTCAATTTTCATGCCAATCGGATATAATTTACTATTTGATCTTTAAACTCATCTTTTAAGCGTTATTTTAAACTACAAAAACTTGAATTTAAACAATTGATTGATAACATGACTATTAATCTTTGATCACCTTGAAATTTTGTAAGCATGAAAAATATATGAAAATAATGTAATCTAACAGTAGATTTGTCAAAATTCACATCGAATTAAGAAATATAGGGTTGAGTTCAAGTTACATTTGATGTAACTCTAAAAAATGTTACACCTACTAATAACTTATTGTTAAATTCATATTTTGAAAATCCAACCGTTGGATTACATTTTCTATATGTTCTTAACATACATGTCAATTTTCATGCCAATCCGATGTAGTTTACCATTTGATTTTCAAAATTATCTTTTATGCATTATTTTAAACTACAAAGACTTGAATTTAAACAATTGATTGATGACATGGCTATTAATCTTTGATCACCTTAAAATTTTGCAAGCATGAAAAATATATGAAGATAATATAATCTAACGGTAAATTTGTCAAAATTCACATTGAATTAAGAAATATAGAGTTGAGTTCAATTTACACTTGACGTAACTCTAAAAAATGTTACACCAATCAATAACTTATTGTGAAATTCATATTTTTAAAATCCAATCGTTGGATCACATTTTCTATATGTTCTTAACATGCATGCCAATCGGATGTAATTTATCATTTGATCTTTAAGTGGGAAGGCGGAAAAAACAGTGGGAAATTTAAAGGTCTATTGCGGTGGTCTAACCCGCCGCAAAAAGGAGTACATATTGCAGCGGGTCAATGACCTACCGCTATATCTAAGCTTAATGCCGCTAAAACAAGTTTATTGCGGCAGGTCATTGGCCCGCCGCTATAGTACACCGCAAAAAGGAGTACATATTGCGGCGGGTCAATTACCCGCCGCTATATCTAAGCTTAACGCCACTAAAACAGGTCTATTACGGCGGGTCATTGGCCCGCCGCTGTAGTACGTCGCAAAATACTAGAACTATAGCGGCGGGTATATAGAATGCCGCAATAGATCTCATCTACAGTGGCGGGCCAAAAAAGCGCCACAAAAAGCGACATATAGCGGCAGTTTTTGCACCCGCCGCAATAGCTCGTTTTTCTTGTAGTTAATCTTATTGGTGATGCTTCAATAAAATAATTTTTTTTTAATAATTAGTGACACATCAGTTTGTAAGATTTATTTGTATAATAAAACTTATATTATTTCTAATATCACTCAAATTTCAATAATGTTCTTGTCACGAGCTAATTAAATTTGAATGATATGGGACTCTAGGATCTACCATGTATTAGTCAGTGGTTACCAAGCCATGCATTAAGGTTGTGTTTGAACTGACATAAAATGTTTTTCGGGTATAAAATATTTTCGAGTGTTTGGTTGTATTTTAGAAATTATGTTGGACAATGGTTTCCAATATTTGTCTTGCACGTAAAATTTTTGCCGAAACATATTTATATATTCCGACAACCACCCCACAAAAACCCAATAATCACCACAGAAAAACTCAAAGCCTCATGCCAACGACCCATCCACGCTAATCTAAACCCAGCCAATCACCTAACCAAAACTCAGCCAAAACCTAAATTGGACCTAACCACTGTCGTCAACTACCGATTGATGTTGATTGGTTCATGAGAAAGGTTAGATTGGCTAGGAGAGAGGGTGTGGCAGATCTGTGTGCACACATACACACATAAATCGTTCAAAGGGAAAGAGGGAGAAAGAGTGGAGGAAAAGGGAGAAAGAGACCTTACCTTGATTGACAATGAGGATGACGGCTACAAACGGTAGTGAGATGGGTGGCTGGAGCTCTATAGTCTCTCTCTCTCTATCTCTCTCTCTCTCTCTCATGAATGAGGGGTTTAAAATGAAAGAAGGGAAAATGAAAGTGCAAAATATTTTACACTATACCTAGCCGTATTTTACAATCAACTATAAATTGATTTCAGTTTGACCGGGTTTTCGAGTCCAACCAAACACCCATAAGGTCCTTTCACCAAAACTAAACACAACCTAAATATTTAGGTGTCTATTTTTTAGTGGAAAAGGAAAAGTATTGTATTTTATTTTTTCCATGCAACCACCATCAAGAAATTGATCTCATAGGCTCACAGGAATGTCATACCATTGGGTTCAATGTAAATGGGACCAAATGGGTATTTGATAGGGATTGGGTGAGAAATTATTAGATGCAAGTGTGGTATATGTAATAAAATAATATTAATAGTTAAAACATAACACATACACACACTTCCAACATAAAATAGGAAATTTTAGGCTATGTTACATATCGAACACAATATCTAACTAAATGGGTGGATCTAGAAGCAACAATTGTGTGTGTGTGTGTGTGTGTGAGAGAGAGAGAGAGAGAGAGAGAGAGAGAGAGAGAGAGAGAGAGAGTACCGATTTGGGGTAGTCACCTAAATTTGCTTAGGAGAATGAAGCTAGAGACTTGTGAGATGTTATTTTTCTTTGTTTGATGAGTGGGGAAGGGAGAAATGAAAGAGGAAGAGGAGTGTGAGAGATCAAAAAAAAAAATGGAACACAAGTGAGGGAGAGAGAAAAGAGCACACGGATAGAGGTATAGAACCGTTCTAGCTACTTTTAGCTTGTGGGGTCCACTATTTTGAGTTAAAGATGTGTGTTTTAGTTGAAAACCCCATCCAATTTTTTAGCCAAACACAATTGGAAAAGAGTTAAGAAAAAAAATAGAGAATGGGATATGAGATATAGGTTAGAGTTTTGAGTAATGCTAGAACCAAACATAGCCTTAGTTATCGATTCTATGAATTCTCTTAAACACCATTAATATTTACCTAACATCATTCCAAACTAAAAACACAATTGAGGGTATAATAGTAATTTAAAATGAATTTTGAGTAAAAGTTGTGCTTACACATTTCAAAACTAATAAACCCACAACTGCCTATGAATAACTATTAAACAATTACAAAAATCCATAACAATATAAAGTGGTTTTTACATATTTGAATTTCATAAATCTGTAGTTTGCAACCAATAAAACCCACAAAGACCACATTATGGAACCCAAGGACAATTGCATCATCATGAATTTGAGAGTCTAGCTTGAGTCAAGAACCATTGTCAACAAATCTATCATTATTTAGGGGGCATTTTGTTTGCTTGATTCTACATTATATTGTAATGTTACATTATTATAATCTTTGATCCATGGAATCACATTACAACAATATAAAATTATGGAGTTTGGTTTATTAATTACATTACCATCATAATCCAAAAATGTAACATTCCCATAATTGATTCTGTATAGGTCATGAACCAAAGCCCAGCCCAAAGCGTCTATAGATTCATAAACATTCTTAGAAACAATTAAAATTATTGTAATAATAAATTGATTGAAAATAGCCTCAACACCTAAAACAAAATTACCCTTGAACAAAAAAATACCCTTGGAAGACCCAAAATGATCAAATTACCCCTAAAACCTCAAAATACTCTCAAAAGCCTCCCAAATGACCAAAATACCCATGAAACCTCTAAAATTACCAAAAACACCCTAAAACCATAGCAAATGGCCATAATACCCCCTAAAATTGCTAGAATGACCATAATACCCCCTGAAATGTCTAAAATTACAAAAATATCCACAAATCTCTTCAATGAAACAAAGACCTTGAAATCTCTAAAATGACCAAAATATCTCCAAAATATTTTAAAAAATAAACCATACTAGCCTCTTTCTCTATGCTCGTAAAAGGCTTTTGTTTTTTAAGTGTTAAAATTTTTTGATTCATCCTAATTCGGGTTTAAGTGTTTATCGAATGAATTTTATGCATTTGCCAATTGCTTAAATACATAGACCTAAAATGAGACCTAACACAAAAAATGAATACTCTCACACCCCATCATGAAATAACAACTTCACTGTAATTGTAGTGTTCTTTTTTTTTTTTTTTTTTTGTTGGTTGGTTGCTAGGTCTCATCAGAGTTTTATCTATTTTGGTGATTCACAAATGTATAAACCCTTAATTGGAATGAATGAAAAATTTTAACATTTTGAAAAAATAGAAAAGTCTGTAAGTACACTCATAGTACATTCAAAGAAGCTAGTTGTATAATATATCTCACCTCGTGTTCGGTTATTTATGTTGAGACCAAAACCAAAATCATCGTTGTAAGGTTGAATTTAATCAACCACCTTGTTGGCTTTATTCCGTGCCAAATTTGCTTGTATTTTAGCAATTAGTAACCCTGTATTTATGTGGGATTCATGTAAGGATAGTGTGTGAGAGAGTCTGAAAAAATGCTTAAGATTGTGCAAAGATACAGAGACTCGTGGCTGACTCGCGACTGACAAGCCACCAATTGCAGCATGCGTGAGAAGCATGCAGGGGAGTTGAAGGGTCACACCAGCTATCGCACTATACGACAAAAGTCCCAGGCTGGCCAGGCCGTTAACTCACTATTGGAACTCGTGACTCTGATTAGTCGCGAGGCCAAGCCGCCATAACACCCTGTTTGGGAAAAACTGACTCTTCTCATTCCAAACACACACCACTATATATAGACCCTTATACCCACGAAATGTAAAGAGCTTCTAGAGAGAATTTTAAGAGAGAAACCCTAGAGAAAAACAAGATTAATTCATCCACAATCTTCACCTAAGAGACTCTTCAAATTCCTTTACTCTCTTCCTCTCCATTGATACATACTTGAGAGGTTATTGACCAAATCTTTTTCTCACCATACCCATATCTGTGAGAATGTTTATTTGGTACTTTGGGAAGCAGTTAGGAAGGAACCAATTCATATTGGTTGATGCTATGGGCTATAGGAGAATCCGGTAAACTAGAAAAGAAAAAAATTCGGTGCAACCTCGTCGAAGCAAGAAGCTTGGAGGGCTTAGGTACATCGGGTAGATTAGGCTTGGAGGGTCTATTACTGTTCATATATCCCAACTACATTTTCTAGTGGATTATTGACTGCTTGGAGGGCGGCAGAGAGGTTTTACGCCGAAGGATTCAGTTTCCTCTTCGATAACACATCGTGTGTTGTCCTTGTGTTTGCATCTCTCTTTCCTTTATCTTTACCTTTTATTTTCTGCTGTGGATGTGATTATAATTGGCTTAGACTGTTTATCAATTCTATATTTAGCTTATGTTCATGTTCCACACGTTAATCGTTTGATATTAAGTTTGAATTGATAATTTTTATTTTGGGGTCAAAACGTTCAAGGGTGTTTTATACACATTTTGAACATTCAAACATAAACATTTTTTTTTTTTAAAGAGCGAACATAACCCAACTTGCCAATCCAAGAAAGCCCAATCCATTGTATTTGGATTCATTTTCACTGATTGGTTTCGTTCAGGTATAAATTTTCTCCAAAATAAGAAATATATTAAAATTCAAAACTAATTTAATAAATTTTTTTAAGGGAAAAACAAATTAATACATGAAAATCCAAATTAACAAGCTTTCATTCGATATATAAAATCAAAAAAAAGAAAAGATTAACTGAAGACCAGTTGAGCTAACTAAACCCGCCCCCTCCCCACACACACACACACACACACACACATATATATAATAATTGGTAAAGAAAGAGAAAAAATTCAATTAAATTTCAATTGGAATTCAATTAGAATCTAATTTTGCGTCATATGTCTCATCTAATCTAAATTTTAGAATTTTGTGCCGATTGAGTTAATTTAGTGTAAAAATTAAATTTCAATTAGAGTTTAATTTTGTGCCAGGTGTCCCATCTAATCTAAATTTTTGTGCTAAATTAGTTAATTTAGTGTAGAAAACAAGAAGTCCAATATAATAAACCATAAAAAACATAATCATATAACTAAAAAAAATTCAAATTTTTAAGTGATATATATATATATATATATTAATAAGTAAAACTTAGAGAAAATTGAATTAAAATTTAAAATTATAATCCAATTTTGCTCCATGCGTTTAAATTTATGTGGGAATTACATTATAATTTTCCATTTAAGCTTTTGCCATGTATCTACTTAAGATTTTTAATATTTGTGTCAAGTGAGTTAATGAGTGCAAAATACTAAGAATCTAAAATTAATAAACTATAAAATTAAAAAAAAAAAATCACATATATTCAATAAAAATCACCACACATTTCTCAAAAATAAAAATAAAATAAAAATTACTATATAACAAAAATCACCACACATTCTATCTTATTAAAAATTAGAAAAAAAAAAAAAAAGATCATAAGTAGTATTAAATTTAAGTAAGAAATTTAATATGTGACTAATTACGTTTACTTTAAAAAATAATTTGACTAATTATCTATATTTTATGATAAAAATTGTGTTTAATTTTAAATGTATCTATATATATGCATGAATGCATGTGTTACATGCTTTAAAAAAAATTAATTTGACTAATTATTTATATTTTTATAATAAAAATTTAGCTTAATTTTAAATTGCCATATTCGTATCATAGTTGTATTATATTGGTGTTGTACTAGCCATTTCATGTTATAATTTTTTATAAATTGCTCGTGTTTTCATGTCGTATTAGTATTCGTATCCGTACTCAAGTCCGTATTCGTGCTTCCTATTTTATAAGCCTTTTGCAATAAAATTTATAGCATTTTTAGCATTTTTCGTTATCAAAATAGTCATATATGATATGATGATCAAATAGCTAGGCTTTTATATACTAACAGGAATATTTTCTTTTGTGATAAGCTGGTAGGAAGTTTGGACACTCTGTAGAATTTTAAAGCGAGATGTTTCTTCCCATCAAAAAAAAAAAAAAAAAAAAAAAGCGAGATGTTTCTTATAAAAAGTGGCAAGAGATCTCTTCTAAACCAAGTCTGACTGATTCAAGCTGTACAACATCATGCAGCTCTGAGTCCAACATTGACAGAGACAGGTATTTGAACTTTGGAGCTTCCGCTGCAATGGAAAATGAAAGGAAGCATTTCAGTGATATCTATGAAAGGAACCAGTTCAGTGCAGGACAGCTGAGCTTAACAGGTGAAGTCCCACATATGGCTTCATGTGTTAGCGATTTGAACCCAAACGGAGATGATTTTTCTAAAGAAGGAAACTGGGATGAGCTCATGCCAATGGTTGAATTTGCAACTGATCCATCAATGCTATATAGTTTTAGGTAGATATAGAAAATTAACGTCTCTAATATACTATTGCTCGTTTACTTACCAAAAAAAAAAAAAAAAAAAAGAAGACACTGAAATAATGCGTTATTGATTGCAACGTACTGTTATTTGATGTTTGCTTACCCGTGACTGACTTCTGTTCCTCGTTATAATTGCAATATGAAATGACAGATGAGAAAGAGAAATTTTAGCTCACTTCAAAGTGGTAACGAAACAATTCAAGAGTGATCTTGCCTCTGATTGCCGTTCTGTTTGGCGAGTACATGTGAGTTGGAAAATGTGGGATTGTTCTTTCTTGCTACGTGAAACCAATGCTATATAGTTTTAGGTAGATATAGAAAATTAACGTCTCTAATATACTATTGCTCGTTTACTAACCAAAAAATTAAAAAAAAAAAACAAAAAAAAAACACTAAAATAATGCATTATTGATTGCAACGTACTGTTATTTGATGTTTGCTTTCCCGTGACTGACTTCTGTTCCTCGTTATAACTGCAATATGAAATGACAGATGAGAAAGAGAAATTTTAGCTTACTTCAAAGTGGTAACGAAACAATTCAAGAGTGATCTTGCCTCTGATCGCCGTTCTGTTTGGCGAGTACATGTGAGTTGGAAAATGTGGCATTGTTCTTTCTTGCTACGCGATATCAAAGAAGTCAATACCGTATTGGAGGTTGTACTAGTTTGGCCACCGATATAATATATTTTGAATATTAGTCAATACTGGTGTACCATTTCGGATTTACCGTTATTTTATATATTTAATATATGTATATATACACGCACACGCACACAAACACATCTACACAGATAAATAAACATAGAGATACACAAACACACTCATGCAATTAATAGTAAAAAAAACTAAATTAAAAAAAAAAAAAAAAAAAACTAGTTTTTTAAGCCAATGTCAAACAATAAAAATAGTTAGTTTTTTAAGCCAATGCCAAACAAGTGAAATAAGCTGGCCAATACCAATTACCAAACGCAACATGAGTAAACCCAAAAAAAAAAAAAAAAAAAAAAAAAAAAAAAAAAAAAGAAGAAAAGAAAAGAAAAGAAAAGAAAAGGGGACAACGTCGTTCCCCTTCCCCTTGAAATCAAATATGTCTAATACCCTAACCACCCGAGTATTTGAGTGTTTCGGGGAGAAAGAAAGATGGGAAAAGAGAGAGACTTAGAGATCGTTAGAGGGAGAGTGAGAGACTGCAAGATCGGATCATGGGAGAAAGAGAGTTTGAGACAGAGAGAGAAAGCAAGATCGAGACAGAGAGAGAAAGCGAGATCGAAATCGAGATAAAGGGATGTCGAGAGAGGGGGAAGACAGACCGAGAACGAGAAGAGGTTTCCCTCTCGTGTAGCAGGTTTTGGTAAGTTTTGAAAATTTGAGAATTTTTTTTGGGATTTCTCTATCTTTACCCGGTATCCATTTACTGGCCGAAACAGCCGAATTTTGCCGGTATGGCCAGTACAGTCGATATTTTTTCCGGTATGAAACAAGGGGTAATCTGTATTGGTGCACTGGCCGGTACAGTATATACCAGTGGTACCGGCCAGTATGGTATGAAATTGACTTCCTTGTGTGAAACAACTAACTGCCTATGTTTTAACTTTTTTTGGTATACATCTTTGGTGATCAATGCGCCACCTTTTTGGACTACAATTAATTCTAAACTAATTTTTACAACTATCTTATAGGACAAATTATGACGAGTTATTTACTCCCTACGTCTCAATTTGTTTGTCATGTTTGAAAAGTTAAACTTTTTAAGGAAACACCATTTATTGTCTTGTCTGCCTTACAAAAATGTATAAGTTTTCAAACCTACCCTTAAGTAAATTTATCAGTTTTTATTTTTATTTTTTAAATAGTTATTTTTAATGAGGCAACTAAAAAGGTATCTCAATTAGATTAATTTTTTTTTTAATATTTGTTAGTTTTTTTTTTCAAATAGTTTTGAAAATAAATTAGGGGTATAATAGAAACTGTTGTTACGTGGCTTTTAATTTGGTCAAAGGAATTGACCAAGTCCTAGAACTTTCAGGACTATGTTTTGCCGACTTTGTGATATGCTCTTTATTAATATACCCTAGCCAACTTATACTTATATAAGTATATTTGCCATGCGGCAATTGAAGTAGTCAATGAGAAAAGGCAGCCGCATATTATTTAGAGTTCTAAGCCGTGCTTTGTTTTGAGAGAGAAATTTAGGTTTTCTCTAGTCACGTGCTTCTAGTAATTGAGAGCTCTTTTGGGTGTATTTGGGGTTTGGGTTTTGTGAGAGTGTTTTGGGTACTACCTTTGTAATCTCTTCCTTTTGTTAGTGAAACTTTCTCCTCGACGCCGCCTGTGGACGTAAGCCAAAAGCCGAATCACGTAAATTTTTGTGTTCCCGTGTGATTGTTTCTTTTGTCGTTCTCTTTCTATTTTGCATAAACCCACTGTTATTTGGATACACACACAACAAATTGATATTCATGCTTTTGCTATTCTTAACAAATTGGCATTAAAGCTTCCGCTTTTACAAAAAACTGGTATCAGAGCCTTGGGTTCTTTGTTTTAAGTTGAGATTGTTCATCAAATCTATTTTGTTGTGTTATTGGTTCACTTGGGTTTTTTGGTATGGCGACAAAGGTTTCGTCGGCAGCAAAATTTGAGATTGAAAAATTCAATGGGAAGAATGATTTTAGTTTATGGCGTGTGAAGATGCGTGCTTTGCTAGTGCAACAAGGATTGTGGAAAGCACTGAAGGGCAAAGATGCTTTGCCAACAACGTTATCAGATGAGGAAAAAGAAGATCTCTTGGAACGGGCACATAGTGCAATTCAATTGTCTCTTGCAGATGAGGTTCTAAGAGAAATTGTAGATGAAGATACAGCTACAGGATTATGGCTTAAGTTGGAAAGTTGATACATAACCGAGTCTCTTACAAATCGCTTGTATATGAAGCAGCGGTTATACACAATTTGTATGAAAGAAGGTACACCTATTTCTGATCATCTTAATGAATTTAATAGAATTGTTATTGATTTGAAAAATATTGAGTGCAAAGTAGAAGATGAAGATCAAGCCTTAATTTTATTATGCTCATTACCTCCTTCTTTTGATCACTTTGTCGATACCATGTTATATGATTTTGGTAGAGATTCTATCTCAATTGATGATGTCGAAGATGCATTGAACTCTAAGGAGTTAAAGAATAAGGTTTCTGAAAATTGGGGTGATAATCACGCTGACGGTCTTGTTGTTAGAGGTAGACCCAATGACAAAGGGTCTAATAGCAATAGAGGAAAATCTAGGTCAAAATCTAGATCTAGAAAGGGAAAGTGTCACTATTGTAAAAAGAATGGACACTGGAAAAAAGAGTGCAAGTTACTCAAAGAGAAAAAGGAGAAGGCTTCCAATACTACTGATACAGCTAGCGTTGCAGAAGTTAATTCTGAAGGTGAAGATTTACTTTTAACAGTATCTACTAGTCGCTCCGGTGATGCTTGGGTTCTTGATTTAGCTTGCTCCTATCATATGACTCCTAAAAAAGATTGGTTTACTACCTATCAGTCAATTAGTGGTGGTGAAGTTCTGATGGGAAATAATATGACCTGTAAGGTTCTAGGGATAGGAACTGTGAGAATTAAGATGTATGATGGTGTTGTTAGGACTTTGTCTAATGTTCGTCACGTGCCAGATTTAAAGAAAAATCTTTTGTCTTTGGGTATATTCGATTCTCAAAGGTATAAATACACCAGTGAAGGTGGAGTTTTGACAATCAGTAAGGGTGCTCTGGTTTTCATTAAAGGAAAAATGGTGATGGTCTCTATATGCTATAAGGAAGCACAATTGTAGGTTTTGCAGCAATATCTTCATCCTCAGATTCAGACTCAGATAATACTTACTTATGGCATATGAGATTGGGGCATATGAGTGAGGCAGGCATGTCAATATTAAGCAAACGAGGTTTGTTGAATGGTCAGAAAATTGGAAAGCTGGACTTTTGTGAACATTTTGTCTTTGGAAAGCAGTGCAGGGTCAAGTTCAGTATAGCTAATCATAGGACAAAGGGCACAGTAGATTATATCCATTCCGATCTTTGGGGTCCATCTCCTGTCTGTTCCAACCGTGGTTACCAATATTTGTTAACTTTCATTGATGACTATTCAAGGAAGGTTTGGGTATATTTTCTGAAAGATAAGAGTGATGTTTTTGTCACCTTCAAGCAATGGAAAACGCTTATTAAGAAGTAGACTGGTAAAAAGATTAAGCGTTTTAGGACAGATAATGGTTTGGAATATTACTCAGGTGAATTTGATGAGTTCTGCAAAAATGAAGGCATAGTGAGACACCGCACTGTTAGAGGAACACCGCAGCAGAATGGAGTTGCAGAACGTATGAACAGAACTCTATTGGAGAGGTATGCTCTCAAATTGTGGTTTGTCTAAGGACTTTTGGGCTGAGGCGATTAATATGGCTTGCTATTTATTTAATAGGTCTCCATCAACTGCCATTGAATGTAAGACTCCTTTTGAGGTATGGTCTGGTGCTCCTGCTGATAACTCTAATTTGAGAGTATTTGGTTGTCCCGCTTATGCTCATGTGAATGATGGCAAACTTGAGCCAAGGGCAAAGAAGTGCATATTCCTAGGCTATGCATCAGGGACAAAAGGTTATAGATTGTGGTGTAGAGATTCAAAATCCCCTAGATTAATTGTCAGCAGAGATGTGAAATTTGATGAGTCTGCTATCCTTGAACAAAAAAAGGAGAGTAATGGGGCAGTAAAAGACCACGGTGTCAGTAAGCAGGTGGAGCTTGAGATAGAAGCTTTGAATAGAGTGCATAATAGCACTTCAGTTCAGCCTATTCGAGATAAGGTGCATGATTCTACTAATGAAGTGGATGCATCACAGCAGCAACAACAATATAGAATAGCCACTGGTAGAGAGAGGAGACAGATTAAACCACCACAGAGGTTTGCTGAGGCAGATTTGGTTGCTTATGCATTGTCTGTGGCTGAGGTTATTGAGTATCACGAACCTTCCAATTATTGTGAAGCTGTCTCTAGTGAGAATTCAGCTTAGTGGAGTATTGCTATGAGTGAGGAGATTGAGTCTCTTCATAAGAATCAGACTTGGGAGCTAGTGAAACCACCTAAAAGCCAAAAGATTGTTGGTTGCAAATAGGTCTTCAAGAAAAAGGAAGGAACTACAGGGGTTGAAGCACCGAGGTTTAAGGCATGATTGGTTGCAAAGGGCTACAGTTAAAGAAAAGGTATAGACTTCAATGAAGTGTTCTCTCCTGTTGTGAGACATAGCTCTATTCATGTGATGCTTGCTATGGTTGCATTGTTTGACTTGGAATTAGAACAACTTGATGTCAAGACAGCTTTTTTGTATGGGGAGCTTGAAGAACAAATATATATGCATCAACCAGAGGGTTTTGTGATCCAAGGAAAAGAAGACCATGTTTGTTTGTTGAAAAAATCATTATATGGTTTGAAGTAATCTCCAAGGCAGTGGTATAAGCGGTTTGATACTTTCATAATTAGGCATGGTTACTCAAGAAGTGACTATGATAGTTGTGTGTATCATAGGAAGCTCTCAGATGGTTCTTTTGTCTACTTGTTGCTATATGTTGATGATATGCTCATTGCAGCTAAGAGTCTAGTAGAGGTAAACAAGCCAAAAACTTTGCTTAGTGGTGAATTTGAGATGAAAGATTTGGGTGCAGCTAAGAAGATTTTGGGAATGGAGATTCATAGAGATCGACAAGCTGGCAAGTTATTTCTATCACAAAAGAATTATATTGAGAAAGTACTTGAACGTTTCAATATGCAGCAATGTAAGCCAGTGAGTACTCTATTAGCAGAACATTTTAAGCTTTTAGCGGCTTTGTCACCAAAGTCTAAGGATGAAAAGGAGTACATGTCTCATGTCCCTTATGCTAGTGCAGTGGGTAACATAATGTATGCTATGGTATGCACTCGTCTAGATATTTCACATGCAATTAGTGTGGTTAGTAGATATATGGCTAATCCTGGTAAAGAACATTGGCAAGCTGTGAAATGGATTCTTCGATATTTGAGAGGTACTGCAAACATTGGTTTGGTATATGACAGGGCTTCTATTGATAATGGCAGTGTTATTGGATTTGTTGATTCTGATTTTGCTGGTGACTTGGATAAGAGGAAATCTCTGACAGGTTATGTTTTCACATTATTTGGTAGTGTCATCAATTGGAAAGCAACGTTACAATCAACAGTTGCTTTGTCTGCTACAGAGGTAGAGTATATGGCAGCAACAAAAGCAGTGAAGGAAGCTGTTTAGTTGAAGAGTTTGGTCGGTGATCTGGGTTTACAACAAGATGATTCTGTTGTATTTTGTGATAATCAGAGTGCCATACATTTGACTAAAAATCCGATGTATCGTGAGATATCTAAACACATTGCTGTCAAATATAACTTCATTCACGAGACTGTATCTGAGGGCATAGTTGCAGTTAGAAAGTTTGCTACAACAAATAATCCAGCAGATATGATGACCAAGCTGGTTCCTCTACACAAGTTCAAGCATTGCTTGGACTTGATTGGCATTTGCAGTTTGTGATAGCCCTTAAGGGCTTTGGTTTGGCGGTGGAGAAGTTTTGTATGTGGGGCTTGACCAAATTCAAGCCAAGGTGGAGATTTGTTGTTACGTGGCTTTTAATTTGGTCAAAGGAATTGACCAAGTCCTAGAACTTTTAGGACTATGTTTTGCTGACTTTGTGATATGCTCTTTATTAATATACCCTAGCCAACTTATACTTATATAAGTATATTTGTTATGTGGCAATTGAAATAGTCAGTGAGAAAAGGCAGCCGCATATTATTTAGAGTCCTAAGCCGTGCTTTGTTTTGAGAGAGAAATTTAGGTTTTCTCTAGTCACGTGTTTTTGGTGATTGAGAGCTCTTTTGGGTGTATTTGGGATTTGAGTTTTGTGAGAGTGTTTTGGGTACTACCTTTGTAATCTATTCCTTTTGTTAGTGAAACTTTCTCCTCGACGCCGCCCGTGGACGTAGGCCAAGCTGAACCACGTAAATTTTTGTGTTCCCGTGTGATTTTTTCTTTTGTCGTTCTCTTTCTATTTTGCATAAACCCACTGTTATTTGGATACACACATAACAAATTGATATTCATGCTTTTGCTATTCTCAACAAATTGGTATTAAAGCTTCTGCTTTTACGACAAAAACATTAGTAAATTAATGACTTTTATTTTTAGAAACAGGACAATATTTTGGGGCATCCCAAAATAGAATAGAGGACAAATAAATTGGGACGGGGGAGTATTACTTTTTACATGGACCAATAACATTTTTTTTTTCATCACTCATAATCAGCTACAATGAATAATTGTAAAAATGTGTGTAAAATTAGTTGTGACTAGAATTTTTTAAATGGACAAGACCCTCTCCATAATTTCAAAGTGATACCAAATAATTGAAAAGTGATTTGCACCTCCAATTGGTGTTCTGTTTGATGAGTACATGTGAGTCGGAACATAATGCCTTTTTATTTCTTGTTATGTGAAACAACTATCTACCTTTGTTTTGACTTTTTTGTGCGCGCGCCTGGGTGACCAAACCAATGCGCCACTTAATCCTAATAGGATTCTCTCCATTTCAATTCCTCTCAATTTTGTTCATTTCACAGTTAAAATTTTAATTTCAAAATCAAATATTGGACACAATTCCATGTCATTAAAATTTTAAATAACCTTGCAATCTGTACACATCCAGAGACGGAACTACACTTGGGCTTACGGGGCATGGCCCCCCTCAGATTTTGAAAAATTAACTAGTAGTATGTATAGGCTGTACAAAAATTCTAACTTTTGACCCTAAATTGTATATACTTGCCCCCCTCCCCAAATATTTTTACAAATTGAACCATGAAATTTCCCAAATTGCTTTAATCAAACCACCCTTTTGCTGCATTGCCCCAAAAATATCAAGAAAATCCATTAGAGAAACCAACAAAACAATTCATAAACCTAAATAATTAGAAAAACCTTTAGACAATCACAAATCCAGTATAGAAAAAAAAAAAAAAAAAAAAAAAAAAAAAAAAAACCTACAAGATAAGTAAAAAATGACAAATCCTTAGCAAAACAATCCTTTAGTGCAGCACCACCACCATCATCTTCTTTTCTGGCTGGCTGCATCTTTGCTACTTTCTTTTTTTTCTATTTTTTTTTCTTATTTCACAACCTTTAGACTTCAGTGCATGCCTTCTCTCTATTTTGCAAAATGATGATGCAGCTTGGAGATTGTGGCAAAGATGGCTACAGCTCATTATGGTTCTTGTAGCCAACATATAGCTACGTCCACTTAATTGTTTCTTCTGTTTTTTGGTCTGATCATATGGTATATACTACTTTATATTCATAAAGACATCTTAAAATGAATGTAATAGTATACTATCCTATATCCATTAATTTTGTTGTAACTTTATTGTGTTAATAAATTACTAATAATAATATTGACTTTACCTCGTGGGTTTTTTTTTTTTTTAATTTAAACTTTAAACTAAAGAAATAAATATCAGAAAGAAAATTAAAAAATATATATATTAATTTTTATAGAGGTTAAAGATTCTTGACTTTGCAAGTCAAAAAATAATTTGAATAGATACATAGGATAAATTCCTAAAAACTAATATTAGAATACATCTACAAATATGATATTAAGATGTGTATGCATTTTTTTGGTCGGCTAAAATCAACACTTGCGAAACTTTTTTTTGGTTATGCTTCCCCCCCCCCCCCCCCCCTCCCCCACCCAGGTTCAAATCCTTGTTCCGTCTCTGTACACATCTAAAATTTCAAAATTTAATATGAACAATGAAATAAAACCATTTTAAATGAAAAGGATCCTTTTCCCACCCAAACTTGGTCAAAATATTTCAATGATCATGGCTGTTCCAGGCATTCTTTTTCTAGGAAAGCAATAAAACAAATTAAGTAATTCAAAAAAAAAAAAAAAAGGTATTTTTTTTTAAGAAATAGAGCGGCAAAAGAAAATTGTATTTTTGTGTATGCTAACTATACAAATAGAGGTATATATTTATAAGCACACCTACGAGTGATGAAGTAGAAATAGAAGTATTACACAAGTAATGATAATGGGTTTGGGTCTTTGAGTTCTCAATTAACTTAATTAGGCCTTTGAGACTATAATTAACTAAACTACATATTAATTACTCTAAGAGCATCTTGAGCAGCTTCTCAAAATTTTTGTACTATTTAGAGAGTGAACAGTTATATTTAATTTTTATCTACGTATTTTTTCAAATACACTTTCCAACAGACTCTTTATCCTTTCTTTATCTTATTTAAATATTATTTCTTTATTCTTTTTTTATTATTTCTTTAATCTTTTTTATTCTTTTTAAAAAAAATTTCCTTATTCTTTTTTTTTTTTTTTAATTTTTCCATTATTCTTTGTTTTATTTTTTAAGAAGTATTACAGTCACAACATTTTTACAATAAATTTTAGGTAGTAAGTTGTTACTAGTTTTAATTTGAACCCACCACTTAAATTATTATTATTTTTAGTAGTAACTACCGATAACAACTTACTATTTAAAATTTTTTGTGAAAAGTTATAAAAATATTGTGACATAAGATTTCACTTTTTTTTTTATATAATTTTTTTCCATCTTTTTTTTTTTTTTTTCATCCATACAGTTCACTTTCTAGAATCATCGCTATCTTTCTTTTCTTTTTTAATCTTTTTCCTTCTTGTTTTTTCTCCTTAACACATGTTCCCCTCTCTTCTCCTATGTATCTACATTTTTGTTTCAACTCCACAGATGTACCGCTCTCTTTTGACTTCTTTTCTATGTCTACATTTCTCTTTTTATTTTCTTTCCTCTTCATCTCACTTCACACACACACAGCCGGCCACGTTCTTTTGACTTCCCCTTCATGTCTACATTTCTATTTTTATTTTCTTTTCCCTTCATCCACTTCACACACACACAACTAGCAGAGAGAGTTGGCCTTTGTCTAACTTTGCTCTTTGATGAGAGAGAGAGAGAGAGAGAGAGAGAGAGAGAGAGAGAGAGAGAGAGAGAGAGAACTGTTCGGAGAGTGAACAGTTATATTTACTTTTACTTACCTATTTTTTTCTAAATACACTTTCTAACAGACTCTCTATCGTTTCTTTATTTCATTTAAATATTATTTATTCATTCTTTTTTTTATTATTTCTTTAATCTTTTTTTATTCTTTTTTAAAAAAATTTCCTTATTCTTTTTTTAATTTTTTCCCTTATTCTTTATTTTATTTTTTAAGAAGTATTACGATCACAACATTTTCACAACAAATTTTAGGTAGTAAGTTGTTACTGGTTTTAATTTGAACTCACCACTTAAATTATTTTATTTTATTTTTTTTAGTAATAACTGTCGATAACAACCTACTATTTAGAATTTTTTGTTAAAAGTTATAAAAATATTGTGACATAAGATTTCTCTCTCTTTTTTTTTATATAATTTTTTTCCATCTTTTTTTTTTTTTTTTCATCCATACATTTCACTTTCTAGAATCATCGTTATCTTTCTTTTCTTTGCTTTTCTTTTTTTAATATTTTTTCCTTCTTGTTTTTTCTCCTTCACTCATGTACCCTTCTCTTCTCCTATGTATCTACATTTTTGTTTCTCCTCCACACATGTATTGCACTCTTTTGACTTCTTCTCCATGTCTGTATTTCTCTTTTTATTTTCTTTCCTCTTCATCTCACTTCACACACACACACACACACACACACACACACACACACAGAGCCAGCCACGTTCTTCTAACTTTCCCTTCGTGTCTACATTTCTGTTTTTCTTTTCTTTTCTCTTCATCTAATTCACACACACACAACTAGCAGAGAGAGTTGGCCTTGTCTAACTTTGCTTTTTGATGAGAGAGAGAGAGAGAGAGAGAGAGAGAGAGAGAGAACTGTTTGGAGAGTGAATGGTTATATTTACTTTTTACTTACCTATTTTTTTTAAAATACATTTTCTAACAGACTCTCTATCATTTCTCTATCTCATTTAAATATTATTTCTTCATTCTTTTTTTATTATTTCTTTAATCTTTTTTTAATTATTTTTTTAAAAAAAAATTCCTTATTCTTTTTTAATTTTTCCCTTATTCTTTTTTTTTTTTAAGAAGTATTACGGTCACAACATTTTCACAACAAATTTTCGGTAGTAAGTTGTTACTGGTTTTAATTTGAACACACCACTTAAATTATTTTATTTTATTTTATTTAGTAGTAACTGCCGATAACAACTTACTATTTAGAATTTTTTGTGAAAAGTTATAAAAATATTGTGACATAAGATTTCTCTCTTTTTTTTATATAGTTTTTTTCCATCTTTTTTTTTGTTTCATCCATACATTTCACTTTCTAGAATCATCGTTATCTTTCTTTTCTTTTCTTTTTTATAATCTTTTTTCCTTCTTGTTTTTTCTCCTTCACATATGTACCCTTCTCTTCTCCTATGTATCTACATTTTTGTTTCTCCTCCACACATGTACTGCACTCTTTTGACTTCTTCTCTATGTCTATATTTCTCTTTTTATTTTCTTTCCTCTTCATCTCACTTCACACACACACACACACACACACACACACACACACACGTAGCCGGCCACGTTCTTCTGACTTCCCCTTCTTGTCTACATTTCTGTTTTTCTTTTCTTTTCTCTTCATCCACTTCACACACACACACAACTAGCAGAGAGAGTTGGCCTTTGTCTAACTTTGTTTTTTGATGAGAGAGAGAGAGAGAGAGAGAGAGAGAGAGAGAGAGAGAGAATTCATCTTATAATCAACCAGGAGATTATTTTAAGAGAAAAAAATGTTTGGAGTTGCTACAGTAATTGCTACAGTCTTTCCTCTTCAAGAGGGCTACTGTAGCAACTCTAAAAAAAAAAAAAAAAAATCTATAGTTAGAGAGACTGTTGGAGAGTGTTTTTGGTGTGTTTGCTCTCCAAAAAAGGCTTTAGAGAGCCTATTGGAGATGCTCTAACATGCCTCCTCAAACTGAAGGTGATAGTTTAGAGAGGAACTTGAGTTTGGTGACAAGGGTACTAAACAGTTTGGTTAAGACATCAGCCAGTTGCATAGTGGAATGAACAAGACAAAGATGAAGTGATGACACAAATGACAATTAATCTCAATATGTTTTCTGTGCTCATGAAATACGTCATTGTGAACAATTCGAATAACACTCTGATTATCACAATTAAGAATGGCAACAAAATAGGGTGGGATCGAATCACAAGGACATTGTCCTTGCCTAAAGGCAGGCAAAACCCGCACAAGGCAAGAGCGGGTTAGGTTGGGTTCTTGGCAAATTGGAAGTGTTTTTCCATCCTTAGTCATGATTATGCTAAGAGAAAAGAAAAACAAGTGTTTTGGGGGATGATAATGGAATATGTACACAATATATATATACACATACACATTCGGTGTGAGGTGGGGCAAGTAAAACCTATCTTCGTCCCATCATCTATTTAAGATAGTTAAGGTAGCATGTTAAAGTGCACCAAGGCCATGCAGTGATCAACATAACTTGAGAAGCTTAAAGGTGGTGCCAACAAGCACATAATACTCAACCTAAGTGTTGAAGTGAGTTGCAACAAACTATATATTACTACTCCGAGAAATGAGAAAATCGCCTAGAAGAAAGCAATATTAATTAGTGGAAAATTTTCCATGTCTAATATACATTTAAAAAAAAAAAAAAAAATCAAAATCAAGAGAAGATTTGGATGAGAAAGGAAGACCATGAAAGAGCTTGCCCTTTGAAGGACACAAAAGGCAATGGCATAATGCACAAAGTGGGATATTCTCATGAATTGACAAACTAGGTTTACATCGTAAGAAATGATCTAGTCAAGTGAAACTCCTAACCAACTGACAATAAAGAGAAACATCTTATTGAGACTCACCATTTGTGACTTGGAGTTTGACATTGGCTTCCAGCGGGCTAACAGCTGTCTTGCAATGAGTGAAGCCAACACAAGACAGGATTAAAGGCGTGCTTGGCTCAAGAGAGAGAAAGAGCCCTCCGGAGTAGAGAAGACCTCAATGCTAAGAAAATAGCTAAGGGCGTCTAGATCCTTCATTTTTTTTTTTTTTTTTAAATGCTGGTTGAGGTAATGTCTGGAGTATAAGAATACCACGCACATCATCTATATATAGTAATAATCATCTCATCCACGTAAAGTAAGAGAAGAATAATAGTATAATACTAGTCTCAGTGGGGCAAATGAACAAGGTAAAGTCATATGAGCTTGAGGTGGATTCCAATGGGGCGATGGTGCTACTTAACTTGGCAAACCAAGCTTGCGGGGCTTGTTTGAGCCTATAAAGAGCACGGTAGAGACAACGAACTTTATTGTTCAAAAGCCTTCCTCATTGTAATGACATTATATTCTTCATTCTTGTACCGCTTTTGACCATTATTATTGACCTCACCCTCTTGAACGCGAAACTAGATCCTTCATTTTTTTTTTAAATGCTGGTTGAGGTAATGTCTGGAGTATAAGAATACCACGCACATCATCTATATATAGTAATAATCATCTCATCCACGTAAAGTAAGAGAAGAATAATAGTATAATACTAGTCTCAGTGGGGCAAATGAATAAGGTAAAGTCATATGAGCTTGAGGTGGATTCCAATGGGGCGATGGTGCTACTTAACTTGGCAAACCAAGCTTGCGGGGCTTGTTTGAGCCTATAAAGAGCACGGTAGAGACAACAAACTTTATTGTTCAAAAGTCTTCCTCATTGTAATGACATTATATTCTTCATTCTTGTACCGCTTTTGACCATTATTATTGACCTCACCCTCTTGAACGCGAAACAATTTATCTCTATCATAACCTTTTGTGCTTCCTCGCTTTCAACCACGCATGGGATCCTCTTTCATCCACATTCTTTCCCCAACAAAACCTTGCTTGCCCTCTTTTTCTTGACCATTCAGTGTTTTTCGACCCCACACCATTGCCACAAAAAAGAATCAAAGCAACACATAAACAGTACTATTCAAAGTCAAATCTATTACGGGGAATTAGAATTATGAAAGAAGAGAGAGAGAGAGAGTAAAATGTATTAAACAGTCACTTTAACATTTTTTTTTTTTTTTTAAATGAAGATTGGTAACTAGTGGAATGTAGGTTGATTTTTATATGCGAATAGCCAAATTTGATTAAAAAATTATCTAGAGTACCTAATGGGAATGTTTAATGAAAATAGGCTATGTACATGATCAGTTGGTTTGAGGAGCCCATTATTAATTTACAATGCCAAATCACTAACTTGTAGTTGCAATAGGCCAAGAAAGAGAATATATAGCTTACGTCTGGTAAAAACTTTTACTTTTGTCCCATTTTTTTTTTTTTTTAGATTAACAAAACTAGCTTGTTTATGAATAAGTTAAACCTTTTTTTTTTCACACATTTAAATATAAAAAATACCAAAAACTATATCTTTTGTTTTAAATTTGACAAGAAACAATATATATATATATATATATATATTTGTTTTGTTGACAAACGGACCTATAGTTTCATAGTTTTTCCATTTTTTTGGGTCACCCCTAATATCTAATTAGTACAAAAAAGAGCTCCATTTACAATATTTTCATAACAAATCTTAGTTAAAAATTTGTTACTAGTTCTAATTTAAATCAATCACTTAAATAGTTAAATTACTTTGTTGTCTACCAATAATAGCCATTTATAACTTGTCACTTAGAATTTATTAGGAAAATGTTGTATAAATAGCATTTTTCAGTGTTTAATGGTTGATGCCCAAAATTGCTACACATGACATGAATAGGTGACAATTTCTAGCTAATACCCAGATCACACAAGGCATTCATTATTACCTGAAACTTGGGTCGTACCCTTTTATGGGCCACTGTATCGATGGAAAGCCCAAACAAGCCACTTTGGGGTTGATATCATACCAAAACCCACCAGCCAAACTCATGGGTTTACTCATAACACACACTAATTAGAACTCTTAAGCCCCAACAAAGGGATGGAAGTTGGGCTTGCTGCCATGTGAATAAAATGTGTGGCTCATAAAATTTACGGATAAGATTCAAGATGGAAGAACGAAGCTTTTAAAACAATAAAACTTATATGGGTTAATCGGCACCAAACTCATAAATAGAAAGTGCCCACGAAGCCCAAAGTTACCATGGGGGAGGGAGGAGGAGTAGGTGTGACCCACTAAACATAGTGGATAGAATGGACATAGCCCATTGACCACATGCTCAAAATATGACCAAATTTGGTTACAAATTGGTTTGAAAGTTTGAAATTATCTTTTCCAACCCATTACGTAACGATTGATAAGACTAAAAACATGTGTTATTTATGAATAATGTTATATCCATAACACTTTTATAACAAATCTTAGGTAACAAGTTATTATTAGTTCTAATATGATTTCACCATTAACATCACCTTTTTATTCATTAATAACAGCTTATCACGTAAGACATGTTGAGAAAATGTTGTAAACCTAACATTACTTACTATTTAAATGAGTCCCATATATCATTAAAAAAGTCAAGTGACTAAAATTAAGCATAAATAGTCTTTTCAATTGTCATATTATGGGTTGAAACAAGATAAAATGTGTGAGTGAACTTATATAGGTTGGCACCAAACTCATAAATAGAAAGTGCGAGCAAAGCCCAAAGTTAACATGGGGGAGGGAGGAGGAGTAGGTGTGACCCACTAAACATAGTGGATAGAATGGATATGTCCCATTGACCACATGCTCAAAATATGACCAAGTTTGGTTACAAATTGGTCTAAAAGTTTGAAATTATCTTTTCCAACCTACTACTTAATGATTGATAAGACTAAAAACGTGTGTTTTTTTATGAATAATGTTATGTCTATAATATTTTTATAACAAATCTTAGATAGCAAGTTATTATTGGTTCTAATATGATCTCACCATTAGCATCAATTTTTTACTAATTAATAATAGCTTATCATGTAGAACATGTTGAGAAAATGTTGTAAACCTACCATTCCTCATTATTTAAATGAGTCACATGTCTCATTAAAAAAGTCAAGTGACATGGATAGTCTTTTCAATCGTTGTATCATGGGTTGAAGCAAGATAGAAAGTGCAAGCAAACTTATATGGATTGGCACAAAACTCACAAATAGAAAGTGCGATCGAAGCCCAAAGTTACCATTGGGGAGGGAGGAGGAGTAGGTGTGACCCACTAAGAGCATCTTCAGCAGCCTTTCTAAATTTTTGTATTGTTTGGAGAGTGAACAATTCATTTTACCTTTTAGCTACTCACTTTTTCAAATACACTTTTCAACAGATTCTCTATCTCATTTAAATATTATTTTTTCATTCATTCTTTATTCTTTCTATATTCATTCCCAACAATTATATTTTTTAATAAAATGTGTTATATTCATAACATTTTTCGCAATACTTTCACAAGAATCACATTAAAATCTTATGTGGAAAGTTGTTACTAGTTCTAATTTAAACCCACTGTTGAAATTATTTTTTTTCTCACCAATATTAGCTAATTACTTAAAATTTATTGTGAAAATATTGTGAGAATATTTCTAAATGGTCATTTCTTATTTTTTTTTCCTTTCTTTCAGCCATACGTTTCCTTTTTCTTTTTCTTTTTCTTTTTCTTTTTCTTTTTTTTTTCTTTTTTTTTTCTCTTGGTTTTTTCTCCACCACACACGTATCCCACTATCCCCATCTACCCTTCTTTTTCTTTTTCTATTTCTAGTTCTTTCCGGATCACTTGTGTGGTAGCCTCCAGAACAACAACATATCTTCACTTCTTCCTCTTTGTTTCTTTCTACACACACACACACACACACACACACACACACACACAAATTTCTCTCCCTCTATCTCACACAAACAAATTCTCTCTCATACATACATAAATCACTGTCAGAGAAGTGGAGATCGGCGTTCTACATGGTTTTTTTTTTTTTTTTTTTTTTTCATGGTTTCATAAGTTTTATTTTATTGCTCAAATTTCATTAGGCTTATGAGAAATATTGTTTTTGTGTTTCAAATCTTTCAATTGGGTTTTGTGATTTTGTTTTGATTGCGGTATATTACTGTTGAGATAGAGAAGCACGAGAGAGTGAAGAACAAAAGAGAAAAGGAATAAGAGAGAAATAATTTTTTTTTATTCAACTGGGTAATATTTTAAGGGAGGATATTGTTTAGAGGAGCTACAATGATTGCTACAATGCTCTCCATTCCTGGAGAGCTACTGTAGCAAATCTATAAAAAAAAATGGAGATGCCAAGTTTGTTGGAGGAGTGATTTTGTGTGAACAGTGACTTTTGCTCTCCAAAATTTAGATAAAGCTAGCCTGTTGGAGATGCTCTAAACATAGTGGATAGAATGGATATGGCCCATTGACTACATGCTCAAAATATGACCAAGTTTGGTTATAAATCGGTTTGAAATTTTGAAATTATCTTTTCCAACCCATTACGTAAGGATTGATAAAACTAAAAATGTGTGTTATTTATGAATAATGTTATGCCCATAACATTTTTATAACAAATCTTAGGTGGTAAGTTATTATTGGTTCTAATATGATCTCACTATTAGCATCACTTTTTTACTCAATAATAACAACTTATCACACAGGACATGTTGAGAAAATGTTATAAACTTATCATTACTCATTATTTAAATGAGTCACATGTCTCATTAAAAAAGTCAAGCGACTAAAATTAAGCATGGATATCATGGGTTAAAGCAAGATAGCTCCAAACTAGTTTGGAGCTAAAAATTTTCCCACAAAATATACACAAACCACCACCTTCCTTCCTACTAAAACTGTGCCGAAAAACTGATATCTATAACAGAAAAGGTTTCTCTCCAAATTATTTAGGAGAGAAACCCTTCAAACTCATCTATATCGTTTTGGACAAAGTTTAGATACAAAATTGGTTGTAGCCTTAGGCTACAACTTTACTCAATATATTTTTATGAGGGTGAATTTTAATAAATCCACCATTGGATTATATATTTTTCTTATATCCTCCACGCTTACAAAATTTCTAGAAAATTAAAAATCAATAACTATGTCATCAATAAATTATTTTAATTGCAAATTTTTTTAGTTTAAATTATGCATAAAATATAAGCTTATAGATCATATATTAAATAATGTAGAATCAAGCAAACGAAATGCCCCCTAAATAATGATAGATTTGTTGACAATGGTTCTTAACTCAAGCTGGACTCTTAAATTGATGATGCTGCATTTTTCCTTGGATGCCATAATGTGGTCTTTGTGAGTTTTATTGGTTGCAAACTTCAGATTTATGAAATTCAAATATGTAAAAACTACTTTATGTTGCTATGGATTTTTGTAATTGTTTAGTAGTTATTCATAGGCAGTTGTGGTTTTATTTGTTTTGAAATGTATAAGCACAACTTTTACTCAAAATTCATTTTAAATTACTATTATACCCTCAATTGTTTTTTTTAGTTTGGAATGATGTTAGGTAAATATTAATGGTGTTTAAGAGGATTCATAGAATCGATAACTAAGGCTATGTTTGGTTTTAGCATTGCTCAAAACTCTAACCTATATCTCATATCCCATTCTCTTTCTCTTAACTCTTCTCCAATTGTGTTTGCTAAAAAATTTGGATGTGGTTTTCAGCTAAAACACACATCTTTAACTCAAAATAGTGGACCCCACAAGCTAAAAGTAGTTAGAACGGTTCTATACCTCAATCTCTGTGTTCTTTTCTCTCTCCCTCACTTGTCTTCCATTTTTTTTTTTTTTTTTTTGTCTCTCACACTCCTCTTCCTCTTTCATTTCTCTCTTCCCCACTCATCAAAGAAAGAACAATAACATCTCACAAGTCTCTAGCTTCATTCTCCTAAGCTAATTCAAGTGACTACCCCATATTGGTTCTCTCTCTCTCTCTCTCTCTCTCTCTCTCTCTCTCTCTCTCTCTCTCTCAATTGTTGCTTCTAGATCCACCCATTTAGTTAGATATTGTGTTTGATATGTAACATAGCCTAAAATTTCCTATTTTATGTGGGAAGTGTGTGTGTTATGTTTTAACTATTAATATTATTTTATTACATATACCACACTTGCATCAAATAATTTCTCACCCAATCCCTATCAAATACCCATTTGGTCCCATTTACATTGAACCCAAAGGTATGATATTCTTGTGAGCCTATGAGATTAATTTCTTGATGGTGGTTGTGGAAAAAATAAAATACAATGCTTTTCCTTTTCCACTAAAAAATAGACACCTAAATATTTAGGCTGTGTTTAGTTTTGGTGAAAGGACCTTATGGGTGTTTGTTTGGACTGGAAAACCTTGTCAAACTAAAATCAATTTATAGTTGATTGTAAAATATGGCCGGGTATGGTGTACAATATTTTGCACTTTCATTTTCCCTTCTTTCATTTTAAATTTAAACCTCTCATTCATTCATGAGAGAGAGAGAGAAGACTAGAGAGCACCAGCCACCCATCTCACTGTCGTTTGTGGCCGTCGTCCTCACTGTCAATCAAGGTAAGGTCTCTTTCTCCCTTTTCCTCCTCTCTTTCTCTCTCTTTCCCTCAGAATGATCTAACCTCTATGTGTGTGTGTGTGTGATGAACCAATCAACATCAATCGGTAGTTGGCGACAGTGGTTTGGTCCGATTTAGGTTTTGGCTGAGTTTTGGTTAGGTGGTTGGCTGGGTTTAGATTAGCATGGATGGGTGGTTCGCATGAGGCTTTGAGTTTTTCTGTGGTGGTTGCTAGGTTTTTGTGGGGTGGTTGTCGGAATATATAAATATTTTCCGGCAAAAATTTTATGTGCAAGACAAATACTGGAAACCATTGTCCAACATATTTTATAGAATACAACCAAACACTTGAAAATATTTTATACCCGAAAAACATTTTATGTTAGTTCAAACACAGCCTTAATGTATGGCTTGGAAACCAATGACTAATACACGATAGATCCTAGAGTCCCATATCATTCGAATTTAATTAGCTCGTGACAAGAACATTATTGGAATTTGAACGATATTAGAAATACTATAAGTTTTATTATATAAATAAATCTTACAAACTGAAGTGTCACTGATTATTAAAAAAAAATATTTATATTTTATTGAAGCATCACCAATAAGATTATAGCATCATGTCTCTGCATCAAGCTCCAGCACAAGGTCATGGGGTCCCAAAATAGAGGCAAACGTTACTCCCTTGCGCTGAGGAAGCTGATTGATCTTGCTTGACTCCTCCTCAGTCAAGGACCAATCAAAGATCTGAAGGTTCTCATTCATCCTTTTCTTGTTAAAGCTCTTTGGAACCAAACTCACCCCCTGCTCGTACACCCATCTCAAAGAAATCTGCAAAGCATGCACTAATAATCAAGTAATCTGAGTAATTGTTGTGCCCCACCTAAGCTTTGAAACTTAGTGATATTGCCTAATTTTCTCATAAAGGAGAACCTGAGTTCAAATATCTCGTTCTTTCCACTTCTCAATCTATTGTTTTGAAAAATATGTTTTGACTAGCTTAATATTAAAAGTATTTCTTTAATGTTGCAGTAGAAATCTTTTTTCCACACTTATCATGGGTCATAAAAAGTAAAACAAGTTTTCTAATGGTGTTAGATAAATATAAAAAATCAAAATTTCCAGGGAAAAACAAAGTTTATACCTGGGCAGTAGTTTTTCCATGTGCCTTAGCAATCTCTTCCAGGACATCACACTCTACAATCCTATTGTCTCCCCATTTAGTCCCATTTGCACCCAATGGTGAGTAAGCGGTAATATGAATATCCTTTGCCTCACAGAACTCCTTCAATTTCTTCTGCTGCCAAAGTGGGTTCATCTCGACCTATAAAAAGTAATCATGCACGCCACCAGAATTGGAATTCTCAGTTTATTTTTTAATGAAGTGGAACCTCATCAAGGCAGAACCCTTTAGACCCATCCTTGTTGAGTAAACCATAGTAAGTTGGAATTCTCATTATGATTCAAGTGATATGATATTTGACACATTTGTTACAAGTTTTACTCACTTGATTGACAGCCGGAGGAATTTTGGCGACTGAAAGAAGCTCCTCCAGCTTCTTACAAGAGAAATTGCTGACACCAATGGCCTTAGTGAGGCCAAGATTCTTACATTCTTCCATGCCTTCCCAGACAGACTTGATATCTAAGGGAAATGCTTGTTCCTTTGCAATGGGCATTTGACGCACGTCTTGGCTCAATTTTAAGGGCCAATGTATTATATACATATCCAGGTAGTCCAACTTAAGGTTGCTGTATGTAAGAGTATTAGCATACTGGTTCTTAAAAAATTTGTCATTTTACACTCAAAAATTATTTTATCATACCATTTCACAACTCACCTAACATCCATTTTTTACAACTATCCAATCAAATAAAATTATTGCCTCTGAAATTGATGAATTAAAATTGTAAAAAACAACGAAATATCATGAAATTGATGAATTAAAATTATTTTTGAAGCAAACTGTCCTAATTCCTAAGTAATCCTGACGAGTCAACCCAGTCAAGCCATAGTTTAATAGTTTAGGATCTCAAGTTTTGTGGCCAATATTTGCTCAAACATTACCCTGAAAAAAAAAATTATCCTAGTACTATATTTGATATAGAAAAACAGATTAAAAAAATAGAGAATTAGAAAGTTCATCAAAAAATAGAGAATTAGAAAGAAGACAAAGACTAGTACTTTTCTAATCATGTATTCCTTTTATAGTGCTTTCTCTAGACATTAATTAAAGAAAACAATCGATACCTTAAACTCATCTTGATTGCTGGCACCACAAGATCTCTCCCAGCAAAGCTAGCCCATAGCTTGGAAGTGATGAAGAGCTCGTCCCTAGACTTAATAAGGCCCAGACTTAGAGCTTGGGCTATTGCTTCTCCTAGAGGCTTCTCAGACCCGTATGCATAGGCTGTGTCAAAGTGGCGATAGCCTGCTTTGATTGCTTCTATGATTGCAGCTTTCGCTGTTTCAGGATCTACAGGAGGGTACGATGATGTTCCCATGCCTATAACAGGCATTTTAAGATCACAAGAGGAGCTTAGACTTACCTCAGGAACCAGAGCCATTTTCCTAACTCCCAACTACTTTCTCGCTCTCGCGTTGTAATTTGTATACCAATCCTTCGTCCTATTTATAGGGAACAACAGTTAACATACTAAATTTTCCCCATATATATATATATATATTTTTAATGAGAGAGGCTTGCATCTGATGGCTAGTTTCATTGGACACGCTAAGATACAGATACATATCAAAAACTAAATACCTGTTCGTATATACCCCTCCCCCCCTTTTTTTTAACAACTAAGTTGATAAGTTCTTATTCTTCTTCTAGAAAGCATGTGGACACTTAGTATATGTTTGGGTATTGAGTTTTGCGTCCACGTCTGGGTGCAAAACACGTTTCAGCTTTTTTTTTTTTTTTTTTTTTTTCAGCAGCAAAGGTTGACTATTTACCATGAACAGTATATTTATGTACGGTTCACAAATTCACAAATATCACTTTTAACAATTTTTTCATTAAAAATAGGTCATACGATATTATTTACACATTTAAAAATTATTTTATTACAATATTTTCAATTTTCAACTTTTAATTTTAGCAAAATAAATTCTATCCAAACAAATCCTAAATATCAAATTCTTCACGAGCTCAGTAGCCTGTTTATTCCTGGAAAAAAAGTATATATATATATATATATATATATTTATGATTTAGTAGGGAATTTCAACGAGTCCTGCTTGGTTTGTGTAAATTTTTCAAAGTTTTGGACCTGAAAATGATTGATTTGCGTACGTTGTCTGATTCTTTGAATTCGTTAACGATTCTTTTGAATTGAATAATGAGGCAATTTTTTTTCTTGATAGTAATGAATAAAGAGGTAATGAATAAAGGCAGGAGTGGACATTTTGGACCCTCTAGATGGCATTATTAGATTGACCGTGGAATTTGATGCACTGCCCTTAATTAATGCAAATAATAATAATAATAACCAACAACCTAAGCTCAAACTGAGGAGGTTGTATATTTCCGTTTCATACATCCTCTTTCTCACATGAGGCTAGATTCACTACTCACAAGAACAGTTGCACTTGTCAGAAGTTTTAGCAAAATTTGTGGAAATAGGTATCCGTTTAGATACACGTCCACATCCCTGTGCTTCTACATTTCACGTTTTCTTATTTTTCTTTTTATTTTTACTTTTTGAAAAGAGTGTTAACTGAGTTCCAATAAGTCCCATGTGCTGTTCACGGAATCCAAAAATTTTTTTTTCTAACAAAACTTTCATTAAAAATTATTTTGTTAAAGTGTTTTCAGTTTTTAGCAGTATCCAAATGAACCCTAAGGGTCCGTTTGGATACAGCTTATTGTTGCTGAAAGTTGCTGAAAATTGATTGTTACTGAAAACACTGTAGCAAAATAATTTTTAAATGTGTGAATAGTATCGTGAGACCCATTTTTAATATTTTTTAATATGTGAACAGTGCATGAACAGTGCCACACTGTTCATGCACAGTAAATTTTGTCTCCCAAAAGTCAATAACTCCGGCCAAAAAAAAAAAAAAACTGAGAACACAGTTGTGGAAACGCACCGCAACTTAACCCAGTATCAAAACTGACACTGGATATAGGGCAAAACTTAGGTACAATTCCTTAGGTACAGTACCTTAAGTTTCTTACTTAAAATTTTGACATCTGTCCAATTTAACAACCTAGACAAACCCCAAATAAACGACGTTAAAACTATTTTTTTTTTTCCTTCTTCCTTTTTTTTCCTGTATGGCAACTGCAAGAGAAAATCAAACCAAAAAATGTAGAACCAAATAGGAAAGATCAAAAAATCAAAAAATAAAAGCCAGATCTACTAGGTTTCAAACCAAAAAACGGACCCTTCTCCCTCATTTTCTTAGTAACCAAACAGGAAAGATTAAAAAATAAAAGCCAAATTTACTGGGTTTCAAACCAAAAAAGGACTCTTCTCTCTCATTTTCTCAGTAACCAAATAGGAAATATCAAAAACTAAAAGCCAGATCTACTAGGTTTCAAACCAAAAAACGGACGCTTTCGAGCTATACCCGAAACTTCCACACTCTTAACATCAACAAAGCCATTGTCACAGCCTCTTTCATTAATTTGTCCAAAGAGAGAGAGAGAGAGAGAGAGAGAATCATAGATCAGAAAAAAAGAAAGAATCATAGATCAGAAAAGAAGAGAGGAATGAGATACACATACATACACACACCGAGAGAGAGAGAGAGAGAGAGAGAGAGACGAGATTTTTTTTTTTTTTTTTTTTTTTTGGGTTTTGGGTTTGTAAGGGAAGGGTCAGATATGAGATATTCTTTTCTTTTTTTTCTTTTTTCTTTTTTTGGGTTTTGGGTTTGGAAGAGAAGGATCATGGATGGTTTGGAAGAGAAAGGTTTTGGGTTTGGAAGATAAGTGTACAGGAAAATGAAGGAAGAAGGAAAAAAAGAAAAAGAAATTTTAGTTTTAACGCTGTAGACGACTAAATTTCTCGGTTCGAAATAAATCAAACAAGTAAAATAGTTGCACAAATGCGAATTTGTATTGATGATCGTGGTATAATTCTCTGTGTTTACAAAAGAGTGATCCTCTGATTCGATTCTCCTTGCAAGACTTATTGATTTGGATTTGTGGTAATGTGATTGTGACTTGAACACAAAATATCCTTCAATTTGGTTGAGGGATGGATCGAAGATTGCTAAAATAGAATTACAATGAATCTCTGGCTATGAGCTTGTTAGAAATCCTTTGTTCTTCCCGTTCTTCGTGTTCTTCGTGTTCTTGGATTTCTGGTGGAAGTTCTTCGGGGCTTTAGAGGCTTGAATCCGTAGAGCTTTACTGATTTGTGGTTTGTTGATGTTTTCGGACACTTTAGGCTTGATTCCCGCGGACTTTTGGATCTAGGCGGATGATTTTGATGATTTCTCTTCGAATGTTCTTCTTATTCGAAGGTTGAAGTTCTTGAAGTTCTTGGAGGCTTTAGAGCTTGGTTCCGACAGAGCTTCTATACTTCTGATGCTTCTGAATCTTCTCTGATGCTGCTTGTGCTTCAGATGGCTTGGTGTCTTCCTTCCGCCCTCCCAAATGCCTTAGGAAGGCTTCTATTTATAGGAGTTTAAGGGTGGGTAAGTGACACGTGGCGGAGTCTGATTGGTGACACATGTCACAGCCTGATTGGTTCGCCTATGTCATCGCTTACACGCGCGGGATTGATTAAGTCATCGCTTACACGTGCGATGCTGCTTGTGTCATCGCTTACACGTGCGCTGATGCGTGATTGGTTTTTGCATGACACTTGGCAAATTTCCATTGGTTTCTGAACAGCAATAGTAAAACCTAGCAGCAGTATGTGGCACTTTGTGATTGGCTGTATTTTGTGGACTTGGTAGTGTGATGTGTCAGCTTGTGATAGGTCGGGAATTTTCCCTCTCTACAAATGCCCCCTCGAGACTCGTTCACGCACACAGTTTTAGAGTGTAGTGTGGGAATGAGTTTCGAAAACAGATTTTTACACTTGGCTCTTCAAATGAAGTAATTGAAGGTGGTGGAGCTTTCAACAGGATGAGATAATTTCCGAGGAGTAGACCCACCCATATGAAAGGTTTTGATGAGACCAAAAAGAGGTCTGCGAGTATTTGAATGTACTTGCGTGACCGAGCCTTCTCAGCAAAGGTTAAGTTGAAGTAACTTCAGAAGAATATTTTGGATCGTTGGCGGCGATCACAGGGTGTAGAAGATGGGGAGGATGCGAGGATGGTAGCTGGGTACAGCATGCAGAGTTATGGGGCTAGCCTCGTGTTTTTAAGAGCCGCTGGTGAAGTCATCTCAGAAGAGTATACTTCGGATTACGGCGAAGCCATGTGGGAAAGTGGTTGAATGCACATGTGTAATTGTTTCACTCAAGTTAAGTTGAGGTAATTTCATAAGTTTAGGGATTTTGGGGATGCTGATGTTGGTGGTACATGGACTGCGGCTTGATAGTAGCACATCTTTGTGAGATGTCCTCAACACCTTTCGATCCTTAACCAACAACACTTGTTGAAAGATATGAACAAAGTCGGGAGGTTGATTGAGAGATATGGAGTTATGGTCTTCCAATATGTTGGAAAAGCCCAGAAAATGAAAGATGGAGCTAACTTGTGAACCTGGTTTGGAAACCAGACAAGTTGCTGTTTGTTCTGAACCTCTACCTTTGCTGTAAGACCAAACAACTTGAGAAGGACTACGGAGTTCTCAAAGCAGTTAGGAAGCTCCTTGAGCTAGGGTACGGGAGATTCAGTTGGCCTTAGATCTCCTGATTAGGTAGATCTGAGTCTACAAGGAACAATGATATGGGCTATGTTATGAAAAATTTTATGGACAAATGTAGTTGTTAAGTGGAGAAACAAAATTTGTTTTGGATCTCAAAACTACAATGATGTTGTGAAGAGGGTTTCTACTGAACCATGAGAGGGTTGATTTCAAACTAATTATGAAGCAATATTTGTTGCTAAGTATCGAGAGTGATGAGGTCATAGTGAGAAATGGCTGTGAGAAGGAGGACTTGAAAATTTGAAAGAAGCAAATCTCCATTTCATGACTCAGTGTGTTTTTCTTGATGAGTTCTCACCGGATCCAACCCTTCTTTTATAGTGGAGAGATGAAGAAAGGTAGATGGGTAGTTGAGAATGGTGGATGAGGATTTTTGGTGAGAATGGTAGATTTCCGACCGGTAGGTGGGACTGTTTGGCACCAAAAGGGGAAATGGTAGGTTGAGCTGGTGACCCAATGTAATTTCTAGTTCAAGACACACTTGTGAGAATTCATTTGTACTTTGGAAGGGAAGCCCTGATGAAGTCTGAAGAATAACCCTGAAGGAATCCAGATCACGTGGATGAATCTCAAATTTTGATCTTGAGAGCTTAAGTTTTGGACAATGTCAGTGCTTCGGAGATGTGAGTTAGATTGGTGATTTCCAAGTCACGAAAAACTATGCAAGACAAGTCTGGCTCGAAAATCTTGACTTTGGGTTGATTTCAACACAAAAGACAACTATCTTGGAATTGAGTTATTTGTGCAATTTCTAAGTCTCAAATGATGGAACGGACTCCAAAATTGGAATGTACACGAAAAATTGAGCAAGATAGGTCCATCTTAAAAATTTTGACTTTTGGTCAACATTTACGCAAAAGTCAATTTTTTTGGAAATTGGACGTTTGCACAATTTCCGAGCTTCGAATGAAGAAACGGATCCCAAAATCGAAATGTACTCAAAAAACTGAGTGGGACAGGCTCCTTTCGAAAATTTTGACTTTTTGGTCAAAGTCAAAAGTCAAACTTGGTCAACCCTTTTTTTTTTTTTTTTCCAGTTGGTTCGGACCGGGTCAGGATCAACGGGTCAAACCGGGTCGGTCTGGTCAAACCGGGTCAGTCAGTGGAGATGACGTCATTGGTGACGTCATGGCGCGTGTTAGCGCGTGGAGAAATCCGGCGCGTGAGAGAGCGTGACAGAGGCTGGCGACGCGTGTGAGCGCGTGAAACTGGAACTGTTTCCGACGGATCTCCAGGCGGCGCGTGGTGGCGCGTGACTCATCGTTTGGGCCTGATATTTTGGGGTTTGGCCGATCTAAGGCCGTAGAAGACTCCTGTAGGGTCAATTTTGTGAAATTATGAGCAGGTTTGCACAGATTTGAAGGACTAGGCCGCGGTTCATTGAGAGTTTCTGGCCGCGCGTGGTAGCTCCGTTGATGATGAGCTTTCCTAGGTTTTGTAGATCGAAGTCCGTTTAAGGTCCCTGTGGGTTCAGTTTTGTGAAATCCTGAACAGATTTGCACAGATTTTGAAAGACTACTCCGTTGGTCACTGTGAGTTCGTGGCCGCGCATGGGAGCACGTGGATAGTCTACTGAGTTTGATTTTCTCTGAGTCTTTGTAGCCTGAAGTCCCTAGAAGATTTAGGTGGATTGATTTTTGTGAAATCTTGTCAGAAATTTTAGAAATCCAGAAGAGGAGACGGCAGGCATTGTTAAACTTGTTGCCATTTCAGTCTACGTTGTGGTTCTGACAGTGTTTGACATCCCGAGCAGATTTAATTAATCAGCAAATATCTCTGCTTTCAAGGTCGGTAGCATAAGTTGCTTTGAACAATGCGGGCTAGTTTGCAGGCCTATAGCTTCTTGTTAGGCCTAGTGTAACAATTTCTTTCTGACACTACGACCTTTGTATAGACATTTACCATCTTCTTTTTTTTTTTCAAGGTTCAGTGCAGTATTTTTTGAAAGTTGATATTTTTAACTGCTTGGACCTTTTGGCTCTTTTGTCTGTTAGTCTCAAAAATTTTCTATATAAGGCCACTTGGGTTGGCCATGCATTAAGTTGCTAGCTTTCAGTGAGTAACTAACATAATATCGTAAGTGCAGAAAAACCATGCCTTTTCTCCTCCTTTTTTTTTTTTTTTTTGCATGCTTTACTTGTACTAACTCCACTTTTCTTTGATAGGAACTTGCTTCTTGATATGGTGTACTTCAGAGATATTTCCTCGTCTGACAAAAAGTATCTTGTTATTTCAAAATATCAAAATGATGCACCTGGGAAAGGATTATCACTACTCGTTGAGAAACCCGTTATTGGTTGGTTTTCACCAATATGGCCGAAACAGAATGAGCTTGGTGACATTGTTGAGTGGACGTATGACACTTCCCAAAATCCTGATTCTCCTTCTAAAGCATGGTCCTTACGTACTTTTCTCCACAAGAATACCACTGAGTCAGGTCCTTTAAGGACTCTTGGCCAACGCATTGTTTCTGGCGAAACATGCTGGGGCACAATTTTCAGAACCAACGGCGAGTTTGGTTATACACCCTACTATTGGGAATGGCTTGAAGATGTCATTTCTTGTAGCAAGAATACTCTTATCAAGGCTCATATATTTGAAGCGGTCCTCGCATCTTTATACACATATGATCGAAACAATGACATCATACGTGCATTTTGTGAAGCATGGTGCCCGGACACCAATACCATTCATACCCCGTTAGGTGAGATGTCCATCTCTCTTTGGGACTTACATTGTCTAGGAGGGCTTGCCATCACTGGTAGCTTTTATGATGAAGTTGTCCCTTGTTATAAGGAAATGGCAGGAAGCGATGAGAAAGGCAGATACATTCCAAAGAGTTGTGAATATTTGTTCGCCGCTTTTTATCGACTTCATAATGAGAAAGAAGGGAAGCCCCATGTTTCGGTAAATGACTGGATCAAATTTTGGTTTAGAGGGGATCCAAAATACATGAAGCCACCTCCTCGAAGGCCAAAGAGGTCGTGTCGTCCTAAGCAGACTTACAATCCTGACGGTTCGTTTGGAAAGGCCCGTGCATGGTCTTCAAAAGAGAAAGGTGCATTTACAGACCTTGGAGTCCAAGAAGGACTATGTGAAGAAACTTACTTGGCTGCCTTGTTATCTTGTTGGCTGTGTATATTTGTGCTACCGAGCAAAGATCTCAATACTATCCGTCCAGGAACATTCAAGGTTGCAAGCCTTATGGCTATTCGTAGGCCTTTCAGTCTTGCCATACCTGTTCTTACTAGCCTTTACCGAGGATTAAATGGGCTTGCTCATTCTCCCGTTGTTGGTAGTTCAAAGGTGTGCCTTCCTATGCATTACATCTATGGGTGGCTAGGCCACTACTTTGACACCCATCATGAAGTTAAATTGGAAGTCATCGGGCCAAAGATGGTTAGATTTTCTGATGCAGGAGGGGCTAGATATTATGATGAATATGAAGCCCGAAGGTTGATTCAAGGCAATCGCATACTGTGGGGTGCCAATTTGCTTGTTAAGAATGCAAATGAAACTTTTGAAGACAGTGGCAACCTTTCTCGTACTTCACTGGCGCACTTTATCAGTATTCGGTCATCTTACTTGTCTATGCGACAAAATGATCATTTCATCATAGAACCCTACAGCCCTTGCCGATTCAATCGTCAATTTGGACTTTGTCAAAGCATTGTAGGCGGCATAAAGAAAGACATCCGTCATGCTTCTTTGGATGAAGTCCTAGAACTTTGGAGATCATGCACCAAGTCTAAGACCATGTCGCAGGCATTCTTCCCAGCTCCTCCATCAAACTTAAAGCACCACACTACTCAAAGTTATGAGCGTTGGTGGAATAGCACGCATGGGACATACCTTGAAGATGGTATAGCATCTTTGATTTCAAGCACACGTCCTCCTTTGCCAAGAACGAAGACGGGTCAAATAAACCATGATAAGAATGACAATGGAGGGGGTATTCAATTGTCTGACGATCACGTTACACATGTTGTCCAGAAACCTGTGACTGACAAAGCTCAATTTGTAAAGCCACCAGCCGTCATAGTAAGACCGAAGATGCTTCCAAGAGTGTGCATGGCATCTAGTGAAAAGATGGACTCATATATTGAGAAAGTGAGTAAGAGCAGTGACAAGGAGCGTCATTGGAGGCGGGCTAAGAAAAAGCTTAAATTGATAACCCCTAGCGAACTCGCTTTCGTTGAAGGGACCTCCTATGCCTCTGAACACATTGAAGTTACTGCAGATCAAGTATTTTATTTTATATTGTTCAACTATTTTTTTGTTAGTCTTTATATACGTACATTTTTTTGATGTAACATATTCTTGATTGCAGCCTGGGCAACAAGCCATAAACACAGTCAATAGCGATAAAGTGACCTCTATTGATAGTGAAACTTCAATTTCTGGCCCACGACCTATTGCCGGATCAGTGGGAAATGTAACTCAGATGCCTAGTAGTAAATTTATGGAGAGGACAGTGAGTTCTGACATCCCTGAAGATTCTGTTTATCGTGCCGAAGATGTGATCGTAAGAAATCGCATCGACCTTGCATTGAACCTTTGGAAAAGTCTTCAGCAAAGGATTGCTAGGACTCCTTTTGAGAAAGCCCCTTCACTCATGGGAGAAGCTCAAAAGATTTTTGATGCCATAGCAGCCAACAAAGCTATGGATCCATCACCATTGCAAAGCTTAGTGGCTGATTATTTCGAGAAGGCCAGAAGTTTTGAATCACTTCAATCCTCCTTTTCTACGAATGTGATGTCTGAACAACGTGACAAGCAATTGGCAGATTGTAACCTTCGCCTTGCTGAGCAGCCAACTATAAAGAATGAACTACTAGCATGTGGTGAAACACTTAGGGATGGACTGGCGAGTGTTGAAGCTAGGATAGTGGAGCTGCATGAAGAGCTGGAACATCTATCCAATCGCAAAAAAGATCTTGAAGCTTTGATTCTCAGTAATGATGAAAAGTTGTCAAATCAGAGCTCTATCATCTCGAACATTCAAGATGAGATTTCTTTCATAAAGACTGCTCCTTCCTTAAGTAATGCCGACATTGAATCTTTGCAGCTGCTAAAACAAGGGCTGGAGACAGCACATGATGAGTTAGAGAATTACAATTGGAAATATTGATTTGTACTTGCAATCAATAATTATTGTAGCATCTTTCTCTTGTTTTCTTTGTTGTAGAAATTTCATGTCTTTCTTTCCAACTAATAAAATCAGCTTTCTTTGCATTACTCATTTATTTAATCTCTCCACCATTGTCTCCACCATTTTTTTTTAATTGTGACTGAACTCAGTAAAGATACTAAGTTGCCTACGTACCATTGAGAGGGATCAAGTCATCACGTAGTTCAAAAGATTTTTTTGTTGCTGTTGTTTTTTTTTTTTTTTTTTTTAATTTTGTTTTTGTTTTTTTTTTGCAAAAAGGGGGGCTCAGTGTGTAATAGTGGGTATCACTACTAATCGAATCCGAGACCTCTCAAGGGCGACTTGGGCATCCAACCACTATGCCACACTAGCAATTGGTGACATAGAGTGGGATTAATTACTCTTTATTGGTATGCTTTCAAAGGTAATGGGAAGACATCATGTACCCTTGCAGCATTACAGTGGGTAGTTTAAGCTCTTGCCAAGGAGCATTCCTCGATGTTCAAGCGTAGGAGTGTTGAAGGAACTTCCCATTGATAGGGCCGATCCTTGCATCATCATTGTTAATCAATTTGTAAGCTTTATTGGTGTTTGCCCCCTGCTTGAGAGTTGGAAGTACATCACAAGCAATAGTCACATGGTTTGACCCGACAACTTCATTGAAGTCTAGATCAATCTTGTTTTCTTTGGCAAGCTTCATGATTTGTTCTTTGAAGACGTAGCATTTTTGGATTGGGTGGCCAATGATGCGATGATATTTGCAGTAGTTAGGGTCAACTTTCCCCATGTCTTTCGGCCGCTTGCATTCTGGCAATTCGATTAGCTTCAACTGCAATAGTTGTTCTAAGATATTTGGCACATCTTCATCAGGGAATAGATATGCTTTTTGCTCATGTTCCTTAAAAGTTAGGCGACGCACTTCGTTCTTTCACCATTCTTCAAGCTGTTTTTCATTTGCCTTCGCTCTTCTTCTTGGAACCTTGACTTCGACAGTGTTAACAACCATTGGGTCTTTGAGGCTGACTTTTGCATTTCTATCATTCCTCCTTACTTCCTTTACGCTTTCCTCAGGTATGGGAGGTTTTGTATTTCCTCGGCTAGTAATGCTCAGCTCCATGTCATGCGCACGAGTTGCTAACTCTTCAAATGTTCGAGGCTTTATCCCTTGAAGGATGTAAAGAAGTCCCCAATGCATGCCTTGGATGCACATCTCTACAGCAGAAATTTCAGAAAGTCTATCCTTGCAATCTAGACTCAAAGAACGCCATCGATTGATATAATCGACCACCGGCTCATCTTTCCATTGTTTGGTATTGGTAAGCTCTATCATGCCTACCGTGTGCTGTGTGCTGTAGAATCGGTTGAGGAACTCCCTTTCAAGTTGTTCTCAACTATCGATTAACTCGGGTTCTAAGTCTGTATACCAATCAAAGGCATTACCTTTTAGTGAAAGGATGAACTGCTTTACAAAGAGGCCTTCTTGAGTCCCTGCATTCTCACAGGTTTCTACAAAGTGAGCCACGTGTTGCTTAGGGTTTCGTTTGCCATCAAACTGCAAGAACTTGGGGAGTTGATACCCATTTGGCATCCTCATGTTATTGATGCGCTTTGTGTAGGGTTTTGAATATGTGAGAAAACTTGTAGAAGAACCTCCATATTGTGCTCGGATGGTATTTGTTATCATGTCTTGTAATTGTTGGACTGATAACGAAGCAACCGAAGTAGATTGTTCTCGTCAGGAAGTGTCTTCAATTTCTCTCCCTTCGTCATCCTTTGCGGATGTAAATTTATGACCATGGCTTGATTCACCAAGATCTTGTACTTCGAGTTTGTTCATTAAAGTTGCAATTTGGAGGTCCTTATCTTCAAGTGCTTTTGTGAGAAGGACGACCCTTTGTTCCATTTCAACCATCTTTTCTTCCATGGTAGTGGTGTTAGTCATCATGACTGACACAACTTCCCAAGATGATAGAGAAGGAAGTGAATTGAAGTGAGCACGTGAAATCTCATTTTTTGGGTTCCCTTTGTTGGGAGAGAAATCGTGCGACCAACTTCTCGTGAAGGAAGATGGGGATTTGCCCCCATACTTGAGGTGTTCCAAGGTGGAGATGTCCTTATTGATGACCTTGTTTCTTATGAGAGGGTCTAAGGAGATGATTGTCTGGACCTTGGCTTCTTTGGTTGATTGATATTGAAGTTGATTGTTTGTTTTGGGTTGGCTACAATTAATTACACCAATGCATTTGTTGGTGGTGGCCGTACCAATTTTAGTTGAAGTAGCTGTTGAAGCTTGGATGTTCTTGCTAATGGCCATTGAAGCTGGTAGCAAGATGATGTAGATTTCTTTCTTTAAAGGAGAATGAGATGAGAGGCAGAGAGATCCCACCGGGGGTGCCAGAATATGTGGACGACTAAATTTCTCGGTTCGAAATGAGTCAAACAAGTAAAATAGTTGCACAAATGCGAATTTGTATTGATGATCGTGGTATAATTCTCTGTGTTTACAAAAGAGTGATCCTCTGATTCGATTCTCCTTGCAAGACTTATTGATTTGGATTTGTGGTAATGTGATTGTGACTTGAACACAAAATATCCTTCAATTTGTTTAAGGGATGGATCGAAGAGTGCTAAAATAGAATTACAATGAATCTCTGGCTATGAGCTTGTTAGAAATCCTTTGTTCTTCCCGTTCTTCGTGTTCTTCGTGTTCTTGGATTTATGGTGGAAGTTCTTCGGGGCTTTAGAGGCTTGAATTCGTAGAGCTTCACTGATTTGTGGTTTGTTGATGTTTTCGAACACTTTAGGCTTGATTCCCGCGGACTTTTGGATCTAGGCGGATGATTTTGATGATTTCTCTTCGAATGTTCTTCTTATTCGAAGGTTGAAATTCTTGAAGTTCTTGGAGGCTTTAGAGCTTGGTTCCGGCAGAGCTTCTATACTTCTGATACTTCTGAATCATCTCTGATGCTGCTTGTGCTTCAGATGGCTTGGTGTCTTCCTTCCGCCCTCCCAAATGCCTTAGGAAGGCTTATATTTATAGGAGTTTAAGGGTGGGTAAGTGACACATGGCGGAGTCTGATTGGTGACACATGTCACAGCCTGATTGGTTCGCCTATGTCATCGCTTACACGCGCGGGATTGATTAAGTCATCGCTTACACGTGCAAGACTGCTTGTGTCATCGCTTACACGTGCGTTGATGCGTGATTGGTTTTTGCATGACACTTGGCAAATTTCCATTGGCTTCTGAACAGCAATAGTAAAATCTAGCAGCAGTATGTGGCGCTTTGTGATTGGCTGTATTTTGTGGACTTGGTAGTGTGACGTGTCAGCTTGTGATAGGTCGGGAATTTTCCCTCTCTACAAACACCGTTTGCTTGGTTGTTAAATTGGACAGATGTCAAAATTTTAAGTAGGGAACCTAAGGTACTGTACCTAAGAAACTATACCTAAGTTTTGCCCTTAGATATATTATTTAAATTCAATTATGTTGTTGTATTGGCCAATATAACTTAAAACGGTGCTATTTAAGATTATAAGCCATTGTAGCCAGTTGGTTAAATTTCATTTGAGCCTCTAAAATACATTATTTAAAAAATTATGTTTAAGTTTTACTCATAAAATTGATAGGGACATCATGAGTACCTATGAATTGGAACACATGTTGTGCATGTATACTAAAAAAATTAAATGCCCTCCAAAAAATATGCTGTGCATGTGTATTTTTTGTTATTTGGGGATGAGGCGATGAGGAATTTTATAAGGAAACAAACAAAGACGGTATTTTTTTAAGTTCTGAGGTAGCGAGACAGTGGGATTGAGATCACCGTGCATAACAATTTTTTTACTAGTTTTACTTTTAATTTTTTTATATTTTTTTTTCATTTTTTATATTCAATGGTTGAAATTTAAAATTGCTTTTTGTAACTTTAAATCTCAACAATTCATAACAATTGCGTCAAGTACAATACCCTAGGCATTACACCTAACCTCAATCCGAGAGTGTGATCTCATTACATACCCTTTTTGTTGTAGATACACATTCTTATTATTCTATAAATAAAGTCAAGGGTCACAAAACATAGTAAGTTGCTATTAATAAGTAAAAACATAATGTTCGGTGATAACTTAGATAAAGATTTTTTTTTTTTAATGATCATAGACTTTGCCACAATTTGATGATATATTTGACTGTAATTGGTAAACCATCAATAGCACATTGACCCACCACTCACAAGCACAGTTGTACCTGTCATAAGTTCTAACAAATTCTGTGGAAATAAGTGTCCACATGCATTCCAGAAGAAGAATAAGAACTTATCAACTTAGTTGTTAAAAAAAAAAAGGGAGGGGGGGGGGGGGTTGGGCTTGTATACAGTGGTCAGTTTTGCTGGATACGTTAAGATATGGATATGTATTTAGTTTTGGACATGTATCTATATCCTAACTCATCTAATGAAATTGGCCATGGAGGCAAGTTTCTCCCATCAAAAAAAGAAAACAAATATATATATATATATATTATATATATATAGGGAAAATTTAGTATGTAACTGTTGTTCTCTATATATAGGAGGAAGGATTGGTATACAAATTACCACGCGAGAAAGTAGTTGGTAGTTAGGAAAATGGCTCTGGTTCCTGAGGTAAGTCTAAGCTCCTCTTGTGATCTTAAAATGCCTGTTATAGGCATGGGAAAATCATCGTACCCTCCTGTAGATCCTGAAACAGCGAAAGCTGCAATCATAGAAGCAATCAAAGCAGGCTATCGCCACTTTGACACAGCCTATGCATACGGGTCTGAGAAGCCTCTAGGAGAAGCAATAGCCCAAGCTCTAAGTCTGGGCCTTATTAAGTCTAGGGACGAGCTCTTCATCACTTCCAAGCTATGGGCTAGCTTTGCTGGGAGAGATCTTGTGGTGCCAGCAATCAAGATGAGTTTAAGGTATCCATTTTTTTCTTTAATTAATGTCTAGAGAAAGCACTATAAAAGGAATACATGATTAGAAAAGTACTAGTCTTTGTCTTCTTTCTAATTCTCTATTTTTTGATGAACTTTTTAATTCTCTATTTTTTTTTTTTAATCTGTTTTTCTATATCAAATATAGTACTAGGATAATTTTTTTTTTTCAGGATATTGTTTGAGCAAATATTGGCCAAAAAACTTGAGATCCTAAACTATTAAACTATGGCTTGACTGGGTTGACTCGTTAGGAATTAGGACAGTTTGCTTTAAAAATACTTTTAATTCATCAATTTCATGATATTTCGTTGTTTTTTACAATATTAATTCATCAATTTCAGAAGCAATAATTTTATGTGATTGGGTAGTTATAAAAAATGGATGTTAGGTGAGTTGTGAAATGGTATGATAAAATAATTTTTTAGAGTGTAGAATGACAAATTTTTTAAGAACCAGTATGCTAAAACTCTTACATACAGCAACCTTAAGTTGGACTACCTGGATATGTATATAATACATTGGCCCTTAAAATTGAGCCAAGACGTGCGTCAAATGCCCATTGCAAAGGAACAAGCATTTCCCTTAGATATCAAGTCTGTCTGGGAAGGCATGGAGGAATGTAAGAATCTTGGCCTCACTAAGGCCATTGGTGTGAGCAATTTCTCTTGTAAGAAGCTGGAGGAGCTTCTTTCAGTCTCCAAAATTCCTCCGGCTGTCAATCAAGTGAGTAAAACTTGTAACAAATGTGTCAAATATCATATCACTTGAATTATAATGAGAATTCCAACTTACTATGGTTTACTCAACAAGGATGGGTCTAAAGGGTTCTGCCCTGATGAGGTTCCATTTCATTAAAAAATAAACTGAGAATTCCAATTCTGGTGGCTTACATGATTTCTTTTTATAGGTCGAGATGAACCCACTTTGGCAGCAGAAGAAATTGAAGGAGTTCTGTCAGGCAAAGGATATTCATATTACCGCTTACTCTCCATTGGGTGCAAATGGGACTAAATGGGGAGACAATAGGATTGTAGAGTGTGATGTCCTGGAAGAGATTGCTAAGGCACATGGAAAAACTACTGCCCAGGTATACACTTTGTTTTTCCCTGGAAATTTTGATGTTTTACATTTATCTAACACATGGAAAAACTTGTTTTAATTTTTATGACCTATGATAAGTGTGGAAAAAAGATTTCTACTGCAACATTAAAGAAATACTTTTAATATTAAGCTAGTCAAAACATATTTTTAAAAACAATAGATTGAGAAGTGGAAGAACGAGATATTTGAAATCAGGTTCTCCTTTAAGAGAAAATTAGGCAATATCACTAAGTTTCAAAGCTTAGGTGGGGCACAACAATTACTCAGATTACTTGATTATTAGTGCATGCTTTGCAGATTTCTTTGAGATGGGTGTATGAGCAGGGGGTGAGTTTGGTTCCAAAGAGCTTTAACAAGAAAAGGATGAATGAGAACCTTCAGATCTTTGGTTGGTCCTTGACTGAGGAGGAGTCAAGCAAGATCAATCAGCTTCCTCAGCGCAAGGGAGTAACGTTTGCCTCTATTTTGGGACCCCATGACCTTGTGCTGGAGCTTGATGCAGAGACATGATGCTATAATCTTATTGGTGATGCTTCAATAAAATATAAATATTTTTTTTAATAATTAGTGACACATCAGTTTGTAAGATCTATTTATATAATAAAACTTACAGTATTTCGAATATCACTCAAATTCCAATAATGTTCTTGTCACAAGCTTATTAAATTCGAATGATATGAGACTCTAGGATCTACTTTGTATTAGTCATTGGTTTCCAAGCCATACATTAAGGCTGAGTTTGAACTGACATAAAATGTGTAAGGCCAAAATTGGTTGCTGACCTTAGACAATAGAATTTGTAGAGCATGGATAAAAAAGGGGTAGGCACTCACGAAACAGTGGTGCAGCCAGTGTCCAAACCTCTTATGTAATTTTTGGTAAGGATCAAAGGTTCCCTGGGGAATCATCGTTGTGATCTTTCTCGGGCCTCAGTGAGGATATTGGCCGTGTTTTTGGGCGTTTCCTTCTCTTCGGCTCAGTGCGAAGAATTCAACCCCACTCAGATAGGGGATCATTTTTCGTTATATAGCCCCCTTTTTACTAATCTTAACCGTCCATTTATCAGTTATCCGGACGTTGTGCATTAGGGCCTGTCCTATCGCCTACTTTTTCAGGTTTTTATGTCAGTTCCCAAACGTTCTGGCATACTCTCAAAGTCGAAGTGATTGAAGTCTCCAGGTTTATTAGTCAAATCATCATTTAAAGAGGTCAGGGTGTTGGTGAGACTTTTCAGTGGGGGAAGGATATTTTCCCTTTATCCACGTAACCAGGCCGAGGACATGGGCGTCTTCGGACAGGCCCTTTTGAAGCTCAGGGCCCATCCTCTGTTTTCGGCCCGTGCTTTCCTTGGTGCGGGCCTTGGGCCGGCTGTGGATTGGGCCATGCACGTTGACACTTAGGGCCCCACAAAATGTTTTTCAAATATAAAATATTTTCAAGTATTTGGTTGTGTTCTATAAAATATGTTGGACAATGGTTTCTAGTATTTGTCTTGCACGTAAAATTTTTGTTGGAAAATATTTATATATTCCGACAACCACCCCACAAAAACCCATCAACCTTCACACAAAATCTCAAAGCCTAGTGCCAACCACCCCAAATGGGTATTTGATAGGGATTGGGTGAGAAATTATTAGATGCAAGTATGGTATATGTAATAAAAAAATATTAATAGTTAAAACAGAACACACACACACTTCCCACATAAAATAGGAAATTTTAGGCTATGTTACATATCAAACACAAGATCTAACTAAATGGCTAGATCTAGAAGCAACAATTGAGAGAGAGAGAGAGAGAGAGAGTACTGATCTGGGGTAGTCACTTGAATTAGCTTAGGAGAATGGAGCTAGAGACTTGTGAGATGTTGTTGTTCTTTCTTTGATGAGTGGGGAAGAGAGAAATGAAAGAGGAAGAGGAGTGTGTGAGAGACCAAAAAAAAAAGGGAAGACAAGTGAGGGAGAGAGAAAAGAACACACAGATTGAGGTATAGAACCATTCTAACTACTTTTAGCTTATGGGGTCCACTATTTTGAGTTAAAGATGTGTGTTTTAGCTGAAAGCCACATCCAAATGTTTTAGCCAAACACAATTGGAAAAGAGTTAAGAGAAAAATAGAGAATGGGATATGAGATATAGGTTAGAGTTTTGAGTAATGCTAAAACCAAACATAGCCTTAGTTATCGATTCTCTAAATTCTCTTAAATACCATTAATATTTACCTAACATCATTCCAAACTAAAAAAACAATAGAGGGTATAATAGTAATTTAAAATTAATTTTGAGTAAAAGTTGTACTTATACATTTCAAAACTAATAAACCCACAATTGCCTATGAATAACTACTAAATAATTACAAAAATCCACAACAATATAAAGTGGTTTTTATATATTTGAATTTCATAAATTTGAAGTTTGCAACCAATAAAACCCATAAAGACCACATTATGGCATCCAAGGAAAATTGCATCATCATCAATTTGAGAGTCCGGCTTGAGTCAAGAACCATTGTCAACAAGTCTATCATTATTTAGGGGCATTTTGTTTGCTTGATTCTACATTATATTGTAAACCAAAGCCCGGCCCAAAGCTTCTACACATTTATAAACATTCTTAGAAACAATTAAAATTATGTAATAATAAATTGATTGAAAATAGCCTCAACACCTAAAACAAAATTACCCTTGAACCAAAAAAATACCCTTGGAAGACCCAAAATGATCAAATTACCTCTAAAATCTCCAAATACTTTTGAAAGCCTCCCAAATGACCAAAATACCCATGAAACCTTTAATATTACCAAAAACACCCTAAATCCATTGCAAATGGCCATAATACCCCCCCAAAATTGCTAGAATGACCATAATACCCCCCTGAAACTTCTAAAATGACAAAATATCCACAAATCTCTACAATGAAACAAAGACCTTGAAGTCTCTAAAATAACCAAAATATCCCCAAAATATTTTAAAAAATAAACAATACGAGCCTCTTTCTCTATGCTCGTGCTCAAAGGCTTTTGTTTTTTACGTGTTAAATTTTTTTTATTCATCCCAATTCAGGTTTAAGTGTTTATCGAATGAATTTTATGCATTTGCCAATTACTAAAATACATAGAACTGAAATGAGACCTAACACAAAAAATGAATACTCTCACACCCAATCACGAAATAACAACTTCATTGTAATTGTAGCGTTCTTTTTTATTTATTTATTTTTTATTATTATTATTACAAGGTCTCATCACACTTTTATCTATTTCGGTGATTGACAAATGTATAAACCCTTAATTGGGATGAATGAAAAATTTTAACATTTTGAAAAAATATAAAAGTCTCTAAGTACACACATAGTGCATTCAAAGGAGCTAGGTGTATAATATATGTCACCTCGTGTTGGGTTATTTATGTTGAGACCAAAACCAAAATCAACATAAACATTTTTCTTACTTGAACATAACCCAACTCATTAATCCGCAAGAAAACCCAATCCATTGTATTGGGATTCATTTTCACTGATTGGTTTTATCCAGTTATAAATTTCTCCAAAACAAGAAATATATTAAAATTAAAAAATAAATTAATACATGAATATCCAAATTAACAAGCATTTATTTGATATATAAAATCAAACAACAGAAAAGACTAGCTAAAGACCAGTTGAGTTAACTGAACCCCCCCCCCCCCCCCCCCACACACACACACACACACACACACACACACACACACACACACACACATATTAATAGCCAAAGTTAAGAGAAAATTCAATTAGACTTTAATTAGATTCTTAATTTTGCACCACGTGTCCTATTTAATGGGTAAAATACTATTTTGATCTCTAAACTTTACTAAAAGTTTGTTTTTCATCTTTAAACTTTAAGAAGTTTATTTTTCGTCCTTAAACTATTGAAAATTTCATCTTACATCCCAAAAGTAATGAAAATATTTTATTTATGTCCTTAAACTTTACTAAAAGCTTTTTTTTTTCATCCCTAAACTATTGAAAATTTTTCTTTTTTCATCTCTATTTTTGTCTCTAAACTATTGAAAAAACTCTTTACAGCATTTAGGGATGAAAAAATAAATTTTTAAAGTTTAAGGACGAAAACAAATTTTTGTTAAAGTTTAGGGACCTAAGATCATACTGAGGGTGTCACCACCCATCAGTATACCGAGGATCATACTCTAGTCCAACGGAGAAGGTGCCAGCTCCAGGGTTAACAAATGGAAAGTCCCTGTCTCGGCAAAATATCTCCCCCATAAGGCTCCTAGGCAGAATGACAAAGAAGCACTAGGGGAAATGCTCAAGAAGTCCCAAAAGCCTAGACTGCACAGGAAATCCCGATACTGCTCTTTAGCCCAACCCAAAATGTTGTGGAAGTCAATCCAGGAATTCTGCCCACAACCCATGGACTTCCTCTCCTGAAAAGGAAGTTCCAGCACATAAGAACAAGAAGCAGCACGAAATGCAAAGTAAAGAAAATGGAAGAGTTTGTACCATGTTGTGTCAAACGCAAAAAGAAGGATGTGATCTCAAGTCCTTGAAGAGTCCAGCTGAAGGAACGACTCCCTCATGTAAGACAAAACACGAAGCCCGTGGACCCTGGGTCCGAAAGGAAGAACATCCCTTACGAGAGAAACAATCTTATTTTCGCGAAGCAGAGGAGCTCCCCTCGGAAGAAGAATTACTCTCAGACCTCGCTCTCGCATCAACATAATCAATAGGGCAATAATCACTCCCTTCAATGGAGGACTCATGCATTGGCTCCTTGCCTTTATCTACCTTCATCGGTGCCATGATCTACCTGCAACAATTTCACATTTTCAACAAACAAGGTGACACATTTAATTCTATGCTCGCATGTTTATGTCTTAAGTTAGCTCGACCTAATTTAACCTATTCATGCCTTGTGGGTATAGCTTGTTTAATTCATCTACCTCTTATTCATGCTTAAAGCCCCACTCTGCATGATTAGGTTTAATTTGGCCCGAACTTAAATTAAATCCTTTCATGTTGGTATAGCTTGTTTAGTTCATTACTTCCTGTCATGTAGCTTGTTTAATTCATCTACTACCCTTTTCGTGATAATTAACTTATGATGTTGCTTGTTTAATTCATCTACTACCTTTGTCATGATAATCTCTTGGGTGTAGCTTGTTTAATTTAATTCCTCTACTACCCTTTTCGTGATAATTAACTTATGGTGTAGCTTGTTTAATTCATCTACTACCTTGTTAATTAAATTTTTTTGGTATAACTTGTTTAATTCTATCACCTTGTTAATTTCGGTATAGCTTGTTTAGTTCATCTATTACCTTGTCTATGACAATCAATTTTTGGGTATAGCTTGTTTAATTCATCTATCACCTTTCTCATGTTAATTAAACTTGTTGGTTCACATGCTTTGGTTTAATTTAGCCCGAACATAAATTAACCTATTTATTCTCTCTAATCTACCTTTTACATGTGCTTAGGTTTAATTTAGCCCGAACATAAATTAGCCTATTTATGCTCTTTTTTTTACCGATGCATATTGCATAATGCTTGCTCTATCATCATGTTTGTTCATATCCATGCATAATACTTGCTCTATCATCTTGCTTGTTTAATTAATTTAACCTAATTAACATGCTAATTCTATGCTTATAACCATTTTTACATGCATTTGCCTTTTATTTCACATACTTCTAATAAATATAAGAAAATGCCAATAATAATAAATAAAGTGCAAAATAAAAATCTGCCCATATCATGTTACATTTCTAGCACATATTCTCGCTTATAAAGTAACTTTAAATAATGTTACACTATACAATAACTTATTATTGAATTCATATTTTAAAAATCTCACAATTGGATTATATATTCTATATGTTTTTAATATACATGCCGATAGGCCAAAAACGTATTGACTCCTTGTGATAGATTAACCAATTAATAAGCCAAGTTAATTAATTAATCAGGTTAACATATAATAAGCGTGGCAACATAAACAAATCACCAAATAACTAAATATCTAGTGGAAAATAAATTGACACGGTGATTTGTTTACGAATGGGGAATACTTACACAGCAAAAATCCCACCAGGTGATTTAAGGTCACCACTCTCGAGAATCTACTATTATCACAACAAGCAGTTACAAGTAAAGAAATTCCAGTATCTTATACCAACTTACAGTTGAACTCTTACCCCAATACCCAATTGGAATTGTTCTGTAATGACAATCTCTCATTTCCAATGCACGGCTCCCAGTACGTGACTATCCAATTACACAGATCTCAGTACGCGACTTCATCACCAACTTGAGAAGGATATTGACTGCAAAGTTCTTCAATTTATCTAGACAATGAAGATCATGAAGTTGCTTGTTCACAAAACCTTATGGTGTAAAAACATAGCAGCTTCTTGAAGAACTATGGCAAATTAGGTTTTCGGTCACACTTTTCTTTACTCTTGTGGAATTGTGCTCTTGTGTAACTTTGTTACCTTTTATGGCCCTTAAAATAATCCTTATATATGTTTAGAGTTGTGAGAAAAGAAAGCCTAAACCCATACTCACGATTAGATGCAAAACAGTCCTGGAAAACTGAACTTTATTAACCTCGACAAATACCCTATCTGTCGAGCCTCGGGCTAAAACAGCTCTTTTTAAATCTCGATAGATGCTAGCTGTCGAGGTTTAATGAATAATACTTTCTGACTTGATTCTTAGACAAACTTGTATGGCTTTAACACTTGAACTTGAAACAAAGTTTCTTGAACCATTAAACACATCCTAGATCTACCCAATTACAAGTAAAGTGCATTTTGTTAAAAGATTAGCCAATTACATAAAATAGTGACATATGTTCCTAACATGTGAAACACATATGTCCTAACACATGCCAATTTTTATACCAATCAGATGTTATTTACTATTCAATCCATAAACTCATATTTTATGCAATATTGTAAACTATAAAAACTTGAATTTAAACAATTGTATGATGATATAGCTATTGATCTTTGATTACTTTGAAACTTTGCAAACATGGAGAATATACAAAGATAATGTAATCCAACGATTGATTTGTTAAAATTCGCATCCAATTAAAAAATATTGAATGGTGTAATATTGTTTAGAGTTATACCTGGTGTAACTTGAACCCAACTCTCTCTCTCTCTCTCTCTCTCTCTCTCTCTCTCTCTCTCTCTCTATATATATATATATATATATATATTATCTACCTATGTCTTGCAACTAACCAATGAAATAGGAAAGTTTGAGAAATAAATCAAGGACCCAAAATGGACAAGGTTGGAAGAACAAGTGGATGAAGAAACCTCCCTCCAAAGACCAAAGTTGCTGGAAAATTTCTTAAGAAGTGTTTGGTTGGCAAGAAAATGCAAGAAATTTGGAAGAAATAAGAGAGAGGAAAATAGAGAGAGGGGTTCGACCAAATGGCCTTGGGAACCCTCCTCTTCCCCCCTCCCCCCCTTCTCTCTCTTATAGGCCCCCTTTCCACTCACAATTTTGAATTTCAAAATTTTCTCCCCAAAACTCCCCGTTTCGTCTTTTAGTGCAGTTATGCCCAATTTTACCTAGCAGAATGGGAATTTTGAGTAACGAAGTGCTACAAGCTCTGTACGTAAAACTTCGGGAAAAATGTTTTAAAAGAAGAACACTCATCTGGGTTAGTCTGATTATGATATGGAAATGTCCAAAATACTCTTGCAGTTGTTTTTAGCCTTAAAAAATAAATAAATAAAAAACAAATCAAAACAAAGAAGGGGCAGTTGAAGATATCATATTTTGTTCAGCCCCGATTCACACATCAAAACAAAGACCAAAAATCCCAAAAAAAAAAAAAAAAAAAAAAAAAAAAAGAAAAAAGGAGAAAAGTTGCAAAATTACAAATTTCAAAGCTAAAAAGGGTAAAAATAAATACAACGTGATTGGATAGTGGATCAAAGGATCACAACATTTAAAAACCCTTTTTATAACAATTAAGGCCAAAATCCTAACCGAGTATGGTCAAAAAATTGAAATTTTTATCCAACTGTTAGATTAAGTTGAATTTTAGACCATCTCGTAGGGAATATTTTTACCTTCGTAACAATAGTTTACGGGTCAAAATCGAAGTTAAAACGGATGAGATATCACCAAAATACCAAAACTCTAATAAAATCTTCACTTTTTTCTAGGACAAACATGCAGTTTTTAGGCCATTTTTGCACAATAAATTGTATCAATTGGGTAGGAACTGGAGCAATCTAGCTAAACCATCTTGAAGAAAAAGGTCTTGACTACTTCTCATAAAAAAGGCTCGATGATATCTACCTCGAATTGGAAGATACAAATTTATAAGAAAAAATGTCACAGAATTTTTTAGCATTTCGTCACCTTCCTTCTGAGTGCAATATCTTGATGACCGTAGCTCCAAATCTGAAAAGGTCATGACCATTGGAAACTAGACATCCGGAGATTTCCAGACATATAATGTTTAAAGAAAATGGAGCTCAAAAATGCCTCCTAACAGCTGCACGAAGATTGGACCCAAAAAATAAAAAAATAAAAAAAAATAACCCAATGAGGTGGCAAAAAGGGAGGCTATCTAAGTGTAACATGTTACACTTCAGCTAGCATGCCATTTTCCTCATCTCCTTATAAATACCCTCTCATCTTTTTGAGAAAAATAGGAACTTTTTATGGCAAAATAGAGAGAAAATTAAGGTAAAAATAGAAAAAGAGTGGAAAAGTTATGGGAAAAACCTTTTAGAAATTTTGAAAAAAAAAAAAAAAAGGTTTCTCTCTCTCTCTCTCTCTCTCTCTCTCTCTCTCTCTCTCTCTCTCTCTCTCTCTCTCTCTCTCTCTCTCTCTCTCTCTCTCTCTCTCTCTCTCTCTCTCTCTCTCTCTTGGAAATTGTCACAAAAAGCCTTTTCCATTTTTGCTTGTAATTTTGTGGGTAAGCTTGTAGGGATGGGTAGTTTTTCCATAACTACACCCATCCCATCTTCTTTTTATTATTATGTAAACATCGTCTTTATATATATGAAGCTCATTTATTTACATTGTCTCTTTATTTTTATTTTTTATTTTTTACAGAAAAGCAGTACATTATCTTTTTATTTTACTTGCTATATTGTTGTGTAAATATATCTTTATTTTTATGTCTCTCTTGTTATTGCTTTTTTGTGATATTCTGATTATTTCTCTAGATGGGTATTGGACCATCTCCTAGACTCTATATGGAAAGTACCCTTAGGGGAAGAAATTCCATTCCATCTAGGTATTTCTATTGTTGTTGCTTTACATTTATGTCATTCATTTTATTTTCAAGTAATCCCTCCCCCTTTACATTTATGTCATCCATTTTATTTTCAAGAAATCCCTTCCCCTTTATTTTTATGTCATCCCTTTAATTTCTTGCTCCATCCCCCTCCCCTTTATTTGTGTGTGTGTGTGTGTGTGTGTGTATTTATATTATACCTAGACACCTAAAAAAAAACAAAAAAAAAAAAAATTTCTACCTCCTCCCTCTAAAATGGTTTTTAAACTTCAAATAAAGCACAAAATGAGTATGTCTCACATGAATGGTAGAACTTCCATTTCTTTATGATGAAGCACCCATAAAACCTGAAAGAGATTAAAATCTATTTGAAAGAGACATAAAAAACCATTTTCCAATAAACCTTTGCAATATTTTCCGCACTTTATTTTAATGTCATTTAAATTTTTCCACTTTAAATTTTAGCTCTTTACTTTTATGTCATTTAAATTTCAGCTCTTTACTTTATTGTCATTTAAATTTCAGTATTTTACTTACTTTGCTATTTATTGTTCTGCACTTTACATTTGCTCCTTTACGTTTCTCATCAATAATGTTGCCATAAAATAAAATTGCTTGGGTAAAACAATTTCTTTACACACTTTTCTAAGGAAATGCTTTTCAAAATAAAGTTTATTTTTCCTCCCTTTTTCTAAGAAAAATGTTCCTTCAAAACAAAGTATCTTTAAAAAAAAAAAAAAAAAAAAAAGTCTTTCTTTTTTAAAAAAGGGTCCTTTCAAAAAATCCCCCTTTCTTTAAAAAAAAAAAAAAAAAAAAAAAAAAAAAAAAAAAAAAAAAAAAAAAAAAAAAAAAAAAAAAAAACCTTTTTCTAAAAAAGCATTTAAAAAAAAAAAAAGTTTTCTCATTTTGTTGCAAAAATCCCGAAATTTTGTGTCTAAGAATTTGTTTTCAAAAAATTTTTTTGCCACCTTAGATTTTTGTTCAAAAAACATGTTTTCTTCTTTTTCCTAAAAGAATTGAAAATCATGTTTTTTTTTTTTTTTTTTAAGAAATGTTTTTACCATGGTAAAAAATGCTTTTAAAAAGAATGTTTGATTTCTCAAACCAAATCCGAAAAATTGTGTTCAAAATAATATAAAATAAAAAAAAATTCAAGAATGTTTTTACCACATTGGAATTTCTTTCATTAAAAAAAAAAAAAAAATTCTTTTGAACAACTAAAGTCTTTTGAAACTTGTCTTTGCATAAAAATCATGGAATTTTTCTTGGAGCCTACAACTCTATTTCTTTCAAAAATAAATACCCATGAACCTTTTTTTTTTTTAAGAAATATTTTTAACTTAAATATATTTTTTTTAAATCGTGTCACTTTTCAAAAAAAAAAAAAAAAACTGTTTGAAAACTTACTTTGCCTTCGCAACTTTGCTTGTTCAAAAGGAACTTTTCTTAAAAATGAGTTGAAATGTTTTCTTAAAATTTCTCAATAAAATTCTGCCTCTCAAAAAAATGTGTCTTTTTCAATCTTTCTTTCAAAAAAACAATAATAAAAAGTTAACGTTGTAAAATTCGTTCATACATTATGATTTCAAACTTTTCCTTAGAATAGTGTTGTTAAAAATTTGTGTCCATGGTTCATTTTCTTGAATCCTTGAACACCAATTAAGCTTATATTTTCCCTCTCATTTCTTTGGCACTAATTTATTTTACTTGTCATCTTTTTTGCATGATAATGAATGAGAATTGTGGATGAGAATAAGTTGCTACTCTACTAACCCTTTTTTTTTTTTTTGGTTATAGTTTGTTCATGCATAGTTAACATTGACATGCTACCTACCTATTAAGTATTCTATTCACATACTCTTGTAGATTATTTTTGTATGCTCTCCTACACGTTACTTATGTATATACCTCACATGCTTTGTTTGTAAATATTCATTAGAATTAATATTCACATGCTAGCTATATGTTAAATAATTACTCACATGCTTATATATGTATATATTGCTTGCAAAACCTTCTTCTTCTTTTTTCAAAAATCAAAATGCCTAGTGTTCTATTTCTTCACAAAATAAGAAACTGTCTTCGGATAGGCGTTGTGGGGTGCCTAACACCTTCCCCACACGTAACCAAATTTCCGAGTCCAAGATCCTTGGTTCGAGACTTTTTGGTTTGCCTTAATTAATGAACTCTTAAAATTTGGTTTAGTTAATTTGGCAACCTAAAATGAATTAGACCCCTAGGTGATCAATCACACCTAACAAAAAATCAATGGTTGGTGGCAACTCCTAAAATAAAAATAAATAAAAGGGACTCACAAGCACACACCCCACCTTAGAATCACAAGCACACAAGAGTCACGTCGTCAAGGACCCAATGTGTGACCAACTTGGAAGAGAAATTCCCCAAACACCCAACAATGAGGAAATTTTTTTAGGTGTCCACACCATGTATAATTTGAACTTCTTCTTTAAAAAAATGTATAATTTGAATCGTATAATTGTGATTATTTTTAATTGTATTCATGCATATGCATGGGACTACACACTAGTTTTATATAATGTTTATGGCTAGAAAAGTCAACTATTATGTTAATTTGCCCATAATCTAAAAACCAAATAAAATTCTTCTTTATTGCCTCATTGTATATCTAATATTCCTTATCCAAAAAAAAAAAAAAAAAATTCCTCTAGCTAAAAAACTAATTAGTATTTTGAAGTAAAAAAATAATTAAAAGGGCTAGTTTCAATTTTCCATTAAGTATACTGTAGACCTAATGTTACCTAAAACGTGATAAAGTCCTCATTTATCTTTTCCTAATGAGAAATTTACCTTTATTGTTAATATTTTTTGTCATATCAATAGAAAATAGAGAAGTCAAATATTATAGTTAACTAGTATTATGCCCGTGCGATGCACGGCTTAATCAAGAATCATGTGTATATTAATGAAAAAAAAATTATTAATTAAAATTAAATAGATAATAAAAATAGAGTAAACTTTTACTCTATTTTTTTTAAACAAAGTAACCTTTTACTTTAAGTTATATAGTGAATGCATATTGTGTAAGATTAAGTTTTTATAAATCAATAAAATCATATATAAGTCCAAAATAAATTGAATGGAATATGGTAGATAACTATGCAAATAATATAAAAGGAGATGCCTAAAAAATTATAAAGGGAGTTTGCATAATTAAATCTCAAGTGCATATTTAAATGAAAAACCTTGACTTCAATAAAAAAAAATTAAAAAATTAAAAAAAAAATTTTGAAAGCATATTTAAGTGGTGACCTCAATGTAATAGTTAAGAATTATGAACAACCCAAATTACTAAACATTAAAAAATAAAAGTATATAAACCAACATATTAATTGAATTTTCGTCTTTGAAAATGAGGTAAGAAGCACCAAATTTCACCCTAGCAAAACAAAATGTGTAAATATAAGCTTCAAGAAATTTTTTTGAGAAAAACTCAATACCAAGAGTATTGTTTGATCGAGTTCTTTGAAACTTCAAGAAATTCCATAAAAAAAAAAAAAAAAAAAAAAAAAAAACATAAATAATAATAAAAAAAAACAAACAAAATTAAACAAATAACAAATAACCCTAAAAAGTGATAGATACTTGGACGTTCAAAATAGTAATAAAAAAAATCATGAATTTGTCCTTATTATTTATAGTGTCTTGGAACTTTAAAGATGAGAAATGTGGTATAATAAAACTATTATCCATAATCATTCCTATATTTATCCAACCAACAAACAAAATTAAACTTCAACCAAAAAAACAAAAGCTGATAAGAAGTTGTTTCTACTTAAAGAAATAATTTTAAGTTGTGAAGAAGTTGATGTGCGCACCAAAAATGAAGCTATTGAACTGGGCCTCACTTAGGCTCACAACTTATTTGTATAGTGGTTTTGGATTTCCTACTTTAGGTCGTTCTCGACACAGAGACTCAATGAGATCAGTTTTCTCTCTCTCTTTCTGTGTTGCTTTACCTCTTTCTCCACTCTCTATTTCTCTATCAAATTTCCAACCCCTTTCCTTCTCTAGCTTCTCCTATTTATAGCCAACTATTAGTGGGATGATTATGATTACTTTCAAAATTAGTGCAATGAGAGGTCCAACGTCGTTAATTGTAAGTGGGTGTTTAGGTGATAGTGGATTTGGAAATAGTTCCCAAAGGGTACCATTGCTCAGGGAAGACTTGCTAAGCAACGACCACATGGCAAGGCTGTTAGAAACCCGATGGTTTCTAATGGAGATTGATGGGAATTATAGGGGAATGGATGGGGATTGTAGGGAAATTGACTTAATTTGAGGTAGTCACCCTCCATAAAGAAAAAGATTAAGAGAGAGAGAAAGATACACTAATGCACTAAGAAATTGGTTTATACTTTCATTGATATCTCATATTGGATTACAATTATGTATTTATAGGAGACTAGCTCTAATTTCATTGGCCCACATGGCCTCATCCTATTGGTTCTATTATTCCCCATGTGCATTAATAATTCCAACATGTGCATTAATAATTTCAACATGTACTAAATGTGATTAACATGCTTGGAATTGTAACTAACTAACTAACTAAATTTCAATACAACAATCATTATCCCTATACTTATAGCATTCCTAACAAAGGCAAGATGCGAGCTAGCGTCGACTGCCTGCTCCCCAGGCCTTTGAACAACACTCAGCTTGGGCTCATAGTTTTTGTGGGTTTAGGCTGGGATCCTGGGCAAAGTAGAGGTTGGGCCCTTAGGCCATACTATTGATCCATAGTCCAAGGCCCAAATGGGCTTGGATATCACGAGGCCATACATTAGCCCCCCCTTGATTCATGCTCAGCTCTCGGGAACGAATCAAGGAGCCAGAGATGCAGCGATTACCCAAGAAACTCAATGGGTGCATTTTAGGCGGTTTCATAGATCCATTAATGCATTTCTCAAAAGGCGCGTTGTGTCTGACCTCCTGATTCAGCCGTCATCATTACCTGTCAGTTCATGAACCGAGGTGCACGTGTCGGTTGCCCTTGGTATCTGTAAGGTTTTTTCTTTGCTTCATTATTGCTAATTAACCCCCATTGTTGCTCATTAACCAACGCCCATTCTTCCCTGGCTTCTATAAATAGCCCATTTCAACTCATTTTCTCACTTTTTCACTCTTCATTTTTCGAAATTTATCTCTGCCGAGCACTCAATTGCGCACTTGTTCACCAACCCAGAATCTACTTCTCCCTTAGAGCCAAAAGTAAGTCTCCTTCCCCTTTTCTTTGCTTTAATTTCTTTTCTCCAAGTTCCCTCTAATTCTTAGCCTTCAAGATGGGTTATGCTTATATTTTGAATACTGAAGTGTCCCTAGTCACCTTTAGGCAAGACTATAGCGTTCCTGATGATGTGAAAGTGATGTATTGCCATGAAAACGATATTGCTCTCCATAGAGGGGCGAACACTGCCTTTTTCCCGTTGATGTCAATTCTAGAAGGTGGGGTTAGGTTTCCCATAGACCCCCTTTTGCTTAGCACCCTTAAATACTACAAGTTGTGTCCCGACCAGCTTCCCCCCCATTTTTACCAGGTAGTGAGTTGTGTGAGTAGGTTAAATCAAACATTTGGTCTGCAATTAGAACATCATGACATAAACCACATGTACAACCTGTGTGGAAAGAAGAAAACCAATTACTATTTAAAGGTTAGAGACATGAGGGTACGGCTAATTTCATGCCTGCCGAACTCTAATAGAAATTCTCCTAGGGAATTCATCCGGGTGTGTGGCAGTTGGTTTGCCGGTGGTATCCCTCCCCCCCCCCCCCCCCCTCTCACGGCGTGAAGTGGATTCGTTCCAACCTTTAATTTGTTTTCTCCTTTCTTTTCATAACTGTGTTTCTTACCTGAACACTGACTTGTTCCCTTTTTGTTTCAGACGGTTCAGTGTTTACCCAAGACATTAGAATAGTTCACGTACGAGACCTGAATTTTGTACTTATGACCGAGATTTTTGTTCACTAGGACGGGTAGCTCTGGGTGTCCCATCTCATTCTCGGTGTAGACCCTGTGTATTTTACTTGGCAACCCTTTGGCTAAGCTCTCTTAGTAGACAGCCCCCTTCTCTCCTATATAAATGTTTGGCACACAAACTTCCTGCCTCCAAAGTTCATAGTAGGTGAAGCTCGGGACATCGGCCAACAATATACTTGCTTAGATGAGCTCGCACCTAGAAGGGATGAATCAGATGAAATAGTGTCTTGACATCTCCGGGAACGTGCTCATGAAGCCATTCAACGCGAAGTCCCTGCTGAACGCAAGGCTCTTGCCGCACCAGAGGCTCCCATTCGGGAAGCCGAACACACAGCCGTAGAATCCAGTAATTCTTCCAGAATGCATTCCATCGATGGTGAAGAAATGGTGACCTGCAAGACTTTAACAATTAGCTGTTTTATTCCTAGCGCACATTAGACCGCGCAACAGCAACCACCTCAGGGACTTGGCCAAACTCCCCCTGCTCATCCTCCTCCTCCTCCTCCTCCTCCTTCCGCACGAACCCATAAAAAACAACGGACCGTAGAACAAACCTCCACCAGCCCAGGTGAAGCTCAAACCCAAACTCCCCCCCCAATCATCAAGGGGTATTGTTATCCAGGAGCCCCCAGCCCAGGTGGGGACAAATGTGGCATCTTCCTCCTAACTTGTACCGGCATGGTAGCCCACCTTTGAGCTAGACGGTATGCCTCTCTCCGCTGACACTAGCGTACGGGTGTGGGAGAAAGGAGAAGGGGGTCATGTCGCTCAAAGCTTGGTGCACGACCTCTTTTTGCCCAAGGACATGAACGCCTTTACGGATGGGTCCGAGGAATCCATGGGGAGGAGGCTTCAGTGGCACACTATTGCGGTAACCCCTCTTTCCTTGTATTTTTATTTTCACACACATTCCCATTATTGCCGTATATACTGTTTCTTTACATTGTCGTGTATATTGCCTCTTTACATTGTCGTGCTGATTATTGTCGTTTCATCAGGCCGCTCAGCTAGCTCACATCCTAAACGAATGGTTGAAGGACCTCGGTAAAGAGGTTGACCGGGAAAAAGCCAGCAGGGAGGCAACTGCCAAAACAGCGAAAGACAAAACAAAAGCCACTGACGTCGCTGAGAAGAGAGCTACTGCTGCGGAGAAGGCCTGGGCGCTAATGGAGAAAAGGTCGGCAGAGTTGGTAATGAAGCAAAATGAAATGGACTTGAGGCTGGCTGAAGTGGCGAGCCTGAACGTTGCCCTAACCGAGGAACTAGCCGATTTGTGAGTAGCTTTGGAGGCTTACGAAAATAAATGGTACAATGAAGGATTTGCGAATGCCAAGAAGGGTGTGGAACCGATTGTCAAGGAAGCTCGGCAGCTATCTTTTCAGGAAGGCTGGATGGCTACCCTGCATACCTTAGAAGTACCTGAAGACTACCCCCTAAGGGATCTTGGTCGGATTCCCTTTCCGGACTCTTCTCTAGCTGTGTAGAACCCTACAGGCCCTATTGATGAGGAGGAGACGGACAGTCTAAGGGAGTTGGTGGAGCAAATTGATGCTCGCATGGAGTTGATCGGGACCGAAGATACCAGTAACCCCCCTACTGATGACCAGTTCGGTGAAAATGCTCAGTTCCAAAATCCTGCATCCGGGCATTAGCCTTCCAAAATAGCGGCCGAGACATAGCCTGTTTGATTACTAAACTTGTTTTACATCATTTTACTTTGCTCTGTTTAAGTAACTTTTATTTTGAGTTGATTTGCCTTTGTCGCCGAGTTGTGGTGAATAAACAGTTGTTTAATTTCTAGGTTTAACCTTTATGTCATCGGGTTTTGGTAACAAAACAATTGGTTTTTTATGTTTGATTTTGATTAAGGTTTATTTGTCGAACAGTTACCTTAATCGTATTTATAAATGCCTAGTAATAAGTTAGCCTCTTTGTTATATTTCTCTTTTTCCGTGCATGTGTATGCCCTTAATGAACAAGTAAGGAGGATCATCTCAAACAATTGGGCTGGTCGACCCCTCGGCATTCAGAAACCTTATAGTACATGTTTGCTTAATTAAGCAAGACTTAGGGTATTGATAGTCAAAAGTCGAATTGGTGAAAGGTTTCCACCCTCAGTATGTTTTAGCATAAGATTTCCATTTTCTCGGTAGTAGGGATTGAGCCAAAAGACATGCTTTCATCCTTAGGAAGAATTTTTAGTATAAGGTTTCCACCTGCTCGGTGATAGGGATCAAACCGAGATGCAGGTTTCAGTCCTTAAAGAAATTTTAGAATAAGGTTTCCACCTGCTCGGTGATAGGGATCAAACCGAGAAGCAAGTTTTAGTCCTTAATGAGAATTTTTAGAATAAGGTTTCCACCTACTCGGTGATAGGGATCGAACCGAGAAGCAGGTTTCAGTCCTTAGAGAAATTTTAGAATAAGGTTTCCACCTGCTCGGTGATAGGGATCGAACCGAGAAGCAGGTTGCAGTCCTTAATGTACAACAGACTACTTGAATTTTCTTGACTTCCTTTGTGTTCATTGACTGGTTGTGCTAAATAAATAATAGAATTGAATAAGCCTGCACAAATAAGCATCATCGTTATCATATTAGTTAGTACAAGGTACATTTTTCAGTGTATGGATGGTCATTGATAAAACTTCTTGAGATTATGAACGTTCCATGGCTGGGGTAGTGGTGTTTCATCCATGTCTTCCAAATAATACGCTCCTGCGCCTGCGATGGCTGTGATTCAGTACGATCTTTCCTAAGTCTGGGCCAACTTCCCGGTATTCGTGTCTTACATGTTTCCCATAGCTTTCCTCAATACTAGATCTCCAGCACTGAATTCCTTCACCCTTATATCTTGGTTATAGCGCCGGACAAGCTTTTGCTGATTTTCAGCTAGTCGTACAGTCGTTGCTTCTCGGTATTCCTCTAGCAAATCAAGACATTCTTCTAGCAAACTGTCATTCTAGGACATGTTAAATTCTACAACTCGCGCACTACACAGATTGACCTCGGCTGGTATCACGGCTTCTGCTCCATATGTGAGAGAGAACGGGGTCTCCCCTGTAGACCTCTGAGGAGTTGTTTGGTACGCCCACAAGACACTGGGTAGCTCCTCGGCCCAGTTACCCTTCGCACCTTCTAGTCTCCTCTTCAACCCATTCACGATTACCTTATTTACAGCCTCGACCTGGCCATTACTTTGGGGATATGCCAGAATGGAATACCTGTTCTTGATGCCGAGATTGCCGCAAAACTCCCAAAAAGCTCGGCTGTTGAATTGCAGTCCGTTATCTAATATAAAAGAGTCGGCACCCTAAATCTTGTGATTATATTCTTCCACACAAAATTCTTCACATCTACCTCCCGAATGTTAGCTAAAGCTTCCGCCTCCGCCCACTTGATAAAATAGTCGACAGCCACCAAAACCAATCTTCGATTGCTCGTTGTCTGAGGAAATGGGCCGAGAATATCTAGCCCCCTCTGTGCGAAAGGCCAGGGATTGCTGATTGGGTTTAAATGGCCTGCCGGCTGGTGGATTAGGGGGGCATGCTTCTGACATTGCTCACACTTACGCATATATTCAGTGGCGTCCTTCTGCATTTGGGGTCACTAGAATCCTTGAGTCATTGCTCGGTGTGCCAATGAACGTCCTCCCACATGACTGCTGCACACTCCATCATGTAGTTCGGCCAAGAGTTCGCCCACTCTCTCTTGGTGCAAGCATAAAAGGTATGGTCCCACAAAGGACCTGCGATATAGCTTCCGATCTTTTAACAACCAATACCAATGAGCCACCCTACAGATCTTGTTGCCCTTCTTTTCATAGCATGGGACTCGATCCTCGGCTAAGAAGTCAATGATAGGGTCCATCCAGCACAGTCCAAGTGTTGCAATTGCTGCAACGTCGACCCCTGCAGCCTCTGGATCACCTACTACCCTAATGCTTGGCTCTGGAACAAGCTCCACCTTAATTAGCCAAGGTATCTCCTCAGCTACTGATGATGCCAGCGTAGCGAGGGAGTCAGCATGTCTGTTCTGCGCCCGAGCCACTTAGATCACCTTTACTGTACAAAAGTTGTTTATACCTTGCTTTACCAATTCTAAGTATGCTTTCATCTGGGAATTTCGAGTTTCAAAACTACCCTACACCTGATTAACTATTAAATGCGAATCTGAATAAATTCTACATCTCGGGCACCCAAGCTTGAAACCGTCCTCAATCCAACAAGTAAAGCTTCGTACTCTGCCTCATTGTTGGAGGCTTTAAACCCCAATCTGAACGAGTGCTCCAACTATATTCCCTCCGGAGTGATTATAACGATCCCAGCACCAGCTCCCATGGCGCTAGAAGCACCGTCCACATACACCTTCCACAGATAACATTCCAACTGACAGACCATTTCCCCTTGATTCTTAGGAGAAAATTCTGCCACAAAATCAGTTAACACCTACCCCTTTACTGAACTTCTCGGCTTATACCTTACGTCAAAGGCCCCAAGTCAGGTCCCCCACTTAGCTATCCGCCCCATGAAGTTAGATCTTTTCAACAACGACTGTAAAGGGTACTCGGTCAACACATACATGGTACGAGCTTGGAAATACTGAGGTAACTTCCTGGTGGCATGCACTAATGCCAATACCAATTTTTCTAAAGGCAAGTATCTAGTCTCCACTTCGACTAGGGTCTTGCTGATATAATACATGGGTTGTTGCACTTCTCGGTCCCTTAAAAGTATTGCACTTACAGCATGGTCGGACATTAAGAGGTACATATACAGGTCCTCCCCAAGCTTTGAGGCCGTCAACATCGGTGCCTGCATCAAGTATTTCTTCAGATCCTAAAAAGCTTTTTCACACTCATCATCCCATTGAAATCCTCCCCATTTTCTTAAAAGCTGGTAAAATGGATGGTAGCGATTTGAAAATTTAAAGATGAACCAGTTAAGAGCGGCTAACATCTCGGTCAACACTTGTACTTCCTTCGAATTGCTCGGCGGCTTGAGACCCTTCACGGCCTCAATCTGGTCAGGATTAACTTCTATCCCCCAACTGGTGATTAAATATCCCAAAAATTTACCAGCCCTCACTCCAAAAGCACATTTTTCTGTGTTAAGGCGCAACATATACTGCTGCAATATCTCAAACACCCCCTAAAAATCCTCTACATGCCACACTTCCTGCTTGCTTTTTACTACCATGTCATCAATATAAACTTCAACCGTACGCCCAATTTTGTCCAGAACATCCTCGTCATCATCCGTTGATATGTTACTCCGGCATTCTTTAGCCCAAAGGCATCACAATGTAATGATAGTTAGCGTCAAAAGATATGAATGCTGTCTTCTCCTAGTCCTCGACAGCCAGACCGATCTGATGATATCCTTGAAAACTGTCCAAGAAACTCACCCTCAGGTGCCCGTAGGTGGCATCTACCTACTGATCAATTTTTGGCATAGGAAAAGGGTCCTTTGGACATGCTCGGTTTAAATCTGAGAAATCTACGCAAACCCTCCATTTGTTGTTCTTCTTCCTAACAACCACAGTATTTGCCAGCCATTTCGGGAAAAAGATCTCCTTTATCGCCCCGGCCTCCTTCAACCTCTTAACCTCCTGCCTTACTGCCTCAACGTGTTCTTTGGCCGACCTTCTCAACTTCTGCTTCTTCGGGGAAATGAGGGGTCTACGTTAAGCTTATGGACGATGAACGCGAGATCAACCCCGGGTACCTTATAAAGGCTCCAAGCAAAGACATCCAAATTCTGAGTAAGAAACAACAACACCTGCACTCTATCTTCATATTTCATACTTGTTCCAATATGAAAATACCTATCAGTATTCAGTAATATCTTCACCTTTATTAAGTCCTTGGACCAGCCAGCCCCCATTCCTTCTTAGGGCTCCTGTGCTTGCTATAAAGGGACCTCTTGAGATGGATCTTTCCACCCAACCTGCTCCTGTTTAGGTTGGTCTTTCTCCTAAGCTCCTTTTACTTGCTCGGTTTTCTTTCCTCGATTAGCCTGATTCTTCTGTTCAGCTTGTTCCTTCTTCTAATTAACTACGGCAATAAGGCATTGTCTTGCCACTTGCTGGTTTCCTCTTACCATGGCAATACCCTGCTCAGAGGGGAACTTGATCTTTACATGTAGGGTAGATGGAATAGCCCCTATTGAATGGATCCTCAGCCTTTCCAGGATCGCAGTATACTGAGAAAATGAAGCTACTATTATAAATGTTACTACTACCTCCTTACCCTCCATATTCATGGGAAACGGAATTTGCCCTTCTGGAATTATTACCTTACTGTCAAACCCAACTAAAAGCGTACTATATTTCACAAGGTCCTCATTCTTCAATCCGAGCCCCCTAAATAGGTCCGGATACATTACGTCGGCCCCGCTTTCTTGATTTACCATTACCCTTTTCACCAAGAAGCCATTTATCCGAGCCGTGACCACTAACGCATCATCATACAGTTGGATCATCCCTTCCAAATCGTCATTGTCGAAAGTGATAGGCTCCCGTGTAAACTTCATTTTCTTCTCTGGCAGCTATACGCCCAAGCAACCCTCTACTAGAACTACTGTCAACACTCCTTTCCCTCTTTCTGCAATGAGCCTCTCTGGGGCAGCATGAATGACTTTAATTACCCCTACTGGGGATGGAAGAGGGTTCCCCTTTTGCTAAGCATCCTACTCCACAACTCTGTCCCCTGAATCCAGTACAAAATCCTTTAAATATCCGGCCTTAACCAATTGCCCAATGTGATCCTTCAGCACCCAGCACTGTTCAGTAGTATGACCCTTGTCCCGGTGATAGGTGTAGTACAAGTTCTGATTCCTCCTAGATAGGTCTCCACCCATCTTGTTCGGCCACAGAAAATAAGGCTCATGCATGATCTGATTAACAATCCTGTGCACCGGCTCTTTAAACGTCACATTTACCTCTCCCATTTGTGTTGCTGGTTCTTGAATCATCAAGCCCCTTGGGATCTGAGTGGAAAACCACTTTGACGAGGACGATTTATCATTGGTGATTTACCCTTACTTTACAGCCAGTCGTCCTCCAGTCGTTTGTATTCCTCAATGCGTCTCATCAGCTGCCTCATGTCTTCGGGAGGTTTCTTAGTCAATGACTCCCGTAGTCTAGAGTCTTCGGGCAACCTTATTCTATAAGTGCTTGCTACGACCTTCTCATTATCCCCACCTATTTCATTGTATAGCTCCCAATGCCGGCTAGCATAACTACGGAGGATCTCTCCTACCCTCATCTTCATGGATAATAGTGCATCTACTGGTTGTGGCACTCGGCTACAGGTCATGAACTAAATGCCAAACTCTTGAATTAGCTCGGAAAAACTATGTATAGAGCCCTTCCATAGCCCATTAAACCACAAAGCGGTAGGCCCTAGACTTGAAGGAAATACCTTGCACATCAGTGCATCGTTATGAGTATGCAGAAACATCATTTGAATATAATGACTGATGTGCTCTATCGGGTCCATTTTCCTGTCATAGGAATTGAACAGTGGGCGGGTAAACCTGCTCGGCATTTCAGCTCATTCGATATCATCTGAAAACAGGGACCGCGCTGCTTTTCACAAAGCGCGACTCATAGCATCCATGGCAGCATTACAAGGCCGCCTCTCCTTTAGGGAGACTGAATTCCTATCTAAATGATCCCATGAACGTGAGTGATCTCAGTGTTGCCTTAACTCGTAGGAGCATGATCGATCCTAATGCCGTCGGGATCCCCACGAATGCGAATAGTCTCGACGCTGACGGGATTCTCGAGAATGTGAACAAACTCATCGTTGACGGGAAGTGGACTGATTTAACCCCGCCCCATATCTATTTCCCCCACAATCAGCTCTCCTTTCTTGGTCATCCCTATCCCTTCTCTGACGCCAACCCCTTGCCTCCAACTCTAAATCTCTAACTAGTCTACGCAGCCATTCAAGCTCCCCATCTCTCTCATCCCTCTGCCTATATTCCGTAGCACCGGACACCGTCCATTAGGTTTGGTATGATTCCCCTCCCATGCTGGACAGTTCTTCCTCTTGACCGTGCTCTGTCTTCTCGCACTTTTTGCCTGCATTCTCGCCAACTAGATCCCCAAGAAGATCTTACGAATCTGCTTTCAGTGTGACTCCCTGAACGCCTTTCAGACATTTTTCCCGAGCTTGAGTCCTTATAGAACCACAGTGTTGTAGGAGATTCCCACAGACGGCACCAACTGTGCGCACCAAAAATGAAGCTATTGAACTAGGCCTCACTTGGGCTCAAAACTTATTTGTATAGTGGGTTTGGATTTCCTACTTTGGGTCGTTCTTGACACAGAGACTTAATGAGATCACTTTTCTCTCTCTCTTTCTGTGTTGCTTTACCTCTTTCTCCACTCTTTATTTCTCAATCAAATTTCCAACCCCTTTCCTTCTGTAGCTTCTCCTATTTAAAGCCAATTATCAGTGGGATGATTATGATTACTTTCAAAATTAGTGCAATGAGAGGTCCAATGTCGTTAATTGTAAGTGGGCGTTTAGGTGAGAGTGGCTTTGGAAATGGTTCCCACTTCAATAGATGTGCTCGGCAGCGATATTCCTTAAGGCACTGCCAGGTACACAAAGGGTGGTGTGACCGAACAACTGCAACCTTGCTCGGGGAAGACTTGCCGAGCAACGACCACGTGGACAGGGAAGATGCGAGCTAGCGTCGACTGATTGCTCCCTAGGCCTTTGAACAACATTCAACTTGGGCTCGTAGCTTTTGTGGGTTTGGGCTAGGATCTTGAGCAAAGTAGAGGTTGGGCCCTTGAGCCATACTATTGATCTATAGTCCAAGGCCCAAATGGATTTGGATATCACGGGGTCATATAAGAACTGTATGATGGAAGATACCCTCCATAGTAAGGAGCATCAAAAAACTAGATAAAAACACTGTAGCATCAAGAACTTACTTTGTAATCAAACTTGAAAGAAATATATAAAAAATGTACTCCTCAAATTTTGCCGGGGACAATTTTTTTTTAGATTAAATCAGTTTATCTTCCTTTTCCTGTCCCCTGAATCCATTATGCTTATTGTCTAAATCATTAATGCCTAGTTTTCCAACCCACTATCTACAAATTCATTGTATTGGGCTTTTTGGGCTTAAGTTCATTAATCACTTGGGCTAGGAACCCAAATTGTGTTTTTACAATTGGCGCTGTCTGTGGGAAATTCTTGTGTTGTAGTGAGTCCAACGTCCAACTATGGTATGTTCAAGTCCCCACCAGGTAAAGCCTATGGGGTCTCAGCATCAAGATCACTTTCATGATCTTGAACAAAGAAGGGACCGAGAAGGGAGTATGCATACTACCCATACTACTAGGAGCCAGTCTCTGGGTGGGAGCTGTGTCTCCTATGAGAAAAATGCTAAAGATATGCAGCTGGAGATTGATCACTTAAAAAGGAAGTTAAGCCACGAGCGGAGAAGGCGAACTCCCTCTATTTCTGAAGAGGATGGTAGTGATAAACGCAAATCAAGGACTCCTCCTAGTGAGTCTTTCTAGTATGATAAGGACTACCATCATGAGCTTAGAAATAGAAATTCATCTTCCAAAGGCTTGGGGAGTGATGCTATGAGTAGAGCACTCAGCCAAATTTTAAGGTCACCTTTCAAGTGCAGAATCGAGGGAGGGAGACTCCCTCAGCAGTTCACCCAGCCCACGTTTACCATGTATAATGGTTAAACAGATCCTGTGGAGCACGTGAGCCACTTCAATCAGAGAATGGTTGTGCACTCCAAGAATGAAGCTTTGATGTGCAAGGTTTTCCCCTCCAGTTTAGGGCCTGTGGCCATGAGGTGGTTTGATGGTCTAGGAGCAGGTTCCATTGGTTCCTTCAAAAAGCTCACCTAGGCATTTGGATCTCATTTTATCATGTGCAGCAGAGTTCCTCGGCTCTTGGTTTCCTTGCTATCCATGTTTATGAGAGAAAGGGAAACCCTGAAAACATACTCGGACAGATACTATGAGATGTTTAATAAGATTAATGGAGATTTTGATGACGTGGTTGTAAGGACCTTTAAGGTCGGCCTGCCCACTGAGCATAACTTAAGAAAATCTTTGACCAAGAAGCCAGAAAACAGCGTGCGTTGGCTTATAAACCACATCAATGAATACAAGAGGGTCGAGGAAAACCAATAACAAGGCAAGGGGAAGGGTAAGGTTATCCCTCGGGAGAGAAAGGATTTTAAGTTGGACCGCTACAACAATAATAGACCACGAAGAGATTTTGCTGGACAATCTGGGTCTACAACTCCTCAGGTGATTAACACTGTGTTCTGGGAACTAGTGCATCAGGCCTTGGAGAAAATCAAGAACGAGCTATACTTCAAATGGCCAAACAAAATGGGAGGAGACTTTTAAGGCACAACCAGAGTCTTCATTGCCAATACCACCAGGAGCGGGGGCATACCACCGAGGACTGCAGAACCCTGTGGAACCATCTAGAGCAACTGGTCAGAGAGGGAAGGTTACAGCAGTTTTTGTATCTGCCCAACGGGCAAGGAGACAAATCAAGGTCAGGGGCTCAAGGGAATGCTTCTTCAAGACCCTCATCAGGCACAATCAATGTCATCTTTGCTGCACTTAGGAGAATCGGTTCTCATCCTTCCAGGGTGATGTTTGTGGCTTAGCTACAAGCCGATGACTTTAATTCTGAGCCAAAGAGGGCTAGAATGGAGATTTGACCGGCACTGAGTTTTTCGAACGAGGACAAGATTGGAACTATCCCGCCACATGATGATGCTTTGGTGGTCACCCTCAGAATAGAATGATATAATGTTAAGAGGGTGATGGTGGATCAAGGCAGTGGGGCAGAGATTATGTACCCCGACTTGTACAACGGACTGGACCTGAAACCCAAGGATTTGACAGCCTATGATTCACCTTTAGTAAGATTTGATGGGAAAGTTGTCATCCCAAAGGGTCAGATTAAACTGCTGGTGCAGGCGGGTTTAGAAATGGTTGAGGTGAATTTCATTGTAGTGGATGCTTATTCTCTTTACACGGCCATTGTAGCAAGATCCTAGCTTCATGCTCTGAGAGCAAGTTTCCTCCACTCTGCATTTGAAGGTCAAATATTCGTCTGGGGATCGGATTGAAAAGCTAGTTGGGAGCCAGTCCGTAGCAAGGCAGTGCCTAATTGCTATAATAATGCATTAGCTAGGAATGGAGTCTTCAACCTCGGCTGGAAAGAACTTATAGCAATCAAGGACTTCGGTGTTATCCGTGAGGGGGGCAACCAATAAAGAAAAATGTGAAGACTTCGAGAAAATTGTTGTAAATGATGATCCGAAGAAGTTCTTTCAAGTCGGAACTCAATTGCCTCCTCAAGAGAAGAAAGAGCCGGTAGAGTTCCTTAGGAGGAATGTTGACGTGTTTGCGTGGAGTGCTTACGAAGCTCCTGGGGTGGATCCAGACCTCATTTGCCATCATCTAAACATCAACTCATTTGTCATCCCTAAGAAGCAACTACCTCATCTAAAGAACATTTTGAAGCTGTCAATGAGGAAGTGAACAAGCTTAAGTAGGGTGGGGTCATTAAAGAAGTGTTCTACCCTGAATGGTTGGCTAATATAGTAGTAGTAAATAAGAAGAATGGGAAGGGGTAGGTATGTGTAGATTTCACAGACCTGAACAAAGCCTACCCAAAGGACCCCTTCCCCATGCCTTGGATTGATAAACTAGTGGATGCAACGGTGGGCCATCCTTGGATGAGCTTTTTGGATGCCTTTCAAGGGTACCATCAGATTCCTTTAGCCTTGGTTGATCAAGAGAAGACAACTTTTGTCACTCCTATTGGAATTACCATTGCAAAGTGATGCCCTTCAGTTTGAAGAATGTAAGGGCTACCTGCCAAAGAATGATGACCAGGATATTTGAGCCATAGTTAGGAAAAAAATATCGAGATTTATATAGATGATATGGTGGTAAAGAGTAAGGCAGAGTCCAAGCATTTTAATGACCTTGCGAACATCTTTGAGATCTTGAGGAGACACAAGCTGCGACTTTATGCTTCCAAGTGTTCTTTTGATGTCGGATTAGGGAAGTTCTTGGGGTACCTGGTTACACACCGCAGAATTGAAGTCAACCCTGACCAGATTAAAGCGATTAACAATCTACAGCCACCTCAGAACCCCAAAGAGGTCCAGAAGCTAACAGGGATGACTGCTGCTCTAAACCGATTCATCTCTCAGTTAGTAAACAGGTGTAGTCCTTTCTTTTAGTTGTTGAACAAGTGGAAGGGGTTTGAATGTACCAAGGAGTGTGTCATGGCTTTCTAGCAGTTGAAAAAGTATCTTTCTTAGCCACCCATTATGTCTAGACCCGAGGTTGATAAGGTTTTGTTTGCTTACATTGCAGTGGCCTTCCATGCGATGAGCTTGGTGCTGGTACGGGTTGATAGTGGTGTACAAAGGCCAATTTATTATGTGAGCAAGTCATTACATGAGGCCGAGGTCTATTACCTACCACTGGAGAAGGCCATTTTAGCAGTGGTACATGCTACACGAAAGCTCCCCTACTATTTCCAATCACACACAATTATTGTCCTAACCTAGCTCCCGCTTAGATATCTACTTTGGAGTGTTGATTACACAGGGAGGATTGCCAAGTGGGGTACAATCCTAGGGGCTTTTAATATCAAGAACATGTCTCGCACCTCTATCAAGGGTCAGGTCTTCGCCAATCTGGTGGCCGAGTTTGCTGAAACCCCATTAGAAGAGAGAGTAGAGAAGCAGAACATGGATGAAAAATTGGTTGGCGCAATCCCCTTACAAGAACCTTTGTCCTTGAAGGTATACGTTGATGGTGCGATGAATCACAGAAGATCTAAAGTGGGGCTAGTTCTGATATCTCCTAAAAGGATTACAATTGAGAAATCCTTAAGATTAGGCTTCTCAGCCATAAACAATTAAGTTAAGTATGAAGCTCTACTGGTAGGGATGACCATGGTTCAAAAAATGGGTGGAAAGGCAGTGGAAATATTCTCTGATTCAAGGATGATTATGGGCATAGTTCAAGGAGAGTTAGAAGCCAGAGATCTCAGAATGCAGGAATATCTGAACCAGGTTAGATACTTACAGTCTAGATTTGAGTCTTTTAATTTGTCACAAATCCCTAGAAGTAGAAATACACATGCCGACTCTTTTGCCACTCTAGCAGCCTCATCGGCACAAAGTTTACCGCGGATGATTCTTGTGGAAGACTTATGTAAAACCACTGAGGTGGGGAACAATGTGATTCATGTTCATCAAATAAGGGTGAGTCTTAACTAGATGGACTCTATTGTGCTATTCCTTAAGGAAGATGTCTTGCTCGAGAATAAGTTCGAGGCTGATAAGGTACGAAGGAAGGCTCCTCAGTTTTAGCTGTTTGAGGACCAAAAGTTGTATAAATGCTCTTTTTCTAGACCATATGTGCTGTGCATACACCCTGAAGTAGTTAAGCCACTCATAAAAGAATTACATGAAGGGATTTGTGGAAGTAACACAGGGGGAAAATCTTTGGCTTACAGGGCCCTCACTCAACGATACTGGTGGCCAAACATGCAGAGGGAAACACAAGAGTATGTGAAGAAGTGCGATCAATGCCAGAGATTTGCCCCAAACATTCACCAACCTAAAGGGGTCCTTAATCTTTGTCTAGTCCTTGGCCTTTCGCTCAACGAAGCTTGGATATTGTGGGGCCTTTCCCCAAGGCAGCGGGAAACAAGAGATATTTATTGGTCGGTACGGATTACTTTACCAAGTGAGTTGAAGCTGAACCATTGGCCAACGTCAAGGACGTGGATGCCAAGAGATTTGTTTGGAAAAACATTTTCACTTGGTTTGGGATTCCTCATACACTTATCTCAAATAATGGACTTCAATTTGACTGTAAAGCCTTCAGGAGATACTACTGCGATCTAAGAATTACAAATAGATATTCCACCCTAGCTTATTCTCAGAGGAATGGACAAGCTGAGGCTGTCTATAAGGTCATAGTGAATGGACTTAAGAAGAGATTGGATGATGCGAAGGGAAAATTGATAGAGGAGCTGCCTCATGTCCTTTGGACATACTAGACCACACCTCGCAGATCAACAGGAGAGACACCCTTTTCAATGACTTATGGGGCCAAAACTATTATTCCTCTGAAGACTGGATTCCCCATGTTGAGAACAAGCTTTTTCACTCCGAGCAGCAATGATGGGCTACTAGAGAAGAGTTTGGACTTAATTGAGGAAAGAAGAGAAAATGCCATGGTCTAATTGGCCTATTATCAACACAAGTTCAAGTAAGGGTATGATGCCAGCGTGAAATTGAGACCACTGGCACCCGGTGACTTGGTGTTAAGGAGGTTTTAGGTATTGCAAAGAACCCAACCTGGGGAAAGTTAGGGCCCAACTGGGAAGAACCATATCATATCACATCAGTGGTTGAAATAGGTGCATATTATCTTGAAAATCTAGAGGAAAAGGCTGTACCACGCCCCTGGGAATGTAAGTAACCTGAAAAGGTATTATTATTAATGAAAGTTTTCTTCACCATGTTTGGATTTATTATGTTGTGCATCATGTTTTCTACCATTTGTTTGAATATCAAATAGAACATCGGTCATGCTAGTCTCCTCAGACCATATACCCTGGGCAAATTGGTATTCTAAATTATCTCTCCTTAGTATCAAACAGAATATTGGTCATGCTTGTCTCCCCGAACCACATACCTTGGGTAAATTGATATTTTAGGTTAGCTATCTAAGTATTAAATAGAACCTTAGCTATGCCTGGCTCCTCGGACCACATACATTAGGTAAATTAATACTTCCTAACATCTATCAAAGTATTAAACAAAACCATAGCTATGCCTGGCTCCTTGGACCACATGCTTTAGTTAAATTAATACTTCCTAAAATCTATCAAAGTATTAAACAAAACCTTAGCTATGTCTAGTTCTTCAGACCACATGATTTGGGTAAATTAATACTTTCTAACATCTATCTAAGTGTTAAGCAGAACCTTAATTATGCCTAGCTCCTCGGACCACATGCTTTGGGTAAATTAATACTTCTTATCATTTTCCTAATTATCAAACAGAACCTTGGTCATGCCTGGCTCCTTAGACCACATACCTTGGGTAAATTGATATGGTAAATCATCTATCAAAGTATTAAACAGAACCTTAGCTATGCCTAGTTCCTCTGACCATATGTTTTGGGTAAATTAATACTTCCTATTGTTTATCTAAGTGTTAAATAGAACCTTAGTGCCTGACTCCTCAGACCACATGTTTTGGCTAAATTAATATTTCTTATCATTTTTCTAAGTATCAAACAGAACCTTGGTCATGCCTAGCTCCTCGGACCACAAACCTTGGGTAAATTGATATGGTAAATCATCTATCAAAGTATTAAATAAAACCTTAGCTATGCCTAGTTCCTTGGACCACATGCTTTTGGTAAATTAGTGCTTCCTATTGTTTTCCTAAGTGTCAAACAGAACCTTGGTCATGTCTGGATCCACGGACCACATACCTTGGGTAAATTGATATTTCAAGCTACTAACCTAAGTATCAAACAAAATTCTAGTCATATTTGGTTCCTCAGGCCACATGCATTGGACAAGTTCATGCCTTCTGTTATTTATTTATCAAGTTGAACCAACCATGCTAAGTGGAAAAAATCTTTACCATAATGACATAATCAAATGAACACTCATAAGCATCACTTAAAGCATTTGAAAGTATATCCATGATTCAGTTTAAAAATTGATTATCATTCCCAGTTCCTTAGACTAACTGATAAATGAAAAACTAAGTAAAGCCTAATATGAACAAGTGCTCTGCAAATATATATGTCTTTGAGCTTAAGGTTACACTTCACTAAGATTATGGACTTAGCTAATTTAACTTGCTACTAATCATATAAGATAGGATATCTATGCTGCCACTTATGCAGGAAATTGAATAGAGCTTTGTCTCATTTCCATATTAATGAAGTGTTAGATAAAGCATAAGCTATGTTAGAATCAACTTCAATACCAAAAAAAATAAGAAAAAAAACTTGTAAATTATCATTGATCTTAGCCTTAGAAAAAGGCCAGTTGCTTACAGAGGATTAAACTAAACTACAAGTTCTGGAAATTAAAAAAAAAAAAGTAAAAAAAAAGTAAAAGTAAAAGCTATTACCTTAAACTACTTCTTCTTTATTACAATTTTCTCTTTAGGTAGATCCTTGGTAGTTTGGGGGAGCATTGCCTCTAAAGATCCTAAGTCTTTGCTTTTGATGTCACCCTGGGTAGGCAAAGGAAGAATGGCTAGAACTATCTCTATAGTAGTGGGCACCTCTTTCTCTTTTGGTGGATCTTGAGGAATAGCTGGGGGCTTGGTGGCATCAAGGGCCACTCCCTTGTTGGCATCAGTTTCATTTTCAGCAACCCCCTATTGTTGAGGCTCCTTGGACAGGCTGCTAGTGACAGGAAGGGCTTTGGCTGGGCTGCCCTTCCCAAGTTCTGCCACCTCGAAAGAGGTGTTAGCCTTAAAACTAGCCGAGCCTGGTGCGCGGATAGCAGGAGTGTAGTATACACTCTCTGCTCTCCTAAGTACAGATGAGGCCTCAACCTTTGCTCAATTAAAGGCCTCATTCCATACTTAGAGGCAGTAGCTTCTATATACCCTCGAGACCTCAGCCCTAAAGGCCTCCTCAATCTTTGCTACTCCCACATCATAGCCGTCTTGCTCAACTCGATTACTCGCCTTCTCGGCCTCCTCCTTTGCCTTCTCGACCTCCTCCACTTTCTTCTTCAAGGCGATTATTTGTCCTTTAGAGGCGGCTAGCTAGTCCTCGGCATTGTGAAGGAGCACCTGCTAGCCTTCAGCCTATCTCTCAACATTATCCAAGGCGACCTCAGCACTCTTCTTATCCCTCTTTACCTTGTTCATTTTGTTTTTCATCTTAGTTATTCTTTTTTCGGCTACGTTGAAGGCCTCCACGGAGGCGTTGCGCCTTCCCTCTTCCTCTTTCATTTGCCAGTGGTAGTAATTAGTTATCTCCTCCACTCTGAATGAGGCTTGAACAGCCTGCTGAAGAAAGAAACATAGATTAAAAAAAATAAAAAAAAAGAAGAAGAAGAAGAAGAAGAAGAAGAAGAAGCTAAGTAAGGGACAAACCATAGCAAGGTACCTCTTCAGACTGAGGAAAACCTCGTGCCTTCTCATAGATTGGAGCTCGGCCATGTCCTCAAGGAGTAGTAAAGCCTGCTCCACTGCATCGACTAAGTAGCAGGCCGTTCCTCCTCAGAAGTCCCTAATAGAGGCACTGGTGGGTAAAGGAGCCCCATCCAGCATGGGGGTGGAGGTCCAAGCTGAAGGAGCAACCTGAGGATCAGCCCTCTATTCGACGCCCTTCAACCCCACTTTAGCTTGTTTGGCCGCTCTTTGGTCCTCATCCTCTTAGGAGGGGTGGGTTTTCCCTACTTCCACCACCTCTTTGCTCTTCTGCTCCCTCTTTCTTTTGAGGTCAGCAAGTTCAGGGCGAAGGGGTAGAGCGGGTAGAGGAGTAGGAAGCTTAGTCTAGGCTGCCTTCCTAGGGTGAACCTTGGCTTACGTTGGATTTCCATCTCGTCTAGTATTGGTTGGAACGGATGGCCGAGGTCCCCAAAAGCCAGTAGAAGCTTCTAGGGACAAAGGTTGGTTGAAGACTTCAAACTCATCCTCAAAGTCAAATACTTCAACTATTTCTTCTTCTTCTGTGGTGGCAAGGCTACCTTTGGTATACCCTCAAGAATGGGATTAGTGGTAAGCGTGCCTTCTAGGATTGGATTGTTGATGAGAAAACCCGAGGCGGCTACGCTTATTCGATGAAACGTGGGTCCTGTGCTTTAATAACGCACTTCGGCACTTGGAAGGGTGTAGCCAAGGATCATGTGTGCTACCCTGAGTTAGCCCTCTGTGTGGACGAACACCTCAACCTTCAAAATCTTGTCCAAACTCGGTTGGTTCACAAGATTGAAGCTAGGTACAACAGCGTTCTTATCTATAGAACCATGGAGAAAAATAGAAAGGTATTGTTAGCAAAAAATATAACTGATCAAAGGAAAATTTATATACAGTTATTCAAACCTAGACCTAAGACCCCATCTGGTTTCCCCTCTCTCATCTGGCAGGGGAGGCCATCGTGCCACTCCCCTAATACAATTAGGAAGTCTTTGTTAAAGCCTTTATTGGAATCGGGGAGGCACTGATGAGCCTAACCTCAGGGTACCTAGATTTGAGGTAATACCCCTGCCCCTTAAGGTGGTAGAGGTTGTAGACCCAATTGACATCGTGGTGGGTCAGCCCTGAGCCCATTTTTTTCGTTAAGGGCGTCTACACTCCCTAGTATTCTGAACATGTTTGGGGCACATTAGGTGGAAGCTAACCTATGAGCCTTAAGATAGTCCCTGGTAACGGTGCCCATAGGAATCCTCATCCCACCCTCTATGAAGGCAATCATTGGGATTACCACTTCTCTCTCTTGCCTTTTCTCGTGCCACTCTCCCTCCTTACAGCATCTAATAAACACTCCATGAGGGATCCTATACAAAGCACTAAAACTCTCTATTCCCTCCTCGGAGTCTACCAAATTTTTGAATCTATCCATTTCTAAAAAGGTTTAGAGGAAATAAGAAGATTGGGAGAAGAAAGTGGAGCCGAGGATTAGAAAAGTACAGAGAAAAGAAAAGTATATGGAAAAACAAAATGTAAAGGTTTATGAAGACCTACAGAAAGAAGAAAAGTATCCTTGGACAAGCTTTTGGTATTTGTAAGGGCACGAGTGAGTTGGGAAAGTTGGCAGGTTCAGTATATGAGCGCTAAAACAAAATGAATGCTAAAGTGAGATGAGTGATTGATTTGAGTGGCATTTATACCAAAAAAGAAAGCTACAAGTGAGAAAATTCCTGCCTAGGTTCCAGCAGAATCCTCAGTCGTTGGATCTACATCGCACCGTAGAACGTGGGGAACATGGAGCTGTAAAAATTTAATGAGGGAGAGTCTCGAATGCCGAAGCATTAGGAGTGGGCCTTGAGCAATTAAAAAGGGGATCTATACTGTCAAAGGTGATGTACATGAGCGCAAAGGAATCATCATTACATCGAAATCCTCCTTTCTTCTCGAGGAGCCAGAAAGAAGAATCTCAAGGGGCTATTGTAGGGGTGTTGGGCCCAGAAGCCCATATATATATATATATATATAATGGGCTAGGGGCCTAATCCGAGGACGTTAAATAGTTTGAGGACGAGTAAACACTTTCATAAGAACCCGTGTTAGTAAGTAAAAAGGTGAAATTCGGTTAAGGTCATCCAGAAGGGTGGTCCGAGGATGAATGCCTCCTCGGTTAACCAAAGCCGAGATCCGAAAAGGTGGTCTGTTGCTCAAGGAAACATTCCAGGAAATTATGTTGATACGGATAAGCATTAAAGAAACAGAGGACAGGGAGAAGTCCTAAAATATCTAAGGAGAAGGCTACTACTACTGCATTGAATGCTCTGCAGCTAACTTTCTAACTGCATTGGTTGCCCCAAAGCATAAAGGGCCTGAGAGGGTGTCCGATGGGACAAACACTCAAGTAGTAGCTTGGATGATCAATAAGTAGCTTGGATGATCAATAAGTGGAGGGCCAAGATTGTTTAAAGAGAACTGTATAATGGAAGAGACCCTCCACCATAAGGAGGATCGAATAACTAGAGAAAAACATCATAGCATCATGAACTTACTTTGCAATCAAACTTGAAAGAAATATATAAGAACTGTACTCCTCAGATTGTGCCGAGGACAATTTTCTTTAGATTAAATCAGTTTATCTTCCTTTTCCTGTCCCCTGAATCCATTATGCTTGTTGTCCAACTCGTTAAAACCTAGTTTTCCAACCCACTCTCTACAAATTCATTGTATTGGACTTTTGGGGCCTAAGTTCATTCATCACTTGGGTTAGGAATTTAAATTGCGTCCTTACAATATGATTTGCCCATAATTTATAAAATCAAATAAAATTCATTTTTGTTGCCTCGGTATATATCCAATATTTCTCTAACTTAACTAATTATTATTTTCAAGTAAACAATAACTGAAAGGGAAAATTTCAATTCCCTATTATGCAATAATGTCCTCATTTACCTTTTCCTAATGAGCACTTTACCTCTATTCTTAATATTTTTCATTAAATCAAAATAACTCAAATAAAAAGTTTTCGGCACTTTTTTGATGAAAAATAATTACAAATATGGTAAATACTAAAATTATTATTACCCTTTAAATCAAATAGAATACATTGCAAATGCCTTTATCTTTCTCCACCGTTCTCCTGGGTCCAAAATAAGGGGTAAAGATAGGATCTAGTAATCTTATATATTGCACTCATAAGGATTATAACACTTGTTCACTTTTGACCACATTTTACAATTTTGACGGGTGCAGCGTATAGGAGCACCTCACCCAAGGCTATGTATTCTAGGTTTTATTTTTTATTTTTGTTATACTTTTTGCTGTTTCAGGTATATGATTTTTTTCTTCCTCAAAGAAAAAAAAAAGTTTATGGTTAAAAAAAAAAATCAAAATAATGTTGGTAAATGGTATTATGGTAATTGCGTTTAAAGATGAGCTGTCATTTTCTAATTAAATTATTCTGTTACCAAATTGCAGGAGAAATTATTGCAGGTGATCTGATCCCACCTGGCGAGCATGAAATTACTATATTCATATCTATTTGCCCAAATGTCAGTTATGCTAAGTTTAGTGAAGTCTGTCCCAGATTTACTTTACTTCATCCAAAACAAGTCTGTCCTGGATAGAGCAAAGCAATCACAATTTGTCATATATAGGCAAACACAATTTGCCAAGAATTTGCAAAAGATTTTAGCAATGGCTGCAAATGTCCCAAAGGTTACAATAAGCAATGGCAGCCAAACTATGCCACTGCCAGTAATTGGGCTGGGCACAGCAACACACCCCCAAGTGTCAGAGACTACAAAATCTGCCATTCTTGATGCAATCGAAACCGGTTATCGCCACTTTGACACAGCCTTTATATATGGGTCGGAGCAACCACTTGGAGAAGCAATTGCTGAGGCCATCAAAACAGGCCTTATCAAATCCAGAGATGAACTCTTCATCACTTCCAAGCTATGGTGCACCTTTGCCAGTCCAGAACTTGTCTTGCCCGCAATTAAGACAAGTCTCAAGTACATATAACTTGAACCTATTACATCTGTTCCATGATAACACGTAGAGAAATCATTTTTCAAACACACACATGCACATATGTGTTTGCTTATAGTTAAATTATTTATTGCTTTTTAAAGTTATTTGTGATGGTTTGCATGTAGGAATCTTCAACTGGACTATCTTGATCTTTTTTTGGTACACTGGCCATTGAAGATTAGCGGGGAGGTAAAACGACTCCCAATTCCTAAAGAAAATATATTTCCCATTGATATCAAGGCAGTTTGGGAAGTTATGGAAGAGTGTCAAAATCTTGGCCTAACCAAAGCCATTGGTGTAAGCAACTTCTCGACCAGGAGGCTTGATGAACTCCTTTCCTTTGCCAAAATCCCTCCATCAGTCAACCAAGTAAGTCTAAATAATTTCAATTTTTCTTCTCAAACAATTAAAAAAGTTTAATTAACTCCGTGATTTTCGATACCAATAATGACTAAGAACCTTCACCAATAAATTTTTTTTTTTTAAAAGAAAAAGAAAAAGAATACCTTCACCTTTATGACGTTGAGAGGTATAATTTGATTAGACTAACAAACAACTGTGTGTAATAGCCATCTAACCAATAGCTTCGTTTTTTATCTTGTTTTATTGGATAAGCATTGTGTGGCCTTAACATGAGTTGACGTCAATAATCCGCTTCTTAATAAGTTCATTATTCTAATTAGAGTGAGGCTTATCCAATAAATGGAGAAATTATAAGGTCTATACGGTGGACAAGTGATGTGGTCCACCATTCCACTAAAAAACTTTCACTTGTTTAAAATTGTTAGTTAGAAAAAAATTTTAAACAGAAATTAATTACTAACTTAGCAATTTTAAATAAATGAAAACTTTTTAGTAGAATGAGTTGTTGACAAATGACGTAATCCATCAAAGGACTCTATAATTTCTCCAATAAATAGGTTGTTGAGATTTAAGAGCTTTTGTTGATTAAGAAATAGAATAAATAGATATAATAAGTAAAATGGGTTGTTGACAAATGACATGATCCATCAGAGAACTCTATAATTTCTCCAATAAATGGGTTGTTGAGATTTAAGAGCTTTTGTTGATTAAGAAATAGAATAAATAGATATAATAAATGCAGATAAATTCCCATAGACTATGCACTCATGTCTAGAGAAATGTGACTTATGAAAGATGTTATAAGTGGTACGCTCGTGTGCGATACACAAATTTATTCTTATAGAACAATAACATACTACCCCAAAAAAAAAAAACTTGAGTTATTCTAAAATAGGTATATAGCTCACTAGAACTTTGGTGATAAATTTTCATTTAGAGTAAAATTGGCTTAATAATTTTAATGTATTTATTATAGTGTAGTGGCTAGTGAGGACTATATATATGTATGTATATATATAATTGTTAAATCAAACCAGTCTACAGTAATAGTGTAATCTAATGAACTGTTACCTAAGATGAACTATTTGTTTAATTTGAAGGATTAATATCCTAGAGTAAAAAATAAATAAATAAATTTATATATATAGTCAAGTTCAAATTATAACTAGTGTCCGTTTGGCAAAAAGTCTTACCAAAAACTATGTTTTGTTGCCAAACGGATACCTAGTGTAACACTGTCTTACTAAGTTATTATACCACTCTATATTAAACACGTATTTTGGCAAATCATCTATTAAATTACATTTTTTTTAATTATAATCTTCATGCTTGTAAAATATCAAAAAATTAGATATTAATAATTATCTCATCATAAAATATTTAAACTTCAAGTATTTTAACTTTAAAATTTTACACAAAACATGAGTTTAGTGTGTGTGTGTATATATATATAAATCTTATTGACACAAACTTTGATACACATGTTAAGAATAAAGAGGATATGTAAACCAATATTAAAATTTTAAAAATATTATTCTAATAGAAAGTTATGGGATTGTGTATCTCTCTCTCTCTCTCAACAATTTTTATAATGGTCCACAACCCTCAAATAAAATATTAAAACATTAAACTAAATTGATTTTATCACCTCAACCAAAAAGTCAAAAACAAAAAAAAAAAAATTCCACAGTTTTTTTACACTACATTTGGGAGACTAAGATTACACACACCCCCACCTACACGCATGCCACTTTTTTACTAAAAGTTACCATTTTCAAGTTGGAAATCATGAAAAACTGCATAGGTATGTAAGTGTACGGTAGGCGTAAGATACATTTCCCCAGACAAAATAGTTTATTTTTCTTTTACACACTACTTTTGTTAGTTGAGAGTTGAGACCAATGGTCAAGCTCATTTTTAGATTATATTACTAAAGTTTCAATTTCCAACTACCATCTTAAAGAATATTCATGGATAAGTATTTGTTAGATAATTTGGTAATTTGTATTGAAACAGAAATTAATGAAAATTTTGTTACAAATTGGATACATCATTTTCTATGGTTTTGATTGGAAAATCTAGTTTTTGTATTTCATTTCCCTTTACATATTTTACGAGATTTTATTTCCTTTTGTATATACACATTATAACTCACTAATAATTGAGCAAAGATTTGTAAATAGTGTCTAATTTCTTTTGTCTAATCTAAGACAATGTTTATTAAGATTGATAAACATTAAATGTCATAAATATATTCTTTATAAAATATTTTATTTTACATCTTGAGCTAATTTTATAATTTTCTTTTATATTGCTTTATTTAATCTCTAATATATATACTAATATAGTGGAAAAAAGGAAAACTATAATCATCATATTTAGTTATAATAGTCATATTTTGTGGTGTGTGTCTATATATATAGTGGAAAAAAGGGAAAAAAAAATAACCATCATATTTAATTATAATAGTCATATTCTGTGGTGTGTCTATATATATATATATATATATATATATTCCTCTTGAGCCTTGGTGCAATTATAACTATTTTCCACTGAAACGAGATGTCGGAGATTTAAGTTCAAGTATCAATTTCTCAAGAAAAAAAAAGAGTAATGCCTATAATACAACAATACAAATTACCTCTCGTAAACCCAGCAGAAGCAAGAACTTTGTCCATTGAATACAATCTTATATTTATTTACTTTTTATTTTTATAAAAATATATTTTTATTTTTTGATTAATCAAGCAGTTCAACCTATGACAAATCAGTTGATAAGTGATTTAATTACCCAAGTCCTAGATAGAGTTAATGTATAATGAGTATAAATTCGTCAAGAGTCTTGTAACTCAACTTATACTTTCTATTGTTTCCAATGCAAATGTCCACAATTCAAATCTCCCATTCTCCAACTATCAAACTATTTAAAATAAAATAAAATAAAAAACCCAACAGCCATGATTTCACATTATAAAAGGAGGATGTGTAAAAAAGAAAAAACTGATAATACAACAATGAAACGCAGGGATTGGAGTATTAATTCCTTAATAAAATCAAAAGGAGCAAAAACCTATTAAGTGTTCCATCTAAATAGCTAAGCTAGCTACTAACAAATACTATCTTGTGGTTCAAATGAAAGGTGGAGATGAATCCACTTTGGCAGCAAAAGGATCTGAGGGGGTTTTGCAAGGCAAAGGGTATTCATATTACTGCTTACTCACCACTGGGTTCGAGAGGCGCAAAATGGGGAGACAGCGAAAGCCTTGAGTACAAAGTGCTAGAAGAGATTGCCAAGGCTAAAGGGATAACTGCTGCCCAGGTTTATTTTCTCTACTACTTCTTTTATTTATTTCTACTTAAATCAAAATAATTGTAAGGATACATATGAATGAGTAGTTGGTAATTAGACTCTTCGAACTTTGAGAGTAAGGCTATAACCACTTCTTCTAAACGGAAATATTCAATATTTTGGGGTAATGTTCTCTTTTCTCATATGAATGATGAATCCTATTATGAACTTAATTAATAGGATCCACTATTATATGAAAGCAAGAAACATTCTATCTGGAATACCAAATATTTATTCATCTCAAACTATGTAGAATCGAGAACAGATATGCTTTATGACACATTGTCCTTAAACGAGTTTGTAAACCTATAGGGTAATTTGGTTTATTAGCCCAATATTGACGCTGCAATACTCTTGGGTAATTGGTATATGCATTGTAGGTTTCTCTAAGATGGGTGTTTGAGCAAGGGGTGAGTTTTGTACCAAAGAGCTTCAACAAGGATAGGATGAAGCAGAACCTTGATATCTTCGATTGGTCACTGACAGAGGAGGAGCTAAACAAGATCAGTAAGCTTCCACAGCGCAGAGGGGTTCTCCCTAGCATGATAATGGAACCGAGTGACCTAGTGAGGGAGATTGAAGCAGAAATATAATTTGGTGTAGTAATAATAATAATAATGATAATAATGACAATAATAATAATCTCTTGTATGATGGACAAAAGGACCTTAGGCATGCCAAAAGTAACGAGTCATTTGTCTTTCATTCGAGCTATGGATTTTACTACTTATGGGATAAGGCTGTCTATATATCAAAGGGGATAATAACAAAACAACCAATTCTTACAACTGTCCATGTTTTTGTGTCAAATTATCCAAAGCTTTGACTAAGACAAATGATAAGCTAGACATTCTTTAGTTCTCCGATTTCTTAGAAGACAAAATTATACACCGCTATTCTACATGTTCTCACATGGATACATGAGTTAGAAAATAAACATGAATGCGACTACTTTTGACAATAATGTGATTTCGTTTTGGGTAAAACTTATAGATATAGTACCTTGAGCATTAGCATCCAGGGATGCAATAAAGTGCCTATTTTGCATTCTCAAAATTTACTTTATCTATTTTATTATCTCATTTTATAATTCACCAAACATTTCAGTTTCTATTTTTACACACAACTCATTAAAATAATATAAACTATACTAACTGTGGGGCCCTATTGCATTAACCGCGTTGGCCCATCACATACGGCCCAAGGCCCGCGCCGAGGATAGTGCTGAGACCGAGGACAATGGGAAAGAATCCAGAACGTCCGAAAGGCCCGCGCCGAGGATGACCTGTCCTCGGCGCACCGACATCACTAAAATGGGAAATATCCCACATCCACCGAAAATATCCCACCAACATTCTGACCACTTTAATGATGATGCGACCAACGAACCCAGTTGCCTCGATTACTCCAACTAATAGAAAAGCCTGCAAAGATGGCTGAGAACTCACGTAAAGTCTACAAAAACAGATGATGGGACAATCCCTCATCTAGGGTGACCGAATAAGCAACAAATGGACGACTGAGATTAACTAGAGGAACACTATATAACCAAGAGGACCCCCGCCAAATAAGGGGGGGAGAAAAATTAGAAGAAAAATGGATCCTCGGCCTAGTCCGAGGACCAACAGGCACTTTAGTTACACAGCCAAAATGGTGATCATTCCCTACAAAAAATACTTGACCAATGTCATTTGATGGGATTCTTATTAATTTCTTGTCATCTATTATCTATCAAAAATACCAAATTGATCGTTGTTCACTTCAGTGATGCCAAGTCCGTGTACCCACTTCTCTATAGATTTTATTGTTAAGGGTTCTTTACAAATCGAGCCCTTACAATTGGCGCCCACCGTGGGGCGGAGTTGTGCGCTAGCAAGTGCAGTGGTTAGTATAAATGAAAAATCATTAGTCAAAACTAATACGGTCTGTAGTAGCAGTATTCATTCGAAGATATATAACCACCATAAACGAAAATATAAAAAGAAAACAAGAAAATAAATAATACAAAATAGATCTACTTCTTTTATTCATACTTGAAGAAAAATTACATCTTTTACAAGCAAAACCCAAGGGGCTTGTTCTAAAGCTAGCTACAAAGGCAGACGCTCGGCAAAGCTGGGTGAGGAGCAAAAGAAAAGAAAGAAAAAGAAACGGAAGAAGAGATGAAGAACAGATAAGTAGAGAGCAAAGCTGACTGAAGATTAGAAGATGGAAAAGAAGTGAAGCAAGAGAAGAGGAAAGAGAAGAGAGAAGAAGGATTAGAAGGAAGAAAGGCAACCTTTAAGGCGAAAGAGGCCGAGGCACAGGACGGTTCCGCTTTTAGGTTCCGCCTGGTTCCCCTCCCGCCCTCTAGGCAGCCGGCTTGGGGGGTCAAGAACCCAGACCCAAGAGAGGGAGGTTACGTTCTCTCCGGATATTCCTCCTGGTGGTGAGAAGGGCTCTGTCTCCGGTTAGGTTGAAAAGAGGGAGAATCTTCGGACCTCCACTACACCCACCCCAGCGTGACGCCAAGGGTTGGGGTGACATCCTGGGCTCCTGACAGGGGCTGTGCATTCTTAGGAGTCCCCTTTTTCAGGGCCAACTCATTCGAAGAGGCTCAGGTGATTGTGTCTTGACGGTGTGTTTTTAGGAGAAATTTAGAACGAACGATTATCAGGTGTGAAGGGGAAGGATGCCCTAGGAGTGCCTTTTATAGATGGTGGGATATTTATGAGTGCCAATCTGCCATAAATCCCAGGGAGCGATTTCCGGAGACCTTTATGCCGCCCCAAATTCCAAAGCGCCTAACAGCCGTTAGATCCTCGTAGATCCACGGCTAGCATTAATGGGGAGGCGCCCCATTAAATGAGAAGGCACCGAAGCGTCAGCGCGCGTTACCTGGACAACCTAAGAGACGCCTCGTAATCAGAAGAGTTCCATCAAAACGAAGAGGCAGAACACGGCAGAGTCTCATCCTTCACCAACCCCAGCTTGTATTTATTATTATTTCTGCTTGAAAAGTGTAATTATCTATGGCTTATTGTAAACTATAGCAGTAAAGAACCAAACGGCTCCGGATAAATAGCTAAAATAAACTCAAAAAATGAGAAAACTAGGTACTGGACAGAACCAAGGCCTTGCATGGTCCTCGGACCCAAGTCTCAAGGTGAAACCAGATACTTCAGATGATCAAAAAATGAGAAAACTAGGTACTGGACAGAACCAAGGCCTTGCATGGTCCTCGGACCCAAGTCTCAAGGTGAAACCAGATACTTCAGATGATCAAAAAATGAGAAAACTAGGTACTGGACAGAACCAAGACCTTGCATGGTCCTCAGACCCAAGCCTCAAGGTGAAACCAGATACTTCAGATGATCAAAAAATGAGAAAACTAGGTACTGGACAGAACCAAGGCCTTGCATGGTCCTCGGACCCAAGTCTCAAGGTGAAACCAGATACTTCAGATGATCAAAAAATGAAAAAACTAGGTACTGGACAGAACCAAGGCCTTGCATGGTCCTCGGACCCAAGTCTCAAGGTGAAACCAGATACTTCAGATGATCAAAAAATGAGAAAACTAGGTACTGGACAGAACCAAGGCCTTGCATGGTCCTCGGACCCAAGTCTCAAGGTGAAACCAGATACTTCAGATGATCAAAAAATGAGAAAACTAGGTACTGGACAGAACCAAGGCCTTGCATGGTCCTCGGACCCAAGCCTCAAGGTGAAACCAGATACTTCAGATGATCAAAAAATGAGAAAATTAGGTACTGGACAGAACCAAGGCCTTGCATGGTCCTCGGACCCAAGCCTCAAGGTGAAACCAGATACTTCAGATGATCAAAAAATGAGAAAACTAGGTACTGGACAGAACCAAGGCCTTGCATGGTCCTCGGACCCAAGCCTCAAGGTGAAACCAGATACTTCAGATGATCAAAAAATGAGAAAACTAGGTACTGGACAGAACCAAGGCCTTGCATGGTCCTCGGACCCAAGCCTCAAGGTGAAACCAGATACTTCAGATGATCAAAAAATGAGAAAACTAGGTACTGGACAGAACCAAGGCCTTGCATGGTCCTCGGACCCAAGCCTCAAGATGAAACCAGATACTTCAGATGATCAAAAAATGAGAAAACTAGGTACTGGACAGAACCAAGGCCTTGCATGGTCCTCGGACCCAAGCCTCAAGGTGAAACCAGATACTTCAGATGATCAAAAAATGAGAAAACTAGGTACTGGACAGAACCAAGGCCTTGCATGGTCCTCGGACCCAAGCCTTATGGGGAAACCAGATACTTCAGATAGCTAAATGAGATCGAGAAACTCGATACTCCCAGCAAGAAGAACATATCATCACGAAAGCTAAACGTTAAAGCAAAACCAAGGCATTGAATGGTCCTCGGACCCAAGCCTCAGGGAAAACCAAGCATAAAATGAGATAACCGGGCACTAAATAAAGCTTAAAGCATTGCATGGTCAAAAACCTCAGGTCAGCAGGAAGAAAATCTCCCCGTAAAAACTAAACGCTAAGAAAAATCAAGGTCGTGTACGAACAAACGGGTCCAAACCTCTATGGGAATCAGTCATTATGAAGCCATGCAAACGTTGGTCGAAACCAGGGCTCTTGTAGGGGCCATGAGCTAAAAACTGAGGCAAAGCCAATTCCCTTTTAGGTGCCAAGTAAACGAGCCCCCTCAGGGGCAAAAATCATGAGAAATCGAGTGATATAGCACGAACGACGCAAGCCTATCCCTTCTCGGGCGACCCTACGCGCAAAAAGAAAAACTGCAAAAACGGCTGAAGTAGTGATAACATTGACGGTACGGTAAAACCCAACAGACCGAGAAAAGGCGCCGGGGAAATCAAAATCCTCCTCCTCGCCCAAGGGGACGTGCAGCAGAATTTTGAGGGGCTATTGTGGGGCCCTATTGCATTAACCGCGCTGGCCCATCACATACGGCCCAAGGCCCGCGCCGAGGATAGTGCTGAGGCCGAGGACAATGGGAAAGAACCCAGAACGTCCAAAAGGCCCGTGCCGAGGATGACCTGTCCTCGGCGCACCGACATCACTAAAATGGGAAATATCCCACATCCACCGAAAATATCCCACCAACATTCTGACCACTTTAATGATGATGCGACCAACGAACCCAGTTGCCTCGATTACTCCAACTAATAGAAAAGCCTGCAAAGATGGCTGAGAACTCACGTAAAGTCTACAAAAACAGATGATGGGACAATCCCTCATCTAGGGTGACCGAATAAGCAACAAATGGACGACTGAGATTAACTAGAGGAACACTATATAACCAAGAGGACCCCCGCCAAATAAGGGGGGGAGAAAAATTAGAAGAAAAATGGATCCTCGGCCTAGTCCGAGGACCAACAGGCACTTTAGTTACACAGCCAAAGTGGTGATCATTCCCTACAAAAAATACTTGACCAATGTCATTTGATGGGATTCTTATTAATTTCTTGTCATCTATTATCTATCAAAAATACCAAATTGATCGTTGTTCACTTCGGTGATGCCAAGTCCGTGTACCCACTTCTCTATAGGTTTTATTGTTAAGGGTTCTTTACAAATCGGGCCCTTACACTAACAAATAATATTAAAAAAAATTTAGTTTCTCTCTCTTCTCTTTCATCTATCTTTCCTCTCTACCTTTTGTCTCTCTTTCCTCATTAAAGTAATTTTTTTTTTTACATCTTTGTGAATAGTTGGTTCTCATATATGAGAACCAACTATTCTTAGAGAAAGACTATTCGCAGTTGGTATAAATAAATAGAGACCCACCCCAGATGTAGGTGGATTTTGGCTTGTGAGTTGCTAAAATAGCAACTGAAAACCCCCAATCCTAATGCTTATGTGTTATACCTCAAGTTCCATACTTAAATTTTAGCCACGTGGCTAATCAATTAAGTGAACAAACACTGTTAAACCCATCTGTTAGGTTGAGAAAAAAACCTTTTATTTTTTAGGCGAAGCAACTTCCAGTTTGAGAAAACATTGCCACTCAATGGTGTTCTTGGAGCCCTAAATCCCTTAAAGCTCCCTGATTTTGCAATGACTATGTTGTCAGCTAGTTTGTTGCTTTTTTTTTTTTTGGGGGGGGGGGGTGGGGATACTATGTTATAAATCCAATTAAAACAAGAAGTATTTGATAAACAAAACATACCTAGTTTTTATCCTCCAAAAATGCTCTAAAATCTAAATAGTCACAATTGTAGCTTAATTAATGGGGCTCTTTTAGGTGTCGTTGTTAATGGTTTGGCAAAAAAGCTATTGGCATCTGTGTGGGTTCTTCTTTTTTGTAAAATAGCAAACAAGCCCAAGTTAAAGAGCAAGGATCCTAGGCCTGATGCTTTATGCTTTAAGGGACTAGGCTTGGTTTACCACAGCTAAATTAGGCTAATTTCGAACCAAGTGGTGCATAAAGCGTGGATCCTACAACACATGCATACTAACATACAAGCATATACGTATTGAATAACAAGGAACAATAAAGAACGAAATAAAGAAGAAAAAAGAAAGGAAAAATAATGTAAAAGGCGTCAAGGGTCCTTAAAATAACGTGAAATACTTCATTATTTTCTTAATTTTTATGATACATCACGCACACTAGGATGTGTTACAAGGTTCAAATAAGTTCAAAAATCACAGACTTGGATGGCTCTTCAGGCCTTTAAGACTTGTGAAGTTTGAATTCTCTTGAATTCAAGTGTGTTCTCTAGTGGTAGTTTGAGGATCCTAGACACTGTTTTTCCCTCTCTCTCTCCTTTTTTGAATTCTGATAGAGTTTTCTCAAGTATTTTTACTCCCCTTCACTATTACTGAATCCCTTCACTATTAGTTGCTTACCCTTTTATAGTGCCATCCTAGGGTTTCTGAGGTATTATTGATTCCCTCCATTTGCTCCCCTGTGTACCAAAACCAATTTTATGTCAGCAACATTGGTGGCTAGTCCCTTCCTCATTCTTCATTATTTTCTTCTTTTGAGATTCCTTCTTCAAAAGCCTCTAGCTAACTTTCCCGTTCTGGGGGTCCTAGAAGGCTGACCTTTGTTCTTTCTTTCTCCAAGGCTTCTAGATTCCTCTTTTTTCAAACTCACATTTTAGATGCTTTCCCTTTTGTCATTTTTCCCAAGTAAGCTGATGCCTTTCTGCCAGGCTAAAAAATCCCCAGCCACCTTTCTTGGTAGTTCTTCTTCCTGGGTTTCCCGAGGTACCAGACCCTTTCTCATGAGTTGTTGATTGCCTTTTGATTCCTTTTTTGCATCTTTGGGTGGTTGATAGGGGCATATCTGTTCTGGTTCCTTATGTTTCTTGGCATGCCCATTTGAACTGTTTTAATCACAACCTGGCTTTGCTACATGTTCCGAGGATCCCATGCTCTTGGGAATCCCCAAGAATCCTGGCCCAATTCCGATCCTATGCTCCTAGCGATTTTTCTTACCTTTTGTGTGGGTCCCTTTTGGACAGTACCTAGACCCAAGTAGAAACAAGGATCCTGATCCCTTTACTTATTGTTTTAAGGGACTGGACTTGGTTTACCGCAGCTAAATGAGCTGATTACGAACTAGATGATGCACAAAGCACAAACCTACAACACATACATGCTAACAAACAAGAAATATATGCATTGAACAACAAGAAATAGTAAAGAAACGAAGTGATAAGGAAAGACACAAAAATGAAGCATTAAGGATCCTTAAAACAATGCAAAATATTCCATTACTTTCTTAATTATGCAATACAATATGCTCACTATGATGTGTTACAAGGTCCAAATAAGTTTAAAAATCACAGACTTAAATGACCCTTCAGGCCTCTAAGACTTGCAAAGTTTGAATCCCTTTGAATCCAAATATATTCTCTAGTGGCTGTTTGAGGATACCAAGCAGTATTTCCCTCTCTTTTCTCTAACTTTTTGAATTCTGACAGATTTTTCTCGATGATTTTACTATAATTCACTGTTTTTGAATGCCTTTCACTGATGGCTACTTCCCTTTTTTATAGTGTCATCCTAGGGTTCCCGGGGTACCACTAATTCCCCCATTTACTCCCCTAGGTACCAGAACCAATGTTGTGCCAACAACATTGGTGGCTAGTCCCTTTCTCACTCATAATTTTCTTCTTTTTGGGGTTTCTTCCCCAAAAGTCTCTTGCGAATTTCCATTCTGAGGTGTCCTTAAAGAGCTGACCTTTGGTCATTTTTCCTTCAAGACTTTTAAACCCCACCTTTTTAAACTCAGCTTTTGGCTGCCTTTCCCTTTGTCATTTTCCAAGTGAGCTAATTCCTTCCTGCTAGGTTGAAAGTTTCCCAACCACTTCCCTTCATGGTTCTTCTTTTTGGGTTCCCCGAGGTACCATCCCCTTGTTCATGAATTGTTGGTTCCCAAGCCTTCTGATTCCTTTCTGCATTATTGGGTGTCTGATAGGGACATATCTGTCCTCGTTCCTTGTGTTTCTTGGCACCCCCCCTTGAACTATCTTAATCCAACGCTGGCTTTGCTACACGTCCCGAGGATCCCGAGCTCCTACTAGTCCCCAAGTATCTCGACCCAACTCTTACCACTGGGCTCCCTAGCGATTTTTTGACCTTGGCGGGCTGGCCTTTTCTTCTTCCCTTCGTTTCATGATTTCTAAGGCTTACCCATTCGTGGGTTTGGATCCCCCTTAAAACCCTTAATGGATTTAAGCCTACCATCTTTTTTCTTTATTGCAGGCTTGGGTATTTTATTTTTTATAGAGTTCAATTCTCTATGCCATTCTGGGCTTTGGTGCTACATTGTGAATTTTTAGACCTCAACACCTTTTAAGGCTTGGGCTGGGCTGGGCTTTTTTTCTTTCCTTTGTTTCATAAGGTCCAAAACTTGCCCATTCATAGGTTTGGGTCCCTTCTTATGGACCTTTAATGGGTTTGGACCTCTCCTCCTTTTTCCTTATTGGAAGCCCAAATGTTTTACGTTCCTGGATTTCAATCCTTTTCGTTGTTTTGGGCCTTGGTATGACACTGTGATTTTTTTGGACCTCAACAGCATCAAAGTTGATTTTAGAGAAATATAAGATAGAAAGTTATAAGCATAAACTTGTTGTAAAATAAAAGAAATAGCAAAGAGGAATATAGAAAATTTAGGAGATAGTATAAAAAATCTTTATTATTTAAGTGGTCAGCCAAACTTTACACCAAGCCAACTGAAACTTTTTCATCTATCTAGCACATTTCTACAACTTCACCAACACAAACACACACACACATACACACACATATATATAGACAACTTCAAGGTCAGTAGAAGCTTCGATAAATTAAAGGGGGAGAGATTACAAACAATGTCATGTAGTAAGGAATTGGACCCCAAGGCCTAAAAGGATTTTTATATACTTGGGGGATTCAAACTCGAGTTCTCCATGTAGAGAGATGATAATATCACTAAGCCCATGGAGTTTTAAAAACTTTAAGATCAAACAGTTCCATAAAATTGAGTATGATTGTATGTGTGATAGCATCTTTCAATATTTGTGTAAAAGAAACAAAATCTAAAAATAAATAATGGCATTTCAGATTTAACCCACTGTCAAAAGGTGAACACAATTCTAAGCTCAACTAGGGATGCAAAGACACATTGAGTACGGAACAATAAGAACTTACATACTAGGTCACTCTCAATATTATCATAAAAGAAATAAGTTATTTCCAAAGAGCAAAGGTGAATGTAGCAAGCAGCTTCCCCAGATACTTTTGTCTCATAGATACATATGCCAAATATCAATAGTTCCAGAATACCCATAATTTCCCAAGGCATGAGTGAACACGGCAGAATCTAAAGAAACTGAATTTAGGGAATTAGTCAAAAGCTTGCTTCCTTTGCTTCTAGAGGCATTAACGAACCTACTTATCACAAAATTCATAGACATTTCTCTGTGACAAACAAAGAGGCAAGAAAGAATTTACCTACAAGACCAATCAAGCCACTATTCACACTTGATTGACCAGGAAATGTGATGGACAAAGCAAAGAGGCACGAAAACCCACAGCCCCGGTTAGAGTGTGTGTGTTTCAAACACTAAAACTTTGCTTGTGTCCCACATTAGTCTTCATGTGAGTTCATAAACCATAACACAACTTAAGTAATAACTTGAAAGATAATTGGCTAGGGGTTAGAGTTGGGCTTGTGTTGAATTTAGACTTGTCTCTATCTCTCTTGGCTATACCCTTTTTCCTTTCTTTTCCTTTTAGCACAATTCGGTTCAACCCGTTAGGCATTAACCAAGTAGCCCGTTGAGGGCATTTAATCTGCTACCCATTGGGCATGCACAATGGTTGTTGAAGCTCATAAGTCCTCTACTTAGTTGGCTTATAAAATCCCTTATTCCCTTTTCGTTTTCTTCAATTTTCTTAACTACACACAGCCGCCTCTCTCCCTCTGTCTACTCTATTTTCTACTCGTCTCCACTGAAATTTGAGCATCAATTTCTTAGTTTTTAGGAATGGCAAATAAGGTTATTCTTAGTTCTTCTTGCTTAAGTGTGCGTTCAACTTGAAGAAATCATTATAGTCTAATCTGGGGGGTTGTTCGGCCAAGAGAGTCATTCGCACCGAGTTCTACTCCGGGTGGCACGAATCAAGCTTTAAAGACAATGCATTTTGCATGATTCTATAGTTTGTGAGATCTTTCTAACTCTATCTATTTACTTTTTGTCATTGCTAATTTTTAGGATTTATATTGTTGAATCAAAACTTGTTTTTCATCTCTATATTTTCCATCAATCTTAAAGGTTGACATTTGTGTTTTAAAAATGAAGAAACAAGTTGTTGATTCTCTTAAGGTCATTTTGGAAATTACAAAGCTTGAGGCTTTTGATGGAAATGATTTTAAACATTGGAAAGAAAGGGTTTTGCTCATCTTGGAATTTACCGAAATTGACCGAGTTCTTTATGAGCTAAAACCTTAGATGATCCTAAAAATATAGCAAAGTGGGAAAAAACAAATAAATTATGTGTTCATACTATTAAGTCTGGTTTATCTAATAAGTTGTTTCATAATTATTGTCATTTTACTTGTGCTAAAGATTTATGGGATGAACTTAATGGTTGTTATGGGTTTGAAGACGAGGGTGCTAAAAAGTTTGCTACAGCTAAATTTATGTCTTCTCAAATGGTTGAAGAAAAAAGTGTTTCTTGCCAATTGAAGATTTTCAAAAATTAGTATCCGACCTAGCTAAAATGGGTGATGTTTTACCCAAGAGGTTTGTGGCTCATGGCCTTGTGTTTAAGTTGTTGGACTCTTGGAAAGAGTATAAACACCGGTATAGCCACCATAGAACCTATTTGAATCTTCAACAAATTATCGTTGATATTCAAATTGAAGAAACAAATAGAATGTCGTAAAAGGTTTCTAGAGCTAAAGAATTTACTTCGAAGGCTAATGTTGTAGAAGGAAGGCCCTCTAGACCTCCACAATATAATAAGAAACATGATTTCAAGGGAAAAGGAAAATTTCATAATAAAAATGGCCCAAATCCTCAAATCCAAAAGACAACGGGTAATTGTTTTATTTGTAGCAAGGTAGGTCACTATGCGGCAACATGCAGAGCAAGATACAACTTCAACAACAATAAGAACAACAACAAAGGCTTAATATCAAATAAGGCAAATGTGGCACAAACCGAAGAGATCATTGCGGCAGTAATGTATAAGGCACACTTGGTGACAAAAGTGAATGGATGGGTAGTTAACTCGGCCTGTCCAAGGCACATTGGTGCATTCAAAGAGGAGTTTAGCTCTTACACTCCTATGGCAGAAGGCATCGAATGTGTCTATGTTATGGACAATAGGTCCATGTAGGTGAATGGAAAAGGGAAGTTACTCTTGAAGCTAACTTCCAGTAAAAATCTTTCACTCAATAATATCCTTCATGTATCTCACTTTTGACACAATTTCATTTCAGTATATTTGCTTTGTAAGGCCGGTATTAAAGTTTTATTGATGGTAGCATAGTTACTTTAACTAAAAATGAAGTCTCTGTTTGTAAGGGTTATGATGATAAAGATCTCTTTGTACTTAATGTGGATCAAGTTATTAATGAAAATAGTTCATCTTCTTATGCTTACTTAGTTGATTCCATTGATGTTTGGCATGGTAGACTAAACATGTTAATCTTGGTGGAATTATTTATTCACTAAGCGAAGCTAATATAGACAAATGTGAAATTTTGTGCTGAAACTAAAATCACCAAGAAACCTTGTAAATCCATAACAAAAGAAACCGAGCTTATTGGATTGGTACATGGTGACTTGGGTGATTTAAAACACACCATGACTAGAGGTGGTAAAAGATTCTATGTGATCTTTTTTTATGACCACACTAGATTCACTAAACTTTATTTACTAAGAACCAAAGATGAAGCTTTGGTGATATTTATAAAGTATAAAAGTGAAGTTGAAAGCCAAAAGAATAAAAGGATTAAAAAAACTTAGAATCGATAGAGGTGGTGAATTTGAGTCTAATCCTTTTAAGGAATTTTGTGAACAAAATGGCATAATACATGAGGTAACACCACCTTATTCACCCAAATCTAATGGAATAGCCGAAAGGAAAAATAGAACACTCAAAGAGATGATGGATGCTATGCTTATTAGTTCCAGGCTATCTTCCAACATGTGGGTAGAGGTCATCCTTTCAGCTTGCCATATTCAAAATAAGGTACCTCACAAGAAAACTAGTAAAACTCTTTATGAACTTTGGGAAGGGCGTAAGCCTAACTTGGAATAACTCAAAGTGTGGGGGTGCTTGGCTAAGGTCATACTACCCGATCCTAAAAGGAGAAAGCTTGGTTCTAGAATATGTGAATTGTGTGTTTATTGGTTATGCTTGCAATAGTACATGCTATAGATTTCTTGTCATCAAAAGTGATATCTTAGAATCATATACTATTATTGAATCCGAAAATTCCATATTCTTTGAGCATGTGCTTCATTTGAAAAATAAGGAAAAAGTATTGCATGATTCTATTGAAATTTCTAATGACTTTGTTGATGATGTGCAAGAAATAAGAAGTAGCAAGTGAGCTGGGAAGGAAAAGGATTACGGTAATGATTTCCTTGCCTATGTCGTTGAAGATGAACCTGTAAGTTACTATGATGCAATTAAATCCATAAATGCACCTCTTTGGTTGGAAGCAATTAATATTGAATTAGAATCTATTATGTCTAATCATACTTGGGAATTAGTTGAGCTTCCACCCAAGATTAAACCTATTGGTTGCAAATGGGTGTTTAAAAGGAAATTAAAACCGGATGGTACAATAGATAAGTATAAAGCTCGCTTAGTAGCCAAGGTTTATAAGCAAAAACATAATGTGGATTATTTTTATACTTATTCTCCGGTTACTAGAATTACATTTATTAGAATTTTATTTGCCATTACTTCTATTTACAAACTTGTTGTACATCAAATGGATGTTAAATCTGCCTTTCTAAATGGTGATTTAGAAGAAGAAATTTATATGGAGTAACTCGAAGGTTAGGTAGTTTTTGGACAAGATCATAAAGTTTGTAAATTGGTTAAATCTTTATATGGTTTAAAACAAGCACTTAAACAATGGCATAAAAATTTTGATAATGCTATGCTTACACATGGGTATGTGATCAATGGTGCCGATAAATACATATATAGCAAGTTTATTAATAATGAAGGTGTTATTATAAGTTTATATGTTGATGAATTGCTTATATTTGGAACTAAACTTGATGTTGTGCATGATGCTAAATGTTTTAATGCCTCTAATCTTGATACGAAAGATTTAGGTGAGGCAAATGTAATCTTGAGCATCAAGCTCCTTAGGGATAATGATTGCATTACACTATCACAATCTCACTATGTAGAGAAAATTCTTAAAAAGTTTGAACATTTTGATATGTCACCAACATCCACTCCTTTTGACTCAAAGGTGCACTTGATTAAAAATTGTGGTGATAGTGTTTCACAAGATAAATGTGCACAAATCATTGGTAGTTTAATGTTTTTGACAAATTGTACTCGCCCTGATATTGCATATGTTGTTGGTAGGTTAAGTAGATATACTCATAATCCTAGTATTGAACATTAGGATGCAATATCTAGATTGTTGAGATATTTTAAGGGTAATTCTGATTATGGTTTGCCATATTGTGGTTATCCTGCTATATTAGAAGGATATTGCAATGCTAATTGGATCTTTGATATAGATGAGGTAAAGCTCACTAGTGGATATGTGTACATACTAGCTGGAAGGGCTATCATTGGGAAATCATCTAAGCAGACTTGCATAGTGAGATCCACCATAAATTCCAAGTTAGTGACCTTAAAGAAGGTTGGGTCCAAAGTCAAGTGGCTTAAGAGTTTGTTAATTGATATACTATTGTATACTAACTCTATTGCCTCTATTTGCATACATTGTGATTGTCAAGCTGCCATAGAACGTGTTAGGAGCAAAATCTATAATGGGAAAAGTCGACATATCCGATTGAGACACGATATTGTGAGGCAACTTGTAAGGTTGAATTTAATCAACCATCTTGTTGGCTTTATTATGTGCCAAATTTTCTTGTATTTTAGCATTTAGTAACCCTGTATTTAGGTGGGATTATTGTAAAGGTAGTGTGTGAGAGAGTGTGAAGAAATGTTCCTCAATGTGCGAAGAAGCAGGGACTCGCGACTGGAACTCGCAGGTGGCTTGCGGGTGCAAGCTGCCAGATGAGAGTCACATGCCAAGCATGCGAGAAGCTGAAGCGTTATGCTAGCTGGTGCACAACAGGACAAAAGTCCCACGCTGGCCAGGCAGTTAACTTGCTGCTGGAACTCGTGACTCAGACCAGTCGCAAGGCCAAGTCGCCAACCAACTCTGTTTGGGAAAAACTGTCTCTTCGCATTTCAAACACTCACCACTATATATAGACCTTTATACCCATCAAATGTAAAGAGCTTCCAAAGAGAATTTTGTGAGAGAAACCCTAGAGAAAAACAAAATTGATTCATTCACAATCTTTACCTTAGAGACTCCTTAAATTCCTCTACTCTCTTCCTCTCCATTGTTACATCCTTAAAAGGTCCTTAGCCAAATCATTTTCTCACCATACCCATATCCATGAGAAGGTTTATTTGGTACTTTTAGGAAGTAGTTAGGAACGAACCAATGTCTATTGGTTGATGCTATGGTTGATAGCGGGATCCGGTAAGCTAAAGAAGAAATAGGTTCGGCACAACCTCGTTGGCGCAAGAAGCTTGAAGGACTTAGGTACATTGGGTAGATTAGACTTGGAGGGTCTTCTGCTGTTCATGTATCCCAACTACATTCTTTAGTAGATTATTCACCGCTTCGAGGGCGGCAGAGAGGTTTTACGCCGAGGGCTTCAGTTTCCTACATTTGATAACACATTGTGTGTTGTCTGTATGTTTGCATCTTCCTTCCCTTTATCTTTGCCATTTATTTACTACTGTGGATGTGTTTATATTTGGGTTAGATTATTTATCAATTCTGTGTTTGGCTTATGTTCATGTTCTGCACATTAATTGTTTGATAATAAGCTTGAATTGATAATTTGTAATTTGGGGTCTAAACGTTATCAGAGCGGGTGCACTCATTGTGGTTTGATTACCTAAGTGCGATCCTAGACCCCTTGGATATGGACACAACTATGAAAAAGGTCATGCCGAATTGTAGCTCAAATATTTGTGAGAATGACTCTATGAGTATGTTTGAAGGGCGTTCTAACAATGAACTCTTAGAGTTGTTAAAATCAAAGAAATATGCTAGGATGTTTGTTCACATGCTGAAATACACTGAAAATAAAAATCACATCTTACACAATAGTCTGTGTGAGTCTAACTCTTTGATTGAAAAGGATAAAAGAAGAAATAAAATATTGTGTGAAAATGTTGATAAGCTAAAAAAGAAAATTTAATATGGCAGAAGCATGGAAAATGAAGATAAATTTTTGTTTAATGGTCGAGAGTGTTTATATCATGCATGTCTATTTGTGCACACCTCATTGAAGGTTTTTAACTCATGCTTGTGGTATCTTCATAGTGGATGTTCTCGTCATATGATAGGAGATAAATCTCTGTTTAAGACTCTTAAAGAGAAAGCCTGTGACTATGTGACATTTGGTGATGGGAGTCATGCCCAAGTTCTCTGCAAAGGGACTGTTGAAATACCTGGATTACCTCTGTTGAAAGATGTGTTATACATCAAAGATTTGAAGGCGAATCTCTTAAGCATCACTCAAATATGTGATGAGGATTTTCTTGTCCAATTCTCAAAGAAGGAGTGCATAATCATCAATAAAAAAGGGGTTCAAGTCTTGGAGGGAAATAGGACTACCGACAACTGCTATGGAGTAGTTCCTATGACACTTATTTCGTGTAGAAGTGCTCGTGTAAATGTGCTGGAACTTTGGCATCACAGATTTGGGCATGCAAATTTCAAACAAGTAGCAAAAGTTTCTAAACTTGAAGCTATTGAGGGACTTCCAAAGTTTGGAAAGGTGGACAAGACTTTATGTGGAGCATGCCAAATGGGAAAGCAAACAAAGGCAAGTCATCACAAGGTGAATGTGATTGCTACCTCATGGTGTTTAGGCTTCTTCACGTTGATCTAATGGGGCCCACAAAAACTGAAAGTCTAGGAGGAAAGAGATATATTATGGTGGTAGTTGATGATTTCTCAAGGTACTCTTAGGTGGAATTCCTTAGGGAAAATTCAGAAGTTTATGATAAAATGGAAAGACTATGCAAGAGACTACAAAATGAAGAAGGAGTTCCCATAGTTAAAATCAGAAGTGATCATGGAAAGGAATTTGAGAATGCTAAATTTGAAGCTTTTTGTGAGGAGCTTGGCATTAAGAAGGAATTTTCAGCTCCAAAGACTCCACAACAGAATGGGGTGGTTGAAAGAAAGAACCAGGTGATCCAAGAGATGGCAAGAGTCATGCTACTCAACAAAAAGATTCCACAAAAATTTTGGACTGAAGCTTTGAATACTTCATGTCACATTGGTAATAGAATCTATTTCCGAGCAGGGACAAAGAAGACACCGTATGAGATATGGAGAGAAAAGAAACCCAAGGTGAAGTATTTCAGAATATTTGGGAGCAAGTGTTACATTCTAAATGACAGGAAAAATCCAGGAAAATTTGATGCTAAGAGTGATGAAGGGATATTCCTAGGATACTCCATAAGTAGTCGAGCTTATAGAGTGTACAACAAGCACACTAAGATGGTGATAGAGTCAATTAATGTGGTTATAGACGACACTATATCAGAAAAGGAAATTGATGATGATGGAAAGGGTTTAAATCTTAAGAAGAATGAGAATGATGATGATATGTCCCTAAGTGATGATACTGAGAAAGAATCACTAGGAAAGGAGTCCACACCCCCTATATCGAGAAGAGAGACTAGATCAACACAAGAAGTCTCAAGTCCACTCACACCTCCGGAGGTTCAATCCCCAATTTCTTGTGATGAGGAACCATCAACTTCCAAGAAACCTTCGTCAAGAGTAACTCTCAATCACCCTTCAAGTAATATCATTGGCGATGTAAACGAAGGACTTCGTTTGAGAAAATGGCCAAAGTATACTGCTAACCGTGCGACATACAACTGTTATCTTGCTCAATTTGAACCCAAAAAGGTAGAAGAAGCCCTTAAATATGAGAATTGAATAGAGTCTATGCACCAGGAGCTACATCAATTTGTGAGAAATGATGTGTGGGAGTTGGTCCCAAGGCCTAAAGATACACATGTGATTGGCACCAAGTAGATTTTTAAGAACAAAACGGATGAAGATGGTGAAGTTGTCTGAAACAAGTCTAGATTGGTGGCACAGGGGTATACTCAAGTGGAAGGCATAGATTTCAATGAATCGTTTGCTCTGGTAGCACGACTAGAGTCCATTCGAATTCTCTTATCCATAGCATGCATTATGGATTTCAAGTTGTACCAAATGGATGTGAAAAGTTCCTTCTTAAATGGTTTCCTAAATGAAGAAGTCTTTGTTGAACAACCAAAGGGGTTTCAAGATTCTCACTTTTCGAATCATGTGCTGAGATTGAAGAAAGCCTTGTATGGGCTGAAACAAGCACCAAGAGCATGGTATGACCGCCTCACCAATTACTTATTGGATCGTGGGTTCAAAAGTGGCCAAGCAGATCGAACTTTGTTTGTTAAAAGAGATGAAAAATCCCTCCTTATCGCTCAAGTGTACGTGGATGATATTGTTTTTGGATCTACAATTGATCAACTAGCTCATGAGTTTTCGAAAGAAATGAAACGGGAATTTGAAATGAGCATGGTAGAAGAGTTGAATTACTTTCTAGGGCTGCAAGTAAAACTACGAGAAGATGGAATTTTTATCTCTCAAGAGAAATATGCCAAAAATCTTGTTAAAAGATTTGGCCTGGATTCTAAGAAACACTCTTCTACCCCCATGAGTTCCTCATCGAAACTGAGCATAGATGCAGCTAGTATTGACATTGATCCAACACTTTATCGAAGCATGATTGGCAGTCTTCTCTATCTCACAGCAAGTAAACCAGATATTGCATTCAGTGTCGGGGTATGTGCTCAATTTCAAGTTGCCCCTAAAGAGTCCCATTTAACAGCAGTTAAGCGAATCATTCGCTACGTCAATGGCACGTCTGAATATGGGATTCGGTATTGAAAAGATTCGAATGATTGTTTGGCGGGATATTCAGATGCAGACTGGGCTAGTAGCATTGATGATAGGAAAAGCACTTCTAGTGGTTACTTCTATCTTGGAAATAACTTGGTCTCATGGATGAGCAAAAAGCAAAATTCAGTCTCCCTTTCAACAGCTGAAGCTGAATATATTGCAGCAGGAAGTTGTTGTGCACAATTGTTATGGATGAGAAAGCTACTACATGACTATGGAATTTCTCAAGACACTATGTGTGTGTTTTGTTATAACACCAGTGCCATAAATCTGTCAAAAAATCCAGTTCAACACTCCAAATCAAAGCATATTGAGATCCGGTATCACTTCATTCGAGACTCGGTAGAGGACAAGATAGTGTGTCTGGAGTTCATCAATACAGAAAATCAAAAGGCTGACATATTCACTAAACCTCTTGATGGCCCGAGGTTTGAATCCTTACATAAGACCATTGGTGTAGGTTTCATTCTCTAAACTCTATCTTCCATATGTGCTTTTTGTAGTATATTCTGCATTTTGTTTGTTTTAGCACTTTTTCATATGATTTCTTTTGTTGTTTTTTATCAACTTTTTATTGCTTTTGTGTCAAAAAATCCAAAAACACATAAAAGTAGAAAATCCATAAAGTTTGATCGACTTTGTTGAGTTTTGTCTCAATGCATGTTTTGCCCTGTACCTTTGTACTAATGGCTTTGTGCATCTACGAGCTTAGCTTGTTTCCTATGCACTCATATCATTGTGGGAGAAATTTTGAAATCTATGTGACTGTTGTAAATAGATCTTCAACCTTGTCATGAATGATTAGTGAATGGTTTTGTTGATCTTAAGACATGCATAGACTTATGCCTATATATCTTCCCACTCTTTATTTTTTGTTTTTGCTTAAAAGAGCTCTCCAAATGTAAATCTCCAAATGAAAAGAGATATAAAGCTGCAAAAACCTGTCACACATACTAGTATTCAACTAGGAAAAAGGGAAAATTACCAAAATAAAATGTATGATGCCCAAATAGCCAAAGGCTACCTCATCAATTGAAATATTAAAAATTTCAAGCATCGATCTCACAATGAGATGTTATGATTCAAAAAGTGCAAATGATATGATACATATGGAGCCAAATGAAAAGCTTCAAAGAATTGTAATCAAGTTTATGTGGGAGGTTATATATGCATACTTCTACAATTGAGATAGGTCACATTATCTAGCGCTAGTTGTGTATGCCTTGATTGAATTGATCATTGAAGCTTCACATTAGACTAAAGACTATCTCATTTTTTATATCCACACACAACACAGAAGTCTATGTTCAATGAATGCCATATTCATTTGTGTGATTGTACTTGATTAAATGTGTTTTCACATGCTCAATCTTTGTTGATCAAACACAAAAAGATTTTTGAGTGTTTTTAGTTGTTTTTGGAAAGTATTTTGTTTTAACAAAAATGTCAAAAATTTCAAAAATAGTTTTGCACTATTTTGGCGACTCAGTCGCGGGTCAATCCAATCGCATGCTCGCGGGTCAGTTTTGGTGACTTGTTCGCGGGTGGAAGGTCTAGTCGCGAGGGATACACAGAGATTTTCATGGCTCAGCTTACGACTCCCTCGCGGGTAGACCTTCTAGTCATGAAAAACACTTAGAAAAGTTTTCAAGAATCTTGTTCTCATAGTGTTTCGCGACTTAACCTGGCGACTTAACCCAGTCGCGAAAAACGCATGTTTTGCGTTTCAAAGTCAGTTTTAAAACTTTTTCAGTTTTCCCTCGTACTTTTGTGACTGTTCACTGTCTTCCCCATTTTTATCTTTGAAACACTTCGTGTCTTTTTTCGAAAATCAACCATTTTTGCATCATCTCTGCTCCAATCTTCAAGAAAAAAGGTATGGGTTTTCCTGTTTTCACTTCATTATTCATGATTTAATCATTATTTTCTTGGATCTGTGTGTTGTGTTGTTGTTTTGAGGTTTGAGTTTATCTGTGCTGTTAGCATATCTCCTTTTTGAATATGGGTTTTTGTTTGTGTGGTGATATTGTTCGAGATCTTTAGGTTTATTCTGTTTTACTCCTTTTTGTGAGTTCATTGTGTTATTGTTGACACCCACACACCCATTGTCATGTTTAGACCCAAAATCCCAAATTCTTAGGGTTTTCCCAAATGCTCATGCTTTGGGGGTTTCCTTTTCTTTGATAATCCATGATGCAGAGTGGATATGTCTCCATTCAAGAGAGTAGCTATGAAAGGGGGCAACAGCAAAGGGAAGGAACCTGTCATTGATGTCGATGATCCCTCACCTCGCACAAAGAGGACCCGTTCACCATCAGGTGCATTCGACCCAAACAAGTTCAGATCCTATGCTGCCTTTCAGACTCATGAGAATTATTTTAGAGATGCTACACCATTGATTGAAAGGATTGTTGATCAACCTTCTTTGTTTGCCACCGACATTCCTAAATGGTTTGCTTACAAAGATTGGAATTACCTTCTCTCTAACCTTGATGATGCTTATGAGAATTTGGTCAAAGAATTTTATGCAAATGCAATTGTTGAAGGTGATGAACTTAAGTGCTGGGTTAAGAGAAAAAGCTTCTCTGTCTCTCCCACATACCTGGCAGAGATTCTACATATCAATCGGCCGATACTTGGAAATCCACCAGTGTATGACGATCTGTGTCTGAATGAGGACTTACTTCGGGACGCCCTTGGCAAAGACTTGGAATTCTCACAAAACGAGAACTCAGTCAGTGTTTCCTCTCTTCCTCCGAAATTGAGGGTGCTCATAATCATCATGTTTAACAACTTGTACCCCCTATCTAACACCGGGTACATGAACCTCAATCGTGCTTTGTTTCTTCATGATCTGATCTCTGATGTTGAGATTGACATTTATGCACATATCTTTCATGTTCTGTGCAAAACGGTTCAACGAACTAAGTCCCGGATATGTATTCCATTCTGTTGTTTCATCTCTAGGATTTTGAGGCTCAAAGGGATCCATCCATCTGAAGATGAAACCCCCTGCACAAAACCCAGTCCAATCAGCATGCGTACATTCAACGCGAGCATTGGCCATAGTAAGGGAATAAAAACTGAAGCTTCAGCATTTCACAGTGGTTCACGCTCCGGCTCATCCTCCTTCGACGAGAAGCTAGACTACGTTATGGCATCTGTCCATGAATTGAGAACCAAAGTGTCCGGACTCACATCCATTTTGCACCATCACAACATTTGGTGGGACATGAAGTTTACCTCTCTCCAAACTCAATTGGATCAGATTCAATGAAAGCTAGAAAAAGATGAGAACTACCTATTCTATGACAAAAAGGGGGAGAAGATCTGAGTAAAATGATAGGGGGAGAAAGAGCACAATCAAAGGGGGAGCTTTATATTTTGTTATGTTGCATTTTTGTGTCATATTAAGTCTGACTCAAAACTTATGATGTTATTTTGTTAGCTGTTTCTGTATGGTTATTCTATACCCATGTTACTTCTGTAAGCTTTTAAGGGTTTGTTTCCATGCATTTGTAGGCTTTTATGGTTTGTACCATGCTTATGCAGCCTTTATGCTTTGTAGCCTTACTTTGTGGCTTAAGTACTTGATGTTAAATGCCGTGCATTTTTCTTTAGTATATCACTCTTGTGCCATTGTAGGATTGTTCCTAGATGCATATATGTTTGTATGCATTGGTTGAGTGTTGGACATGCAAATGATACTTTGCATATAAGCTTATTAGCTTGCATGTCCGAATGTTCATTCCTAGTGTGAATGAGCATTGTGATCACTATTGTATAGTGATTGCATGTTTTGGTCAAGCCATGATTTATTGCTTTATTGCTTAAGTCCATTTTTGCTTGATCATATTATGCTTGCTCCATATGCATTTCAAGTTTTTCTGCATACAATGATATTGCTGTGTTATTGTGTTTCAGGAGATACTTATTCATATGTTTCAAGAGCTTTTCAGAATCTAGAGTTAGGTATGAATGAGTTTTGCTCAACTGTTCCCAACTCACGCGTTAAGTCTAGAGTCTGTTACAGGGTTTTGTCACGGAATAGCCAAAGGGGGAGATTGTAAGGTTGAATTTAATCAACCATCTTGTTGGCTTTATTCCGTGCCAAATTTTCTTGTATTTTAGCATTTAGTAACCCTATATTTAGGTGGGATTATTGTAAGGGTAGTGTGTGAAAGAGTGTGAAGAAATGTTCCTCAATGTGCAAAGAAGTAAGGACTCGCGATTGGAACTCATAGGTGGCTCGCGGGTGCAAGCTGCCAAATGAGAGTCACATGCTAAGCATGCAGGAAGCTAAAGCGTTATGCCAGCTAGTGCACTACAGGACAAAAGTCCCAGGCTGGCCAGGCAGTTAACTCACGGCTGGAACTCGCGACTCAGACCAGTCGCAAGGCCAAGCCGCCAACCAGCCTTGTTTGAGAAAAACTGTCTCTTCGTATTCCAAACACTCACCACTATATATAGACCCTTATACCCACCAAATGTAGAGAGCTTCTAGAGAGAATTTTGTGAGAAAAACCTTAGAGAAAAACAAGATTGATTTATCCACAATCTTTACCTTAGAGACTCCTCAAATTCCTTTACTCTCTTCCTCTCCATTGTTACATCCTTAAGAGGTCCTTAGCCAAATCCTTTTCTCACCATACTCATATCCGTGAGAAGGTTTATTTGGTGCTTTGGGAAAGTAGTTAGGAAGGAACCAATGTCTATTGGTTGATGCTATGGTTGATAGCGGGATCCGGTAAGCTAAAGAAGAAATAGGTTCGGCGCAACCACGTTGGAGCAAGAAGCTAGGAGGGCATAGGTACATTTGGGTAGATTAGGCTTGGAGGGTCTTCTGCTGTTCATGTATCCCAACTACATTCTTTAGTAGATTATTCACCGCTTGGAGGGCGGCAAAGAGGTTTTACGCCAAGGGCTTCGGTTTCATCTTCGATAACACATCGTGTGTTGTCCGTGTGTTTGCATCTTCCTTCCCTTTATCTTTGCCATTTATTTACTGCTGTGGATGTGTTTATATTTGGGTTAGATTATTTATCAATTCTGTTTTTGGTTTATGTTCATGTTCCGCACATTAATTGTTTGATAATAAGATTGAATTGATAATTTGTAATTTGGGGTCTAAACGTTCAAGGGTGTTTCATACCCATTTTGAACATTTACAACTCATCGATAATGGTGTAATGTTCTTGGAGTATATGAGGTCAGAAAGGTATTTGGTCGATCCTTTGACCAAGCCACTAGCAAGAAGGCTGGTGACTGAGACATTAATTGGGATAAGACTAATACCCAAATTGTGACACTATGGCCAATGCCTAACCTCTATGATGGGTGATTCCATGCAAGGGGTTAAATGGGTAGAAGTCATTAGTGGTCTATGTGGGCACTGTCAGTTCTTGTGTTTTCCACTATATCATTGAGGAGATTAGTGATGGGTCCATCTCTATGGTGTGAGAAAGTGCTAAGTTGCAAATTGTTGGAGGTTGAGCTCTAGCTCTTAATAGATCTATAGTCCCTACCTGTTGGGATGGGGTGTACTGCACACACTCTTGATGGATGCCACCTATGTGGGAGTGGAAGCTGTGCCGCTTCCTATGAGACGTGGGTAGGTCTTTAGAGCTCTCATGAAACCCAATGGCACATAGCCTGTATAAGGCGCCAACCAGCTTATGGAACAACCTTGATAAAGAAAGTATGTGGGTGATAAGTTTGGTTATCTAATAGATTGGTTAAAAGAGTCTAACTCTACCATTGTCTACTAGTTCCTACTTATTTATCCTAAGTATGGTTAAAACCTTATGGTACCATATTGATTTATGCCTTCTTGAGTTTATTGCCTTTCCTAGTTTAGTGTTTGTAACATGTGGGGGATTGTTGGAGTGCGTGTTTTAAACACTAAAACTTTGCTTGTGTCCCCCATTGGTTAAAGATGAGTCTTCGTGTGTGTTTATAAACCATAGCACAAGTTAAGTAATAACTTGAAAGATAATGGGCTAGGGGTTAGAGTTGAGCTTGGGTTGGATTTAGGCTTGTCTCTACCTCTCTTGGGCTATAACCTTTTTTTTTTTTTTTTTTTTTTTTCCCTTTTAGCCCAATTCAGTTCAACCCATTGGGCATTAACCAAGCAACCCGTTGAGGGCATATAATGTGCTGCCAGTTAGGCATGCACAGTGACCATTGCAGCCCATAAGTCCTCTACTTAGTTGGCTTACAAAACCCCTTATTCCCCTATTGTTTTCTTCAATTTTCTTAGTTACACATCTATTCTGCTCTATTTTCTACTCATCTCGACTAAAATTTCAACATCAATTTTTTGGTTTTTAGGAAAGGCAAATAAGGTTGTTCTTAGTTCTTCTTGCATGAGTGTCTTGAAGAAATCACAATAGTCTAATCATGGGGGGCTATTTGGCTAAGAAAGTCATTCGAACCGAGTTCTACTCTAGATAGCACGAACCAACATTTAAGGACAACGCATTTTGTGTGATTTTATAGTTTGTAACATCTTTCTAACTCTATCTATTTACTTTTTGTTATTGCTAAGTTTTAGGATTTATATTGTTGAATCAAAACTTGTTTTTCATCTCTATATTTTCCTACAGCCCCAAGCAGGAGAAAGAAGCCATAGAAGATGCAAGCCATGTAACCGAAGAAAATGAGGTCTGCATAAAACTGGACATATCTGATCGTGCATAGTAATAATACAAGCAGTAGCCATAGATAAACAGGCCGGTAGATCCACCACAAAGAAAAGACCTGTTGCATTTCACCATGATTAGTATATAAAAATGGAAAATAAATATGCATTGAAGCTCATTTTAGTGGGTTTTTTTAACTTGAAATGACAAGACATATCATGTCTCATGGAGATGGACATGCAAATATATGTAATTAAAAGGAAGGAAACTATTATCCGTATACAGGTTCTCTTTCACTTTTATTTTCGTTAGCTTATGAAGGCACACCCCTCCCCCTCCAAAAAAAATAAACAGAAAAGATTTAACTGAAGAAAGAACCTACCTTAATAGCCAAGTCACTAACCTCAATGCAGGCCAGCAACCAAACTAGAGGAAGACTAACCACAAATTAACCAAGTCCACTTTATGACTGATCAAAAGTAAACAGATGGCCAAGGAAATGAAGACGGTCCTAAATATGACCTCTACAAAATACAGTCACCCATGCTACTAATGGCACCAAAGACCAAAATCATCTCCGGAATCCTCAACCATCCAAAATTTGGCCAATTGTTTAATTAAAAGACAGCAATTATAGGAGGCACTAAAAGCTGGCTCAAAGAGGCATATCACTCTAGACAAAAACCCCTTAGAACTCAGCTAAAGCAACCAATATGGTCTCGGTCAATGTAAAAGTCATACCTCTAAAGAAAGTGCTAAACGAGGACAGTGGGTATGGGTGGAAGGAATCAAATAGTTGAGGACTTATGCAAATATAACAATTTGTAAAATAAAAAAAAACACTGCAATGGTTGAGAAGGAAAAAATATCTGCCCCCTATCTTGACAGAAAAATGCAAGAAAATACACTCTTAGAATGTAACACTTTTGAAACTACAAGATGCAAAGTAAAAATGGGTCATATCACAAGTAAAGAAACTTGTAGGTTTGGGAAACATACGGATTTAAAGGCTATAAACTTGATTTCACTTGTTGAATGGATGCTTTACAAGCAGAGGGCTTAAGATGCAGGTAAGATCAAAACACTAGTGATCCATAATGCCCTTTGAGCGCCGCGCCCCCCCCCCCCCCCCCCCCCCAAAAAAAAAAAAAAAACCGTCATGTTTTTTAAAAAATCCCCCAACGAAATCAACAATGAAGGTAGATTTCCTAGGAATCATATTCAGATGGCCAAGTTAATTATTATCAGACTCATGATGGATTATCTCGTGCTTGTATGTACTAGTTTATCTACATTTTATTGAAACTACAATCAATTTTTGGGCAGTAAATAGTAAGTGTACCAAACCATGTGAATATGTACTAGTTTACCTACATTTTATTGAAACCACAACGGATCTGTGGGAAATAAATAGCAAGTCTACCAAATTATGTGAATTTTGACAAATATTAAAGACTAGAAAAAGAAATAAAAAGCACACACGTACACACAATAAGGCCAACGCACCTCTAAACTAAAACACTTAATATTTTCATTAATCAACTCCTCCCACCCCTTCCTTTCTCTTATTTAACTACAATGACACTCTTATATAGACTCTAGCTCATCCAATGAACTTTGACTCAAATGGCACATTCTCCCCTAGTATGAGCTAAGTGGAGAATGATTGTCGTTTCCAGACATGTGTACCTATATATACATATAATAAAAAAATAGACTCTAGATCTTAACTCTTCCTAAAAGGACTAAAACACCTATTTTGACCCCAAAAAAAAATTCCTAATTGAACTGGACCAAAATACACATAAAATCCCTTAAACTCATTAAGATTTATCTATTATAAAACCCAAGGCTCACAACTATGACCCACAACCAGCAATTACAGAATTATGAAATTACCTAGACTCTATAGAGAAAACCAAAAAAGGCATGAAATAAAATAAAATACTAATAATATAACTAACTACCACAGATACTTATTCTTGGATTTTCCTTAACCTTAGGCTTCCAAATAAGATATTTTCACTCTAGCCACACAATGGTTGCCACACCTTATTTGTTGTTAAAGATGCAAATGTCAAGGTCTAGGCAAGGCAATAATCGATAATATCAAGATGCATACCAGGATATTAGATATTTATTGATCTAATCAGTGATAGGTGCCTTCATGGCTAATACCTCCACAAGATAATACATATCATACATTCCATTTTATTTGAAGATATTTACCCTCTTTACCAATTACTACAGCAGATCCAAAATTTACAGTAATTAAATATTTGAGATCTTTACGACCATATTTACACTAATTAACAATACTGCCCACCCCCGCCCCTCTCCTATAAACATTTTTTATTGCTTCCTTCTTGATTGTTGTCAGATAGTTTTTTTATATTAGAACTACAGCAAAGATCGATCTTATCAAAAAAAAAAAAAAAAGAAACTACTGCTGAGATTAACATATCAAATAGCTTGAAACATTCTTGATTCTTCACTATCAAACTTTAAGCAAGAATGTACCACAGAAAACCAAAACATGGCGATGCGAAATGTCAGCAACAAAGAGACGAAAAAAAACACTTTGATGCGAGAAAAATCTTACGTCCACCACCATTCATAATCTTCAGCAGCAAGTTGGAAGTAAGTCAAAGCCACAGTGATGAAAGCAGTGACAATCAAAAGAATAATGAAGGCAATCTAAAAGATGCTGTAGATGGTATAAATCCTGTGACCCCGGACACTGGCAAATATGTAGTAGAGCTCAATGTAAATAGCACTGAAAGGGATAAACCCAGCCATTGCCATCTGAGGAAGGGTGCTCCTGTACCAAGGCAGAGGTGGAATCTCACGAGGATATTTTGTGGTGCGGCAAGGAGCTTGGAACTCAGCCTTGCTCTTTTTCCCAGCAATACCACCCAACACAAGCAATGGTGATGTTACCAATGTCCATATGAGCACAATGGTGCCTGTAAGGTTGAATTTAATCAACAATCTTGTTGGCTTTATTCTATGCCAAATTTATTTGTATTTTAGCATTTACTAACCCTGTATTTAGGTGGGATTATTGTAAGGGTAGTGTGTGAAAAAGTGTGAAGAAATGCTCCTCAATGTGCAAAGAAGCAAGGACTCACAACTGGAACTCGCAGGTGGCTCGCTGGTGCAAGCCGCCAGATGAGAGTCACGTGCCAAACATGCAGGAAGCTGAAGCGTTTCGCCAGCTGGGGCACTGCAGGACAAAAGTCACAGGCTGGCCAGACAGTTAACTCGCGACTGGAACTTGCGACTCAGACCGGTCGCGAGGCTAAGCCACCAACCAGCCCTATTTGGGAAAAATTGTCTCTTCGTATTCCAAACACTCACCACTATATATAGATCCTTATACCCACCAAATGTAGAGAGTTTCTAGAGAGAATTTTGTGAGAGAAACTCTAGAGAAAAACAAGATTGATTCATCCCCAATCTTTACCTTAGAGACTCTTTAAATTCCTCTACTCTCTTCCTCTCCATTGTTGAATCCTTGAGAGGTCCTTAGTCAAATCATTTTCTCACCATACCCATATCTGTGAGAAGATTTATTTGGTGCTTTGGGAAGCAGTTAGGAAGGAACCAATATCCATTGGTTGATGCTATGGTTGATAGCGAAATCCGGTAAGCTAAAGAAGAAATAGGTTCGGCGCAACTTCCTTGGAGCAAGAAGCTTGGAGGGCTTAGGTACATCGGGTAGATTAGGCTTGGAGGGTCTTCTGCTGTTCATGTATCCCAACTACATTCTTTAGTAGATTATTTACCGCTCGGAGGGCGGCGGAGAGGTTTTACGCCAAGGGCTTCGGTTTCCTCTTCAATAACACATCGTGTGTTGTCCGTGTGTTTGCATCTTCCTTCCCTTTATCTTTGCCTTATATTTACTGCTGTGGATGTATTTATATTTGACTTAGATTGTTTATCAATTCTGTGTTTGGCTTATGTTCATGTTCCGCACATTAATTGTTTGATAATAAGCTTGAATTTATAATTTGTAATTTGGGGTCTAAATGTTCAAGGGTATTTCATACCCATTTTGAACATTCAATTGATATCAGAGCGGGTACACTTGTTGTGGTTTAAATACCTAAATGTGATCCCTGACCCCCTTTGAGATGGATAGGTCTCAATCTCTTAATGTACCACCATTTTTTAATAGTAATAATTATGCTTTTTAAAAGGTCCGAATGAGGCCGTTTCTTTGCTCTATTGATGTTGCTGTGTGAGATGCAGTTGAAGTGGGTTGGACACGGCCAGAGGCTGCCAAGTCCACTTGGGATAAGGCTGCACTTGCGGCGGCCAATGCAAATAGCAAAGCATTGAATGCTATATTCTGTGGTGTCTCTCCAGAAGAATTTCATCGGATTTCACTTATTACTATTGCTAAAGAAGCATGGGAGATTCTAGAGACAACTTATGAAGGGACTAAGAAAGTGAAGGAAACTAAACTTCAAATGTTGATCTCTCGCTTTGAGGAGCTAAAGATGGGTGAGGATGAATCTTTTGATTCGTTTTATAGTAAGTTGAACGAAATGGTTGTTGGTAAATTCAATTTGGGGGAAAAGACGGAGGACTCGAGAATAGTAAGGAAGATCCTTCGGTCACTACCAGAGAGTTTCTATGCCAAAGTTACAGCCATTGAAGAGAGCAAAGATCTTGACGACATTAAAGTTCAAGAGCTGGTTGGTTCTCTGCAGACATATGAGTTATCCCTACCCACACAGAAGAAGAGTAAATCACTTGCTCTGAAAACTATTGATGAGAGAGTACTATCTCATGACTCTTTAGAGGAGGATGCAGTAGATAAAGATGTGACATATCTGGTGAAAAACTTCTGAAAGTTCTTAAAGCTCAAGAACAGTGGGAAATCTGGTGACAAAGGAAAATTTCAGAGTTCCAGAAAGGAGAAGAAAGAGTTCAGAAGAAAAGAAAGTAGAGATTCCCAATCTTCACAAGGAATTACATGCTTTGGATGTAATGGACATGGGCACTTCAAAAATGAATATCCCAATTATTTGAAGTCAAAGGGAAAGGCCTCATCTACTACTTTAAGTGATTCGGACTCATCAAATTCTGACTCTGAGGACAACTGTGACGCAGAAAGAAACTACTCCGCATTTATGGCCATTGAGCATGTTAAGTCCACAGATGACCTGAATCAACTTGTTCAAGAACTTGGGGAGCACAGTGATGATGAATCCTTAGGGATTGTTGAGGAATCAGATACTAAAGAGGAGAAAGATACAGCTAACCTTTAAGAGAATTACGCCTTACTTCTTGAGAAATCGAGAGAGTACACAAGGGTGGTGAAGGCTACTGTGAAGAAGATGAAGAAAGCTGAGGAGGATTACAAAAGTCTCTTGGTCAGATATAAGGAGGCAAAGTGTGAGATTGAGACACTAAATGGTGAGCTATCAGAAGCTTATACCAAAGTAAGATTTCTTGAGCAAGAGGTGGTGAAAGCACAAGCCAAGATAGAAAGGGTCTCCTCCAAGAAGCTGGAAGATGTTATTTCATCTCAAAAACACTTCTCTGATAAGTCTATTTCGAGATATACTTGAGGGAGTAACTTATCGGCCAATGTCACCAAAGAAGTGAAATTTGTAAAGGCCAAAGAGACATTTGTAGAAGAGCCTATTCTTGAGAAAGTTAAGGTTGAAAAGAAGAAGGTGGGTGATCAATGGGTGGTTAATAAGTCCCGTAATTAATCAGAAGCCAGATATGAAGCTAGAGGAAGATCTCTCCCAAGATCACAACAGGGTCCTGGATCGAATTATGTTTGTCACTATTGTAGATTGCAAGGACATACAAGACCCAACTACCAAAAATTGAGAGCATTGAACAATGCAAGCGCACCTCGGTCACGAGGAAGAAGAAATGACAAGAGGTCTTGGGGTGATGAGCAATCGAGAAGTCAAAACGGTGATCTCGAAATGATGGTCGTAACGAAGATGATCAGTGCCTTCACCAATTTCCTGGAAAGCTTCACACGAAGGTTTGAAAGTCCTAACTCTCATATCCAATCCGTCAAGGATATCACCCCAAACGCACATGATGTGTGGGTGACGAAAGGTACTCATGCATAAGCATTACAACATGTCCATGCATTAATACTTCCCATATTTCGTGTATATGCTTGGTTGTTTGCTTATTGCGAGTTTGAGTTGAAAATTTTGTTTGTGAGTTTTTGTTTAAAATGTCTTTTACATTGCTATTTTGTTTTTATCAACCTTTACTGTTTTTGTGTCAAAAATCCAAAACACATAGAAAGTAGAAAATCCATAAAAGTTTGATGGACTTTGTTGAGTGTTATTCAAAGCATGTTTTGCCTTGTACCTTTGTATTAATGGCTTTGCGCATCCACGAACCTAGCTTGTTTTCTATGCACACATATCATTGTGGGTGAAATTTTGAAATCTATGTGATTGTTGTAAATAGATATTCAACCTTGTTATGAATGATTAGTGAATGGTTTTGTTGATCTTGAGACATGCATAGACTCATGACTATATATCTTCCCACTATTTTTTTTTTTTTTTTGTGCTTAAAAGAGCTCTCAAATGTAAATCTCCAAATGAAAAGAGATATAGAGCTGCAAAAACCCGTCGCACATACTAGTATTCGATTAGGAAAAAGAGAAAGCAACCAAAATAAAATGTGTGATGCCCAAAAATCCAAAGGCTAACTCATCAATTGAAATATCAAAAATTTCAAGCATCAATCTCACAATGAGATATATTGATTCAAAAAGTTCAAATGATATGATATGGAGCCAAATGAAAAGCTTCAAAGAATTGTAATCGAGTTTATGTGGGAGGTCATATATGCATGTTTCTATAATTGAGATAAGTCACATTATCTAGTGCTAATTGTGTATGTCTTGATTGAATTGATCGTTGAAGCTTCACATTGGACTAAGGACTATCTCATGTTTGATATCCACACACAACACACAAGTCTATGTTCAATGAATGCCATATTCATTTGTGTGATTATACTTGATTAAATGTGGTTTTCACATGCTCAATCTTTGTTTGATCAAACACAAAAAGATTTTTGAGTGTTTTAACTATTTTTGGAAAGTACTTTTTTTTTTTTACAAAAATGTCAATTTTTCAAAAACTGTTTTCTCCTGTTTTGGCGACTCAGTCGCAGGTAAGACCAATCGCATGCTCGCAGGTCAGTTTCGGCGACTTGTTCGCGGGTGGAAGGTCCAATCGCAAGGGGTACATAGAGATTTTCACGGCTTAGCTCGTGGCTCCCTCACGGGTAGACCTTCCAGTCACGAAAAACACTTAGAAAATTTTTCAAAATCTTTGGTTTCAAAGTGTTTTGCGGCTTACCCTGGCGACTTACTAGCGACTTAACCCAGTCGCGAAAAACATATGTTTTGCGTTTTAAGGTCAGTTTTCAAAAACTTTTCAGTTTTTCCCTCAAAATTTAGTGATTGTTCATTGTCTTCCCCATTTCTCTCTCTAAAACTCACTGTATCACTCTTCGAAAAACCTTCATTTCTGCACCATTTTCACTTCAATCTTCAAGAAAAAGGTATGAGTTTTCTCTCTCTCACTTTAGATTTCATGATTTTAGTGTTATCTTCTTGAATCTGTGAGTGGTGTTAGTGCCATCATGTTTTTAAGAAAAAATATGTTCGTACATAACTTAGTTTCAATCTGTTGAGTGCTATTTAGTTGAGAGTTAATGGTTTTTGAGTATTTTTTTACTATATTACTGTTGTTTTTATGGAGTTTGTGCATTTTGGCATGTCTCATGGCTATATTGTTTTATTCATATCATGCACATGGTAGTTGTCACAATATCAATGTGTGACTTTGTGCTATTAAGTGTTCACTTGACACTGAGTTTTATCTGAACAATCACCATTTTTGTTCACTTGATTCTTACAATACTTCAATGTTGCTTATGATTTCTTAATATTGATCTGGTTCATATTTTGAGATTGAGTGAAATCTTTCTGAATCACATTTGAATCTAATCAAGTTGATGTTGGTACCCTGTGGTATTGCATTTGGTTCTCTGCAGTGTGTCTTATTTTTTGCAGATGACTCGTCGTTCCTCTAAAGGCAAAGACATTGTAACCGATGACCGGTCAGCCCCGGTTGCTAAACGGACATGTCTTTCATCCCAGTCATCTAGAGAATCTACCATTGAAAGATTCAGGACACCTCTTGATTCTAAGACATACACAGACATTTTTAGAAAGGCTCCTCCCATTGTGGAATGAATTATCAAGTTTGATACCCTGGGGACAACATTTATCCCTAAGATTTTTGAAGAAAGAGATTGGGCTAACTTTTTTAGGAACTTTGAGGATCCAATTGAAGAATTGGTTAAGGAATTCTACTCTAATGCCAGATACACAGGGGTGGAGATGAAATGCTGGATACGAGGAAAAGAATTTTCCATCAATGCAGACTACATTGCTCAGGTTCTTCACATCACAAGACTAGGAAATGTGGATCGAACTCCGTATGATGATAAAGTGCTTCAGGCACAAGACATTCTTCAAGTTCTTGGAAATGAACATGAAGTGGGAAGCACAGGATCATTTATAGACACTACACTTTTTTCGCCTGAACTAACAACTCTAAAGCTGATCATGTTCTCCAACCTCTACCCGTTGTCAAACACTGCTTTCATCAGTCTTGGGAGGGCTAAATTCTTGTGTGACCTCATTACAAATGTTCCGATTGACATCTGTGCCCACATATTTCAGATCATTGGGAAAACAGCGGCTCAATCAGTAGCGTGAATGAATCTTCCGTTCTGTAGTCTCATAATGAAGATCATCCTTCGTGAAGGTGTTAGTCCTCCATTAAATGGAAAAATTATTCCTCGTCCTCGATCAATATCCTTTTACACTCTTCAAGCAAGTAAGAGCCACTCCTCTAAAGCACCTAAAAGTGAACCAGCCACTCCATCTAGTCAAAGTTCAGCTACTCCTGTGCAAACAACTAGTACTCCATCTATTCCCCCTAGATTTTAAATGCTCAGGCAAAGTCACTTAATTGAAAATGTGGTTGATCGGATCTCTGATCTACAATGGCTTATCTACTCAACTAACAACCAAGTTCAAATGCGTCTCACAGCCATTGAAGCACATTTGGATGCTATTCAACAAAAGTTAGAAGAGAGCCTTTAGCTATTCGTGACAAAAAGGGGGAGAACGATAGCATACAGTAAGGGGGAGAGCGACACATGAAGGAGAAGATGTGCATACTGAAAGGGGGAGTCGTGTGCTCAGGGAGTTGATACACATTTCATTTGACATACTTTTGAAGATAGCCTAACAAAACTTATGTTTCATGTTTATATATTTTCTGTTTGTTGTATCTATTTGTGAGGATACTATTTTGAAACTTTGGTGATATTTTTCTATATATTGATGATGTTATTCAGTTAATTGTTTATGTTTGGTATATTTGTACCCATGTTGCTTCTGTAAGCTTTTAAGAGTTTGTTTCCATGCATTTATAGGCTTTTATGGTTTGTAACATGCAATGCAATATTTTTGCTTTGTAGCCTTGCTGTGTGGCTTATGTACTTGATGTTAAATGCTGTACATTTTTCTTTAGTACATCACTCTTGTGCCGTTGTAGGATTGTTCCTAGATGCATATATGTTTGTATACATTGGTTGAGTGTTGGACATGCAAATGATACTTTGCATATAAGCTTATTAGCTTGCATTTCCGGATGTTCATTCCTTGTGTGAATGAGCATTGCGATCACTATTGTATAGTGATTGCATGTTTTGGTCAAGCCATGATTTATTGCTTTATTACTTAAGTCCATTTCTGCTTGATCATATTATGCTTACTCCATATGCGTTTCAAGTTTTTCCGCATACAATGATATTGCTGTGTTATTGTGTTTCAGGAGATACTTGTTCATATATTTCAAGAGCTTTTCAGAATCTAGAGTTAGGTGTGAGTGAGTTTTGCTCAACTGTTCCCAACTCACACGTTAAGTCCAAAGTCTATTGTAGGGTTTTGTTACGGAATAGCCAAAGGGGGAGATTGTAATGTTGAATTTAATTAACCATCTTGTTGGCTTTACTCCGTGCCAAATTTGCTTGTATTTTAGCATTTAGTAACCCTGTATTTAGGTGGGATTATTGTAAGGGTAGTGTGTGAAAGAATATGAAGAAATGTTCCTCAATGTGCAAAAAAGCAGGGACTCGCAACTGAAACTCGCGGGTGGCTCGCTGGTCCAAACTGCCAGATGAGAGTCACGTGCTAAGCATGCAGGAAGCTGAAGCGTTTTGCCAGCTGGTGCACTACAAGAGAAAAGACCCAGGCTGGCTAGGCAGTTAACTCGTGACTGGAACTCGCGACTCAGACCAGTCGCAAGGCCTAGCCGCCAACCAGCCCTATTTAGGAAAAATTGTCCCTTCGTATTCCAAATACTCACCACTATATATAGACCCTTATACCCACCAAATGTAGAGAGCTTCCAGAGAGAATTTGTGAGAGAAATCCTAGAGAAAAACAAGATTGATTCATCTCCAATCCTTACCTTAGAGACTCTTCAAATTTCTCTACTCTCTTCCTCTCCATTGTTAAATCCTTGAGAGGTCCTTAGCCAAATCCTTTTCTTACCATACCCATATCCGTAAGAAGGTTTATTTGGTGCTTTGGGAAGCAGTTAGAAAGGAACCAATATCCATTGGTTGATGCTATGGTTGATAGCAGAATCCAGTAAGCTAAGAAGAAATAAGTTCAGCGCAACTTCTTTAGAGCAAGAAGCTTGGAGGGCTTAGGTACATCGGGTAGATTAGGCTTGAAGGGTCTTCTGCTGTTCATGTATCCCAATTACATTCTTTAGTGGATTATTTACCGCTTGGAGGCGGAGAGGTTTTATGCCGAGGGTTTCGGTTTCCTCTTCGATAACACATCGTGTGTTGTCCGTATGTTTGCATCTTTCTTCCCTTTATCTTTGCCTTATATTTACTGTTGTGGATGTGTTTATATTTGGCTTAGATTGTTTATCAATTTTGTGTTTGGCTTATGTTCATGTTCTACACATTAATTGTTTGATAATAAGTTTGAATTGATAATTTGTAATTTTGGGTCTAAATGTTCAAGGGTTTCATACCCATTTTGAACATTCAGTGCCAAAAGGAAGTGTTGCAATTGCACTGTAGGCATTTGCAACAGGGTTCAGAAATCAAAATGTGAGGAACAAAGGCCCACAAAACAGGCAACCTATCAGCAAAAGACTCCTCACCTGAACCAGAGAATGGAAAAAAATCAGTTTAGTTCACCAGATTGAGAGTTCAAAAAGGGTATGAAATACCTTTGAACGTTTGGACCCCAATTACAAAATTACCAATTCAAGCTTTATATCAAACAATTAATGTGCGGAACACGATAACAAGCTTATAACAGAATTGATAACTAATCTAAGCCAAATATAAACACATCCACAGCAGTAAATATAAGGCTAAGATAAAGGGAAGGAAGATGCAAACACATGATGTGTTATCGAAGAGGAAACTGAAGCCCTCGGCGTAAAACCTCTCCGTTGCCCTCCAAGCGGTCAATAATCTACTAGAAAATGTAGTTGGGATACATGAACAGCAATAAACCCTCCAAGCCTAATCTACCCAAGTACCTAAGCCCTCCAAGCTTCTTGCTCCAACGAGGTTGCGCCGAACCTTTTTCTTTTCTAGCTTACCGGATTCCGCTATAGCCCATAGCATCAACCAATAACCATTGGTCCCTTCCAAACTGCTTTCCTTAGCACCAAAAGACCTTCTCACAGACGTGGGTGTGATGAGAAAAGGATTTGGTCAATAACCTCTCAAGGATGTATCAATGGAGAGGAAGAGAGTAGAGGAATTTGAGGAGTCTATTAGTGAAGATTGGGGATGAGGCAATCTTGTTTTTCTCTAGGGTTTCTCTCCCAATTTTTCTCTCTGGAAGCTCTCTCAATTTAGTGGGTATAAGGGTCTATATATAGTGTGGTGAGAAAAGAATACAAAGAGACAGTTTTTGCCAAACAGGGTAAATTGGCGGCTTGGTCTCGTGGCTTGTCCAAGTCGCGAGTTCAAGTCGCGATGTAACGTCCTGGCCAGCCTGGGACTTTTGTCCTGTAGTGTGACAGCTGGCACGACCCTTCAGCTTCCTTGTGTGCATCTCACGTGCTTGCTTTTGGCGGCTTGCCAGTCGCGATCCACCCGCGAGCCCTAGCCGCGAAGCTTTGTTTTTCTTGCACACTCTTGAGCATTTCTTCACATCTTCTCACACACTACCCTTACAATTTTCCCACCTAAATATAGGGTTACTAAGTGCTAAATTACAAGCAAATTGGCACGAAATAAAGCCAACAAGATGGTTGATTAAATTCAACCTTACAAGGTCTTACCCAAAGAAGCACCATGGCCTAAGCTAAAATCACAGACAGAATTCATCTAGACTAACCCAGTTCTTTCCTTCAAGCTGAGAGTAGAAAGAGGATGCTCTGTATCCTGCAATCCCAGACGTGAGTGCATATATAACTAATAGTGCAGTAAACAAAGCCCCTCAGTTGTATGGATAAAATACACCAACCAACGCAAGCATAAAAATGAAGACCGCGCTGGAAATACAAACAAAGAATGAAGAGGGCATTTAGGACAGTGATGCGATAAACTAAGCTTCACGGATCTGAACAAAATATAAAATTAAAAAGATCCTTACAAAGTGAACAATTGGCTGCCAGAACCAGGGGCAGCAGCAAATAAGGATTTGTACTTTGGGAAACGGAAAACTGAAAGTTTTGCGGAAGCCGTATAAAACAAAAATTTATATTTTCATTTAAAAATCGTTGTACCACACGACCATATAAATAGAACAAAATTGCGTACCTTTCTTAGCAGCCCAAGTGTGTTGCCTCCCTAGTTATTTATGTCTCTCTCTATATTTCTTTTTTTTGAGTTTTTAGAAGACTGTAGTATCACTCAGTAACTCTGATGGCCAATCACTGAATATGATATTTTAAAATCTTATTTTTATTTAAGACTTCTAAAACCCAAGAGAGAGATTGGACGTGGGATCCTTAGGGATCCTAATCTTCAGCTGTAGGATTAATCAATAACTTTTTTGAATGTTATTGACTTATCTTGAAACTCTTTCAAAATTATTCCTTAATTTTCTCAACCATATCAATAAAATATTTGAACTTCTAAATATTGCAATAATGTCCATCAACACATTGCAATTGACCCCTGAAGATTAGAGAATTACAAATGAGGTCTCATTACTTACAATTTTATATTTATGTCTTTCCACCATGATATATTCCCACAAGTCACTAGGACTGGATTAATATCACTGTCATGTCCCTAACTTATGTAACCCTTAATTTCTTGATTTCATAATTTCTATTGGACTCCAAAATATTTTTGAAAAACTCTTTAAATATATATATATATATATACACACACAATATTATACATATGAAAAACATTTTTGAAAAATGTCATCGGCCAGTTTTGTTTTGAGTCCAACTTCAATATGAAAATCAACTGAATATACTATCTTCTTGAGAGACTGGTGGATTCATTGTTGAGTATTTATATTTTACTCATTACACACCTAAACTAACATGTCTGTATATAGCCTTTAAAATTGGCATCACCAGTTGACATTGTCAAAGTTATGTGCATAATAAATAAATATACATAAACCCCTCATGTTTAAGGACAATAGAAAAATTGTGATAGAACAACCTTTTAATTAACAATGATCACTCCATAAAGTGTTCTTGATCAGATCTAATTCAATGTATGTACTTGTTACATTACACCCACTTGTTTGCTTAAAGTCACTACCTCAATGATGGAGTAAATCATTCTATCATATGGCAGCACAACAAGTGTAGAGTTTAGTGGTAATATTCAATTAATATCCACAACCTAGAAAAATTTAATAATTTATGAAAAATCATTACTCCCTGTCTTTGGTTCCTTAACCATTAACATGATTTTTCTACAGATATGACATCACATGCCACATTTAAATAATGAAATATACCTATAAAAAATTATGAATGTGAAAATAAAATTTTATTATCAAATAAAAATGCATAGTATTGTTTTTAAGGACACATAATTCTAACAAAACATCACCATTAATGTATTTCCATCCTATCTCCTCTTGGTCATCAGCTGCTTCTTCATCTTGAGCATACCTTTTCAAAAATTAAGCAGTACAAAATTTTTAAAAAAATTAAAAGAACAACATAACTCTTACTTCATGAAATCATTCTTCAAGACTCGCATGAGAATGGTTGCAAGAAAACCAGTCAAAAGCAGAACAGTCACACATGAGTTAATAATTGAAAACCAATGACTTTCCAAGTGATGCGGTTAAGAAGAAGACTGTGAGCACTTCTCCATTCTCTTCTCAAAAGGAATTTCTATTTCCTTCCACTTCACAGTCTACATGAACTCAGCTTCCACTTCCTTGTCCTCGGTCAGGTCCACTAGAGATTGAGGATCCATATAAGGCATGATTTCAATCACACGGTCTTTATTGTTTGAAACATCGAATTGGATATGCTTGAAAATAAAATATTTGTATTCACTGGGGTTGACTTTGCCTTCCTTTTCAACCTTTCCAATGAAACCCTAGATTGGCAAGTCATCATAATACATTTGGAAGCAATAGTCCTTTTGCACTGCATTCCGGAAATAAGCAACATCATCCTTAGACAGCTTCCTTTTACAGGCCATTTCAGTGTCTCTGTCTTTCTTAAAGTCAAGTTAATAGGGAGCACTAACAAGTCGATCTCCATTCAAGACCTCACCAAGCGCTTCGTTCTTCTCCGTCACAATACCTGCCTTTGGCATTTGCTCTACCATTGAGAATTTGAGATAATAAAGAAATAATTCTTTTGGGGTCAATTATCTCAATGGAAATTCTTTTTGATAATTCAGTAGTTAATGGGAGCTAATGTGTATAGTGTTGTGGGCTTTAGGCCCAACTAGATTACTTGTATAGCACACATTCTTATACTACACTCTTACTTGTACTGCACTTATATGCCTCCTATACAAAGACACTCATGTATATTCTTTCACTGAGAAATACAATACAATTATTCAGTATTTCTAACATGGTATTAGAGCCACTGCTCTGACCTTTTCTTAGCAATCTTGTCTTTATTGGTGTGACTCCATTGTCAACATCGCTTCCGCTATCACAGCAGCCGCCGTAGCCTCTCCTCGTTGAACCTCCGACGTTTTCCAACCGTCGTCTTTGGGTTCTGGACCTACAACCGCCGTTGTTACAGAATTTCACACTACAAAGACCATTGCCCGTTGCATCACTGCCGCAAATACTGCTCTGATTACATTTGTGAAGGTACCACTGAGATCATCTTGCACCAATCTACACACTCGTGGAAGCCTTGAAGCCATCGGAGACTGCACGCGCCCCACGCGCCACTCAAAGGTTCTGTTTCGCAGCACACATGCCTCCCACGCGTCACTACATATCTGGGTTATTCCTCACGCGCTCCCACACGCCACTGCTACAGGTCATGCGCTTTTATGCACCCTCACGTGCTTCAACCCACCTACTGACGTCATTGCTGATGTAATTCTGCCACATCAGCCCTAGCTGCATCATCGTTTGATAGTTGACTTCTGGAGGTTTGACCGTTGACTTTCTACAGGGTTAACCATTGACTTTTTCCCATAGTTGACATTTTGCAGTCCAAGTGCTCCTTACCCAGTTTTTTGCGTAGATTTCATTTTTGTAGTCCATTTTTGCATATTTTGCTTCAAAATGAAGAATAAGGACAAGTCTTCTTCCTTTTGCAACAATCATAGCCAACAATCCAACAAACATTTTTGCAATTTTTACAAACATTTTGACCATAATATTGAGACTTGCTATCAACGCAACAAATCAACTGTTTCTGTTGCTATAGTTTCTAACACTTAGAGTGTCCAACCCATGGCTTCTCTCTTTGCATAGTCTCAGTCTTTTGGATCTACATTCACCATTTCCAGAGATGACCTTGTAAACATCATCGCTAATGTCATTCGTATGGTTAGTAATGCATCTTATTCCTCTTCTCTCTCAGCTTTATCTGGTATGTCTCCTACTTCTTGGCTTATGGATTATGCTTGTTGCAATCACATGACATCTCACTCGTCCTTATTTTCTAACCTTAAACCTGCACCGCACCCTCTTAATATTCACATAGCATATGGTTTCACAATGTCTAGCATAATATAGGTTCCATTTCGACCTCCAACCTCCCAGTTCCTAGGGACTTTAATGTTCCTAAGCTTTCTTACAATTTATTTTCTCTAGGACAATTAGCTGAGTTAGGTTATCGCATTATCCTTGATTATTATGAGTGTATTGTGCAGGATCCGAGGACAGGATAAGAGCTCGGGACCGGTCCCAAAGTTAGGCATATGTTTCCTATGGACAACCCTCATCTACCACTTGTTGCTCCTATTTCTGTTGCTGCAGCTGCTGCAGTTTCTTCTATTCCTTCTCTTGAACTTCAGCATGCTCGACTTGGTCACGAATCTTCCTCTCGAGTACAACAATTGGCTTCTAGAGGTTTGTTAGGTTCAGTGTCTAGATAAAATTTTGATTGTGTTTCATGTCAATTAGAAAAACATAGGAAAACAACCAGTTTTGCCATTCAATACTAATGAATCAATATCCACTAAGATCTTGAACCTTATTCATTCTGATGTTTAGGGGCCTTCCTCTATCTCTAGTATTGGTGGGTCTCGATATTTTGTTGTCTTTTTTAATGATTACTCTCACTATAGTTGGATTTTTAATATAAAACATCGTATTAAATTATTGCAAGTATATCATAATTTTGCAAAAATGGTTGAAACTCAGTTTTCCAAATACATCAAAATTTTTTGATCTGATAATGCTCTTGGATACACTCAATATGCTTTCCAAGCTTTTTTGCATTCCTATGGCACTGTTCATCAACTAACTTGTCCAGGTGCCTCTGATGCGAACCTCAATCGACACACTTTGAGACCCAACAAAAATATTGGAATACTTGCCCAAGAAAGCTAAAATTCATATTTTTGATAGAAACCCTAACCCAACACTTATAATCGAAACGCGAACGAAAAGTATAAGTATAACACCTTGACCCAATGATTATAATTGAATCACGAACCAAAGGTATAAAGTTTGAACGCCACAAGGAAGAATCCCTGACAAGTTCACAGTTCTTGAAGAACCAAAAGAAGAGCAAAGCTTGGGCCTATTACTAAAGCAAGATCCAAGAAGATCAAAGAAGCACTTAGTGGGTTAATTCAAGAGATTTAGGCTGATTCTAACATAGGACATTCCAAGCTTGGCCCAAACAAAGATGAAGGCGTAATAAATTTAATCCAAACTATTGAGGGCTGATCTAGCTGAATTGGGCGTGATTTATGGCGTGGATTAATGGCTGATTGATTTTCCAGCTCCATATCAGTTAATAGACATTTTCCCTACTCTGGAGCTTCTAATTTCGGACCAAATCTACCTTAATTTTAGGCTTTTATTATTTAGAAAGTTTTTTAGCTATTTTCCTACTTTGGCGATGCTAATTTCAGACCAAATCAACTTTTATTTAGGGTTTTACTATTTAGTACGTGTTTTATATTTTTCTATTTTCAGTCATGCCTTATAATATAGCACGCACTCATTGTAATAGAGATAATTATTGAATAAAAATCAGAAAAGGTGAGGCTTTGCTCTTCTTTTGGTTCTTCAAGAAATGTGAACTTATTAGGGATTCTTCCATGTGGCGTTCAAACTTTATACCTTTGGTTTGTGATTCAATTACAATCATTGGGTCAAGGTGTCATACTTATACCTTTGGTTCGCATTTCGATTATAAATGTTGGGTCAGGGTTTCTATCAAAAATCTGAATTTTAGCTTTCTTGGGCAAGTATTCCAATATTTTTGTTGGGTCTCAAAGTGTATCGATTGAGGTTCGCATCATTTGGTATCAAAGCACAGGTTCTAAAATCAGTTTTCTTTCCCTTTATCTTTTGTTTTCTGTTATCATCCTGTCTTATTCCTTTTGTGTTCTTTATTCCTCGTTCTTATTTTGTGACGTGCACTAGGTTAAAATCACGCACCAAGCTCCCAAAGAAAAAAAAAATCATTCTAAATAATAAAAGCCTAAAATTAAGGTAGATTTGGTCCGAAATTAGAAGCTCCAAAGTAGGGAAAATGTCTATTAACTGATATGGAACTGGAAAATCAATCAGCCATTAATAAACGCCATAAATCACGCCCAATTTAGCCAGATCAGCCCTTAATAGTTTGGATTAAATTTATTACGCCTTCATCTTCCTTTGGGCCAAGTTTGGAATGTCCTATGTTAGAATCAACCCAAATCTCTTTAATCAGCCCATTAAATGCTTCTTTGATCTTCTTGGATCTTGCTTTAGTAATAGGCCCAACTGAAACATGCAATGGATCATTGAATGCTTGTTGATTCTCATTAGCCTCTCAGTAAAATGATAGAGCCAAATGAAAACTTCGTCATATTCTTGACACTATTCGTGCTCTCCTTCTCTCTGCCAAAGTTCATGCTCCTTTTTAGGGCAAAGCTGCTCTTCATGCTGTTCATGCTATTAATCACATTCCAAGTCCTATTATCCAAAATCAAACTCCATATGAGCGCCTTTTTAGGTCACCTCTAGACTATCACCACCTTTGCTCCTTCGGTTCTGCTTGTTTCATTCTTCTTCAGCCACATAAGCATAACAAACTTGAGCCTCAATCAAGACTTTGTTGTTTTCTTAGCTATGGTGAAACTTAAAAGAGGTATTGATGTTATGATCCTGTCTCTCATTGTCTTCGTATCTCTCGCAATGTTTTCTTTTGGGAACATCGGTATTATTAAGCTTTCTCACTTCTGTGCCACCCTATCTTCCTCCTCTGTCTAAGATATTTTTTCAGATGAGGCACATATTCCTTCTGTAGCTACTCCTGATCCTCCTATAATTGCTCCTGATTCTCCTATAGACTTCTCTATCCAACCACAGCTATCATTGATCCCTTTTCTAGTTCACCCTTTAATGAACAGGTCGAAGACAAGCTACCCAACCCCAACCCTGAGCTTGGGTTCCCTGCTCCTGCTCCACCTAAAGATCTTGCACAAGACATTCCACCTCGTCACTCAACTCGGGTAAGATCCATTCCTGCACATTTACTTGACTATCATTGTTACACTACCCTTACTACACTACACGAGCCTCACACCTATAGTAAGGCTTCCACTGACCCTTTATGGCAGATTGCAATGAAAGAAGAACTTGATGCATTATCTAAAAACCATACTTGGAATTTGGTGACACTCCCCCCTAGGAAATCTATGGTTGGTTGTAAGTGGATCTACAAGATTAAGACTTGCTCTGATGGGTCTATTAAGCGCTACAAAACTCGTCTTGTTGCAAAAGGTTTTACCCAAGAGTATGGAATTGATTATGAAGAGACCTCTGCTCTGATTGCTCGTATCTCATCTATTCATGCCCTCTTAGCTATTGTTGCTGCCAGTTAATGGGACCTTTTTCAGATGAATGTCAAAAATGCATTCCTTAATGGGTATTTAAGTGAAGAAGTTTATATACAACCTCTTCCTGGTCTCTTTGTTGACTCAAACTAGGTTTGTCAGCTTCAATGTGCACTTTATGGCCTTAAACAAGCTCCACAAGCTTGGTTTGCCAAATTTAGCTCTACCATCTCTCGCTTGGGTTACATGGCCAGTCATTATGATTCTGCCTTATTTTTTCATTACACTGACAAAGGCACTATTTTACTTCTCTTATATGTGGATGATATGATCATAACTGGTGATGACCCCAGTGGCATTCAAGAACTCAAGGATTTTCTCAGTTAGCAATTTGAGATGAAAGATCTTAGACATCTCAGCTACTTCTTGGGTCTTGAAATTACTCATTCCAAGGACGGACGTAGGATTTTAAGTTGGGGGAGGGGGGGGTCGGAGATAAGCGGAAAAAAAATTTCAAATACGCATCCATATAGTATTAATAAACTATCAACCAAGGCAAATACCCAAAAATCATTGTTTCTTAATATATTAAGATACAATCATCTACTAACAGAAACAAAAGATACGAAACGCTATTGTTTCTTTATACAATCATCTATGAAAAGGGAACTCGACACTCTTTCAAATCTTTAAAATCATCTACGATTGAATCCAAACTAAATGTCGAAGCTATATCCTTTTCAATGTATAACATCAAAGAGTCCGTCAAAAAATCATTTTCCATTTTGTTTCAAAGGTTAGTTTTGACAACTTTCATAACTGAAAATGCTCGCTCTGTAGTAGCAGTAGAAACTGGAAGAGTAGGCACAAGTCTCACCATTCTATAAACAAGTTTATAGTGTTCTGAATTTCTAGTTCTCACTAACCATTGAGACAACTCAGATAAACTTTTCAATTCTTTGAACTTTGGATCCTGGACTACATTATGCTCAAAATGATAAAACTCCTTCTTCAACACTTATTTGTCATAATCTGTGAAATCTTATGGATAGAAATTCTCTACCAACAAACAAAGATCACTACTTCTAAAAGATTTTAATGCCTCTCGAGGTTCTAAAGCTGAGCTAAGCCTAAGTAACTCCATTGCATCTTCATTAAACCGATAATTTAGTTCCTGTAGTTGAGAATCTATTGTAGCATAAAAAATATTTACTCGATAATGATGCTCAATTGTAACGTTTTCTTGCTGATTACGAACTCGACCTCACCTCGAAACATAACGAGCATTCATATCCAAGACATCAACGCAATGCTTCTCACAAAATGATATCACAGTGGTGAGTAAGCCATCCTATCCATCATCTCTAAATTTTTGGATAAGTGCTTTAGTAGATGAAACTAAATGCATGGCATTTAAAATGTCTTGGGATTGGCTTGGCAAAGCTTGACAAAGTTTATCAGTGATCTCCATACTTTCCTTCTCAAGATGCAAGATGAAGACAAATTCAAATGAAGTTAAACCCTCATAAGCTGACTCTGCTTCTGCCCGATGTTCTCCATCAATTGCATCATCAATTATATTTTGTAAAACTTCAACAGTTGAAGTAAACATCCTTAATAAGCTAGAAACTGATCTAAAATGTGAACTCCAACGTGTTTCTACAAGTCGTTGTAAAGTATCAATTTGATTAAGTCCACTTCCAGTCTCAAGCTCTTCAAGATCAATCAAACGTGATATTTCATTAGCATTGGCAACTTTCAATTACTCATTGCGCTTGCATGAAGCATTAACAATTTTGATCAAAAAAAGCAATGCAAGAAAAAAATGACTAATGGCATTAACTTGTTTTGATGCTTTTACTAATGCCAATTGTAAACGATGTGCAAAATAATGGATGTAGTAAGCATATAGGCAATCATTCAAAATCAAAGCTTGTAATCCATTCCACATACCTCGCATGTTGCTTGCTCCATCATATCCTTGCCCTCGAATATTTTGTATATCTAAGCAATGTTGAGATAACAAAGAATATATCCCCTTCTTTAGAGTCAAAGCCGCAGTGTCAGCAACATGAATAAGCCCAAAAAAATGTTCTTTGACAAAGCCTTCTGCATCATCATATCTAAAAACCACAGCCTTTTACTCTCTCATGGACTCATCACAAGCTTCATCAACCATTATGCAAAACTTTGCATCACCAATTTCTTCCCGAATGGCCTTCTTCACTTTGGCTGAGAAAACATGTAGAATTTCCTTTTGAATCCTAGGTGATGTGTAGGTTGCATTTTTGGGAGCTTTTTCTATTATTTCAGCAACCTTTTCATTCCCAAAAGTCACAATACCCAATGATTAAAAAAGTTCCCACGATCTAATGAACTACAACTTTCATCTCGACCTCTAAAAGCTATAGCTTGAAAGGCAAGATATCGAACAATAAAAATTATGGCCTTCAGATGCAAACGATATTTGCAATTTGTTTAGTAGTGAAATGATCAACTACCCTTTGTAAATGCTGCCATTGGTTCATCAAATCCTTACACTTTTGCTCGGCCACTCTATAAGCTGAGTTAGGATCTTTTCCTATATGACTTGAAAAGAAAAATCTTTGCCCCCAACCTTTTTCCAATTCCTAAATCCACCAACAGTGAATGTATTTTGTCCCACAACCCCATTTGGATTATTAAAGACAAAGCGGGGTAGACAACAAGCTGCATCTGTGGTAGGATCATATTCAAGCCATGTTGAATTAAATCCAAACCAAGAAACTTGAAAGCTACAATTGCGTTTTCCACTTTTTTTGTATGTTTTTAGAGGAAGTTGGTGCGGACCTTTTTTAATTAAGCCCGTCGAATTTCATCACGTTGATTAACATGATATTCCCATATTTGTTTGCGTATTCCGGGATCATAATCCAAAGAATCAAGATCAATTCTTTGAAATTGTGTTTGAGAAATTGGAACATCAACATTTTCCAAAATTGGAGCATCCACATTTTCTAGAATTGGAGCATCAACATTTTCTAGAATTGGAGCATCCACATTTCCTGGAATTGGAATAGCAACATTAGTTGTTGGCAATCCCACGTTGACTTCGGAAGAATTTGAACCTTTTCTTTTGAAAAAATCAAGCATTGTAGTTGATTTTTTCATGATCTACAAATAAAATAAGAATCACCGTTATTTTTTTAAAATTTGTGTGACAATTTTCTATAATATATGATTTGTTTTTTTCTTTTTGTGTTTGGTCTACCTTTAGTTATGTCTTTGTGTTTGGTCGACCTTATTTGTGTCTTTGGGTTGTCTCCATCTTTTTGACACTGACCCACTAACCTAATGAATCCCACCAACGACACTATAAATTTATTCCCTACACTACTAACAAAAACTTTTCTTTAAGTTTTTAACTTTACCTTCTTTCTTTTTTTTTCTGTCACTTGCCCGTTGCCCAACTCCACTTGTCCCTATTATGCCCAACTACCAGTCAACAAAGAAAAAACTAATCTCTACAAACTCTTCTCTCTGTCTCTCTCTCTCTCTCTCTCTCTCTCTCTCTCTCTCTCTCTCTTATCTATATAAACAAGAGAGAGAGTCACAAACACAGAGTGACAAAGTCACAAAGCCAAAAAGCCAAAAAAAAAAAAAAAAAAAAAAAAAAACACCACAAACAGCAACACAAATTCAAATATTCAATTCACAATCACCAACATTAGTTTAGTTCATCACTCATCAGTAAAAACACAAACATGAAACACCATAAGTTCACAAGGCAATCTCAAATTCTCAGATCACAAAGTCACAAACATTTTATTAGATTTTGAACTTTGAAGGAAAAGATAAGAGTAAATACCTATAAACTGTGAAGGTTGGAGCAACAAAGCCAAGCTAAGCAGATCAAGCAACCGGCGTGGGCGGCAGCAAGTGGGTCTCACGTCTCTTGCCGGTGTAGGTACTAGAAAATGGGTGAGTGAGTGGAGTGGGTCTCTCAGTCTCAGATCGAGCAGCTGCCGGTGTAGGTCTCGGCAGCGTCGTCGGCGTGGGTGAGTGGAGTGGGTCTCTCAATCTCTCTCACTCTCTATCTCGCCTCACTATCCTCTGTCTCGCCTCTCCCTTTGCTCTTTTTTTTTTTTTTTTTCTTTTTTTTCCTTCGTGTTTTTGCTTTCTCTGTTTGGTGTTGGACTACTAACTACTAAGAGCTTAGTGTTTTTTTTTTTTTTTTTTTTTTTACATGGACTGGCCGGATGATGGGCTGGGGGGGTTCATGATTTTTGGGAGGGGGGCCCGAGTAAAAAACCAAGGGGGGCCCAAGCCCTTTTTTTTTGTCTTTTGAAAATTTTACCTACTTAAAAAAAAAAAAAAAAAAAAAATTGGGGCCCAGGGGGGGCCCGGGCCCCCTTTGGGCTTAACGTGGGTCCGTCCTTGACTCATTCTACAGATGGACTTTATATTACTCAAGCCAAGTATGCCTCTGAACTTTTGTCTCGAGCTGGACTCGCTGATAGCAAGACTATTGACACTCTAATTAAGCTTAATGCGCATCTGATTCCCTCAGGGGAGGAAAACCATTGTCTAACCCCTCTCTTTACAGACGCTTGGTTGGCAGCCTAGTTTATCTCACTATTACTTGTCCAGACATTTCCTATGCTATTCACCAGGTGAGCCAGTATCTGTCTGCTCTACGATTGACTCACTATGCTGCTGTTCTGCACATTCTTCAATACCTAAAGGGCACTTTCTTCCATGGTCTTTTCTACTCTACCCAATCTCCTCTTATTCTTCATGCATTTTCTGATACTGATTGGGTAGATCTCACTAATTGCAGGCCTGCAACTGGTTATTGCTTTCTTCTTGGCGAAGCAAGAAACAAACTCATGTGACCCACTTCAGTACTGAAGCAGAATATCATACCCTTGCTAATACCACATCTGAGCTTCTTTGGCTACGATGGCCTCTCAAAGACTTAGGTATGTCTACATCCTCTGCTACTCCTCTTTATTGTGACAACCAGAGTGCCATTCATATTGCTCACAATGATGTCTTCCATGAACGAACTAAACACATCGAGATCGATTGTCATTTTATTCGTTATCATCTTGTCCATGGTGCTCTCAAGCTGATCTCAGTCTCCTCTAACGTGATTACTTGTATAGCACACATTCTTGTACTACAATCTTACTTGTACTGCACTTATAAGCCTCCTATATAAAGGCACTCATGTATACTCTTTCACTGAGAAATACAATACAATTATTCAATATTTCTAACAATGGGAAAGTGGAATTTGAATCCTAGACGTCTCTATTAGAAAGACTAAAATATATGAACTAGTTGAGCTACTGTCTCAACAAAAGTTTTCTCATAAACTTTTAAAAATTTAACAATGTCTTTTAATCCGCTTATTAGAAAAATACAAATAAGGCTAACTTACAAATTATATCCTCTAACTTTGACTTGTTAAGAGCATCTCCAATAGCTTCTCTATATTTTTGTACTGTTTAGACAGTGAACAGTAACATTTACCTTTTACCTTTTACCTACCTACTTTTACAGATACATCTTCCAACAAATTCTCTATCATTTCTCTATCTCATTTAAATATTATTTCTTTATTCATTATTTATTCATATTTTAACACAAGTATCCCTATACCCCATCCCCACTCCTTTCTTGGCTAATTTTTTATTCTGTTTTATTCTTTTGCTAATGAATAGTAGCACATTATGTTTGAAGAATGAATGTTCATTAGGAAAAAACTTTTTGAGTTTTAAAGAAGCTATTAGAGGACTATTTTTTGGTTTCATTCTCTATTATAGAAGTTATTTTGCTTTTACCTAAGCTATTGGAGATGCTCTGAAGCTCCATTTGTTTTCATTTCAAACCTTTAACTTTAATCCATTTTCAAATTAGTCCTTCGAAATATTTTCGTCCAATCTCACCGTTAGTTTTAGCGTGCCTTTGCCTAACACAATTTTGTGTTTTGCGATTTAAATCCTGGATCCCACAACACTGTTCACAGACCAACCAACTTGTGAAAAACGTTGCAATAAGTTTGCTACAGTATTTTGCATTTTAAAAATTATTTTACTACAGTATTTTGAGCAATAAATTTTCAGTTTTTAGCAAAATAAACGGTATTTAAACAGATCCTTAGTAGTTTTCACTTTCCCAAATGACGTTGATTTAGTATGCTTAACTGTGCAGATTGAATGGAAGGACTACTTTGAAAACCAATGGAAATTAAAAAATAATGGAGCTTAAAGAACTAACTTGAAGATAGGTCAAAGTTTGAGAGTATAATTTGTAATTTTGCATAAAAATAAAAATGGACATGCCCTAATACCTAAACTCTTTTACATTTTTCTCAAGAATAAGTCCAATAACAATTATCACAATTGAAACAAATAATGGCTAACAATATGTTTGGCCAATAACTAAATGAAAAGAAAAAAAAAAATGAAGAACTTTCAGATCTTATGATTTCGGTAACATTGGCTTCTGAAGCATGCAATAACTAAATGCGGGTAAGATTTTTTGTTTTTTTGATAAGTAACTAAACGCAGGTAAGATAAAAAGTTAGATTAGCCTCATCTTGGTTTTGTAGCCTAAACACGGACACAACGGGTTTTGACTTTTGAATCAGTCAGACATCACCCTCCACCAATTCTTAGAAGGATTTTTTTTTTTTTTTTTTTTTTTCCTGCACTTTATTTTAATGCCATTTAAATTTCTGCATTTTAAATTTCAGCTCTCTACTTTTATGTCATTTAAATTTTATCTCTTTACCTTTATGTCATTTATTTTTCTCCTCTTTACTTTATTGTCATTTAAATTTCAGTATTTTACTTACTTTGTGTTGGTGCAAACACAATAATAATAGAGACAACACTAAGAAAAACTGAATAGTAGGAGGATCCAAGAGGCTAATTCATTTCCAATTTTGATACCTCCACTCTTCACCTCCCCCTTGCGCACGTATCTAGCCCAATATCTGAGTCAATACATTTTAGCCCATTAATCACCACAATTAAAAAGAATAAAAAAGTCTCTCTCCTTTTTAATGTGGGATTAAACATTTTCACTAACTCCTCATCTCCCATATTTACTCCCATATCTTTTCATTTATGTTATTACATTTATTCATTTTTATTTATTTAATATTAAAATGCTCCAACACTTTGCTATTTATTTTTTTTGTACTTTACTTTTGCTCATTTACCTTTCTCATCAATAATGTTGCCATAAAATAAAATTGCTTGGGTAAAACAATTTTTTTACATACTTTTCTAAGGAAATGGTTTTCAAAATAAAGTTTCTTTTTCCTCCCTTTTTCTAAGAAAAACATTCCTTCGAAACAAAGATCTTTCAAAAAAAGTCTTTCTTTTTAAAAAAGGTTTCTGTCAAAAAATCCCCTTTTCTTTCCAAAAAAAAAAAAAACAGCCTTTTTCTAAGAAAAGCTTTTAAAACAAAATCTTTTCTCATTTTCTTGCAAATTTCGAAAATTTTGTGTCTAAAATTTTTTTTTCAAAAAATGTTTTTACCACATTAGAATTTTCTTCAAAAAATATTTTTTCTTCTTTTTCTTAAAAAAATCCGAAAATCATTTTTTTTTAAGAAATTTTTTACCACGGCGAAAAATGCTTTTAAAAAGAATGTTTGATTTTTCAAGCCAAATCCCAAAAATTGTGTTTAAAATAATAAAAAATATTCAAAAATATTTTTACCACATTGGAGTTTCTTTCATAAAAAAAAATAATAAAAACAATTTAAAAAAAAAAATCTTTTGAACAAGTAAAGTCTTTTGAAACTTGTCTTTGCATAAAAATCATGGGATTTTTCTTGGAGCCCAAAACTCTATTTCTTTCAAAAATAAAAACCCATGAACCTTTTTTTTAGAAATCTTTTTTTTAAAAATAATGTCACTTTTCAAAAAAAAAAAAATTTAATGTTTAAAAACTTATATTGCCTTTGCAACTTTGCTTGTTCAAAATGAAATTTTCTAAAAAAATGTGTTGAAAATGTTTTCTTAAAATTTCACAATAAGATTCTACCCTCAAAAAAATGTGACTTTTTCAATCTTCCTTTCAAAATAATAATAATAAAAAAAAGTTAACGTTGTAAAATTTGTTCATACATTATGATTTCAAACTTTTCCTTAGAATAGTGTTGTTAAAGATTTGTGTTCATGGTTCACTTTCTTGAATCCTTGAACACCAATCAAACTTATATTGTCCCTCTCAGTTCTTTGGCACTAATGTATTTTACTTGTCATCTTTTTTGCTTGATAATGAATGAGAATTGTGGATGACAACAAGGTGCTACTCTTCTAACTCTATCTCTTTTTGTGTTATAGTTTGTTCATGCATAGTTTACATTCACATGCTACCTACCTATTAAGTATTCTATTCACATGCTCTTGTAGAATATTTTTGTATGCTCTCCTACATGCTACTTATGAATATACCTCACATGTTTTGTTTGTAAATATTCATTAGAGTTAATATTCACATGCTAGCTATATGGTAAATAATTACTAACATGAGTATATATGTACATATTGTTTGCAAAACCTTTTTTTTTTTTCAAAAATCAAAATGCCAAGTATATATTTCTTCACAAAAAGATAATGTTTGAAATAAATTAAAATAAGAAACTATCTTTGGATAGGCATTGTGGGGTACCAAACACCTTCCCCACACGTAACCAAATTAACTTCCAAGTTCAGGATTTTTGATTCGAGACTTTTTGGTTTGCCTTAATTAATGAACTCTTAAAATTTGGTTTAGTTAATTTGGCAACCTAAAATGAATTAAACCCTAAGTGACCAATCACACCTAACACAAAACCAATGGTTGGTGGCAACTCCTAAAATAAAAATAAGAAAAAGGGACTCACATACACACACCCCACCTTAAAATCATAAGCACATAAGAGTCACGTCGTCAAGGACCCAATGTGTAACCAACCTAGAAGAGAAATTCCCCAAACACCCACTAATGGGGGACTTTTTTTTGGCATCCACGCCATGTACAATTTGAACATCTTAAAAATATATATATAATTTGAAACATATAATTGTAATTGTTTTTAATTGTACTCGTGCATTTGCACAAGACTACATGCTAGTTTTATATAATATTCATATGGCTAGAAAAGTCAAATATTATGTTAATTTGCCCGTAATCTATAAAACCAAATAAAATTCATTTTTATTGCCTCAATGTATATCTAATATTCCTCTAGCTAATCTTATCCAAAAAAAAAAAATCCTCTAGCTAAAACACTAATTAGTATTTTGAAGTAAAAAAATTATTAAAAGGGCAAATTTCAGTTTTCCATTAAAGTATACTGTAGACCTAATGTACCTAAAACTTGATAAGGTCCTCATTTATCTTTTTCTAATAAGGAATTTACCTTTATTGTTAATATTTTTTGTCATATCAATAGAAAATAGAGAAGTCAAATATTATAGTTAATTTTCTTATAATTTATAAAATCAAATAAAATTCATTTTTCTTGCCTCATATATATCCAATATTTCTCTAACTTTACTCAAAAAAAATATATTATTTTCAAGTAAAAAATAATTAAAAGGGAAAATTCCAATTCCCTATTACGTAGTAATGTCATCATTTATTTTTTTTCCTAATGAGCACTTTACCTCTATTCTTAATATTTTTCATTAAATCAAATTAAAATAAAATAAAAAGGTTTTCGGACACTTTTTTGTAGTTTAAATTTTTCATTAATTTGATGATAAATAATTACAAATATGGTAAATATTAAAAATATTGTTACAAACAGATAAGAGGGACTGATGGACATTATTCCCCTTTAAATCAAATGGAATACATTGCAAATGCCTTTACCTTTCTCCACCGTCCTCCTAGGCCCAACGCTATGGGGTAAAGATTGGATCTAGTGATCTCGCATATTGGACTCATCAGAATTATGACACTTGTCCGCTTTGGACCACACCTTACAATTTTGACGGGTCCATCGCACAGGAGCACCTCACCCAAGGCTATGTATTCTAGGTTTTAATTTTTTTGCTTTTGTTATACTTTTTGCTGTTTCAGCCAGGTTTATGGTTTAAAAAAAAATCAAAATAAGGTTGGTAAATGGTATTATGGTAATTGTGTTTAAAGATAAGCTGTTATTTTCTAGAACATTCACATTAGGTCTTGTAAATACCATATGTTGGTAATATTTAACATCAGAGACCCATAACCCCCCGTTACCTGCTCTTGCAAAGTCTTGCAATTGCAAAAAAATTTGCAGTTGTGCTACAGTGTCATCTTATTTTTATGATAGCACAGTAGCAACTTGTAAAAGGTTTATATTGTATCTTATGGTAGTGGGTGAGTATTTTTAATTATTTTTATGAGGAGGAAGAGAGAGAGAGAAAGAGTTGGTGAAATTAGTATTTTAATGAATAGATAAGACAAATAAAAGTTGGGATGTTGGGTGTGTTATAAAATGATAAAGTATAATTGATAAAATAGTTTTTAAAATGATAAAATAGAATAGTTCTAAATGGCAGTTATGCCTATTGCCTAAGTTTAGTGATGTCTGTCCCAGATATACTTTACTTCATCCAAAAAAAGTCTGTCCTAGATAGAGCAAAGCAATCAAAATTTGTCATATATAGGCAAACACAATTTGCCAAGAATTTGCAAAATATTTTAGCAATGGCTGCAAATGTCCCAAAGGTTACAATAAGCAATTAATGGCAGCCAAACTATGCCACTGCCAGTAATAGGGCTGGGCACAGCAATACACCCCCAAGTGTCAGAGACTACAAAATCTGTCATTCTTGATGCAATCGAAACCGGTTATCGCCACTTTGACACAGCCTTTGTATATGGGTCGGAGCAACCACTTGGAGAAGCAATTGCTGAGGCCATCAAAACAGGCCTTATCAAATCCAGAGATGAACTCTTCATCACTTCCAGGCTATGGTGCACCTTTGCCAGTCCAGAACTTGTCTTGCCCCCAATTAAGACGAGTCTCAAGTACATACAACTTGAATCTATTACATCTGTTCCATGATAACACGTAGAGAAATCATTTTTCAAACACACACATGCACATATGTGTTTGCTTATAGTTAAATTATTTATTGCTTTTTTAAGTTATTTGTGATGGTTTGCATGTAGGAATCTTCAACTGGACTATCTTGATCTTTTTTTGGTACACTGGCCATTGAAGATTAGTGGGGAGGTAAAACGACTCCCAATTCCTGAAGAAACTATATTTCCCATTGATATCAAGGCAGTTTGGGAAGTTATGGAAGAGTGTCAAAATCTTGGCCTAACCAAAGCCTTGGTGTAAGCAACTTTTCGACCAGGAGGCTTGATGAACTCCTTTCCTTTGCCGAAATCCCTCCATCAGTCAACCAAATAAGTCTAAATAATTTTAATTTTTCTTCTCAAACAATTAAAAAAGTTTAATTAACTCCATGATTTTCGATACCAATTCGATACTAATAATGACTAAGAACCTTCACCAATAATTTAAAAAAAAAAATAATAATACCTTTACCTTTATGAAGTTGAGAGGTATAATTAGATTAGACTAACAAACAACTGTGTGTAATAACCATCTAACCAATAGCTTCGTTTTTTATCTTGTTTTATTGGATAAGCATTGTGTTGCCTTAACATGAGTTGACGTCAATAATCCGCTTCTTAATAAGCCCTTTTTTTTTCTTTTTTCTTTTTTTAAGAAACAAACACACACAAGAAAGAAGGTAAGGGATTTTAACAAAAAGACACACCACAACTTCTTAATAAGTGAATTATTCTAACTAGAGTGAGGCTTCTCCAATAAATGGGTTGTTGAGATTTAAGAGCTTTTGTTGATTAAGAAATAGAATAAGTAGATATAATAAATGCAGATAAATTCCCATATAATATGCTCTCATGCCTAGAGAAATGTGACTTATGAAAGATGTTATAAGTGGTACACTCGTGTGCGATACACAAATTTATTCTTATAGAACAATAACATACTTAACCCCCCCCCCCCAAAAAAAAAAACCCTTGAGTTATATGATACTAGCATAATATATAAATTTCAAATAAATATTAACATTTGATTCTTTTAAAAATTTTCAAACTTTTAATAATAGGATTTTATTGAAAAATAGGTATTTAGCTCACTAGAGCTTTGGTGATAAATTTTCATTTAGAGTAAAATTAGCTTAATAATTTTAATGTATTTATTATAGTGTAGTGACTACTGAGGACTATATATATATATAGTTGTTAAATCAAATCAGTCTACTATAATCTAATGAACTATTTGTTTAATTTGAAGGGTTAATATTTCCTAGAGTAAAAAAATAAATAAATGAAATTTATATATATAGTCAAGTTCAAATCCTATAAAAATAAAATAAAATAAAAAAAGTTCAAATTATAACTAGTGTCCATTTGGTAAAAAGTCTATCCAAAAACTATGTTTTGTTGCCAAATGGATACCTAGTGTAACACTGTCTTACTAAGTTATTATACCACTCTATATTAAACAAGTATTTTGGTAAATCATCCATTAAATTACATTTCCTTATTATAATTTTCATACTTGTAAAATATCAAAAAATTCAATATTAATAATTATCTCATCATAAAATATTTAAATTTCAAGTATTTTAACTTTAAAATTTTACACAAAACATGAGTTTAGTGAATATAATATATATATATATATATATAATCTTACTAACACAAAACTTTGGTACACATGTTAAGAACAAAAAGAATATGTAATCCAATAGTAAAATTTCAAAAATATTAATCTAATAAAAAGTTATGGGATTCTCTCTCTCTCTCTCTCTCTCTCTCTCAACAATTTTTATAATGGTCCACAACATTCAATCTCGTTTCAAGTTCCAACTTCTAACCTTCTAAAAAATAAAATATTAAACTAAATTGATTTTATCAGCTCAACCAAAAAGTCAAAAAAAAGAAAAATCCATAGTTTTTTTTACACTACATTTGGGAGACTAAGATTACACACACACACACACACACACACTTACACACATGCCACTTTTGTACCAAAAGTCACAATTTCCAAGTTATAAATCATGAAAAAGTGCATATGTATGTAAGTGTACGGTAAGTGTAAGATACATTTCCCAAAACAAAATAGTTCATTTTTCTTTTACACTTTACTTTTGTTAGTTGAGATTTAGGACCAATGGTCAAGCCCATCTTTAGATTATATTACTGAAGATTCAATTTCCAACTACCCTCCTAAGAATATCCACGGATAAGTTTTTTTTAGATAATTTGGTAATTTATATGGAAAGGGAAACTAATGAAAATTTTATTACAAATTTGATACTTTATTAGCTATGGTTTTGATTGGAAAATTTTAGTTTTTGCATTTTATTTCCCTTTACATATTTTACGAGATTTTATTTCCTTTTGTATATACACATTGTAACTCACTAATAATTGAGCAAAGATTTGTAAATAGTGTCTAATTTATTTTGTCTAATCTAAGCAAATATTTACTAAGATTGATAAACATTAAATGCCATAAATATATTGTTTATAATTTTTTTTTTTTGAAGAGATAAAATATTTTATTTTAAATCTTGAGCTAATTTTATAATTTTCTTTTATATTGCTTTATTTAATCTCTAATATATATACTAATATAGTGGGAAAATGGGAAAAAAATTACCATCATATTTAGTTATAATAGTCATATTATGTGGTGTGTGTGTGTCTATATATATAGTGGAAAAAAGGAAAAAAAAAATAACCATCGCATTTAATTAAAATAGTCATATTCTGTGGTGTCGGAGGTTTAAGTTCAAGAATCAATTTCTGAGAGAGAGAGAGAGAGAGAGAGAGAGAGAGAGAGAGAGAGAGAGAGAGAGAGAGAGAGAGAGAGAGAGAGAGAGAGAGAGAGAGAACAGGAGCAATGCCTACAATACAGCAATACAAATTACCTCTCTTAAACCCTGCAGAAGCAAGAAGTTTGTGTATTGAATACAATCTTATATTTATTTACTTTTTATTTTTATAAATAAATAAAAAATTGATCAATCAAGCAGTTCAACCTATGACAAAACAGTTAATAAGTGACTCAATTACCCAAGTCCTAGATAAATTTTATGCATAATGAGTATAAATTTGTCAAAAGTCTTGTAGTTCAACTCACACTTTCTATTGTTTCCAACGCAAATGTCCATAATTCAAATCCTCCATTCTCCAACTATCAAAATATTTAAAATAAAATAAATAAAAAAAACCCAACAGCCATGATTTCACATTATAAAATGAGGATGAGTAGAAAGAAAAAACTGATAATACAACAATGAAATGAACCCTCTCAAAAAAAAAAAAAAAAAAAAACAATGAAACAAAGGGATTGGAGTATTAATTCCTTAATAAAATCAAAAGGAGCAAAAAAACTATAAAGCGTTCTAGCTAGATAGCTGTAGGTGGGCTTTTTGTGTTTTATGCTGGGCTACCTCCTGCGGTACTATTGTTGTATTGGGCTGGGCTACCTTCTGATGTGTTAAGCTCGAATGTTCTAAGTAAGGGAGTTAAGACCGGCCCAACTGTAACTTAACTTGGTCCGGCTTGTGCGCAAAACTATGCCTCGTCTGCCAAGAACATGCTTACTGCAAGCAGAGCCATTCTAGGTGAATTATGGCAAACAGACATAATAATAATAAGACAAAAGAGAGTATTTCTGTTTCTTGATTAGTATAATCAATTAGTCCTTAATTAAGTGAAACAATCATAATAGCAACGATTACTTTTGTAAATAAAGTAAGAGAATAAATAGTCAGCATATGGGTTAATCAAAAGAGAAAAGAGATTAGAGTGAGTTCAGCCCGCAGGACAGAAAACCAGAGAGGGAAGAAAGCTCCTTCTCAACGCAACTAATCTCCCAAGGAAAATCCTGCCGTGGAAATTAATCGCCTTGAGGAGAGCAGGCCTGAATGGTTGGTACCACGAAGAAATCCTTTTGCTTTTGGCAGAGAACAGTATTTGAGAGGGAGAGAAAGAAATAGCCTATTGGTTCATACCTGTCGAACTAACACTCTGTATTTTCTTTTTTCTTTTTGTTTCGGTTTTCCTTTTATCTTTCTCTTTTCTTTTCTTTTGCTCTTGCTTTCTGTTTTGTGCTTTTTCTCTCAAATCGTTATTACTGTCATTCTGGTGTCCTTCTTTGCGCACGGGAAAGGCCCCCTTTTATAGCGCCTACCGTAACCGAATTTTACTGTTTTAGCCCTTAACAACCTTTGTCTGGTCTTGGTGTACTTACCGACCACCACTAAACCATCTGTATGCCACTTCCCATTACCAGACAAATAAGACTATTTTTTTGTTAGTCTTCTGTGGCATCCCTTCCTGCTACAGTATGGGTGCCCTCTCTCTCTATCCCTCATAGCATGCACCTAGTGATTCCAACTCAGCCTTACTTCTTTTGGAAGGTATGTCATCCCAGCAGGACTATCCCCCAAAAGAGCTTGAGCAGGAACCACAAGATAGGTTTTCCCCTCTCCCCACCGCCAAACTAGGCCCTCTTACCTCTAACTCATTACCTCACCATGTCCTATATTGGCTGGGTATAGGCTGGTGGTGTCTGGACCTTGCGCTTACCTTCCTTCCATATGTGTCCAAAATCTGCCTGCTGCTCACAGCGTCCGCCGTGGTCTAGAGAATTTGCTTGCACAGTCTGCCATTCGTTCTTGACCTTTTATGTAAGCTGTCTTTTTTTGATTTCCTGCTCCCTTAGGGACTGGGCTTTATTTAATACTAGGCTTTACATTTCTTGCAGCCCATTTCTTGATTGCCCTGATTTCCTGCCATATCACTTGTCATTCCTGCTATAATGTCTTACTCCTGCCGGGCCTCTTTAGGCCTGTCGTTTATTCTTTCGCCTAGTAGCTTAGCATGGCCACTGGTGTTCCTACTCATGGACTCCTGCATCCCTTTTGTTTCCTCTTGGGCATCCTTGGCCCATTTACTTTTCTTTGGGCTTCTTTGGCCCTTTTACTAAATCTATATTCTCATGGGCCTTTACTAACTTCATTGGGCTTCACTGGCCCAATTATCTTATTCTCATCTTTGGGGTTCATGGACTTGCCATTAACCCCTTACTTTCTTTGTTTGCATTACTTTGGGCCCCCGGTGGCCCATTCTCACTTTTCTATATCACATGCCGCCCATGGGTATGCTTTTTCTCTCTTTCTGGGCTTATTCGAGCCCACTTGCCTCCTCAAGGCCCATTTATTTATATTATGGGCCTGTGATCCATTATTCCTACCACTTGGACTTAATGGTTTTGCTCTATATTTGCCAATTCTTTGCTGCCCGTGTTGCTAAGTTGGGCTTTCTTCCCTCTATTCAGATTCAAACAAAAATGATCCTCAACAATAGCTAAGCGAGCTACTAACAAATACTGTCTTGTGGTTCAAATGAAAGGTGGAGATGAATCCACATTGGCAGCAAAAGGATCTGAGGGAGTTTCGCAAGGTAAAGGGTATTCATATCACTGCTTACTCACCACTGGGTTAGAGAGGCGCAAAATGGGGAGACAGTGAAAGCCTTGAGTATGAAGTGCTAGAAGAGATTGCCAAGGCTAAAGGGAAAACTATTGCCCAGGTTTATTTTCTATACTACTTTTTTTTTCTACTTAAATCGAAATAATTGTAAGGATACATATGAATAAGTAGTTGGTAGTTAGTCTCTTTGAACTAAGGCTATAAAGTATGACCACTTCTTCTAAACAGAAATATTCAATATTTTGAGATAATGTTCTCTCTTCTCATATAAATGATGAATCTTATTATGAACTTAATTAGTAGAATCCTCTATTATATGAAAGCAAGAAACATTCTACTTGAAATATCAAATATTTATTCATCTCAAACTGTGTAGAATCGAGAACAAACTTGCTTCATGACACATTGTCCTTAAATGAGTTTGTAACCCTATAGGGTAATTTGGTTTATTAGCCCAATATTGACGCTGCAATACTCTTGGGTAATTGGTATATGCATTGTAGGTTTCTCTAAGATGGATGTATGAGCAAGGGGTGAGTTTTGTGCCAAAGAGCTTCAACAAGGATAGGATGAAGCAGAACCTCGAAATCTTCGATTGGTCATTAACAGAGCAGGAGCTAAACAAGATTAGTAAGCTTCCACAGCGCAAAGGGGTTCCCCCTAGCCTGATTACGGAACCAAATGACCTAATGAGGGAGATTGTAGCAGAAATATAATTTGTTGCATGAATCGGCAAAATAATAATAATAATAATAATAATCTCTTTTTTGATAGAGAAAAGGACCTTAGGCATGCCAAAAGTAAACGAGTCATTTGTCTTTCATTCGAGCTATGGATTTTACTACTTATGGCATAAGGCTGTTTATATATCAAAGGGGATGATAAAAAAAACAACCAATTCTTACAACTGTCCATGTCTTTGTGTCTAATTATCTAAAGCTTTGACTGAGACAAGTGATAGGCTAGACATTCTTCAGTTCTCCGATTTCTTGGAAGACAAGATTATATACCGCCATTCAACATGTTCTCACATGGATACATGAGTTAGAAAATAAACATGAATATGAAAAATGTGATTTCATTTTGGGTAAAATTTATGGATATAGTACCTTATTATGTGTTATACCTTAAGTTCCGTACTTAAATTTTAGCCACATGGCTAATTAATTAAGTGAGGAAACACTGTTAAACCCATCTGTTAGGTTGAGAAAAAACCTTTTATTTTTTGGGCGAAGCAACTTCCGGTTTGGCCGAGAAAACGCTGCCACTCAATGGTGTTCTTGGAGCCCTAAATCCCTTAAAGCTCACTGATTTTGCAATGACTGTGTCGTCAGCTAGTTTGTTGCTTTTGGGGGAACATACTCCGTTATAAATCCAATTAAAAGAGGAAGTATTTGATAAACAAAACATACCCAGTTTTTATCCTCCAAAGATGCTCTAAAATCTAAATAGTCACAATTGTAGCTTAATAATGGGGCTCTTTTAGGCGTCGTTAATATTTTGGCAAAAAAGCTGTAGGCATCAAAGTTGATTTTGGAGAAATAGAAGATAGAAAGTTAAAAGCATAAACTTGTTGTAAAATAAAAGAAATAGCAAGGAGGAATACAGAAAATTTAGGAGGAGATAGTATATAAAGCTTTATTATTTAAGTGGTCAGCCAAACTTTACACCAAGCTAACTGAAACTTTTTCGTCTATCTGGCACATTTCTACAACTTCACCAACACAAACAAACGCGCACACATACACACACACACACACACATATATATATATATATACAACTTCAAGGTCAGTAGAAGCTTCAATAAAACAAATGAAGACTTGCATTTGATTAGTTAAAGGTGCGGTAATGAAATGACTTGCAAGACAAAGACTCAAACTTAACAACCTATTGCTATATGGAAACTTCATTGCAGTATACCAGCTGCTGCCCATTAGGTAAAGCTACCAACATACAAAGCCACTTCACAACAAAACTACTGATTTTTCGTGTCTTTCTTTTTTTTTTTTTTTTTTTTTGTACATCCTCTGACGCAATTCATTCTCAATTAAGTCTCCGTCAATCAGATTGTCATCGTCAGAGACTCCAGCCAAGGTGGAAGCGCTGTTGAGTCCTTTGTAGGTTGTGATCAAACACTGCGACAAGACCAAAGGCGCCCTCAACTGTGTCTCTCTGCCACGGTGTTTTGCCAAAGAGAGAAGAATATTTTTCTCAGCCTAACGGATGGGTTTAACACCGCAACAAGATTGGCAACACCCTAGGTGGAGTTTTCTGCGATGGTGCTTTGCACCCAAAAAAAAAAAAAAAAAAAGGTATTTTCTCCACCTAAAGGTATTTTTATCGTTTATTATTATTTAGATACAATTACGGTGTTGGAATAAAATCTGCTAACTCAATTTGCTGTAAGAAGCCTAGAGTAAAGGGCCATCCAGGTGATAATACTGTGAACTGACGAAGGAACTCCAGTCACTTTAACCTTTTAGTAGACCAAACTCCTCCGAAATAGAAATGGGGGATTGTCATCGTCACCTCTTAGAATTTCTAATGAAGACTTCTTGAATACCAGGCTACCATCAGAAACAACAAACCAATTGCTAATGCGTTTCTTTTTTATATTATTTAGATGTTCATCTTATTCCTATCATTGGATTGGTATTATTGTGATCTCACAATTGCAACTTATTTTTAGCATATTTATTGATTACTAGTCGGTTCAAGGAATAAAAATAAAAATAGGAAGATCTACCCCTTTCTTTTGGATCTTAACTAGACCCTGTTATGCCGGGAAAGAAAAAGTGAAGCATTGTTTAAGACATTATTGTGGTGCAAACCTCTCAAAATTCACTACCAGGAGTCCAGGACCTCCCAGCATTGACACCTTTCTAGGGAACTACTAGTAACCTCAGATACCACACTACCCAGCTAGTTAGGTGACTCAAGTCCAACCCTGTTATACTCAACCATTAGCCACATTATATCTCAACCATTCAGATATACCTATTGAAACCAACGAGTACCTTATTCATTTCAAACATGTGGCGATAGCCACAGCTCAGAACTTTTCATCAACTAATTAAATCCCAACGAATTTAAAAGTTTACCTGATTTCATAAAATTATGGTACGGAATCATGCTTGGCTCACAAAGCCATCAGCTTATACCATTTGTTGAAGGCAGGATAAAATAAATTAAAGGGGGACAGATTACAGACAAGGTCATGTAGTAAGGAACTGGTCCCCAAGGCCTAAAAGGATTTTTAAATACTTGGGGGATTTAAACTCGAGTTCTCCATGAAGAGAGATGATAATATCACCGAGCCACATGGAGTTTTTTAAACTTTAAGATCAAACAATTCCATCAAATTGAGTATGATTGTATGTGTGATAGCATCTTTCAATATTTGTGTAAAAGAAACAAAATCTGAAAATAAATAATAGCATTTAAGATTTAACCCACTGTTCAAAAGGTGAACACAATTATAAGCTCAACTAGGGATGCAAAGACACATCGAGTACAGAACAGTAAGAACTTACATATTGGGTCACTCTCAGTATTATCATATAAGAAAGAAGTCATTTCCAAAGAGCAAAGGTGAATGTAGCAAGCAGCTTCCCCAGATACATCTGTCTCATAGATACATATGCCAAATATCAATAAATCCCAGAATACCCATAATTTCCCAAGGCATGAGTGAACACAGCAGAATCTAAAGAAACTGAATTTAGGGAATTAGTCAAAGGCTTGCTTCCTTTGCTTCTGGAGGCACTAACGAACCTACTTATCACAAAATTCATAGACCTTTCTCTATGACAAACAAAGAGGCAAGAAAGAATTTACCTACAAGACCAATCAAGCCACTATTCACACTTGATTGACCGGTAAATGTGACGGACAAAGAGCAAAGAAGCACGAAAACCCACAGCCCCCAGCATGAGAAAGAAGCCATAGCAGATGCAAGCCATGTAACCGAAGAAAAATGAGGTCTGCATAAAACCGGACATATCTGATCGTGCATAGTAATAATACAAGCAGTAGCCATAGATAAACAGGCCGGTAGATCCACCACAAAGAAAAGACCTGTTGCACTTAACTATGATTAGTATATAAAAATGGAAAATAAATATGCATTGAAGATCATTTTAGGGGGTTTTTTTTAACTTGAAATGACAAGACCTAACATGTCTCATGGAGACGGACATGCAAATATATATAATTAAAAGGAAGGAAACTATTATCCGTACACAGGTTCTCTTTCACTTTTATTTTCGTTAGCTTATGAAGGCCCACCCCCTCCCCCTCCAAAAAAAAAAAATAAACAGAAAAGATTTAACTGAAGAAAGAACCAACCGTAATAGCCAAGTCACTAACCTTAATGCAGGCCAGCAACCAAACTAGAGGAAGACTAACCACAAATTAACCAAGTCCACTTTATGACTGATTAAAAGTAAACAGATGGCCAAGGAAATGAAGACGGTCCTAAATATGACCTCTACAAAATACAGTCCACGATGCTACTAATGGCACCAAAGAATAAAATCATCTCCAGAATCCTCAACCATCCAAAATTTGGCCAATTGTTGAATTAAAAGACAGCAATTATAGGAGGCACTAAAAGCTAGCTCAAAGAGGCATATCACTCTAGACAAAAACCCCTTAGAACTCAGCTAAAGCAACAAATTTGGTCTTGGTCAATGTGAAAGTCATACCCTTGAAGAAAGTTCTAAACGAGGACAGTGGGGATGGATGAAAGGAATCAAATAGTTAAGGACTTATGCAAATACAAAAATTTATAAAAGAAAAAATAAACACTGCATTGGTTGAGAAGGCAAAAATATCGGCCACCTATCTTGACAGAAAAATGCAAGAAAATACACTCTTAGAAGTAACACTTTTGAAACTACAAGATGCAAAGTAAAAAACCCTCATGTTGTTTAAAAAACCCCCAACAAAATCAACAATAAAGGTGGATTTCATAGAAGACTTTCACCTTCAGCCAATGGGTCAAGGCACATCTCAGTATTCCCATGGCAACAGCAACTAGGAATCATATTCAGATGGCCAAGTTAATTATCTTCAGACTCATGATGGATTATCTCATGCTTGTATGTACTAGTTTATCTACATTTTATTGAAACTACAATCAATTTTTGGGCAGTAAGTAGTATGTGTACTGAACTATGTGAATGTGTACTAGTTTATCTACATTTTATTGAAACTACAGTCAATTTGTGGGAAATAAATAGTAAGTCTACCTAATTATGTGAATATTGACAGAATATTAAAGACTAGAAAAAGAAATAAAAAGCACACATGTACACACAATAAGGCCAACACGCCTCTAAACTAAAACACTCAATATTTTCATTAATCAACTCCCCTTCCTTTCTCTTATTTAACTACAATGACACTCTTATATAGACCCTAGATCTTCCAATGAACTTTGAGTCAAATGGCACATTCTTCCAATGAACTTTGACTCAAATGACACATTCTCCCTAGTATGAGCTAAGTGGAGAATGGTTGTGGTTTCCAGACGTGTGTACCCATATATACATATAATAAAAAAATAGACTCTAATTCTTAACTCTTCCTAAAGGATTAAAACTCCTATTTTGACCAATAAAAAAAAATTCCTAATTGAACTGGACCAAAATACACATAAAATCTCATAAACTCAGTAAGATTTATCTATTATAAAACCCAAAGGCTCACAACTATGACCCACAACCGGCAATTACAGAAATATGAAATTACCTAGACTCTATAGAGAAAACCAAAAAAGGCATGAAATAAAATAAAATACTAATAACATAATTAACTACCACAGATACTTATTCTTGGACTTTCCTTAATCTTAGGCTTCCAAATAAGTTATTTTCACTCTAGCCACACAATGGTTGCAACATCTTATTTGTAGTTAAAGATGCAAATGTCGAGGTCTAGGCAATAATCAATAATATCAAGATGCATACCAAGATATTAGATATTTATTGATCTAATCAGTGATTGGTGCCTTCATGGCTAATATCTCCACAAGATAATACATATCATACATTCCATTTTATTTGAAGATATTTACCCTCTTTACCAATTACTACAGCAGATCCAAAGATTACAGTAATTAAATATTTGAGATCTTTACCACCATATTTATACTAATTAACAATACTGCCCAACCCCCCCCCCCCTTCTCTCTCTCTCTCTCTCTCTCTCTCTCTCCCCTATAAACATTTATTCTTGCTTCCTTCTTGATTGTTGTCAGATAGTTTTTTATATTAGAACTACAGCAAAGATCAATCTTATCAAAAAAAAGAAACTACTGCTGAGATTAACATATCAAATAGCTTGAAACATTCTTGATTCTTCACTATCAAACTTTAAGCAAGAATGTACCACAGAAAACCAGAACATGGCGAAGCGAAATGTCAGCAACAAAGAGACGGAAAAAAACACTTGATGTGAGAAAAATCTTACCTCCACCACCATTCATGATCTTCAGCAGCAAGTTGGAAGTAAGTCAAAGCCACAGTGATGAAAGCAGTGACAATCAAAAGAATAATGAAGACAATAAACAAGATGCTGTAGATGGTATAAATCCTGTGACCCCAGACACTGGCAAATATGTAGTAGAGCTCAATGTAAATAGCACTGAAAGGGAGAAACCCTGCCATTGCCATCTGAGGAAGGGTGCTCCTGTACCAAGGCAGAGGTGGAATCTCACGAGGATATTTTGTGGTGCGGCAAGGAGCTTGGAACTCAGCCTTGCTATTTTTCCCAGCAATACCACCCAACACAAGCAATGGTGATGTTACCAATGTCCATATGAGAACTATCACCACAATGGTGCCAAAAGGAAGTGCTGCAGTTGCACTGTAGGCAATTGCAACAGTGTTAAGAAAACAGAATGTGAGGAACAGAGGCCCACAAAACAGGCAACCTGTCAGCAAAAGATTCCTCACCTGAACCAGAGAATGGAAAAAAATCAGTTAAGTTCACTAGATCTTACCCTAAGAAGCACCGAGGCCTAAGCTAAATTCACAGACAGAATTCATCTAGACTAACCCAGTTCTTTCCTTCAAGCTGACAATAGAAAGAGGAAGCTGTGTATCCTGCAATCCCAGACGTGAGTGCATATATAACTACCAGTGCAGTAAACAAAGCTCCTCGGTTGTATGGATAAAATACACCAACCAACGCAAGCATAAAAATGAAGACCGTGCTGGAAATACAAACAAAGAATGAAGAGGGCATTTAGGACAGTGACGCAATAAACTAAGCTTCACAGATCTGAACAAAATATAAAATTAAAAAGATCCTTACAGAGTGAACAATTGGCTGCCAGAACCAAGGGCAGCAGCAAATAAGGATTTGTACTTTGGGAACCGGAAAACATCACCATGAATGTATTTCCATCCTGTCTCTTCTTGGTCATCGGCTGCTTCTTCATCTTGAGCATACCTTTTCAGAAATTAAGCAGTACAAAAGTTAAAACAATTAAAAGAACATCAAAGCTTTGTTATTAGTATCAACATCTAGCTACATGTTCACAGCATAACTCTTACTTCATGAAATCATTCTTCAAGACTCGCATGAGAATGGTTGCAAGAAAACCAGTCAAAAGCAGAACAGTCACACATGAGTTAATAATTGAAAACCAATGAATTTCCAAGTGATGCGGTAAAGAAGAGGACTGTGAGTACTTCTCCATTCTCTTCTCAAAAGGAATTTCTGTTTCCTTCCACTTCACAGTGTACATGAACTCAGCTTCCACTTCCTTGTCCTCGGTCAGGTCCACCAGAGACTGAGGATCCATATGAGCCATGATTTCAATCACACGGTCTTTATTGTAGGAAACCTCGAATTGGATATGCTTGAAAAGAAAATATTTGTATTCACTGGGATCAACTTTGCCTTCCTTTTCAACCTTTCCAATGAAACCCCAGATTGGCAAGTCATCATAATACATTTGGAAGTAATAGTCCTTTTGCACTGCATTCCGGAAATGAGCGACATCATCCTTAGACAGCTTCCTTTTACAGGCCACTTCAGTGTCTTTGTCTTTCTTAAAGTCAAGTTTATAGGGAGCACTAACAAGTCGATCTCCATTCAAAACCTCACCAAGCGCTTCCTTCTTCTCCGTCACAAGACCTGCCATTGGCATTTGCTCAACCATTGAGAAATTGAGATAATAAAGAAACAATTCTTTTGGGGTCAATTATCTCAACGGAAATTTTTTTTGATAATTCAATAGTTATGGGGGAAGAGCAATTTGAACCCTAGACGTCTCTATTAGAAACACCAAAACATACGAATCAGTTGAGCTACTATCTCAATGAAAATTTTCTCATAAAGTTCTAAAAATTTAGCAATGTTTTTTAGTCTGCTTATCAGAAAAATAAAAATAAGGCTAACTTAGAAATTACACCCTCTAACTTTGACTTATTCTCAATTCAGTCTTTAAAGCTCCCTTTGTTTTCATTTCAAACTTTTAACTTTAATCCGTTTTCCAATTAGTCCTTCGAAATAGTTTCATCCAATCTCACCATTAGTTTTAGTAGTTTTCACTTTCCAAAATGACATTGACTTAGTGTGCTTAACTGTGCCGATTGAATGGAAGGACTACATTAAAAGCCAATGGAAATTAAAGGACTGAAATTAAAAAATAATGAAACTTAAAGAACTGACTTGAAGACAGGTCAAAGTTTGAGAGTATAATTTGTAATTTAGCCTAAAAATAAAAATGGACATGTCCTAATACCTAAACTCTTTTACATTTTTCTCAAGAATAAGTCCAATAACAATTATCACAATCGAAACAAATAAAGGGTAACAATATGTTTGGTCAATAACTAAATGAAAAGAAAAAAAATGAAGAACTTTCGGATCTTATGATTTCCGTAACATTAGCTTCCGAAGCATACAATAACTAAATGCGGGTAAGATTTTTTTTTTTTTTTTTTGATAAGTAACTAAATGCAGGTAAGATAAAAAGTTAGATTAGCCTCATCTTGGTTTTGTAGCCTAAACACGGACACAACAGGTTTTGAATCAGTGAGACCTCACCCTCCACCAATTCTTAAAAGGATTTTTAAATTTTTTTTTTTTTTTCCTTGTAGGAAAAAAAAAAAAAAAAAAACAAAAACCCCACATTGGCATTAGCTTCAAATTAAAACACGTTGCATATCGAAAGTTGCATTAACTTCAGTTGAAAAAGAATTCTTTCGCATTTCTCAGCTCCAAATATGAACTTTTGCTAGAATTTTTCAGCAAACCATGTACATATTATGTACATGGATTATTCTACATTACCCATCTTTTTTTGTATGTTACCATACCTACTTAATCGTAACTGTTCATCTATTATAATAAGATATTTATCATAAAAAGGCCAAATCCTACATTAATAGTTAAGATTAGGCATTTATTGTACATTAAAAATAAAAAAAAAATGCATAGCATAGAATTCCATATATCCAGATTACAAGTACCAAAGTGCATGATTGTTAGTGATGGATCGAGATATGATCCCAATAAAAACTTGTCAACTCAACTGTCTGTCATAAAAGAAATATAAATAAAATAAAATAAAATAAAAAGAGTGGAAAAGCACGAGGAAAGAAAGAAAGAAAAACCTGAAGAGCAGAAGGGCAGATCGAAATAGCGATACGTTTCACTGCAAAATTGAAATCAAATCAATCAAAAAAAAAACAAAGGATTAGCACATTCTATTAAAAAACCCCACTATTTTCCAAACTAACACATGATTAGGTTTTAGCTAAAAAAGATAAAGAAGATACCGAAATGGATTTTAAATTCGCAATTCAATTTTGGATTTTCATATTTTTTATTGTTCCTAAAATTAGATCAGATCTAGAATTCTAAAAAGGGGGGGGGGGGGGGGTGGGGGGGGGGGGGGGGGGGGGGGGGGGGGGGGGGGGGGGGGGGGGGGGGGGGGTGGGGGGAAGGGAAATGATAGAGTGACGTACCTGGGGTTGTGAAAGGGGCCAACCTTGTTGGCGTAGAGAGGAACTGGGTCACCTTCTTTGTATCGGTGATCGGAAGCGTCGGATCTCACCTCGGTTATTCCATAACAGCTGATTATTACTAAAACCGCTACGATAACAATCGTTTTCTTCATGCTTCTTCTTTTTTCTTTTTCTTTTCTTTCTTTCTCTTTTGTGGGTTTCGATGATAAGAGAGAACAGAACTGAAATCAACCACGACCCTCAAAGGACCATTTATTGTTATTGTTAACCAGCCTTTTTTTTTTTCTTTTTCTTTTTTCTTTTCTTGTTTGAGAGAGAGAATTTGACAAAATGTTTTTTAAATGTAGTTATTATTATAGAGTTTTTTTTTTTTTTTTTTAAATAAGGTGTGGTGAATGACTTGGGTTGGGCCCATGACAAACACTACACTTCACGCCCTTATTGATTTATTAAATTATTACTTCTTCTTTTTTTTTTTTTTACGAAAGTTAGAATAACTTTATAGTCATGGGACCCACACATCAATGAAAAATTCAAACAAAGTAAAAAACTTCACCCAAAATTTGTGAATTTTGTTCTTAACGGGTGACGGCAAGATCCTCGCCCCCTTCCTAGCCCCATCTTGATAACGCCGTAGCGGTACTTGCTACTTAGGTATAAATCTTAATACTGCCTCAATATGGAAAATATGTGTCAAAATAATAAGGGGGGCTATATCATGCATCTAGTACATATATCTTTCCTTTTACATGGAGGTAGATTTCACATATGGAGTCCACCTCTATCTACCTTCATATGAGAGAGATGAAATATACACGAGATATATGATGTATTTTATCGTATAGTAAGAACATGTCATGAAAATGGCGCTCAGAAGAAAAACAACACAAATAAGGCCAAACAAGAATGATATAAGAAAAGAAAACTAAGTTGTGACATTATGTTATGTAGGGCTGGCCGTAGGCCTAGGCCACTTAGGCAATCGCCTAAGGTCCCCCACTAGAGAAAGGCCTCCAAATGTGGGGGCAAAATTTGATATATTTTTTAAATAAAAAAAAATTGGTGATATAGGAAACAATTTTAATTTTACATTTTTTTCTAGTTCTAAGAAGTCTTAAAGAATTGAGTAATGCTAGAGATAATACAACTTTAAATACATGAGTTTTACAAATATATGTGTCACTTACAATAAATAATTCTAATAGGAAAATTCTAGAAATATTATAAATTTTACTTCAAAACTTTTACAAATTAACAATTAATATGATTTGTGGATATCAACAACCTATTAAATGCATTTTTAAATTACTTTTTGTGATTGATGATATATCTTTGTAAGCCTCATGTTATAAAATTTATGATATCTCTAACATCATTTATTCAAATACTTGTTTATTATTTGGCTCAAAAAAAAATATTTGTTTATTATCTTCTTGAAGTGTTACTAATCACATTAATTGCTACATTGTTTGTAAGTTTTTTTGTAGTAAAATTTGTTATAGCTTTAGCATTTTTTTCCACACAAAAAAAAAAAAAAAAAAAAAAAAAAAAAACACATATTACAAAATAAAAAGAATGGATTTTTGTTATAAAAAAAAATTATGATATTAAACACTAGTTAAATATTATTTAAGTGATAACAAAAATGTCTCATTTAAATATATCGTCTTAGGTCTCCAAATTTGTTCAGCCACCTTCGATGTCGAGTTATTCTAACCAAAGAAATAGACATTACGTGAAGTTAGAAGTCCAACATGAGAAGTGAGAGATACCTCCCTTGTATGCATGAATAATTTTTTGTGCTTAGATTAAATTCCTTTCACATTTTTCCATTTTCTCCCCTACTTGCCCTAAATCGAAGATTTTCACTTAAATTCCTAACACATTATTCCTCTTTATCCTCTCTCTCTCTCTCTCTCCCCCCCCCCCCCCCCCCCCTTAAAATCGAAGATTTTCACTTTAGGCATGAATAGTCATAAATGTGACCTCACTTTAGGTCATCGTTTAAGGCACATGTCCATAAATGTTTATCATTCTACACACATCCATCCTTTGTTTCCATAATCCCTCTAAGTCTTTCAGCAAAAAAAAAAATAATCCCTCTAAGTCATTATCATCATGTCATTTCCTTAACATGACACACTAATCATAAAATGTAAACGTCCTAATCCCTATCCATGGTCAGGCTATACAGCAAGCAAGTCTATGTTAGGGTCTTAACTTAAGGCACATGTCCATAAATGTTTATCATTCTACACACATCCTTTGTTTCCATAATCCCTCTAAGTCATTATCATCATGTCATATCCTTAGCATGACACGCTAATCATAAAATGTAAACTTCCTAATCCCTATCCATGACCTATGTTCACCATCCTAATCTAATGTCTTCAAGCATGTATTAAAGGAGATGGTATCTCAAGCGTCTGCCGCATATAAAATTTTTACCTATAAAATGAGAGTCCAGGATTATTCTACGATTCTAATGGCGCCATATTCTCTTTTTCCATATAGGAAATCACATAAATAAATAAATAAATAAATAAGAGAGGTTATCCACTCAAATATCTCCAAGTTTCCTAGCAGCATTGAGTCCATATAGTGGCATCAAGTCTATCCAATGACATTAAACTAACATGCACAGGATGCAACACTTATAGTCCTAAACAACAACTTCTAAGTTAACTAGTATAAGGAGATAGATTCAAATCCCCTACTTATAACAATTGAATATTATATATATATATATAAGGTAAATTTATGTATAGTTCTTTAGGTGCAATACATTAGATTTTCTAATTAAATTCAACATAAAAATTGCATTAAATTTAACTGTTCTTGGAAAAGATAATATTTTGTATTTTTTTTTTCTTTTCTTTTTGGAGTAGAAGATGAGAAATTTTATTGAATTAACTTCAAGATATTACTCTTCTATAAAAATAAAAATAAATAAATAATAAAATAATAAAGAAAAGTTTAATATATTACCTTAGTTGTCAAGGCAGCAAAAAAAGTTGAAGGTAAATCCACCAACCAAATCAAAACATCACTAGATATAAGCAATATATCATGTGTTCGAAATTATTTGAAGTACCTAATATAAAGTACCTAAAAACCTGTACCTAAATTACACCCTATTAAGTTCAGCTCTAAATCTATGCCACCTAGGCCATGAAATAGTGCTTCGTACTAGAGAAAAACACGCGAGTTGTTCAGTTTACCTCTACTCCTAAGAAAGCCCAAAAATTGAGTGATGCTAAAACAGTTACAAATTTTATATCACAATTAGTAATTTAAATACTTTTTTTGTTGAAGTGTCTTGAATCACATTTATTGTCATATTAGTTTATAAAGTTTATATAGTAACTTTAGCATTTTGTAAATAAAAAAACATTATATATCTATATATAATTGATATAAATCCAACCCAATCACTATTTAGTATTTTTTTTTTCGAGTAGATCTATTAAGTAAAATAATTATATTAAAAAGTAGGAACAATGAATTTTAAATAATAAAAATTATTATATAAAATATTAACTTTAAGGTTATAGTCTTAGACCCCAAAGTTATAGTCTATATTGACTTATACAGTACCAACTACCAAGGCGAAAGACTTGATGTCTTGATTGTCACGATTGTAAAACTGACCAACCAATTTGTTGTTATATACCAAGGTCTTAACCTTGATGTAAATGGAACCAGATTATAAGTTACTTTTTTTTATTAAAAACAAATGAATAGAAATCATAAATTACTTACACCAATCAACAAACCAATCCACAAGAAATTAGAATATTAATTTCTATCACGCTTACATCAATCTCCATGATCATGACTCTGAAAACATGTACAACATGGGCACCAAATACCTTCTCCGTTATTTGACTTGAAAGAGTTTATATAAAAGAACACGTGGTCAAGTGAAAGTAAGAGTGACCATATGCAATATGTTTTGATGCCCTCTCTAAAGAGGAAGGACCAACTGACTGGTCTATCTCCTTTATCATTCGTAATGTTTTTGATTTAAGAATATCTTTTGTTAGTTGTGAGTTTTGTTGGATCAAGAGATCTCTAAACTAAGCAACTCATTTTGCTATTAAACATGCTACTGCTTTTAAAGTAAGTTTCTCTTTTAATAACTGTAATTTGCCTCCTCTTCTCTTGGAAGCTTGTAGGCAAGATTGTTGTACTGCCTCTTTTCTTTTTCTTTTTTTTCTGCTTAGTCTTTAATGAAATGGCAGTTTATCCAAAAAAAAAAAATTTGAGAATAGGACAAAAACAAAATAACTGGAATACACCCAAAACCTGCTTTACTTTATAACGTCCATGGCTACCTACTATCTATAATACATAGATTTATTCTTTTTCAGTTTTAGTAGATTTAAATTTCAGAAGCTTTACTTTCCAACATTCATACCTACCAAACATATGTGTAATAGGTTGTGTATACAAATTTTGTCTTTTCCATTTTCAGTAGATTTAAGTTTTGAAGGAAAAATATCCAATTGGAAAAAATTTACCTCCAAAATGGTTTGGAGGAAAAATTCTTCCAACCCACTAATAACAATTTTTTTGAGAAATAAACACACACACACAAAGGAGAGGGAAAGAAGTTCTAACATAAAGGCACATCACAACTCTACTAAAAAACCATGGTACTAATGACAATTAATAAAACTATAATTAAAAAAAAGTACTTTTAATCATATGGCCAATTTAATGAATCATGTGATAAATCTATGAAATTAAGAATTTTGATCCCAAAGTTCGCTTGCCAATTACCATGTTTGCTCCCCAACCCACTACATGAAAATTAATAAAACCATCAAAATATACTTTCATGTAACCTATTTAATGTTTCTCAAAAAAAATATAACCTATTTAATGAATTAAGTGATAAATTCATTAAACCATGAATTTTGAACCCAAAGTTCTCTTGCCAAGCCCCTTGTTTGCCCACGACAGCCTTATCCCCGTCCTTGAGGACCTTTACAGTCATTGCAGTCATGTAAGATTGTGTTTTTTATTTATATATTTATTTGTGTTGCTAATTTTAATAGGAGGAGGTGGGATCAACCCTGTGACAAGAGAAAGAGAAGGGATTAGGAAGTGAAAGGCCATTTAGCATGGTAGCTTCGTTTGTTGCTAGTTGCTACTTCCTAACTTGGTCAATCTCAAAATTTATTCTGTAGAGTCAGTGTGCGTCTTCTAGGATTAATTCACAACTTATGGGTAGTTTTGTCTGGCTGGAAATTCTCCAAGTCACCCTCTCTCCTTACCCATTTCAACCCTCCAATGAGATGCACAAAAACATTGTCTTTAGTTGCCATTATTGTATTGATATAAATTATGTAAATTAGCATAGGACTTATCAGCAGAATCCTTAACAAGGCCAAAAAATCAATAAACAACTTCTTTTTTTTTTTCAGTTTCTTCTGTTTGGTTTTTGACATATGACCGATGCAGGGAGTGACTAACTAATAATACCCATAGTACATATCATGCTTTGAAATCTGGGGCATTCTTGAAGCATACTCATTATTCATATCATTCTTTGAAATCTGAGGCACAGCTGAACCATACTTAAATGACTCATAGTCCCACAAGTACTGATAGACCCACTAATCAAACTTAATAGACCCATAAATATGATGGACAAAGAGCAAAGAGGCAAGATAACCCACAGTTCCAAGCATTAGGAAGATGCTATAGCAGACGCAGGCCATGTATCCAAAGAAGAACGAGGTTTGCAACAAACCGGACATATTTGTTAGTGCATAGTAATAATAAATGCAGTAGCCAAAAACGTACAAACCTGTTGATCCACCACAAAGAAGGGACCTTAGAAAGATTCATATACATACTCTGATCAGTTAATAAAACTAGCACTGAAAGCTCTCATTCAAGCTCAAGAAATTTCCTAGATAGACAAAAAATTTTAAAATGTAGAAGGTTCTAGTAAAGCACAAGCAATAGATTAGTGGATAAACCTATGGTCCAAAGATGCAGCTTCCAGATTAACAAAATCTGAGATAGGTTGGATACAGGAAGAATACCAATATTAACAGTTGAGACAACATTTGATGGTACGACAAAAGACCATTTCAAGTAGGCATTTACACTATTTTAGCAGAAATCAGTATCGCTTACAACATCAGTAGGCCTAGTACAATTAAATACCAACAATAATCCAGTGACTGATCAATATAAAGGATGCACAAAAGACTACCCAAAATCAAAACATAATAAGGAACTACTAGTCATAAATATAAACTAAGCTAGGCATTGAGGGACTTCAACTGCAAAAGATCAGTGATACAACAGAATCGACACTCATTCATAATTTATATATCAGTTCAGCTGACACTAATTCAGTGATAAGATTTCTTCTAATGAAATGTAAAAAAATTTGGAACTTATACACCAAAGTGCAATTCTTAGCATTCCCTTATGAAAGAGCAAACAAATGCTTCACCGTACAGTTTTCAAGAGGCAGAGGATCTACCACTTACAATATAGTTTGCAACTGCATGACTTCCACAGTTGTACTTTTAGTGTTTTGAATAAAATCTTATTCATTAAAAAAAATTTACATTTTACTGTGTGTTTCACAGACTCACAAGAAATCTAGCTAATTGATCCAGAAAGTTTGGGCAGTATTTGTTTTAAGTTATCGATTTCTTCATGCTCCGTGCTACATCTGTTGTTGTATTCCCAAAGAGATACATGGACTGATGAATAAGATAAGTTTTTGTTTGGGTCTCTACTTTCAGTGCAATAAAAAAAAAATGCAACTGTAACAAATGACTATATGATAAAAATGTATGTGTACATCCACCACCATTGATGATCTACAGCAGCAAGCTGAAAGTAGGTCAAAGCCACAGTAACCAAAGCAGTGACAATCAGAAGAATAATGAAGACAACAACTATGATACTGTTTATGCTGTAGAACTTGTAACCCCAGATACTAGAAAATATGTGGTAAAGCTCAACATAGAACACCCCTATACTGTACCAGCGGGATGGTGGAATTTCTCTTGGGAACTTTGTGGTGTGGCAAGGAGCCTGAAACTCTACTTTCCAATTTTCTCCAACAGTCTTACCCAAAATGAACAATGGAAATGCAACAAACATCCATAAAACAACTATTAGCAAGATTGTTCCAAAGGGAAGAGCTGCCGTTACTTTGTAAGAAATTGCAACCATATTAAGTAAACAGAATGTAAACAGCAGAGGACCATAAGAAAGGCATCCCGTGAGCAACAGATTTCTTGCCTGTCAGGTCAAAATTCGGAAAAACTAATCAATTTGGTTTAAAGTTTCGGTTATATGATTATATGTATTTTTGTTAAAATTATGCACACAATTCATTAAATCATTTTACTAAAATTTAATGAAGCATTTTGCTTCCTTGAAAATCATACAATACAAATATCCATGGTGATGGTTTCAAATTTTCAAATAACTGGTTAAACGGCCAGAGTAAAATAATTATAAAAAATTTTAAATGATCTATCTATAAAAAAATATTATATTTTTATTCTAAAAATCAAAGGAGTAATTTTTTCATATAGTGGAAATTATATGAATGATTTTTTTTTTTCATAAATGAAATAAGTCAAAAAAAAAATCAGAAAATAGAAAAAAAATTTAAAAAAATTAAAATTAACAGATAATTTTTTATTGGATGAACCAAAATCTTTAATTTTAAGATTGTTTTAATCATTGTAAATATGGGTTTTCTCTCTATATATTTAGTATAATTCTCCAATACCGTAAGTTAAGAAATAAGACGTTGTATATCAAAATTCTCTAACGGTTTTCTATATCAATGGCACTTATCTGTACACTTATATCTTGTACGTTTGACTCGTCTCTACTTTTCTCTAGAAAGAGGGAAAAAAATATATTCCTTCCATATGTGAGGGTGCTAATGTCTATTCTTAGGAAAAATTAAGTATATAGCTTTTATTGTTGTGTTTGCAATTTGTGTATTTTTGTTTTGTATTCATTGAATACTCTTTTAGTTAAGCCAAGAGGCCCGTAATTCTTTTTTGATTTTGTTTCCTAAAAACAAGTCTTATAATTCATTCGGCCTTTTTTGATGTTTTAAACTAAAAACTTAGGTAATTTCATTAAAAAAAATATATCATTACAGACCCAATTTGTTCCTTCAAGTTGACAATAAGAAAAGGTTGATGTGTATGCTGCAACTCTATGTAATTGCATATATGACCACCAATGCTGTCAATCGGTTTCCTCGGTCATATTGATAAAATATACCAACCAATCCAAGTATCAAAATTAGTTCAGTACTGAACTAATTTTGACCAAGGACTGCAGCAAATTCCATCCCTTCCCTTCTTGGTCATCAGCTAATACTTCATCGTATGTATGTCTTTCAAGGAATCGAGTAAATAAAATAAATTAATAGTAATGAAAGATAATCATCCAGTTGAAATGAATAATTATACATTCATACATACATACTCCATAAATTTTTCTTAAGCACTCTCATGTAAAATGTTACTAGGCCACCGGTTAGAATGAGAATCATAACAAATGTATTCCCGGCCGAATTCCAGCGGATATGTAAGTGGTCTAGTGATGAAAAATACGGCAAGTATATCTTCATCCTTTCCTCCAATATAGTGTCAGTTTCCTTCCATATCACATCGTAACTGAAGTCCACAAGTAATCCCCTGTCCTCAGGCAGGTCCATCACAGACTCTGTAGTAAGATTGATCTGAATTACACGGTCCTTATTAAAATGAACCTCAAAATGAAGATGCTTGCAAAGAAACTATCTCTCATTTCGACCACTTGTGTCTAGCATTTTGATCCATTCAATGAATCCCTAGACTGGCAGGTCATCAACATAAAATTTTTAGTAATAATGTCTTTTGACCACATTTCTGAATTGAGAAACCTCTTCCTTTGTCAAGTTCTTCCTACAAACAATTTGAGAATCTTTCTTTGTCAGGAATTCAAGTCGATATGGAGCACTGACAAGACGATCTCCATTCAATACCTCACCTAGAGTTTCCTTCTTCTCCTCTGCATAATCTGTCAGTATAATCAATCCAATTATAGAGAAAAATAACATATAAGAAAAAGTAGTAAAAATATAGACCAGTGAACATATGACATAAGTGAAGATGAAAACCTGAGAAGCAGAAAGGAAGATCGAAGTAACGATAAGTTTCATAGTATTTGAAAAGTGTTAGGGTCATATTTTCTATGTAATTGGTTAATTTTTTGACAAAACGCACTTTACTTGTAATGGGGTAGATCTAAGTTGAGTTTAATGTATCAAGAAATATGTTGCTCAAACATATCAAGTAGTATCTTTAAAGACATGAAGATTGATCAAGAAACAAGTGAAGAAAAGCTGATTCATTAAGTCTCGACAGAAACTCGACAAATACTACTATCTATGTTAAATGAAGAAGCTTAACATAAGCTAGACACAAGCTGGATCTATTGAGAATTATGATTTCAGAATTCCAGATCTGAAATTCGGCCCATGCTGTCTTATTTGATTAGGGTTTCTTTTCTCACAACCCTAGACATATATAAGACAAGTTTTAAAAGACGTCATATACGAATACAGAGACCTAGAACTCATACTTCCTCTATGTGAAGCTATTACGGTAATACGTTATAGGGTTTTGTAACCAAGTGTTTCATAATCTTCATTGCTGATGAAATGAAGAACTTTACAACCAACAACAACCATTCAAGTTGCTGGAGTTAGTCACGTATTGGGATCTGTGCTAAGAAGTTAGTCATAAATTGGAGATTTGTGTAACAAAGGAAAGTAGACTACTACAAAATCAAGTCCAATTGGATATTGGAGTGAAGTTCAACTGTAGGTTGGTATTTTGAAATAAGCCAGGATAGTGGTAAGATTCTTCATACTTGTAATTGCTTGATTATTGATTAGTGGATTTTTGAAAGTAGTGACTTTAAATTCACCCGGTAAGGTTTTTTCCTTGCAAAATGTTTTTTTCTTGCAAAAGGTTTTTTCCATTTGTCAACAAATTACCGTGTCAATTTTATTTCCGATGCATTTAGTTTATTTGGTGATTTGTTGGTGCTTCCACAATTTGCATATAATTTGACCTAATTAATCAACTTAAATAATTAAATTAATTAACCGGGATCAATCTATCTTTACCCAAGAAAAAGGAAAAAATAGAAGAACTTGTGGCTCTCTCTGTCTCATAAATTTGCAAGCAAAGATCTAGTATATAAACTAAAAGTTTATAGTTGTTAGACAAATGGTTAGATGATTAAATTTATTATTTATACATATAAGATTCATAACAAATTTTTATCATTGAAATCAACCGTGCCAAATTCAAACAGTGTACAGAATCAAATCTGCACACATCATCATGAACACAGCCCACCCAAACAGCCCTACACAAACACATATGAGGTTAATTTTTGGTAAAAAAAAAACTATAGATTTCAAGTATTGATACAAAAATAGTTTTCTTGAATCAATACTCAAGTACATAACGAAAGCAAAACTCCAACCGATATAACCCATATAAATCCTGAATGGGAATCCTCCATATGAAAAAAGATGTTGGCAGAAGAACAGGAGATGCAAACACGCAAATCGATTTCAAATTAGTGAAAATTCATATTGGCACTAAATCAACTCAAACACTCAATTTGTAGGCAGACTGAGACTTTACCTGGGATTGTGAAGTGGCCCAACCTTGTTGACATAGAGAGGGACACGATCTCTTGCTTTGTAGTGATGGTCAATTGCATCTGATCTCACTAGACTCCCACAACACATTACAAGTATGGCATAAAATAATTGCCACAAATTTCTCCATTCTACTCTTGTTGCAACAAGAAAGAAATACTTAAAATTAGATAATAATAAATAATGAATTCGTGTAACAGGGCTGATATACAGAGATATGTAAAAGCTGACTATTTTTTCCAAGCATGACCACATAAACAATACAAATATATATATGGTCATGTTATGATCATTGTCAGCACAAACTTGCAATCTTAAGTTTGTGAAGTCCTTGGGCAAGGCTTACAAGTTCAAGAATCAAGAATCTCAAGACTTCAGACCTTTTCTCTTCTTTTTTTTTCTACTTTTGCATTTCAAATTTTATTTCATGGAACTGAATAAAATTGTGGTTTTGTGAAAGTATATATTGCCTGGTGTGAAGCTCATATAGCTTCAATTTCTGGAGGCTATGGCGGAGATAACAAGGATAGTGAAGACAGTATGGAAGAGATATATGTGATCCTAAGGTAGAGTGATGTTGGAAGAAGAGTAAACAATGGCAGAAATATGGTGTTGCTGGTATAGGTGGCAATGGCAGAGGCACAATGGTGACAAAGGTGGCAATGTCAAAGTGAAACTGACGATGGAAGGGTGGTGGAAACAAGGTGAGGCTCACAGCAGTACATACATGACGGCAGAAGAGGTGGCACCTTTTGCAACTGTGGAGGCTGCAAATGGAAAGTGTACTAGTATCAGGGCCGGCTCAACAATTTTGGGGGCCTTAGGCGAAAATTTTAAGCGACTTTTTTATATTTAAATATTAATCAAATAATATATATATTGAATTTTTTTATTTAATGAGAAAATATTTATAGATAAATAAAACAAAATTTATAATTAAAAATGATAATTTAACTAAAAATAAAATTTAAAGTATAGAACAATAGAACTTGATTATTGCAATTTTTTTAAAGCCGTGACCACTTTAAAATCTAAACATGTACAAATAAAAATTAATTTAATATATGGTTTAATAAATTAGTGTCACTATAATGCAAATGAGTTGATATGATACACATCAAATTATTAATTAGTATAATAATGGATAAAGTGAGAAACCTTGGTTAGATAAAAACAAAAAACAAAAAAAAAGAAGGTGAGAAACCGTGTTGTATAACTATGGGCTGCACTGCACAGTTGCGCACTGTGCAGCCTGTGATGCTGTGTGCCTATGCAGCAATGCAGAGCCCAGCGTCCAAGCTGTACACTATCATCCTATGGCTAAGTTTTAAAGCAAAAATCGTCTCCTATCATAGCAGAAAAAGGTCCTATCATAGCAAAAAACGTGTCCCGTGATGGAACTCCCATCAAATAATTGTGCAGTGAAATAAACTAAAAATATATATATATATATATATATACATACTTAAGTTAAATAAATGGAAGAGTCATCATCTTCATTTTCAGAAAGGCAAAGAGAGGAAGAAGATTACCTCTGGTAGCTGTGAATTGAAGGGAATCAACAAAAAAAAATTTCAAGCTAGACTGATTGAGTGAGTTTATGAAAAAGGATCAAGAATCAAGATGAAGATGAAGAAAAGAAAGGTAAGAAGATAGATAGAGAGGCAAAGAGATGAGAGATTTTTTTTTTTGTTTTTGAAATTTATAATCCATATTTTAGCATATTTCAAGACAATTATGTTGTATTATTAATGAATTTGTCTGGTATTAATTTTGATTTGAGCATATTTCAAGGGTGAGTTAATAAATTTGTTCCTAAAATTTAATTTTGTTAGTTGAAGTTTGACTATTTTTATTTTTTTCTTTTTTAATCTTTTGCATTTTAGAATACAATGGGGTCTTTTTAATACATTTTATTGACCAATAAAAGTGTTTAAATTTTTTTTAATTAAAATATATAAATAAATATACTATATATATAATTTTTTTTTTACAAGTGGGGGCCTTTTTTATTTGGGGGCTTTAAGCGAATGCATCACTTGCATCATATATTAAGCCGGCCCTGACTAGTATCATAGCTTGGGAGATGGTGTTGATGGTGGTCACGGTTGTTGCAGTAACAGCCCAACGGGTCGAAGTGGTCGTGTAAATGGAGGTAGAGGAGACAACATCTGAACTGCTTGCAACCGACAAGGCTTGGTATTGACAGATAGCAGCTACAGCTGAGGGTGTAAATCTTTTCAAGTAAAGAATGTTTCCCACAATCATAAGTCCAATAATTATAGTTGAAATGACAATAAGTAGATGCCTAAAATCTTAGGAACATTTACCTGATGATATTAGTCTCAAATAACAAGTAGATGCCTAAAGTTTCGCACTAAGCTCAAGGTGCTAATGATCTAAAAATTACTGGAACCCCCTGCACGTCAAATAATCACAATCTCAATGTCGAACCCTGTTAGAGCTAGTAATTTCAATTTTTGGTTCTACAATGAAAGAGCAGAACAAATTAACTATACAATTTCTAAGAATACTGTATATGTATAGAGTATACTGCGAAGATAAGTTACAAGGAATATCAAGGACAAATCAACCTAAGTACAACACCAGCATAAGAAGATGACATATATATATATATATATATGGCTAGTTCTTCCTTTTTGCTACAGAGAAAACTTGGTTTTGATTAGTGATGTGTACAACATCTATAATATTTACATATAAAATTAGGACTGACTCTATCACCAAATTTCTCAAATGAAGAGTAATTAATATGACATATTTCAAGTCTTAGTGAGAAATAATAATAATAATAATAATAATAATAATAATAATAATAGGTTGAGATGGGTTTCTATGCCTATGAAACTATTGAGTTTTCTTGATTTGTTTCTAGCTTTTTAGGGTACTGCCCAGGTCTTAAGGCTAAGGCATTTTGAATATATTTCTTATTTATATTGTGTGGTTTAATAGGTGGTTAAAAAGTACTATCATGTGTGTTTTTATTTGTTTGCTATTTTTCCTAGGCTTTTACATGCTATTTTGTGTATTTGCTGTCATCATTCGTTTATATGTGAGAACTAAAAACATTAAATTTGGACTGATATGGCCTGGAGGCCCAAAATATTCAAAGCTATGTAGTGGCTTAATACAAGCTGAGCTTGAAGGCCCAATTTGAAATAAATGATGTAAAAAGTGGCTCATCTGATTGATATATATATATATATACACACACACACACACACACACACAAGATTCAAAAATATATAAATCTTTGTGAAAGGCAAGCCCGTTAATTTGGGCCAAAAAGGCTTGTAAAAAATAGAATTAAAAAAATTCATTCAAATCCACAAAATTAGCCCAATCTAAAGCCCAAACCCGCCTAACCAATGAATCCAACCCCCTTAACCAACGGCCCAAACCGCCGGGTCTAACCCGTATGTTCGGTCGATTATGGGTCACATTTTCAATCACCTGCCTCGATCAGGTCGAGTACGGGTTAGGCAAAAACCCGACCCAACCCATAGACAATGCTATTCATAAATATCAGTCTGACAACTACTGTTTTATCCACATCTTGAACTTATGCTCTTTATCCTAGTCTTGGTTATGGATGGGAATGTAAACCATGAAAGGGAATTACATGAATCCACAATTTTATTTCTACTTAGAAACTCCTTTTTATTTATTATTAATATTTCTTATCTTATATTTTAGTAAGAATAATATGAGAATTTAGCTCTCAAAATATAGCATTCAAAAACTCGACATTAATACCATGAGGTTTTATGGTCTGTACTTGAAGGGATATTTGCTCACTTTTAATCCTCAAATACTTTCGACCCTTCTAATTGAAATAGAAATTTCACGAACCTTTATCACTCCCAAGTTTTAAAGTGAACTTCGTAGATTGGCTCCAATAAACATTTCAAACCTCATAACAGACCTCATAACGGATTACTTCACGAATGGATCGATTGACACTCACAAACTATCATTCCTAGCTAGACATAAATTGGCTCCAATAAACATTACAACACTTAACACGGGCCTAAAGAACAAATGAAAGTCATGAAATTTTTCATTGTTATTCATGACTTGTGGGATATGTACATATTAATATGAGGATTTCTTTTTTCATACAAGAAAATAGGAGAAGAGAGTTGAATCCAAATTCTTTCCATTCACAATATATCCAAATTCTTTCCATTCATAATTTGTGGGATGTAGAAATTTTTATCTTTTGAGAGAAGAAGATGAGGTTCAAATCACATATATGGAACACTAAAAATAATGTAACTGTCACTTGAATCCCGAGATGAAGAAATTAATATAATAGGTTTTATTTTATTTTTGTACAACAAAATGAGAGAGGGGACTTTGAACCCTTTATTCTCTTCAATAATCATTCTTATTTCCCATCCAAAAAAATAATAATAATCATTCTTATTGTTGTACTCTTTTAACGGCTTTAAATAAAAAAAATAAAAAATAAAAGCTAATAATTAACGTTTGTAATAAAGAAAAGTGAAAAACACACATCAATAATGGAAGACATAAACATTGTACTCCACAACAGCATCACCAGTTGGCTCCAACGAGTAAGTATGAGCCTGAGCGTACCCGCGTGCGTAGCGAAAAAGCCCACTCCCACCAACGATAGGAAATTCCCTGATATTCGAGAACACACTATTGCGCCCTATCAAACTGAGAGTACTACCATTGAACTTTCCTGTAGTGAAAACAAAGTTGAGATCCATTAACAACCCCACCTCACTTTGCGAAGCCGCAGCATATATTCCTTGAGCACTTCCCACTCGTTCGGAACTCAGTTCAGGCTTTAGAGTCAACGGGTCATCAATCACATTCACAGCTCCGAATGCTGTGGGTGATGTCTTTGTCCCCGGAGCCTCGGCAACTCTCACAGCCGTAGCATTATTCCCAGTGACTATGTCATGGAAGTAGAAGTGGAGGTGGCTTAGTTTCTCACGCTTTAGCCCTAGTTTATGTGGAGATAAGGCTCTTACGAAGCCATGGTTTTTTGTGGCGGTGGTGGTAAGGGTTGAGATTGAGAAAATGGTGAAGAGAACGAAGAGGAAGGTCAGGGTCTTGGTCTTGGCCATGGTGAAGATTTTGGGGGTTACTGCTTCTTAATTGAAAGGTTTACAAATGACCTTTATATTGTAGTCTAAATTAGACATTCCCTGGTTCAGGGCAACAACACTTCACCTCAAAGTTAAAAATTACATTACATATGTTTTGTTATGATTTGAAGAAATCAACACATTAATCATTCTAATAATAATGATAATAATAATAGAATAATAGAATATTCTAAAATTTGAAGGGTTATATTGACCGGCTCCTGACCACAGAGTGACGATAAGGAGTAATATTTAATTAAAAAAGGTTTTACCAACTATGATTAGAGTTTGATTAAAGGAATCTTTTCCCAAATTTAGAATAGTGTCTTACTGTGATTAACAGAATAACTAATTTGTTGACTCTCTCCAACCTCAAATGAAGGGAGTGTTAGGACCCGTTTGGTAGCAAAGTTTAAACCAAATTTTATAGTGTTTATGTGTTGAAAATTGTGAGTTAAAAATAAAATAAATAAATAAATAAATAACATTTTTGTGGTAACATTTCTTAACAAAGAGTGCTTAAGTCACAATTCTTAATTTAGAATGCTTGAACACTATACTTTGAGAACACTTTAGTGGTATCGATGTCCTTTTAAGGACATTCATTGCCCTGCATTGCCCCCGAACCACATGGTTACTATGTTGGCTTTGATACAATTTTCTATAGCCACAATGAAATGTTAGTTACATTATGATTAGGCTCATTGTAATCACTTTTATAGCCTAGTTCAACCAAGTACACCCAATGTAGGACTTAATGCATGCCCACACAACACTCATACAATTTATCGATCCAAACAATCGAAGTATCACAAATCATTTATCATGATCTGAGGAAGCACTAACCACACCTACACTATCACCAAATAGGATTAGTTAAGTTATTATTAGGGCTCTGCTTATACAACCAAGATCTACCTATTAAACGTCGGACGTTGAACTCAATGCATGCTTGCACAACACATATTAATGCAATTTAATCTAATCTACACAATCTAGGGTAGCATAGTTTGGGTAGTATCATAGAAAAATTTTATGAATCAATTACCTCACTTGGGACAAGCTAGAACTTTGTTATAGTTAATTAAACAATAGAAAAATAAAGGTAAATAACCTAGGAGTTAGCATCTAAACTTGCTTGAAGTTAACACTAGACCCTAGAGACGATTTCAATAGATATTTTATTCATAAAAATAAATCTCCATTTTATAGGAGTATAGTATTTGCTTATATAGGAGTACTAAACCCTTATCCTAACTAACATAGGATACCCTAATTCTAATTGACTTGGAAAGTCCCAATTATTGAATTAAAGATAACATCATCTCTAATAAAATAATAAGAGCATCAACATTAGTTGTGCTAAAAAAATGTCATTTTAACACACTAAAAAGTCACTTTATCTATTCTAATACACAATTTTACAATATACCCTACATTAGAGCTCTTATTTTAACATATCGTCAATTAAAATAACCTAAAATAACACCCATTATCTGTTAAAAAACAAAAAAGTAATAAAGAGAGAGGAGAGAGGTATATGAGAGAGATGAGAGAAAGAGTTAGTAGAAAGGAGAGAGAAATTATTACAAAAAAAAAATTAGCACATAGCTACAATACACTTCTACTAGTAGAAGTGTATTGTAGCTATGTGCTAAAACTTTTGGCATATGACACATGTAATGAGGTTTGATTTTTGGTGCTAAAAAAATGTCATTTTAACACACTAAAAAGTTAATTTATCTATTTTAATACACAATTTTACAATATACCCTACATCAGAGCTCTTATTTTAACATATCATCAATTAAAATAACCTAAAATAACATCTATTATCTATTAAAAAAAAAAAGTAATAAAGAGAGAGGGGAGAGGAGAGAGAAGAGAGGTATATGAGAGAGAGGAGAGAGAAATTGTTACAAAAAAAAAATTTAGCACATAGTTACAGTACACTTCTACTATATGAGAGAGATGAGAGAAAGAGTTAGTAGAGAGGAGAGAGAAATTGTTACAAAAAAAATTTAGCACATAGCTAAAGTATACTTCTACTAGTAGAAGTGTATTGTAGCTATGTACTAAAACTTTTGGCATATGACACATGTAATGAGGTTTGATTTTTGGTGTCTAGTGTGCCAAATGCTAAAAATTTAACATTTAGCACACCTAATACTAATGCTCTTAACCTAAATAACACCTAATGAATATCAATATCATCAATATATATATAAGCAGAGACCTCATGCTGGAAAGCACAAGTTTCTGCCATGTAGCGCACTTTATAAAGAGAATTGAAATACTCTCAAGCCACATTAGAGATAAAAACAAATTTAAAAATAGGGACTCTTTGTTTCCTTTGGTTCAATGTTTCAAAACTATTTTTTGTTACATTTTTTATTCAATATTTTAAGATTGCTATTTGTTTCAATTGGTTCAATATTTCAAGAATTTTCCTTTCTCTCACACACAAAAAACTCTTTCCATTTCCATTCACCCTTTTCACTTCTACTCCTTTATATACACATGCCCATAGCCCTTCATGCTATCACATCTCAAATACACTATGACAAAAAACGATGTTATTTACCTTCAACCTTTCAATGACATCTACATAACTCCAACATTGTGGTACCATTTTATTTTAATCTGTATGAGTAAGCTATGACCAAGGAAAGGAGCTTACGTTTTTTTATTCAGTGATGGTAGCTTACGGTTTTAATGTTAAAGTCAAACATTGTAGATTTTATAAAGATTGTGATTCACTTTGAGTCTTTGAAATTTTGGTTTGGGAAAGTCATAAATGTATTTTGTTTAGAAACTAAAGAAAAAGAAAAAAAAATTGATTATTTATGAAGTTAGCTTTTTTTTTTTTGGTTAAAATTCATAATTTGTAAGTTTCTTTGTAGATTTTTTACTGCAATTTTGTGATGTATGAGCCATAGTGATAAAAATAAAAACTGATGATGATTTTAAAGTATTTTCCATTTTTTTAAAGGATACAGAAGCCCAACTAAAAAAAACTAAATATTAATAAATGGATGTGTTTTTAGCCAATTTCTCTTTGATTAATCATGTTCTCTTTATGTGGATACATACAAATAATTTCCTCAATTTCATTAAGATAATGAATTGGGTGTTTACAATTGAGGTCTCCATATTTGGTTGTAAGAATGAAGTGGTTGAGGAAGTATTTGAGAGGTTACTTAAATCTATGTAATTTTAGAATATAAAAATATTTTATATATGCTTTAAATTTTTATTAATAAATTTCAAAATCATTTAATCGGTTTAAAAAATAAAATCTTCTTTCACTATAAATATTATAATATGTTATAGTCTTACAATGTTATAGAAATTTTTTTTAATAAAATATGAATTAAAAAAATCAAGTATAAAGTATTCAACAATATTGTGGGCAAACATAAATATTATACAAAAAAAAATAATAATAATAAGTATCATATGTAGGTCTTAATATACATAAATATAATTTCAAATAAAATTGTAAAATAGTCAGCGCATCGCGTGGAACATCGTCTAATTAAAACCTAATTCACAAATAAATATACATTTGGCTTGCAAAATAGAAAATAAAAATAAATTAAAATTAAGATCTCTTTGTGCCTCCTGCAGCGGTAGACCATTAAATATTTGATTTCTCTAAACACCCAAAGATGATCAATTCCAAGGTATATTATGGCATTTACAAACAACTAATGTACATAGTGCAGAAGCTTAACTGGAAAGCTAATATTCATACACAACATAAACAATTTGGGGTGGGACGGGTTGAGTCAAAACCAAGAGTTTCTTTGAACCAGCAGGCTTCGTTATTTAAATCCAAACCCACCCGTAACCAGTTAAAGGCATCCGACCTCGCCCCACTAAGGACAGACCAAAGCAGAGCTTCAAACAAAACTTCTTCATTGCCATCCCCTATTGTAGACATTCAACTTCTTTTATGGGTTAGTACATAAACCCCATACTAAGAATATTTATCAGTACATATCAATGAAGTTTTATTTAAAATCCCAAATCTATTCATTGCACCGATCCTGGAATAAAAAAATGCCAACTCAGGTTACCAGCCAGAAGCTCTAGCTAGAGAGAAATATTTATAACTTCAAACAAGAACTTATGATTAATACAATGATCAAAATAATCACCCAAAAAATATTGTGAAATCCTAAAAATGGCCCTTGATATTGTTGGTTTTCAATGTTAATAATAACAACAAAACCTTAGTCCCGAAATTTTGGGGTTGGCTGGTTTTCAATGTACCAAAAAAAAAAAAAAAAACTTCTATTCTCTACCTATCATGAAGAAATATTAATATTATGTCACATTCTTTTTTCCTTTTTTTTTTTTCCTTCTTGATTTTTCAAATTCCATTCTCTTGTTTTTTTTTTTTTTTTTTTTTTTTTGGATAAATCTAAATTGGTCCTTGTTAGCCTGGAAGATTTGGAAAGAAAGAAACTAGGCCCTTAGTATTGCTGGTTTCACATGTAAAAAATAATCCTGCATGCATCCGTACCATTTATGATGTTTTCAGTTCATACATGAGGGTGGAATATTATTTGAATTACGATTCATTCTATGTTTAAGCGGTTTCTGGAAGTCGAACATGTCCACAATAGATTGTGAAATCACAAATTTGTGACCCTTGCTATGTCTGTTTTGTACGTAGACTTGACTTACTTCTTCTACCCATATTCTGTAGAATATTGCCAATTATTTGATAACATGAAGATATTATTTGAATAAAGATTCAATCTCTATCTAACTTTTATATATATATATATATATAAAAGTAAGAAAGATGCATATTCAAAAAACTGCTAAATGCAAAGTAGCACAAAGCATATTAAAAAGTACAAAAAAAGAGAGAAAAGCAAAAACAAAAAAGAAGTACTAATTACAAAGAAAGAGAGAGCTAAGGAACAAAGAGAAAGAATCACTAGATGTGAGTTCCCAAGCCCTAGACCAATCAAAAAGGAAGCCAGAAATGAGAGCAAGTAGCTGGTCATCTGATCTATTCAAGTCCTCAAAAGTCCGCTGATTGTGTTCCCTCCAAATACAACACATCAAAAACAACGAAACTAAATTCCTAATGTGAGAAGAATACTTCCCCAACCAATTCCACCAACTAAAAAGAAAATCTATCACCGAACGTGAGGGATCCCACGAAATCCCAAAAGTTCTAAAGACAAAGCTCCATAGTCGATAAGCCTTTCCACAGTGTAACAACAAATGATCTATTGTCTCCCTACAAAAACAACACATAATGCACCAGTCAATGAAATCAAAGCCCCTAACCCGTAAGTTATCTCCCGTGAGAATCCAATTCCATGTGACTATCCAAACAAAGAAACAGACGTGCCGGGGTGCCTTAACCTTCCAAATACCTTTCCATGGAAAAACAACAGAGGAAGAACCATGTAACTTATGATAAAACGAACGGATATTAAAATCTCCATTCTTCATTAACTTCCATCTAATACAATCACCATCCATCATTGAGGGTAAATTGGATGCCAAGAATCGAAAGAAATCATCCACCACATCTGCCTCCCAATCATTAGGACCTCAAATGAAATGAACATCCCAAGTTCTCCTATCCCCCGCTCCTTGGCATATCAAAGAAGAGTCTATAGAAGCCGCTCTGTTAGCAACAAAATTGTACAAGACTGGAAAAGCCTAATGGAGAGGAGGATCCCCACACCACTGATCTGTCCAAAATTTCACTCTATTCCCTACCCCAACCTTAAACTGGATGTTTTTTGCTAAAATTTTCCAACCCATCCAGATACTTCTCCACAAACCACACCCCTTCCTAACTTAGAGGTCCACCCCTCCCCCCCCCCCCCCCCCCCAAATTCTTCTCCAAATTTCAAAGTTACCACCCTCCTCCAAAGCCGAGTATCATCAACCCCAAATCGCCAAAGCCACTTTCCTAGTAGGGCTTTATTGAAAGTGGTCCGTTTCCAAATTCCTAAACCGCCATTGGCAATAGGCATACACACCTTATCTCATCCCAACAAATGTGTCTTAGAATCACCTCACAAAAAATCTCTTTGCAACTTCTCAATTTTGTTAGCCATATGTTTAGGAATGGTGAAAAGAGATAATAAATAGAGAGGCTAGATAACGTACTTTTAAGCAATGTCAATCTACCACCTTTCAACAAATATAACTTCTTCCACTTGGCTAACTTCCATTCAATTTTTTCCAAAATAGGGTTCCAAATAGAGAGGAACTTATGAGATGCTCCCAACAACATACCAAGATAAGTCCTTGGCAAGGACCCAACCCTACAGCCCAAGATCTCTACCAAAGCATGCACATTATTCACCTCCCCTATAGGAACCATTTCACTCTAAGATACGTTGACCTTCAAACCAGTCATAGCCTGAAAACAAAATAGGAACAATCGAACATGTAGGATTTGCTCCACATCTACATCATAAAAAATAATAGTATCATCTGAAAACAACAGGTGCGAAACACATTCCCCTCCGCCCCTCTTACCATCTGCCCTAAAGCTACTAAGTAATCATGTCCCCTCCATTCTCTTTACCATCCTACTAAACACCTCTATCATAACTAAAAATAACATGAAAGACAGCAGATCCCCTTGTCTTAAACATCTAGAACTACCAAATAATTCAGCTAGAGACCCCTTGACCAACACAGAAAACTAAACTGTAGAAATACAAGTACGAATCCACCTACACTATTTCTCCCCAAAGCCCATTTTCTTCAACAATTTCAGAAGTGCCTTCTAATTCACATGGTCATAAGCTTTCTCAATATCTAACTTACAAATCACCCTCAGAATCTTACTCTTCACCCGACTATCAACACACTCATTAACAATGAGAGCTGAATCAAGGATTTGTCTAACTCCCACAAAACTATTCTAAGATTCAGATTTCAACTGATCTAACACCACTTTCAATCGATTTGCCAAAACCTTGGCCAAGATCTTATAAATACTCTCCACTAAGCTAATAGGTCTGAAATCTCGAATGTTAGAGGCATCATTCTTCATAGGAATTAAAGCTATAAAGGTAGCATTAAGAGATTTCTCTAACTTACAGTGCTATTAAAAATCTTCAAAAACTGCTAATACATCTCTTTCCACAACTCTCCAGCAATGACGGTAAAAGGCCATAGAGAAGCCATCTGGACCTATATCTTTATCCCCTTCAATTTCTCTGACAACTAATAGTATCTTGTCCTTCTCAAACCTCCTTGTAGCTAGCCCCTCTCCATCTCCCCAATTTGATCAAACTCCAAACCTTCCACAAAAGGCCTCCACTCTTCTGACTCCTAGTACAGAGTTTTATAAAATTGAACAATCTTAACAGCCAAATCTGCTCCCTCCTCATAAATCCCCCCATCCACTTCAAAAAAATTAGATGATTATACCTTTTATGAGAATTAGCCTTCTTGTGGAAGAACTTAGTATTATTATCACCCTCCTTGATACACAACATCCTCGATTTGTCTCCATGAGATCTCCTTTAGAGAAAGAAAATGCTCTACTTTTGACTCACTTCATTTCTTTCATTCATCTCTGTCTCAGTGAGTCTAGGAACCCCTTCCTTAGCATTCAATAACTCTAAAGCCCCCAATAATTCTTTCTTCTGACAACTGACATTGCCAAATTCTTTGCGATTCCATTGAATAATGTCTTCTTTCAAAACCTTCAACTTTTTAGGAAACACATAACTAGGTGTAACTAAGAAAGAATGGCAATTCCACCATGAATCAACTCTATCAACAAACTCATCCACCACATGTTTTCAAACCAAAAGGGACTTTTCCCCCTTGCCATAACCCTATGCCTCCAAAAGAATAAGGAAATGATTTGAAACATGTCGCAATAGCATCCGTTGGATCACGTCTGGAAAGTGTTGCTCCTAATCATGTGACACTAGAGCTCTATCTATCCTGGACATGGATGGCTAGTCAATACCACTAGACCAACTATAACTCCCTCCTTCCAATGTCAAATCTATTAAGTTTAGATCCTCAATAAACTTAGAAAATTTTTCCATAGCCCGGAGTAAGATGAGAACCACCCCTCTGTTCACTTGGAAAACGAACAACATTAAAATGCTCAATACAACACCAAGGAACATTCTAGCACTGTTGAATACCAACCAACCATATAACCCCTCACGTTGTTATCATTTGGGCCATAAACCCCTGAGCATACCCAAATAAAACCATCCTCCACACCTTTCCACTTAACCGACATCGAGAATGAACCCACCAAAACCTCCAACTTTTCTAAAACCCTCCTATCCCCTATAATCAAAAATCCACCAACTATCTATCCATGCTAGCGAGCTTTGTTTCTTGAAGACATATATGATATAACATCAAACTTCCACCCACGTAACAAGTTTTTCACTACCAGACGTTTCTGGGAGTTATTCAATCCTTTAACATTCCTAGAAATCATTTTCAGCTTCATAAAGACTATTATTGCCCATTGCCAAATCTACCACACAACCAATACTTTACCTCCCATCATAATTAACCAAGGAAATTAAATTCCTCGACTCTCTTTTCCCTTTACTTGTAGAAAAGGCCACTTTTCGATTAACAGTTGCTTTCTTCTACAACAGGTTATCAACCTCCATTGCCCTTTCTAGCCTTTGAAGATAAGCAATACAAAACCTCTCATGGCGATCTATAGAAAGCCTAACCAATTTAGTAAAACCTGGAATTATGTGCTTCACCTAATTTGAAATATCTAGCGTACTCCCAAAACCAATATCTCAGTATCATTATGCACTTCCATCGACAAGGCTAGCCCTGGAGGAACAATTGTAAACAACAGATTACAATCCAACAAACTCTTCTCCTCACCTATAACCAATTCTGAGAAAGCTACTTCCTCCACCAAAACACTCAAACCAAATAGGCCGCTATCTGACTTCAATGCTATCAATGCTAAACTGGACTGATCGAGCTCAAAAACATCTATCAACCTAGCACACTTGTCATCCACCCCCTGAATCAAACCCATACTATTCTCATTTCCAACTTCAACCCCATCCTTGATACCAAAATCCACAATCCCAGCATACAATAATCTCTAAAGGAGATCAGCCAAGAAAAAACCCTACGGAAGTTGCTAAACTATCGTGTCGGCCTTACCTGAAGCCACCACAAAATCATCAGAGCTAAACCCATCAGATACACAATGCTTAACCTCCATCTGAGCCACTGCGAGATCATCGGAGTTGAGCCTACCAGAGGAACTTTGATTCACCTTCATCTAAGCCATCGTAAGACTATCGAAACTTATCCCATTGGACAAACTTCGATTGACCTCCATCTAAGCCACCTCGAAGTCATCGGTGCTGAGTTTATCAGAAAAGCTACGATAACCTCCATCAGAAGCTCTGCCTATCAATCCAGCACCGCGATATGGATCATCAAGGACCCAGGTTTGGCAGGAGGATCTACCTTTGTTGCCGAAGAATGTGCTAAGGGTATCGGGTTGGCCTTAGAAGATTGCTCACCCACTTCATAAGTGCTTGGCCCCAAAAAGCAATTTTTTGTTAACTAACCAGAGCTCGAACCTGGCTGGGTCACCGTGGGCTTCAAGTTTAAGCCCACAATGGGCTTAAAATTTTTTTCCTGTGAGACCCATTTAAAACACTTAGATCCCCCTTTATTATAATCCCATGAAATCTTCCTTTCCTTTCTCATCCACCTTCACAGTCAAACATTTCCCTGTCCAGTATGCATTCCTTAAAACATTCCCAATACCATATCCAGTATCTTTTGAATTTGAATCAAACCTTAACGGAAATATTTTTTATTTCCTACCATTATTATCTCTCCTAAATTAATACCCTCATTAAGGCTCCAAGATTTCACAAATTCACCACCTGCAGCTAACAAGCATGGTTTGGCCACCGATAAACCACTCAACACCATCTTTGCATGTTTTGGATCTGACACCACCACCCTCTCCTCCCCTAACTATGTCCTCCCCTTGTCTATGATACATAACTGCTCTAGATGCTTTCTATTCTCTACATGTATGTGATAGCCTTGCACAATTTCAACAAAAGTTCTAGAGATGTGAATCTTCAAATTATGTCTATGTAGTTGAGCAACAAATTTTGATGAGCCACCCACTGCATATTGAGAAAGATGCAACATCCTTCTTAATTTAAGCCCAAAATCCTCCAACCATTTTTTGCACTGCCTTCAAGGATAATAACCGACCTCCTATACCCACCAACTTTGGGTTCAATCAAGAATAAGAATTGACCAAAAGAGTTAGAACTCTGTTGGAGAGTATAAGCAGTATCACCAACCCTAAAAGTAAAAAACTGCTTAGAGCTAATCCCTACAAAAATGTATTCAATATTCTTCATCAACCATTGTGCTGCACTCTTACCCATGAAAACTAATTTCATAAAATATTTGCCCCACTCAAAAATCCGTAGCGAAAAATAACGTCCCCCTTCCTCTATTACTAATTGAAAAAACTTTGATTCAATGAAAAAACTGTGGAAACCACCCATATCTGATCGGAAAACAAGAAAAGAAAAAAATATCTAACTAATCTGAGGTAGCCACCTTTTTCAAATTTTTATTCTTTATTTTATCCAAATTTGTATTTCAAATTCAATGCAACAAGAAATAGATCTTTCTTTTGAAGATTTATGAGAGAATCAATCACTTGAGTTTTCATTTATGTTGGATTTGGATTACTTTCGTGGGTAATGCAAACATAAATAACATACATGAGTTTTCATTTATGTATATGTATGCATTAGCATTAATATGTGTACATGTGTGTATTAGTAAATTAATAAACTACTAATTGTCCCCTCTAAAAAAATCATAGATCCATCCTTAAAATTTTAATTTAAAATTGTATCACAAAATTGGAAAATTCCTTTTTTTATCCGTCATATATAATTGATGTGCATGAATAGGAAGAAAATAACAAATATAAAGTTAGCAACGCTAGTAACTTCCAAGAATACACTCTTTCAATTCCAAGTGATGACATGGTGATATTATATGAATAAAGATCCCTTTATTTATTTTTTCTCTCAAACACTAAGTTTCAATGCCACCAAAGTCATATGACAAGCAACTAATTGTTTGAATGTTTAATTGTTTGAATGTATAATTGATTTTAGTATATATTGTTTGAAGGTATAATGTATTATTTTGATAGGTTGGTTTGTAATGTATAAATAGGTTGATAATGCAAGAGTTTGTGATATACTTAAGGAAAAAAAAAAAAAAAAACCCCTATAGCTGCGTTTATGAAACACACGACTATAGCCAAATTAATAAATAAATAAATAAAAATTTATAGCCGCATTTTTAAAACATAGCTGTAGGTTGAGAATCTATATCCACGTTTATTAAATGCAACTTTAGCCAAATTAAAAAAAAAAAAACCTATAGCCACGTTTTAAAAACACAGCTAAAATAGTTCCTATAGCGGCGTTTTTACAAACACAGCTATAGACCTGTCGAACCTATAGTCATGGTGTATAGGTCACACCTTAAAACGCGGCTATAGACCAAATGGATCTAGAGCCACGTTTTTAGGAGCTATAGCCGCGTTTTAAAAATGTGACTCTAAGATGCGTTTTTTGTAGTAATCTTCAGAAATTTCTGTTATGTATTGTTTGGTGATTGTGTCATTCAATCAATAATGCACAAAACTGTACATCAAAATGTATCATGCTGTCACAAGAATTATGCTTGAATTACAGATATGCAAGCATGTAGATTCATTTGAAGGTCAATGAGTGTCCATTTGAAAGGAAGTGTCACTTCATTTTTACATAAACATGTAGATCATTAATTAAAATCAAGTGGTCACTGCCCTATTTTGAGTTGACCCTCATACACAAACACATCTCAAGTCTGTCAACTAGTAGGCCTAAAAAAAAAAAAAAAAGCCGCACATACAATGTAGGCACAATTATCAAGCCCAGAATCTAACCCAAAGCGAAGGAGGTAGCTGCACAATCACTGTATGTGAGACCACCAAAGATAACCATTACTCTCAACCACCTATATTGAATTCCCAGTTGGAAAGAAAAATCAAATTGTACTCTGCCCATACGGTATATGCATGGACACAGGATGACGCAGGACAACTAGAACAATTGAATAGTAAAATTGAAAGACAAAAAAATAAAGGGATAGGAACTTAGGAGTCAAACACCTAGGCTTGCTTGGAGTTAACACCAAGCTAGGAAAACTACTAGGAATCAACACCCAAGTTAGCTATATCAACACCAGACAAAAGAAACCAGAAGGCTATTTTTTTTTTCATTCATCAAAATCTTCTCCAAAAGGTGTACAATAGTTTGCTTAAATAGGAACTAGACCCTAAATCTTAGTTGGCATAAGAAGCCCAAATTTCCTTATTACAAAAATAGTCTTGCTTCCAAATATTAAAATACTAATAGATTAACAAAAGTTTATTACCTAAATTACAAAAATATAACTGACTTGCAAAAATAAATAATACTAAATTAAAATAAAATATCCTTGTGTCTCCCACATCACAAAAAAGGGTAAAAATACAAAAAACAAAAGTTCAAGCAATATTGTAAAAAAGAAAAGCAAGGGCCAAGCATGCATTGTATGCATGGCCACCAAGGCTCTGAGCTAAATAGTCTCATTCATTTCATTCATTCAAAACTTCCAACAAGAAGCAACAAGCACTCTTCAACGCTCCGAAGGTTTAAATCTCTAGTACCTTTAATGACTAGTGATGGCAACAACTTCTACAACACCAGATCTTGAGTTCCTTTGAAGAATATTGCTGGTAGAAGATTAAAGAAAGTTTTGGGTATAGAAACCCTAGATCTACAATAGGAGACACAAAAAGCACTCTTCTCCCACTTTTAAAAACGTGACTTAGGGTTTCATTTAAATACTATGTGAATTAGACCTTAAACCCTAATCACTTACTGGGCATTATAGGCTGTTGGGCTTTAATTAAATTCTGCAAATTTGTGTCTTGAGCAATTGAGCCTTCTTCTTGATCGATCGAACCTGGCATATTTCAAATTCCCAAACCTTTCTTGAACCTGCATCTTTCTTGTTCTTGTATTCTGACTTGCAGCACCTTAAGCATTGTCTAATCATACCTATAGACTTAGGAATCTATATCTAGACAAGTTTGCACTCATGGTTTGCCAAATGTTCTAAACTTTTAGAACCTAATAGGTATGTTATAAAATGTCATAATAGAAAGACTAACAATCAAAATCATCATGTATGTACCTTAACTACCTAAATGTCATGACTAGTAGTGCTACTACTATTGTTCTTATTGTTGATGATGTGTTGTTGCATTATCTTATCTTGTAAGTAAGAAGAGGACATCATGATATATGTTGTCATGACCATCTAAGTTTACAATCAAAGAAAGTATGAATTGATTCTTAGCCGAAAAAAGTTTTTTTAGAAAAGGGGTATTTTAAGTGAGAGAATGACAACAAAATAGCAAAGGCCAAGAAGAAACTAGAGACAGACTGAGGATGAGAAATTGCCAAGTCCCCTAGAATTAGTTCCTATAAATGAGGTTTTTTTAATGATCCATGGATGTCATTGTTGAATCCCAATCTAGATCTATAAGGGTGTAATCAACTTCCACTTTATCATGTTTCCAAGGGAGACGTTCATTTTTAAATACCCTCTCCCCCAACTATCAAATTATAAAAAATTTAAATAAAAAAAAAAAAAAGTTCTTAGAAGGAGAAAGTTGTGTGCATTCACCCAACTTCATAAAGAGCAATCAGCTAATATGATATACCATAACATAGCACAATAAAAAAAGAATCATGTTATCTCCAATTCACTCGCCAACAAAAAAGGAAAATGTTCTTAAAACAACTAGTCCCATTCTAGCTCACTAAAAAGTGAGGTTATGTAGTTTCTACTCAACACACGTTCACATAAACCATTGCCAAGAAAGTCAACCATATATTCTACTCAACACAGAGTACTTGCAAAAGAAGACATAATATAACACACAACTAACAATTATTAAATTTAGCAATCAAATCTATGGCCTTCATTTGGTTATTGATACAATTTGAAGAAACAAAGGAACCCAACTTCTCTTTTCATCTAAGTTGAGATTAGAGAAATCCACGAAACCATTAGTCCTAATGGGAAATTCTTACATTCTTATTGACCTTCAAGACTTTCTTTTTTTTTTTTTTTTTTTTCCTTTTTCTTTTTCCTCGAAGCAAATAAAGTTCAAGACTAGGTTGTTCCTTGTATGATTATCATGTTCATGGTCGTAAAGTTGTTGCAGGTTGGAAAAGAGGTGACAAATTGTTAAAGAAGAAAATGGGATATGTGTTAGTTTGGTATGTTAACATTGTTTGATTCGATCATGCTTTTGATTGACTTTGTTAGTACATGTGATTCAATGTTAGGAACATATGTCACTATTTTATGTAATTGGTTAATCCTTTTACAAAACGCACTTTACTTGTAATTAGATAGATCTAGGATGTGTTTAATACTTCAAGAAATAAGGTTTTAAGTTCAAGTGTTAAAGCCATGCAAGTCTTTTCAAGAATCAAGTGAGAAAGTGTTGTTCATTAAAGCTCGACAACTAGTATCTATCGAGGTTTAAAGAGAGCTGTTTCAGCCCGAGGCTCGATAGCTGCTCGACAAATAGGGTATTTGTCGAGATTTATGAAGTTTAGTTTTTCAGAGTTGATTTTCATCCAATCCGTGAATGTTTGTTTGGGCTTTCTTTTCTCACAACCCTAAACATATATAAGGATTATTTTAAAGGCTGAAAAAGGTTATGCATAGTTACACAAGAGCACAAATTCCACAAGTGTGAAGAAAAGTATGACTAGAAACCTAGTTTACCCTAGTTCTTCTTTCTCTTGAAGAAGCTGCTATGTTTGTACACCATAGGGTTTTGTGACCAAGCAATTTCATGACCTTCATCGTGTGATAAACTGAAGAACTTTGCAGCCAACATCCTTCTCAAGTTGGTGATTAAGTCGTATACTGGAATCCGCGCAATTAGTTAGTTACGTATTGGGAGCTGTGCATTGAAAATGAGAGATTGTCACTACAGAACAAGTCCAATTTGGTATTGGGATAAGGGTTCAATTGTAGGTTGGTATAAGGTACTGAGATTCCTTTACTTGTAACCGCTTGTTTTGATAATAGTAGATTCTCGGGAGTGGTGACCTTAAAATCACCCGGTGGAGTTTTTTCTGTGTAAGTTTTTCCCATTCGTAAACAAATCACCATGTCAATTTATTTTCTACTGTATACTTTAGATAATTGGTGATTTGTTTGTGCTACCACACATTTTGCATGTTAATTTGATTAATTAATAAACTTGGCTAATTAATCAATTAATATATCACAAGGGGTCAATACACTATTGGCCTATCAAGTGGTATCAAAGCAAGCATACTCTGATTAAGGTTAATCTTTGCTATGTGATTCATTGACCCCTATTTGTCATGGATAGAGGATAGTCTCTTATTATACCTCATTTATTTGATGGCACTAACTATGCATACTGGAAAGTACGCATGAAAGCTTTCTTGCAGTCATTAGATGAAAAGGTGTGGCAACCTATAGAGATAGGCTGGACCAAGCCTACAGAAGCGCCGGCCAACTGGGATGATGCTAAGATCAAGGCGACAAACTCTAATAGCAGAGCATTGAATGCTCTATTTAGTGCAGTCACAAATGAAGAATTCAAAAAAATATCCTCTACTGAACTGCTAAAGAAACATGGACCATTCTTCAGACAACCTATGAAGGAACCAAGGCTGTCAAGGATTCAAAACTTCAGAGGCTCACTAAAAGCTTTGAAGAGATCAAGATTGAGGAGGATGAATCGTTTGATGAGTTCTATGCCAAGCTCAAGGACGTAGTGAACTTAGCTTTTAATTCTGGGGAAACCATTTCTGAACCCAAGATTATGAGAAAGGTGCTCAGATCTCTACTCGAGAGATTCCATGCCAAAAGCACTGCCATTGAAGAATTAAAGGACATTGACAAAATTCATTTGATAGAGTTGGTTGGCAATCTGCAGACCTATGAGTTGGGTTTGATAAGGTTCGAGAAATCGAGCAAGAGCATGGCATTGAAGGCCAAGAGCAATGATACTGATGAGTCTTCCGATGATGAAGATTCTAAGATGAATTCCTACATCACTAGGCAATTCAAGAAGTTCATAAAGAATGCTAATGCAAAGGGCTTCAACAAGGACCGTAGACAGTCGAGTTCTTCTCAGTCTAAAAGCCAAGACAAAGGAAGAAGGATGCTGGGGATGGCGGTTAATACACTGTACCCTCAGGACCAAAATGCTTTTGGTGTCAAGGCTTCGATCACATGAAACAATAATGCCCTACTTATCTCAAGATCATCGAAAAAAGCAAGGCACTTGCTGCTACCTTAAGCGGCACCAAGCCTAAGGATGACTCCGATAATGAGGATGATGGAATCCTAAACGCCTTCACTGCCATCGTAAATCCTACTGAAGGGATTGTTGAAGATGTAGATGAAGAAGAGAAATTGGTGGAGTCTAAGTTTGAAAAGATGGATGAACAAGATTACATCCACACAGCCAATGAAAAGTTATACAAGGTCTCTGAAAAGCATGAAAAGTTGTACAGGTTGGCCACCAAGAAGCTTAGTGATGTGGGACTTGAGCGAGATGAAATCTCTACAAAGTTTGATGAAGCTAATTAGACTATTAGAGCACTGAGATTTGAGAATAATTTCTTGGCTGAGAAGACCAAGAAGCTTGAGGCAGAACTGTCCAAGTCAAAGCTTAGTTGGAAAGGACTTCAAATGCTAAACTCGATGAGATGCTCAGTCTTCAGAAATCTGCTTCCAATCGCACCGGTATAGGGTATGATTTTTCTTCTCCTAGTATTGCTACTTCTAATTCTACTATTTTTGTTCCTCCTGTTAATAATGTTGAAACTAAGAACAATGATGTTAAGAATGAATTAGCTAGTGAGAACGTAGACAAGGGTAAATCTATCTTAGGAGCACCCCCTAAGCTTGATAAGAAAGAGATTAAAAACCCTAGGGCTAAGAAGGGAAATAATCAAAAGCCTAAACAGAAAAAGCAACATTTATGTCATCACTGTGGCGCAACTGGACATACTCGACCTAATTGTTATAAGTGGTTAGCCACCCAACAAAGCAACAGCATGATCGCGTCGGGAAACCAGAATCAGCCTCCATCCTCTTTTGCTCATCTTAGAGATCTTCTCAAAGCCCTTGTGTTCCTTTCGAACTTGAACGGTTTTAACTCTTCCTCCTTACCACCGGATCAAGGGTTTGCTAAACAGAAAGGTTCTCCCAGGGTGTGAAAGGAAAAAGGCTCCAAGTGATTCTGTCATTTTTTTTTTCTCTCCTCCTTCTTTCTCATGCATTTGCATCTAGTTTTATGCATTGCTTTGTTTTTGTTTAACATGTTTTTGGTTGTTTTTTTTTTCTTTTCGGTTTTGCTTTATTTTTTTTTCATATAAAAATTTTAAAAAAAAATTGAAAAATTGAAAAATACAAAAACAGTGTGTGTTTGTGTACATTGGTACTTATGTACCTTAGATAGCCATTGAAAAAAAAATTCTAAACTTTGTATCTTTTGTAGCTTAGATGAGTATTTTTATGCGCAACTAAGCAAGTGAGCTTTGTGGCTCGTATTTGTGATGAGTAAGGTTAAGTAATCTCTTGTACTTAACACTCATACCACTCTTTTTTATGGGAAAGACTAGAAAATCTTAAGAGAAAAGCATAAATAACCATCTCACTACTATTGCCCGCCAATCATGAAATGACGTTTATATGCTTCGGCATAGCAAAAGTGGAATGTCAAATGCTTAACATCATTGGGTATTTCTTTTCCAGCTCATATATGCCCATGCATAGTTTGCTTAAAAAGAAAAATATGCAAAGAAAAATAAAAGCAAAAAGATCAAAATGCTTTATATATGATTGCAAGCGTGTATTCTAAGAGATGTGAAAGTTATAAGATATACCTCAAAGGTGATAGTTTCCATCAAACAGTTATAATTATGTGTGAGTTAAAGTGATTTTCTTACACCTCAAATCGTCATAACACGTAGCATTTATGCAATCTTGTGATGTTTTTCACACACAACACGCAATATTTTTTGCTACTCTTGATACATGTGCAGGTACAATGTGATTTGGACATCACAAAGTTTACATGTGTTAATGTATGCTCACTAAACTGTCTTAACTTGTTTTTGAAATATAAAATTGGTTAGACTTGTTTAATGTGTATGTGTGTGTGTTTCTTTGGATCTATGTGCTTAACATTTTTCTTGTTGAGAGATATTTTTGAAAGATTAAAATGTTGTTTAGATCCTTGGTTGAGTTGCATGTTTGATTGAATTCATGTCTGTGATTTTCTCTTCTTGAAAAACTGTTTTTAAGCAATCTCGACAGCTCCTCGACACCTCTCGACAGCTAGGCTATCTATCAATCTCTTCAACTTATTTTTATCACAATCTCAATAGCTCCTCGATCCATCGAGAAAGTTTCTATCTCTTCGATAGATGCTCGATAGCTCCTCGATCCATCGAGCCTTTTTTTTGTTGAGGACACCTCTAGATAGTTGCTCGTTAGCTGCATCTGTTGAAGTTTAAACCTCGAAACCTCTCGACACCTCTCGATTTGTCGAGATTTAAGAGGTTCTATATATAGGATCTGCGTAATTTCAGGTTCATTTCTCTCGATCTCTCTCGACTCCTATAGACTCTTCACCTCCCAAAACCTCTCTTTCTCACTTCAAACTCCTTTCCCAAGAGTTTTTCGGCCTCAAGATCATTTTTCTTCTTCTGGTATGTTGATTTCTCCCTCTTTCTCATGCATTGCATATCTTTTGACCTAACTTTTGGGATTTTTGATAAACTTTGAGGTTTTTCAAAATTAATGGAGTTTTTGTGAAATTTTTGGGATAGGCTTTATGAAAATGGCTTTAAATCATCATGCATTGCATCACATGTACATTATAACAATATTTCATGCATTTTAGATGTGTGTTTACTTTGTTGAAATAATTGTGTGCTGATAGGATTGGATTGGGCTAAGCCCATAATGTTTTTACAATTGCATATCACATGCTCATGCATTTTCATGCATACATACCTTACATTCTCTATTTTCTTATATATTGATTGTGACTAGTGCTTTTCTGTGTGTTTCTCTCTCTCCCTTTTTCTCTCTTGTTTACGTTAGTTATGTCATGGAACCTAAACATAAATTTACTCCGTCTCGGAACCCTCTTCGTTTCGGGGCATCTTCTTCTTCTAATCCTACTCCCTCTCATGTTTGGTTTCATGATAATAAAGCCTGACAGGACTTTTCGGAGAACTTTTCTAAACGAGGCATTCATTCAGAACACCAAGTCATTTTGTCGAACTTCTCCAACACTAACCTACCCACTGTCATTCACAGTAGAGGTTGGAAGTCACTGTGTAACGTCCCGGTCATTTGTCCATCCATGCTTATACAGGAGTTCTACTCTAACATGCATGGATTTGATTATTTAGTACCTTTCTTTGTCACTCGTGTTCGAGGTATGTGCATCGTGGTCACTCCAGATATTGTATCCGACGTGCTCCATGTCCTCAGGGTAGCACATCCTGACTATCCTAGTTGTGATCGTCTTAGGGTGATCGTCAATTCACTCCTTGTACGACCTTTGCTAAAGGTCCTAAGTTTATTAACATGGTTATGACTTTTGTTTTACATCTTTTATCTCATTATAACTCCATTACAGAGCCCCATGCTCGATTTTTGCTTTCCCTTTTAGAGCATCTTACTATAGATTTTCCCTCCCATTTCATTCTTTCCCTCATAGATGTGTATAGGAATACGGTGACCCGTGATAAGCTCATCTTCCCTTCGGCTATCACGAAGATTCTATGCCATTTTTCTATCCCCTTTCCCATTTTCGACCACTTACATGTCATGTGTGCCATAGATACTGCTACAGTTAAACAGAGCAAGGTGCAACTACATTCAAGGCGGTCCGGGACGGCGATTCCTCCAGCTTCTATAGCTCCATCCATATCCGCTCCCTCTTCTTCTACAGGCGATGTGACTCTCGAGGACATCATGGCATAGTTTGTACGCGTGGATACTTGCCTTGACACTCCCAGTGATGAGTTGTGTCAGGTGAACACCTATATTGGTCGTATTGCACGATGACAGGCTATCATGGGTGGCTTCGTTGCTTCTCCTCTTTCTACTCCAGAGGTTTCTGAGGATGACGACGATGATGCTGATGCTGATGCTTCTGATGCTGATAAGGATGATGATGCTAGCTCTTCCAGTGCTGATGAGATATCTACTTGATATACTTACCCTTTGTCACTCATGAAAAAAAGTATAAGTAGTTTTGGATATGAGAGTAGTTATACTCGTAGGGGGAGGATTAATATAAGAGATTTTTGTTAGGGGGAATGTTCATATTTTGAAGGATGTAGTGAGGACTTATATGTATCTTTTTCTTTTCTCTCTATTTTAGATACATTGTTCATGTACCTTAGATCTTGTGATCATGTTGTGATAGCAAACCTTGTACTTGTTGATATATATACATTTGAGGTTGTTATTATAGTTTTTCACCTATCTTTACATGTGTTGTTTCTTTTCTCTCTTTATACACATGCTTCTTATATATTGTATGCAGTCTATTATTTCTGTTTCACACTAAGATGCCTTGATGAGTTTTATTTAAAGTGTTTCAAAAATACAGGTTGTTCTACTTGCCATAAACTCTCTTCTTGCAAAATTTTTCAAGAGTTTGTGCTATGATAGATTTTATTGTATTCAACAAGTGAGCATTAGTTGAGTGATTTATAACTTCTCTCATATGTTTATTTGTTTGTTGTGGTTTTGTCACAGATTGCCAAAGGGGGAGATTGTTAGGACATATGTGATTCAATGTTAGGAATATATGTCACTATGTTATGTAATTGGCTAATTTTTTGACAAAACGCACTTTACTTGTAATTGGGTAGATCTAGGATGTGTTTACTACTTTAAGAAACAAGGTTTCAAGCTCAAGTGTTAAAGCCATGCAAGTCTGTCTAAGAATCAAGTGAGAAAGTGTTATTCATTAAAACTCTACAACTAGTATCTATCGAGATATAAAGATTGTTGTTTCAACCCGAGGCTCGACAACTGCTCGACAGATAGGGTATTTGTCGAGATTTATGAAGTTCAGTTTTTCAGAGCTAATTTTCATCCAATCCCTGAATGTATGTTTGGGCTTTCTTTTCTCACAACCTTAAACATATATAAGGATTATTTTAAGGGCCGAAAAAGGTTACACACATGAAAGCTCAAAAATGTGTAAAAAACACAAAAACTGTTTAGACCCCTAAATTAAAGTTACGGCTCAATAGATTTTACACTAACTTAATACTAAGTGCAGAATAATATAAATGCGAGCAAATAAACAAACAAGCTACTCTAATCCATAATCAAGACAACACAGTAGTAAAATGGAATGTAAAAGAGTAGGGAAGAAAAATGCAAACACAAGATAACATGCCAATGTGTTATCGAAGAGGAAACCGAAGAACTCGGCGAAAAACCTCTCCGCCGCCCTCTAAGTGGTAATCAATCCACTAGACAATCAGTTGGGATACATGGGTTAGCAAGTGACCCTCCAAGCCTAATCTACCTAATGTACCTAAGCCCTCCAAGCTCCTACTCCAACAAGGCTTCTCGGAACCATGTCTTGTCTAACTCTCCAGATCCTGCAACAAGCTCCATGTTGCATCTGTCATCCTTGGCTTCTTCCAATACTTTCCAACAGTACCAAAACCTCACTTGACACTCTGAAAGGGTGTGGTAAGTGTTTAGGCTATCAACCTCTCAATGGTATAAAAATGGAGAGGTAGGAGTTAAGGAAAATCCACAAGCAATTGTGTAGAGAATTGTGGGTATAACAATTTCTAACTCTCAAGGTTTGTGGCTAGGGTTTTCTCTCAAAAGTACTCCTCAACATTTATGGGTAATGTGGATATATATAGTGTGGGTACAGAAAGTGTGTATCAGATAGCACAGTTTGGCAAAACAGAATGTTTCGAGGGTGTCTCGCGAGAAGGCCTTACCCGCGAGCTACTCGCGAAACACAACTATCTTTATCCTATCTTGACTCTTTGCATTCCAGCATATGCAGGTCACATGAATCATTTCGCGGGATGCTTAGTCGTGAGATACCCGCGAAAATTCTTCAGTCTTCAATTGCTTAAGTCTTCACACTCTCTCTCTTTATCACACAACCTTTACAATCAAATCCCACAATAAATACAGGGTACAAAAGATTGAATAAAAATTACAATCAAATTTGGCACGGAATAAATCCCAATCAAAAGCACATAGTTATAAATTACAACTTTACAGCACAGTTGCACAAGAGCACAAATTCCACAAATGTGAAGAAAAATGTGACCAGAAACCTAGTTTGTCTTAATTCTTCTTTCTCTTGAAGAAGTTGATGTGTTTGTACACTATAGGGTTTTGTGACCAAGCAACTTCATGATCTTTATCGTGTGATGAATTGAAAAACTTTGCAACCAACATCTTTCTCAAGTTGGTGATTAAGTCGCGTACTGGGATCCACACAATTAGTTAGTTACGTACTGGGAGCCATGCATTGAAAAGGAGAGATTGTCACTACAAAACAAGTCCAATTGGATATTGGAGTAAGGATTCAACTGTAAGTTGGTATAAGGTATTAGGATTCCTTTACTTGTAACCACTTGTTTTGATAATAGTGGATTCTCGATAGTGGTGACCTTAAAATCACCCAGTGGAATTTTTGCCGTGTAGGTTTTCCCCATTTGTAAACAAATCTCCGTGTCAATTTATTTTCCACTGCATACTTTAGATAATTGGTGATTTGTTTGTGCTACCATGCGCTTTGCATGTTAATTTTATTAATTAAAAAATTTGGCTAATTAATCAATTAATATATGACAAGGAGTCAATAAATTCTTAGCCTATTAAGTGGTATCAGAGCAAGCACACTCTGATTATGGTTAATCTTTGTTGTGTGATCCATTGACCCCTGTTTGTCATGGATAGAGGATAGTCTCTTATTATACCTCCTTTATTTGATGGGCTTGGGATATTCAGCCGAATGGGCACCTAATGTATAGGGTGGTTACCAAAATAAAGAAGTGTAAAAAAATGTTGAAATCATGGAGTAAAAATCATTTTGGTAATGTGAAAAATCAAATCACATCAAAGAAAGAGTTGTTATGGAGGGCTGAGGAGGCTTTGGCTAAAGGTGGAACTTGTGGTTCAGTTGAGAAGGGAGCTGAATGTTTTGCTAGACAATGTGGGCCCAACAGTCTAGATCTCAATGGTTAATAAATGAAGATCACAATACAAACTTTTTTTCATGGGGTGGCCATGCATAAAAAATGTAGTAATTTCATTAAAGGCATTAGGGATATGCATGGTGCATGGGTCACGAATGAGGGGGGCTGTTAAGGATATTTTCATGGATTTTATTCAAGGTTGTTTACAACTTCAAATCCAACAAATTTAGAGAGAGTCTTGGCAGGGGTTCAAACAATGGTTAGTGCTCCTATGAATGTCGCTTTAACTAAACCATATGTTCTGGAGGAGGTCGACGTGGCAATTAAACAAATGGCCCCTCTAAAAGCACGGGGACTGGACGAGATGCCTCTCCTTTTCTTTCAAACCTTCTGGCCAGATATTGGGATAGATGTTTCAAAGGTGGTGTTCTCTTGTCTTAATTCAGGTACTTTTTTGAAGTCAATAAACCACACATTTATCACTTTGATTCCAAAGGTAAAAAATCCTGAATTCGTTGCTCAATTTAGGTCTATCAGTGTTTGTAATGTCATTTATAAAATTCTGAGTAAAGTCATTGCAAATAGGCAAAAAACAATTTTGAATTCCATTATTTCGGAAGCTTAAAGTGCTTTTATTGCAGACAGAGTTATTACTGATAATATCTTGATTGCTTTTGAATCTCTACACCATATGAAAACTCAATGTTTAGAAAAGACAGGTTTTATGGCCTTAAACTTGATATGAGTAAGGCTTATGATAGAGTGAAATGGGTTTTCTTGGAGAAAATTCTTTTGAGGATGGGTTTTCAGGATAATTGGGTGGCCTTGATAAAGCAATATATCACAATAGTTTCCTATTCACTAATGGTGAATGGTGAGCCTAAGGGTCTTATTTATCCTTCTAGGGGTTTAAGACAAGGTGATCTCTATCTCCTTTTCTATTTTTTTTATGTGCAGAAGGATTAAATGCTCTTCTCTCACAAGCAGCTAGGGATGGGGAAATTCAAGGTTGTTCTATTTGCAGAGCATTGTTTGTTATTTTGTAGAGCAACCTCCACTGAATGTGCAAAAATTCAAAACATTCTCACTTGGTATAAAGCAGCTTTAGGACAATAAGTTAATTCTAACAAGACTTCAACATTCTTCAACTGGAACACTTCTAAGGAGGTAAAGGAGGAACTACAAGTTTTATTAAGGGTGCCGGTTATAAGAAATTATGAGAAATATCTAGGGCTACCTTCCTTTGTGGGGTGTCAAAAAAAAAGCTTATTTCAATCACGTTAAGGAGCAGATTTGGGCAAAAATGCAAGGGTGGAAGGAGAAATTACTTTCTCAGGCAGGCAAGGAGGTAATGATCAAAGCTGTGTTTCAATCCATCCCAACTTATTCTATGAGTGTTTTTCGTCTTCCCATCAGACTCCTCAAGGATATCGAAGCAATGATTTGGAAGTTTTTGTGGGGATGTTCAAAAAACTCTAAAAAAAATCCATTGGATGAAATGGGAAATGCTATGCTCTTCAAAATTGGTAGGAGGTACGGGTTTTAGAGATTTGAGATTGTTTAATGATGCAATGTTGGATAAGCAAGTTTGGCGTCTATTTCATGTAAGGACTTCCTTGGTTTTCAAGGTATTTCAAGTGAAATATTTTCCGTAAGGTAATATTTTTTATGGGAGGTGTCTCCTCGATGTTCTTTTGCTTGGCGAAGTATATTGCAAGCTAGAGAAGGGGGTTTTGAGGGGTGCTAGGTGGAGGGTGGGAGATGGGAAAGATATTAATATTTGGAGACATCGCTGGCTTCCTTCTGATGGGGGTGGTGGAATTTTATCTCCGCAGCTGGATTCCTCTTTGCAGGTTGTTAGTGATCTGTTTTTACTAGGTTCAAAATGTCGGAATGAGGAGCTTATTGATGTGAATTTCTATCCGTGGGAAGCTGAAGTTATCAAAAATATCCCTGTAAGTCAGTATGTAGACGCTAATGCTTTGATCTGGCCTCTTTCTTCTGATGGGGTGTATTCGGTTAGGAGCGCATATCGGTTGCTTATCATGATTCAGAGTCAAAGTCAGGCCAGTTCTTCGAACGAGGAGGCAGGGAAGAGTCTGTGGAATGGTATATAGAAGCTCCGAGTTCCTAACAAAGTTCGGCATTTCATTTGGCGAGCTGTTCAAGACTCTTTACCCATAAAGTTTAACTTGCATAGGCGTCAGGTGGTGGAAGATGGTCTCTCTGGGTTGTGCCAAGACTGCCATCAAGATAGTGCTCATGCTTTGTGGTATTGTGATTCAGTGAAGGCCATTTGGTAGTCCGATTTCCACTTTTCCTTTCTTCGAGCCCAGAAATTCTCAAAATTTGAAGATCTTTTTCAGTTCCTGTGTCTGCATGGATCGCCTGATCTGGTTGCCTGATTTGCTATGGTTGCGTGGAGGGTATGGGAGCGTAGGAACAGGGCGAGAGTGGGGCAAAAAACGTGGAGGGTTGAGGAAGTCGTTCAGCCAGCTTTGGATCTCTTACAAGAGTTTCAGGACGTGAATAAGAAGGCTCGTCGGGTAGTTGATCATAGCGAGGATTTACGATGGAAGCCGCCTGATTATGGTCTTTTCAAGATCAATTTTGATGGGGCTTTATTTGCTGATCAAGCTAGTGCAGGTTTAGGGGTGGTTATTAGTGACTGGAAGGGGCAGATCATTGCTGCATTAAGCCAGAAAGTGAGGTATCTGGGTTCAGTTGATTTGGTGGAAGCTTTAACAGCCAGTAGAGCCATCAGTTTTGCCAAGGAGCTCAGTATTCATCAAATGGTGCTTGAAGGAGATTCATTGCAGGTTATTCAGGCCATCAACGATGCCAGGCCAGTACGGACTATGTATGGACATGTTATTGATGATATTAGAATTTTGTCTTCCACTGTTTGTTGTAGTTTGTTGCATGTTAACCGAAAGGGTAACAAATTAGTTCATGCCCTCGCTCGTAGAGTAGTTTATCTACAAATACTAATGTGTGGTTGAAAAACCTACCACGGGATTCGGATGATGTTTTTCAATTTGATTTACCGTAATAAAGTTTCCTTATCTTTTTCTCCAAAAAAAAATTCTCAAAAATAATAATTATAATAATAAATGCAGCAAAGACTTTTTTTTTCCCCTTAAAGAAAGTACCTGCTTGTTATGAGATTTAAAACATTTTTTTTTTAGTACAACCTTTTAAAAGTCAAATTTTTATAAATTAAAAAAAAAATACATTTTATCCACTTAAACTATACTCATTTTATATTTATTTCCTAAATTATGAGAATATGCACTTACCCCCAAACTTACCAATTTTTACACTTATCACTTCTAAACTATTACACATGTAACACTTTTCAACCCATCCAATGAATAATACTTTAGAGAAATAAGCATACATTTTCATGGTTTAGAAGAGCACGTGTAAAAGATGTAAAGTTGAAGGGGGTAAAGTATTCATTTTCATAGTATAAGAAAGTAAGTGTAAAAATTGGTGTAATTTAGGAGTAGTAAAGTGTAATTTTCCTATTTTTATGTAATCTTTTCAAAAAATTCATTTTAAATAAAAGTTTAAATTCTTTAAGGACCTCTATAAACCCTTTGGTTTCACTCTCCAATACCATCGTGTCACACTATTTCACACAACAAAGAGTAAAGCCTACCAAAAAACCTCGACAGCTGCTCACCATTTTTACAAGGAAAATTCAAGCCACTCAAAAAGTCAAAACATTCATCACCCTCGCGGGTGTAATTTTATAAATGCTTATATTTAATTATTATGTTATTAATGACGTCATCTGTGCATTTCCTCCTGTCTTCCCTCAATTTTTCAAGACCAAAAGAAAAGGAAAAACCAATTTAATGCAATGTGGCGTATGTTGAATTCAATAAGAGAAATGGCTTTTCATAGTCTGAAGACCGAAAGAAATATATGGTACCTGTACCTTAACATAAAAAAAAAGTATTGAAAAGAAGCAAGCAGTTTTCCACTTTTCCATTTATGATGTCTCAGATAGTATTTACATCCCAATATTAATAATCCTCAATGTGCAAAAAGTCCCTAAAGCCTGACTTGCATCTTCTGCTTTTGAAATCCGAGGCACTATTGAAGCATACTTGTGATACAAATCATATTTCCACAAATAATGATAGACACACTAATCACACTTAATAGAGCCATATATGTGACGGACAAAGAGCAAGGAAGCGAGAAAACCGACGGTCCCAAGCATGAGGAAGATACCATAGCAGATGCAAGCCATGTATCCAAAGAAGAATGAGGTTTGCAAGAAACCATACATATGTGCTCGTGCATAGTAATAATAAAAGCAGTAGCCAAAAACATACAAACCAGTTGAACCACCGCAAAGAAAGGACCTGAGATAGATTGAAATGCTCCAATCAGTCAACAAAACTAGCATTCAAAGTTCTCATTGAAGCTGATTAACAAATTGTCTAGATTGACGAATAACATTTTATGTGGAGCAGTTCCAATTAAAGAATAGGAAGTACCTACTAGATAAACCTATGGTCCATAAATGCAACTGCAGAGGTGAATAAAATAAGTTATAGGTTGACTACAGGAAGTACCAAAACAACAATCGAGACAAATCAAACGGTAAGATAGATGACCATTTAAGTAGGCATTTTCGTGACTTTTGCAGGTATCAGTCTCACTTAGAGCATCATTAGGCTTGGTAAAACTAAATAACAGTAATAATATGGTGACTGATCAATATAAATGGTGCAATGAAAGACTTCAGAAAATGAAAAAAGTTGAAAGGAATTACTCGTTATAAAATACACATGGGGATAGGCATTGAGGGAATCAGTTGCAAGAGATCAGGGATTCTACAGAATCAACATTTTAGCTCTAATAACATCTGCTGGGACGAAATAATTCAGTGCACAGGTGCTAAGATTTCCAAATGCAATGTGAAAATTTTAGGAACTTATATGCCTAAGTGCAATTCTAAGCATTCCTTCAGAAGGAGCAACCAGATGCTTAACAATACAGTTTTTAGAATGCAGAGGATTTCACACTCACAAATATATTTAGCAAATGTATGACTTCCACAGAGTGATTAGAGTTGTCATGCATTTAATAGCTTGGTAGAGTTAGAGAAGGAATAAAATTATATATCAAATGAGCTAATGAAAGAATCTGAGTATAACAAACGATGTCACAATTCAACCACTTTTCTGTGCGCGTCACAAAAAGTCAAACAAACAAAGGAAGCCAATTCGTCTAGACCTAGGAAACATGGACATGGACACAACAACAAGGATATTCTTGAAAAAATTAGTACACAAAACAGTGGAATACAACATTAATTAATTAATCAATATCTTTAGGTACTCATACAATTCCAAACCAAAAGGACTAATAAAGTTATAATTAGGGTTCCTTGTAATAGCTTATATAGCCCAATTCACGTAGTATAGGCCAGATGTAGGACTCAACATACACTCACGCAACACACACACGACACACACTCATACAATCTAATCCATTCCAAACATTCCAATATCCCCCACTTAAATCCTCGATGTCCTTTCCAGGACTTTCATTACCCAACAATGCCCCTGAATGACATGGTTACTAGGTTGGCTCTAATACCATTTTCTATAGCCACAAGGAAATGTTAGCAACATAATGATTAGGCTCATCGTAATCACTTTTATATCCTAGTTCAACCAAGTACACACCCAATGTAGGACTCATTGGATGCCCACCCAACACTCATACAATCTATCAATCCAAACAATCCAAGGTATCACAAGTCATTTAATATGACTTGAGTAAGCACTAACCAAACCTACTAACCACACCTACGCTATCCCCAAAAAGAATTAGTTAAGTTATTATTAGGGCTCCACTTATACAACTAAGATCTACCTATTAAACATCAGAAGTTGGAGTATAGTATTTGCTTATATAGGAGTACTAAACCCTTATTATAACTAAAATAGGATACCCTAATTCTAATTGACTTAGGAAATCCCAATTATTGAATTAAAAATAGCATCGTCTCTAACAAAATAAATTAAGATCTCTTAGTACCTTTAGCATCAGTAAACTGTTAAATATTTGATTTCTCTAAACACCCAAAGATGGAAGAGAGTCATTGTGCAGAACAGGTTTTTGCTCGACATCCAATTGTTGCATGAATTCCTCCTCCCCCGCCCCCGCCCCCCCCCCCCCCCCCCCCCCACAAAAAAAAAGAAAAAAAAAAAAAGAAATAGAAATTGACACAAAATTAAATTAAGTACGCAATGAAAGAATCAATTCCAAGGTATATTATGGCATTTACAAACAACTAATGTACATAGTGCAGAATCTTAATTGGAAAGCTAATATTCATACACAACATAAACAGTTTGGGGTGGGACAGGTTGAGTCAAAACCAAGAGTTTCTTTGAACCAACAGGCTTCATTATTTAAATCCAAACCCAACCCTAACCAGTTAAAGGCATCCAACCTCACCCCATTAAGGACAGACCAAAGCAGAGCTTTAAACAAACCTTCTTCATTGCCATCCCCTATTTTAGACATTCAACCTCTTATATAGACTAGTATATAAACCCCATACTAAGAATATTTAGGTATACATATCAACGAAGTTTGATTTAAACTCCCAAATCTATTCATTGCACGGATCCAGGAAAAAAATGCCAATTCAGGTTACCAGCCAGAAGCTCTAGAGAGAAATATTTATAAGTTCTAACTTCAAACAAGAACTTATGACTAATACAATGATCAAAATAATCACCCAAAAAATATTGTGAAATCCCAAAACTGACCCTAGATATTGTTGGTTTTCAATGTAAAATAACAACAATAAAACCTTAGTCCCAAAATTTTGGGGTCGGCTGGTTTTCAATTCAATGTACAAAAAAAAAAAAAAACACCCTTTTATTCTCTCCCTATCATGAAGAAATATTAATATTATGTCACAATCTTTTTTCCTTTTTTTTCTTCTAGATTGTCAAATTTCTATTCTCTTGCTGGTTTCACATGTAAAAAATAATTCTGCATGCATCCATACCATTATGATGTTTTCCGTTCATACATGAGAGTGGAATATTATTTGAATTACGGTTCATTTTATGTTTAAGCGGATTCCCAAAGTCAAACATGTCCACAATAGATTGTGAAGTCACAAATTTGTGACCCTTGCTATGTTTGTATTGTATGTAGACTTGACTTACTTCTTCTACCCATATTCTGTAGTATATTCCCAATTATTTGATAACATGCTGATATTAATTGAATAAAGGTTCAATCTCTATCTAATTTTTTTTTAAATTTTTATTCTTTATTTTATCCAAATTTGTATTTTAAGTTCAATGCAACAAGAAATGGTTTTTTCTTTTGAAGATTTATGAGAGAATCAATCACTTGAGCTTTCATTTATGTTGGATTTGGATTACTTTCATGGTTAATGCAGACATAAATAATATATATGAGTTTTCATTTATGTATATGTATGCATTATTTTTTAGAAAAATGTATGCAATAGTATTAATATGTGTATGTGTGTGTATTAGTAAATTAATAAATTACTGATTGTCCCCTCCAAAAAAGTCCCAACTCCATCCTTAAAATTTTAATTTAAAATTGTATCACAAAATTGGAATGCAATTACTTTTTTCATCCATCATGTATAATTGAAGTGCATAAATCAGAAGAAAATAACAGAATATAAATTTAGCAATGCTAGTAACTTCCAAGAATACACTCCTTCCATTCCAAGTGATGACATGACGATATTATATGAATAAAGATCCCTTTATTTATTTGTTCTCCTAAACATTAAGTTTCAGTGCCACAGAGGTCATATGACAAGCAGCTTAATACCTTGAATTAGATTGTCTACTTACAGTTTTGTACTTAGTATTTGATGTTAAAAAATGGAATCATATATAATGTATCATATGTGTGTGTAGGCCACCAAATATAAAACTCCCATTAAGTACATCTTCAGAAATTTCTGTCATGTATTGTTTGGTGATTGTCTTTCAATCAATAATGGAAGAACCAGTACATAAAAATGTATCGTGCTGAAAGCTAAATAGCCTCATTCATTCAAAACTTCCAACAAGAAGCAACAAGCACTCTTCAATGCTCCGAAGAAGCCCCAAATGAGTTCCAATACCCTCTAGGAGTTTCAATAAAAGTCCCTAGGATTTAGAAAAGCAGATTCAGGAGGGAGGTCCTTGAAGCACCTGTGCTCATTTGGGAAGGTAACTTGGAGTTAAAAACGCGCATCTCCTTAAGATTGAACTGAGCCCAACTATAGACCACAAACCTTAGGTACACACACTATCTCTTTCATTGAAAAACACATATAAAAGACCATAGGCCCCCTCTAATCTTGGACCCTGATGCTTAGGGATCCGATAAAAAACAAAAAACAAAACAAGATAGAGAATGATATCACTAAGACTAGGCTATACAAAGGCCAGAGCGATTGAAGCCATCATTTATTCTTCCTTATTATTTAATTACCTAGACATTTCCAAGATACATGGAATGACAAAAGAAAAGTTATTGTTGTTAGATGATTGCCATGGGTTGCCCAACACCTTCACCATGCACAAGCGCATATCTAATTAAATAAATGACTATATTATAAAAATGATTGCATACCTCCACCACCATTGATGATCTTCAGCAGCAAGCTGAAAGTAAGTCAAAGCCACAGTAACCAAAGCAGTGGCAATCAGAAGAATAATGAAGACAACAAATAGGATGCTGTATATTGTGTAGATCCTATGACCCCAGACGCTAGCAAATATGTAGTAAAGCTCAGTGTACACAACAGCAAAAGGTAGAATACCAGCCAATGCCATCTGAGGAAGAACACCCCTATACCAGCGGAGTGGTGGAATATCTCTTGGGCACTTTGTGGTGTGGCAAGGAGCTTGAAATTCAGTTTGGCTATTTTTGCCTACAATCCCACCCAAAACGAGCAATGGAAATGCAACAAATGTCAATAGCAAAACTAACACCAGGATGGTGCCAAAGGGAAGAGCTGCATTAGCTTTGTAAGAAATTGCAACAGTTTGAAGTAAGCAGAATGTGAAAAGCAGAGGACCAGAAAAAAGGCATCCTGCAAACAACAGATTCCTCACCTGCCACATCAAAATTTGAGAAAAACTAATCAGTTCACCTGGTTATACTCTAAGAGGCACAAGTATCAAAGTCAATTCTGTAAGAAATAACCTATCAGTACAGACCCAATTTGTTCCTTCTAGTTGATGATAAAAAGCGGTTGATGAGTATCCTGCAATACCAGAAGTAATTGCATATATGAAGACCAAAGCCATCAAGAGATTTCCCCGGTTATATGGATAAAATACACCAAATAGTCCCAGTATCATAATTAGGATGGTACTGGAAATGCAAACAAAAACAAGTTACAAAAAATCATCAGAATGTACTCATCTCTAATTACTGGTTCTAGACAAGACAGTCTTATTAAAAGACTTACAGAATAAACAACTGAGTGCCAGAACCAAGGACTGCCGCAAACAAAGACTTGTGATTTGGGTACCGAAACGCATCACCAAGAATATACTTCCACCCCTTTTCCTCTTGGTCATCAGTTAATACTTCATTGTATGCATGTCTTTCAGGAAATTAAGTAAATAAAATGAATAAAAGCAATGAAAAAGAAAAATCATTCAAAATTGGAATGAATATTTATGCATTCATGCAGACTTACTCCATAAAATCCTTCTTAAGGACTCGCATGTAAAATGTTACAAAGCAACCGGTTAGGAAGAGAACTGTAATACATGAATTCATTATTGCAGACCAATGGATATCTAAGTGATGTGGTAAGAAAGAAGACTGCGAATACTTTTCCATCCTTTTCTCAAATGGAATCTTTGTTTCCTTCCAATTCACGTTGTATATGAACTCCACAAGCAACTCCCTGTCCTCAGTAAGGTCCACAACATGTGTATAGTCCATATTGGCAGAGACCTCAATCACACGGTCCATATTGAAAAAAATATCAAAGTGAATGTGGCTGTAAAGAAAAAATCTATCATTTGGCCCAGCTGTGTCTAGTCTGCCAATCTTTCCAATGAATCCCCAGATTGGCAGGTCGTCATAATACATTTGGAAGTAATAATCCCTTTTGATTGCAGTTCGGAACTGAATAACTTCTTCCCTTGTCAAGTTCTTTCTACAAGCAACTTGAAAATCTTTATCTATCCGGAATTCAAGTTTATATGGAGCATTGACAAGACGATCTCCATTCAATACCTCACCTAGAGTTTCCTTCTTCTCCTTTACATAATCTGCCAATGTGATTAATCGAATAATAGAGGGGAAAAGTATAAAAATGTGTTGTAAAAACATAGATCTATGAACATAAAACATAAGTGAAGATGAAAACCTGGTGAGCAAAAGGGAAGATCGAAGTAGCAGTAAGTTTCACTGTATTTGAAAAGGACAAAAGAATACATCTCAGATATACGCAAACAAACAGTAGAGAAATTAAAGATTTAACAAAAAAACCACTTACTAAACAAAATATTTTACATTTTGTGCATAATAATTTACCAACTACCTCACGTTGTGTCGAAGTCTAATATCAAATTTTTATATGCTTCTAAATATATGATTCACACCATATTTTTTATCTTTGAAAGAAAGCGTGCCAAATTTGAATTGAGGCAATATAGAGAGTCAAAATGCGCACACAAGTGTGTGTGCACAAACTACCCACTCAACCCCCCACACAAACATATGTAAGGGTAAGTTCTTGTAAAAAAAAGAGATCTAGAATTTTAGTATTGATACAAAAAATTTTTCTTACACCAATACTCACAAATAGATAACAAAAGCAAAGCTCCAAGCAATCTAAACCATAGAAGTCCAAAACAGGAATCCTCCATATGAAAACATTGACAGAAAACAGGAAATGCAAAAACAGAAATCTTTTTTTTTTTTATAAGAAAGATATATATTCAAAAACTGCTAAATGCAAAGTAGCACAAAGCATATCTAACAATACAAAAAAAGAGAAAAAAGCAAAAACAAAAAAGAAACACTAATAGTAAAATGACAACATATTTAACACAGTCAATAATAATGATCCAACCTTGTTGGCATAGAGACTCTACCTGGGATTGAAAAATGGTCCAACCTTGTTGGCGTAGAGAGCAACAAGATCTCCAGCTTTGTAGCGATGATCAATTGCATCTGACATCACTTGACCCCCACAACACAGTACAAATATGGCAGAAAGAATTATTGCCACAAGTTTCCCCATTCTTCTCTTATGGCAACAGAAAGAAAGTCCTAAAATCAGATGAAAATGACTTGCAAAAGGAAAGATATGAAGATAAAGTACAATTTATACAGCATGACCATGTAAGCAATATAGACACCTATGGTCGTGTTCTGCTTGAACTTGCAATCTTAAGTATGTGAAGTCCTAGGGCTTTAAGAATTCAAGATTTGTTTTCCATACTTTTGGTCTTTCAAATAGTATTTCGTCAAACTGGAGAAAATGGTGGTTCGGTGAAGGTATATATGGGGTGTGGTCAAGTTGATCATGGTTCAATTGCTGGAGTTTAAGGCAGAGATGACAAGAACAGTGAAGCCTTTAAAAAAAAATTAAGGAAAGTAAGGACAGTGAAGCCAGTATCTTAAGATGAATGTGATCCAAAGTAGAGGTAGAGAAAGTGCAAACAATAGCAGAAATATGTTGATGTTGGTATTGGTGGCAATGGCAGACAAACAACGGTGATGAGGGCGACAGTGTCAAAGATGGTGAAAATGATAATTGGAGGACAGTGGAAACATGGAGAGGCTGCAGCAGTGGATACATGATGGCAGAAGAGGTGACAACTTTACAACTGTAGAGGCTGGAAGGATGGAAATATGTAAAAGTACCAATAGCTTGGGGAGATGGTGGTAGGAGGAAAACTCCATTTTCAAACTCATGAAAAGTATTAGCAGATACCAGTTATAGCTAGAGTGTAAATCTTTCTATTAAGGAATTATATGTCTCTCAGAATCAAAAGTCCAATACTAATAACCAAGAATTCAATTGCAACCCAAGTTATCAAAATTCCCAACCTGACGCCAACAATTTTTTTTTTTATTGGTAACTTGCACATGGATCTTGAATCCACGACCTCACCCTCCACTTAACACTTGAAAGGAGAGGAGGTGCCAGTTGAGTTAGAGCTTTTTGGTGCCTAACTCCAACAAAATGAACGAGAACTTATCTATTATGGTAACTAACTTGTAACCCCATGTATATGCATGAATACACTTAAAGATATACAATATAATATATAATATAATTCTTATATCTATAATTTAAATACTATTGATAGTCATTTTTATATTTTGTTAACTCTTTAAAAAAATTTGTAAGAATATTATTAGGTATAAAATGTAAATTATCCATGTTATTTTTTTTTTAATTATTGTGAAGTACTTTTTTTTTTTTACGATTCATTTATTCTAGTCTCTTTGGTTTTTGTATTTAATAACTCACTTGGATAAATATTTATGATATGGTACCACATTTTATTCTAAAATTAAGAAATAAAACTCTTTAAGAATAAATAATTTAAGACACATTGCGCAAAATTGGAACTCTAATTTAGAATTCTAATTTGAGTTTCTCTCAACTTCACCTATTATTATATATATATAGATTACTCACCAATAAATAGTATGTACCTGTGTTATTGTTAGGGTAAATAAATTAACCCTAAACATTCTTCCCAATTCTTAACAATTTAAATATCTTCCAACTATGATTTCTTTAGTAAGACCATTTTTTGCCTTAACAACTGAAGTTGAGCCCTGAAGCCTAAAGGTCTACATACTCTTTCACGCTTCAAGAACCAACCACTTCCAAAGGTGCGTCAAACATATTAATATTTTGTATAAAGGACTAAAGATCTCTTCACAATTAGAACCACTTACATAAAAGTCCACTGGTCCATCTAGATTGGGAGGAGGGAGGGAGAGTAGAGTAGAGTAGAATTGGCCCAAAATTAGCCTATTTTCAGCCAACTCTACAGTACACCCTTTACTCCCCCTCCCTCCCCACTCAATCCAAACGGGCCGTTAGTGGATCTAGAGGAGATGATTGGTGGGCAGCCTTAACCCCAATTTTTTTTTTGGAGAGACTGATTCCTAGTCTCAAACCCACAACATGCAACTTTAAGTGGAAGGCACTTGCCATTACACCAAGGCCCAACATCTGATCTGGACCACTTACATGATGATCTGATTATCAAATGACAACAAACTGAGGCCTACAGTAATAGGACCACTTACCTGATGATATTAGTATCAAATGGTAACAAGCAGATGCATAAAGTTTCCCACTATGTTCAATTCACCAATGACCTAAGTTCAACCAATTATCGGAGCCACCTGCACAGAAATTAGTCATGTTCCACAAGTCAAATCCTGTTAGATCCAGCCAGTAATTTCAAGCATTGGTTCCACAAAGAAGAGCACATTGTACCAAAATTCAAATACACAAAAACAGAGGCACAATTTCACCCAAATTCAAGACCAAGTTTATCAAACTTCAACATATAGCAGCACAAATTATCTAATAATTTCCAACTAGACCCTGCAATTGAAACACTTCATCACAAACTGGAACCAAGGTGTGCAAAAGTATATATATAAATAAACACATACACATAAACCATTGCCAAAAAGTCAAACCAAATATTCAACTCAACACAGAGTAATTGCAAAAGAAAACATAATACACACACACAACCAACAATCCCTCAATTAAATTAAGCAATAAAATCCATGGCCTTTGTTCTGTTACTGAGAAAATTTGAAGAAATGGAAGGAACCCATTTTTTGTTTTTTCCATCTTTAAAGATGTCATTCATCAAAACTTGAGATTTGGGAAACCCACGAAACTACAAGTCCTGGTGGCAATTCTTAGATTGTTATGTACAAAATGCAAAATAAGAGAAACGAAATGAAGTATAAATGACCTTGAAAGTGTTTCCCTTTTTTCTTGTTTAGACAAATGAAGTTGATGAAGCTGTTCCTTGTAGTTGGAAGATCATCATAGAGGTGAAAACATTGAATGTGTGTTTTGTTTTGTAGTCTACATGGTTTGTTTGTTTGATTTGGATTTGGTTCTTTCCTTGTATGACTATTGACTTCCACAGAGTCAACTGGTGAGAGAAATCAAAGTTTCTGCACACTTCGGCACTAAAACTAAAAGCCTCTTCGGACGAGCCCGGTTGGGTCAAAGGGCTGGATGTGGGCCTTAGTTGGTCCTGGCCTGTTTAAGGAAAAAGAAAATATACATAGCCCATTCAATTTGAGAATTTTTTATGATGCCCATTTGAGATTATTATTATTTAAATTTAAGGTGGATTGCATTGATTACTTTTAAATTTTTTTTTTTATTTCAATTGAGCAGGTTTTTTTTTTTTTTTTTTTTTTGGGAGTTGCACAACTTTCGGTTAAAGTGGTATTTATTTAGAGTCCGAATTTGGTAAAAATAAGGTGTAAAATTCATGTTTTACACCATCTAATAAGTGATTGTCACATCAGTATTTTACTTAAAATTCAATGCATCCTACCACATTAATAACATCTCAATAAACTCCAAATTTGGTTGGATTTATATATATGTATTAAAATTGATTGAGTGTGGTTGTACTTATTCTTAAATATGTAATAAGATGATGTGGCATGTTGAGATTGGAGGGGTAAAATATAGATTTTACACCACATCCTTACAGAATTTAATCTCATTTATTTATTAGTTTTTGCTACTTCCTAATACAATGAAACGTGCTCATTTCTTCCTTAATGGGTAAAATGGAACACCCCCAATAATAGTCTTTTTTTAAATAACCCATATAGAAATTAAAATATATATATTGATGAGTTTGTTTGGTATTGATGTAGGCAGATTTAGTTGTAGAACTTGTACGAAAATAGAGGTTTAGGGTCCGTTTGGTGAATGTATTTAAAAACTAAAAATTGTTGTTTAAAAACACAAATCAAACACCCCCTTAGCATTTAAGGTTCTTTGGTATCCAAATTGCTAAGAGCATTGGCATTAAGTGTGCCAAATGCTAAATTTTTAGCATTTGGCACACCAAACACCAAAAACATATCTCATAAGAGTATTCACATCAAAATTGCTAAAAATATAACTTTTATCAACTCAAAATACTACTTTATTTATTTTAAGAGCAATCACAATAAGGCTGCTAAAATGAATATTTATTATTTAGTCATTTTAGCAACCCAAACACTAAGCGCACACACTACAACAAAGTTGTTAAACTGAAAATAATTTGACTCATTGCTACAATGGACACTCTCTAGCTGCTAACTGTAGCTGAAAGTTTATATGCTAAAAACAATATTTTATTCACACACACTCACCATCTCTCACGCGTGACACTTTATTTCTACCTTATGTCAATATCTCTAGCTCTCACACACAGACGCAAAACAAGAGAAGCAACAGCTCTGCCTCTCTCCACATAACCTCTCTCCGCCCAGGACTTTCTTTGGCCAACCCTCCCTCCGCCCAGCCCAGCCCTTTCTCCCCTTCGCCCAGTCCTCCCTCCGCCTAGCCCCCACTCCCTTCGCCTAGATCCAATCCTCCTTCCATTGGGTCTATGAATTTCTTTGGGTTAGGTTTTGATTTGGGTTAGGGTTAGGGTTCGGTTTTGGGTTTGGGTATTGCTTATTAATTGGCAAAGGGAATGCTTCTCACAGGATCAATGATCTCAGCAACGAAGCGTTTCAGTTCATCAATCGTTTCTTAACTATTCTTCCGTTTTGAATTCACAGATAGTTGCATACTTGCGTTTGTTTCTTCTTGTTCTTTATGTTTTCACTTTGTGCATGATCAAATTTATCGAAAGAAAAACAAAAGGAAAAGATTGATGATAGTGCAACACAAAGCTTTTCAATTTCACAACAAAGTAACTAAGAAGTTTATTTGATTTGCTGTTAGTTTTGCATTTAATATAAGGTCCAATTCCCCTCAAAAAAAAAAAATATAAGGTCCAATTGTTTATATACTTATGAAAAATAGAAAACATGTATGACCTGTTTATACACTTATGAATGACCTGTGTCTAAGGTTTCAATTAGTTCAATTCACTAGGCCTAATGTCATTGAATAAGGGACCTATTTATCAATGTTAAAAAAAATTATGATAGTCACGGCAAACAGGGATTTCCAAAAATAGGATTGTTCAATAAAAAAAAAGTCTTATTAAAAAAATTCGGGTTTTAAAAAATGTGCTCGCTATGTTCAAATGACCAATTGAAAATATTTTTAGGAACAAAGAACAAAGAAAACATAAGGAAAGAATGAAAAAGTAATAGAAAAAGAATATTTAAATGAAAAGATAAAAAAATTTAGATGTTTTGACATTAAGTGTAGTATGAAGTGAGTTTTTAAAATAGATAAAGTAGTTTTTTGAGTTGTTAAAAGCTATAATTTTTAGATATTTTATTGTGAGTGCTATAACACTCCTCTTTGTAATACACTTAACATCAAATGTTTTATTTTAACATTCAATGCATAAAAATAATACAAATAACATAATAAAATAATATTTCCAAAACAATAAACAACTACCATAACCACCACTACCACCACCACAACCATAATCACCCATAACAACCACGGAAACCACTGCATAGCCACAACCACAACCACAGCCGCCACCGCCCAAAAGATATTCCACATCACATGCTATTGGAAAAAAAAAATAGAAAATAAAGAAAACAAAATGTGAAACAAAGACACCAAACCAAACACACACAACTAGAAGCAGTTATATTAAAGCTTAAGAAACCCACTCAATCATCAAATCAACCATACCTGTCGGCAACAACCACAGGTAAATTGAGTCTTTCTTTGAAACAAAAACATTATAAAAAATAAAAATTAAAAAAACAAAAACAAAAAACAAAAGAACAAAAAAAAGAAGAAGAAGACAGAGTTACCAAAGTAGATACAAGAAAGAATTAAGAACCCAAAACCCAAAACAAAATAACCACCCAAAACCACCATTACCACCACCCACAAGGGCCACAACCCCTACAAATAAGAACCCCCACCACCCAAATCAAATCACAAACCCACCAAAACCCATCTACACCCGCTAAACCATCGTGAGACACACAAATTGAGCCGCCCACATCATCACCAATCTTAGTCGTCTAAGGAGGAAAAAAAAAGAAATTGAGAAACACGATCACAGGAGATACTGAACGGGAAAAAGAAAGAAAGAGAAAAAAATAAAATAAAGAGGAGAGAAAATGAAATAAAACTTTTTTTTTTTTTAATAACTTTGGAGCTACATTAAAGTGTCATCTTACTATAGCTTGGTTGCTAAATTTTTTAGATTTAGCAACCTTGATGTCGCTTGCTTTTTTGTGTTTTGGTTGCTAAAATAAGTTTTAAGTCATTTTAGCATGTTTAATGTGAGTCCTTTAAGATATGCTAAATGTCGAAAATTTTGGCACATGCTATAGTGATGTTCTACTTTTAGAAAGGCAAGACTAAGGGTCTGTTTGAGAACAGTTAATTTAGTTTTCTGCTGAAAACTTATTGCTACAATTATAGAAAAAAAAAATTATGTATAATTTTAACCCTATTTTAATGCTTGAATATGCAAAATGACTTCCAAAAGCAAATATTTAACAACAACAATAATAATAACTAATTTGTTTGGCTTAGCTATAATGTAATATCAAGTTTGTTATATCATATTTAAGATACATATTTCATCAAAGCCACCAATTAGAGTTACCAAAAAATACCATAATGTTTGTGGTAATTATAACAACAGTCAACTAGAGTTTGACCAAAAAAAAAAAATACCATAATGTGAATGGTAATTATAACATTAATAACAAAAGAAGTCCTACGATGGACGAATCCCACATATCGATATTGTGATATTGTTCCGAACCACTTTCATCTCAGGTTCATTTAAAGAAGAGATCATATGTGTCATTTCATCATAATAACCCCACTCTTGCTACTTTTGTTTCTGTCACATCTAGAAAGCCCTTGTCTAATATCATGTAATAAAATTATGAAGAACCATTGTAGCAACAATAATGGATTCTTGAATGTGTATATCATAGCTATCATATCTCTCAAAATTCTCCATATATTCTTCTAAATACCAAAAGTTCGTTCTATGACAGAACGATGTGATGAATGAAGATAATTAAATTTTTCCTTTGGATTTTTTGGTCTTCAACCTTCTTGAAAATCAGAAAGGTGGTACCTTTTTTTTTTAGAAAGGTGATACCTCTCCCCTTTAAATGGTGCAAGGAACCCTTTTTTCATAGGGTACCCTGAATCAACAAGATAATATTTTCCTACAAATGAGAATGTTTATTGTATTAGCACTTTCACCACAAACAAGATTTTAATACGTTAATTAAAATTTAACAAAACAAACCAAGTGGAAGTTTGGGGAAGTTGTCACTCTCATTATTGAGGCAACTTAAAAATATTCTTGTGTCATGTGCTAACCATTCCCATCCAACATAAGCAAATGTGAATTTCATGTCAAAATCACAAGCACACATGCAATAAGTTGTTGACTCCCATTTTCTTCCTCTATATGTATGTTGATTATAAATTGATAAGCCCATGGAGATATGAATCTCATCAATAGCTCCAATGCATTCCTAATCATTGTTATATCAATACCATGTGAAATTTGCAACGTGTTACGTCATAAAGACAAATTGAATAAAATTTATTCAAGATACCAAAATAACAAAGTACCTTGAAATGTAGCCAATATCTATCACAATATTGTATACGTTTTGGCACATTAGGAAATGCAGGATCTGTAGGCTTGATAATGTCTTGTGATATAACATTGCCTAACAATGTAACTACCATTTTCATGTGTCAACTTATTGTCACCCAAACACTGAAATCTGTCCTGAAGCATTTTATTACCCATGCCATATCCAAGAACCACCAATATAATTGCCACAGACTCTTCCAAGTGAACTCCTTTGTTACCCTCATATCTAGACTGAGTATACAGTGTATTACACAATTCTCCAAAAACATGGCATGATACTCTAAAAATTTAGTGACATTTCTGCTCATTTCCATGTAAAATATATTGTACCCATTCATACTCTGATTATACATTTGTATGCATCAGTACTTTGTTCATATATGTCTTCATGTAAACTATGCCACTTGCAGACCCAACTAAATATGCTGTGTGTAATAACTCATCACTTATTATTTCAAAACCCATTACCCTACATATATGTGATAACGTAAACCAAATCATACATATGAAAATTACTCAAGCAACAAAAGTTTATATTATTGTATATAATAATCAAAAACAAAATTATGATAAGAAATTTTAATTTAATACTAATAAAACATGTCTATGGCAGTCACCATTCTACTAAAAAAATTCAACTAAACATTTGCATTTCATATTTCAGCATTATAAATTGTTAGGAGAAGAAAATAATGTAGCAGTTCTTTTGAAAAACTGAAGACCATAAAATTATTTTTAACATTTCATAAATCAAATAAAACAAATACTCTATAATAGTACCTTGAAAAAAACACATATAAATTAAGCAATATAAGGTAACTGTAAGGGAAAATTAGCCCCGACCCAACCCGCTTGGAATGGACTTGGAACAGAAACCAAATTCAATTAATTTATAGAGATGGGAAAGCAGATCAACACTTAGATTCTTTAAAAATGTGGCTTAATGAATAAAGAAACAGACCGAATTCTGAGGATAGACTAATGTTGATAAAAATTAGGCAAAGAAAAGTAAAATTCCTATTTATTACTCTTCTCAGGCTGGTCGATGATCAATTGTTCTTGAGTGGAGTTACAACTTATGGTGTGGTTCCTTTCTCTTTCTCTCTCTTTCTCCCCTTTTTTTTTGATCCCCCATTAGGGATGACCTTCCTTCCTTTTTATAGCCATTCAAATTGCATCATAGCCTTCCACTTGGAGGTCTGCCAATCTATCTTTGGATACTTGTCGTATCACTGCCTTACTAGTGGTGGTAGAGTAGGTTGCAGGCTGTGAGGGCATTGTACATGGGTCTTTCTACCATTAATGTGGCAGGCTGTGTTGTTGCAGAGCATTTAATATGGAGGTAATAGATGCTTTATCTAGAAGTTTTCTCTTGCTTTTATTCGTACGTCACCATGGTCCTCCTCGGTTTCTAATCTCATAGCTCTTATGGCCTTTCTCCTATCTCCCGAGGGGTCTCTATTCCTCAACTTCCTTGGGTGAACTACCCTCCTCGGTTTTACTGAACCGCCTAGTACTTCAATTGTCTTGATTGGGCTGGGACTAATTGGGTTTAAGTCAATTAGTTGGTTGTTTGACTAACTCTGTTTTTTTTTTTTGGTAATCGTGACTAACTCTGTTAGGTGAATCCTTTGATGTCAGACGACTATACCATGTTGAACGATTCTCTCTTGCTAATCATTTTACCTAGTAGAAATATTCCCTATCATTATTATTGCTATTTTGTTCATGTTGAACATGTCTTAGTGTGTGTATGTGTGTGTATATATATATATATATTGTTTTTTACCAATATATATATATATATTGCTATTTTTTTTTTTTTATGGTAACCGATATTTTCTTGAAACAATCAAACATATACCACTAAATTGTTATATATATTCGGCAAAAAGGAGAAACTTGTTCCTACGTGGCATATTTATTTTTCCATATATTATAGACGTGATGATCAGGGACGGAGCCCAGATGGCCCTCCTTGACCCCAAAAAATTAATTAGTAGGTATATGCATCAACCCATTATGCTTGGTCCCTCCTCTCCAAAACAATCACAAGCCCAGCCCAACACTCTCAAGCCCAAAAACTTAACAAAACTTAAAAAGGAAAAAAAGAGACAGACGCGAGCTGAGAGAGACCCATCAAAAAAAGCTTTCATATGTGATACGTTAACTTCTTTTTCGTTTTTTTTTTTTTTTTTTTTTTTTTTTTTTTTCTAAGCCCCTATCAAAGGTCCTCTCAAATGTCAAATGTCGTCTTTTCTGCTTTTTACTTTTTTAGCCCTCAATTATTTGTAAATGGTAGTTTTGTATTTGAAATTTAAATTGATTTTTAATTTTTTTCATAGATATAAATGTATGGACTTAGGCTTGGGCTTAAATTAGAATATTAGGATTAGGATTATAAATTATATATATATATATATATATAAAATAGCAGTCATTTCAAAATGGTACATCAATATTAATTGGTACTGAAATATATCATTCTCTTTGTCAAATCGAAACGGTTTCTAGTACAAAATTAACACCTTTGATTATGAAATAATGATTTTATGTTTTTTTCTTTATTAATAGTTTGTTAATACTAAATGGATGTTTATTAGAAATTTCATGATTTTTTTTTTTTTGGGCTATACTCTACCCCTAATTAAACCCCAATGCATTATTGGATAGCCATTCTATTATATTAATATGCTTCAGTTGGGAATTTTTGTTTCCAAGCCCTAATTATGGTATTGAATCGATATATTAATCATTATTAATTCTAAACACACACACACATATGACCTTTATATTGACGTACTGTTTTACAAAGATTGATGGGGGTATTTATGACTGACCATGGAAGCTTTTTCTAATTTTAGAGTAAAGTCAATAAAAGTGAAGTTGACTGTTTTAAGGATGTGAGCATTAGCTATAAGAAGGTTTTGAAACTCGGACCGAACCATACAGTCCGATTAGGTTAATCGCAAACATTTCCTTGTTCCGGTTCTTTTAATTTTAAGAATCTCTTTATGAAGAAAAAGCACGAAGCTGTAAGAACCGCGGTCAAACTGCACGGTTCTAAGAACCGTGAACGGTTCTCACAGTCTTTTTTTTTTCAGCTAACACCAGCATACACTTTGAACTTTCTTTAGATCTGTCATCAAAGGATTGGTAGGAAAAAAATAATAATAAACAGGGAAGAAGAAGACGACTAAGCAAGGGTTGCACCAAGTACAAGTCGCCGGTCACGCCTTCATCTTCTACTGCTGTTTCCAATCACGCCAAATCTTCTACTGTTGCCTGCTGTTTCTCCTTCTTCTTCTTCTTCTTCTTCTTCTTCTTTCTTCTTTTTCCCCTTTTCTCTTTTCATTTGTTCGTCTCCACTCTCTCTTTTAGTTTTTGTATTCTTTTTTTATTTGTGTTTCTAAAGCCCCTTCACGTGATTACATTGGAAAGGTAGACAGGTTTCAGCCATTCCTTTTTTTTACCTTGCCCAACGTGATGTGACAAATATCTTAACTTTTAAAGTGCTGGGAATGGGGTTGTCTTCTTTTGGTCTTATATGGCTATCTGCGGTTTTTGCCTTTGGGACAACATTGCATGTAGTGGATGTCCCCCTACGCTAGTGTATGCAATAGCTTTACTTGTATGACTATATTTGGCATTTTAATAAAAGTTTTCTATCGTTGAGCTCAAAAAAAAAAAAAAAAAAGTACTTCAAGTTTCAATTAATATTTACAATTTTTTTTTAAAGAAAAAAAAAATTTAATGCCACAATTTATCTCATAACTTTTTTGCTGTAATTGTGATGCGATAAAGAGTAACTAATAAAAAAAATAATGAGTTTATAAGAAAATGATAGGTATTCAAAAAATATTTGTGCCAAAAAATATATAAAATTGTATGATCCTAAAATTACTTTCTTTTAAAAGCAATAGATATAATCGAGTATATAATTATTTTAATTTAAAACTATTAAATAATTTAAAATTTTTATTTTACTTAATATAATATAAGTGTCCTTATAATTTGTATATTATTATTGCTATTACAAGTTTAACTAATCAACATATAAATAAATACTATATCTACCTTTGCTTAGTATTTGATATTTCTTATTTGTCTTGTGAAAGTTATGATATAAAAAAATACATTTGAAAGATATATTTTTATATTTAATTTAATTATTTTAGTTATTCCTTATATTTATATTAATTTAATATAATTTTTTATTTAATTATTAAATTAATTTGACCTCATTACAGTTCGACCTCGGTGCAACCTCAAAAACCTTAAATCTCTCAATTTTACGGTTCATTGAATTGTCCGAGTTTCAAAACCATTATTACCCCCAAATTGCTATTTTTTACCATCAAATCAACAAAAACAAGCATTATCGTAGATGCTAGTTCTAAAATTTTTGCAACTTAGCTACAGTAAGATGGTACTTTTAGAAGATACTGTAGTAAGTTGTAAAATTAATTTTATTATATTTTATTACTTTCTCCTCTCTCTCTCTCTCTCTCTCTCTCTCTCTCTCTCTCTCTCAGATTGGCATGGAGATGATGTTGTGGAGATCGGCCTGTGGTGGAGGTGTGGTTGTGCCTAAGTCACGGTGGTTGCAGTGATGGTGGGTTTGCTGGGCTTTGTTCTTGGTTGGGTTGGTGGTGGTTGCGGCAGTTAAGCAATGGGTTTTAGTGTGGTGGTGCCATGGAAGTCGTTGTTTGTGGTGGAGTTGTGGAGGTCGTAGGTTGTGGTTAAGGTGGCGTTTGTGGTGGAAGTTAGGGGTCATGGTTGTGGTTGGGCCACAATGGTTTTGTTCTTGGGTCACGGTGGGTTTGTTGCTTTGTTGCTTTGCTCTTGGCTAGGTTGGTGGTGCTTAAATAATGGGTTTTGGTGTGGTGGTGCAACCTGTTATTGGTGGTGGTGTGGTTGAGAGAGAGAGACACCGCGAGACAGTGACAAAAATTAGATAGAGAAGAGCTAAATAGTTTTACATTATTTTAATATGTTGTACGTAAAAATAAAAACTGAGATGTTGAGTGTATTGTAAAGCGACATGATATAATAGATAAAATATTTTTTTTAGATGGTAAAATAGAATATCTTTTTTGCAATCTCAAATGCTAATGCTCAATGGTGCTTTACAGCTGAGATGTTTTTTGGAGATATCTGAACCCAAAAACTTTTTTTATATGGTTGAAGAGGGTTATTATCTTATCAGCGCATGGGATTGAAAATTTGGAATGTGAATTTGTTGTTTTGTTTTGAAATTTGGAGACCACCTGTAGATTTTATTTTATTTTTAATTTCTAGTTACTGTGTCCATTAGTTTTTAAATTGTAACAATTTAAGCCCAATATTGTTTTAAAATTTGTTTATATAACACAGCTCTCATACCCTACAAATGATTGTAGTGATGATTATAAGAAAATTTTAAATCTCTACCATTTTTTTTTGTGTAGCCGATTTTATTTTTCTTTTAGAATTGAATGGATGCCGTTGCACCCATTGGGTCAAGTGTGGCGGCCACTAAAGTAAACACAACTTTAAAACAATGGTTGTGGTTATGCATTCATCTCCTATATTGTTCATCTTGTCCCATAATTTTGGAGTCTTTATTCCCTCACACATAATATAAATAAACTCCTCCATGAAGATTTTAGAAAGATGCCAAAAGCAAACACTTATCTTTTTTGCTAACAACGTATGTAGGATTAAGAAAAAGTAGGGTTTTTCACCTTTCATCAATGCTTTTGCTAACATTTTTCATATGCTCACGAAAAGGAGAAACTTGATGCCACCAGAAGAAATGGGGGCATATATTCCGATGTAATATCATTGCCTGTGATTATATATTTCATTAAAGTAAAATGCATAGGGGCAATTTACTTTTACTGGAATTAGATTCCAATTTAATTGTTAAACTTTACAATATGAATTAACACTTATCTTGCACAATAATATTCTGTTCTTTGTAGACGACAGCTAGTGTCTTTTGGGTTAGGAATCAATTAAGGATTGGCAGTATGAATGAGTACTACTGGAAAGCAAGTGTTTGTGTTTAAGGGAAAGAACTGATTCTATACTTAAAGCATGTGTATCATACGATTTATACTTGCCCCTTTTAATCATAACAATCACTTTTTACAAGTAAAGCTACTTATGAAAACAAAAAAAAGTTGATATTTGTCATGAAATTTTAATCGAGAACCTATTAATTAGTAGATTATATTATGAACAGCTGGAAAGTCAACAAATATATTGTAACTTTTTTTTTTTTTTTGGGTAGAATATATATGTGACCTTGATAATTATCAAGTCTCACTCGTTAACATCCTTATCAGTTAAAGCTCCTCAACTTTGAAAAATGGTCAAATAAAGGGAAAAATACAAAAAACATCGCATGAACTTTGTGTCAAAATCAAACTGATATGTTTTGTGATCAATAATGGTCTAATATTGTTACCATTCTTGAAGTTTCATGTCAACATTTTACTTGCTCCAGTTTTCGTACCAATCATTTTTTTGTGCTGATTCCGTGGACGTGGTAATTTTTTATTTTTGGTTGCTAAAACGTGGGGCAGTCTTATCTTATGTGTATGATTTGTTACAGATGAAGCTTCCTATTTCACTTAAAAAAAAAATAAAATAAAGCATAAAGAAAAAAGAAATCGATATTCTCATGAACTTCGGTACTAGCAGCTGGTAGCTTATAATAATTATATTAAAGTCAGCAAAATATTGTCTTTTCTTATTATCACAATTAATACGTGAAATCAACAGGACATTGCTAATCAACAAGGCTAACTCGGTTACTCGGGGTCCCAAAAAAAAAAAAAAACAAAAAAAACAAAAATCTACTCCTGTTGTGAAATAAGAGGGAATTGTGGAATATCAAAACTAGATGGAGAAATCATCTACTCCTGTTGTGAAATAAGAGGGAATCGTGGAATATCAAAACTATGAGAAATTATAAGATCCACATAGTGAACAAGTAATATGATCCACCATTCCACTAAAAATCTTCCATTTGTTTAAAATTGTTAGTTAGAAAATTTTTTTAAACAGAAATTAATTAATGACTCAGCAATTTTAAATAAGTGAAAGTTTTTTAGTGCAATAGTGGATAAATGACGTGGTCCATCAGAAAATTCTATAATTTCTCCAAAAGTAGATGGAGAAATCTTAAGATGAGATAATATGTAGAATCTTTGAGTGGTCATCTACACACTATTATGTATTTAATATAAAATGCATGCAATCTTCTTTTATTGAAATTTTTAGAACTGAGTTTGTAAACACCCTATTGGTACCCCCCCCCCCCCCCCCCTCCCCCCCCCCTCTCTGGGCTTAAGCCCCTTGCCCAATGAGAAAGTTTGGCAAATGTCAAATACGGGGATTGGGGTATTTGCAATAGTTTGGAAGTAAACAAAACTCGAGAGTGCTCAAAATTATTTCAAAAGTAAGGTTGAAATATGACTATTGCTCATTTTTTTTTATAAGTCTCATGATTTTAAACTTTCAAACCCTCTCTCTACGACTCAGCTTAGGGTAGAAGTATTTTTCAATCTTTCTTCCAAAGGGTATGAGAGATTTTAGTTTTCTCTCATGGTGTTTGCTTGAGGGAGTGGAAAAGTGTGTAGTTTGTATAAATTTACTATCATGCCCCTATTAGATAAAAAAAAGTAATAAATTATATTTTTATTAAAAAAATTGTGTATGAATGGGTACTTCATTTTAAAAAAAAGGAGTACAAGAACCCAAAAAAGATTAGGGGAAAAAAGCCCATTAAAAAAAATAAGATGAGAAGTGAATGCTATTCTAGGAAATGAATAAAACAACAAAAACCAAAGAAGAAAACGACAAAAGGGAAATAAATGTTGCACAAGAACATTTTTTTCCAAATCATGTGCGAACTTTTGTCCACTTTTCTCTCCAATTTAGGGAGATTGCATTTTGGTGGGCAAAGGGAAAAACACCTAAACTCTACCACTTTTCTCCCACATTTTCTATTCTAAACAAACATTCAAAATATCATTTTTCTCTCCCCCTTTTCCATACCCCTTTAAATCACCCCAACCAAACCGAGCCAAAAGACTTTTTCAAAATCTCTTATTCTTGAGTTGTGATAATGATGTTCTAAAGAAAATGTCTCAATTCCCTTGAGTTGTGATTATGAGGGGTTAGTTAAAAAGCTCAAATATGTGATCCTCAAGCAAGGTGAGTCCCTACTACATGACTCATCTCTTACTTGAACATGATTGAATTTGAGTTTTATTTTTATGCTTTTTCTTGTTCTTGTTCTTTATTTTGGATGTCCTAAGAACTTGTTTTTGATGTGTTTAGGACTGTAATCAAATTTAAATGAAATGTTATGAATAAAAGACCCGAATTAATAATCTGAGGAATGAGAAAATCTAATGAATATTGAATGGATGTTGAATCACTGGCAGCTCTGCTTGTATGTGAGGGTGCTCCTAGGACCACCTTCACTTGTAAAAAAAAAATTTATACATGCAATTTTTTTTATATATAAATAATCATTTCAAACTAATATGTTCCGCGATCACCCTGAGTTGAGAGTAATGTATATATATACTTCAAAAAAAAAATATTATACACTAAATTGACTTATTTTAACCACCCTAATAAAAATGTTGAACACCTTTACTTGAGAATCATAAGAATTTGAGTTCAATAAATATAAGAGTAATGCTACATTCACGATATTTTACAATAATTTCACAATAAATCTTATGTGATAGGCTGTTACTAATTCTAATTCGAGTTCCATATTGACACGTTTTACTCACCAATAACAGGCTAATAACTTGTTGCATAAGATTTGTTATGAAATTGTTCTGGTCACTTTATTATTCTCATATCAGCATTTTCAATTTGTACTTTATATTTTATTAGTCTTTTTTTTTTCTTATTCTCTTCGTTAGTACAAAAAAATTGTAATATTTCATATATTTATGTGTGTGTGTGTGTGTGTGTGTGTTTTTTTTTTTTTTTTTTTTTGGTGACATTGATATATTCAAATTGTCTCTTTATTAAAATTTGTATAATTTAAGTTTTTTAGTGACCACCTTAAAAACAAATCCTAGAACCGCCACTGTGTTGAATATTTGAGTTTCTATAAGCAAGATGCACATGTCTGATTGAGAATGTATATGTAGGCTTAATGTCTGCATGTGCATACTCGAGTATGAGTATGCACCTTGACCCATAATAGGTCATAATTTGCATTTTAACTAATTTATTTGCTTAATTAGATTATGTGTTCCAATTTGACTTATGGAAATTTATGATTAGATTAATTAAAAAGGAGTTTGGCTTATCTCTAATACTTTTTTAACTAGATACGTCCTTTTATTTTAGATATATAATGACAAGTGGTAATAGGTTTTAATTAGGGTTGTCCATAGGTCGGTTCGGGTCGGGTTTGTGCCTAACCCGAAACCGACTTGCCAGAATCAGGTGGGAAAAAAATGCACCCACCGTCGACCCGTCGGAATAATTGGGCCGGGTGGTTCAGACCATCAACGGGTGGCAGGCGAGTCAGTTGGAGTCCTAGATCTGAGAAGATGGCGAGAAATTTGTGAACAAAACACAGATCCGGCGAAGAAACCCAGATTTCGGCGATGGTTTTCCATATTGCAGCGATATTTCCTTTAGATCCGGTGAGATTTTGCCAGATCCAGCGAAAATATCACTGGATTTGATGAGATTTCACCAGATTCGGTCAAAATCTCACTGAATATAAGGGAAATATTGCGGGATTCTGGAAAACTATCGCCGAAATCTGGAAATTTTGGCTGGGATTTGGAAATCTTTCGGACGGTTCGGGTTTTTCGGGTTTTAGGGGAGGAAAACTGAAACCAACCTGCCGAAATCAGTTTCTAGTGGTGAAGACTCGCCGCCGACCCGCCAGAGCAGTCGAGTCAAATCCGGTCAGTTCTTCAGGTGGGTCGGGTTACTAGATCAATCTGGACAGCCTTAGTTTTAATTTTCACATTTTATTTAATTCGTGGATGATGTGGCAGTTTTCCATTAAAATAAAAAGAGATTATAATTAAAAAAGTACTTAAAATAAGTCAAACCTAATTAAAAATAGATAATTAATTGTTGCAATAAGTTTATTTGATTAGGTGTCACTTCCATGATAAATTTGATTTGAATATGTTTACATATGATATCTGTAAAATAAAATATTTCGTTGTCAATGCATAATTTGATTTGACTTGGTTATTTTCTTTTCTTTTCTTTTTCTATAATGAAACTGGACTTTCATTTAATAAAATCATTGATTCTGAAATGTGTTACCTTATTTACTTGAGGTGTTTGAAGCCCGTACTCTAACTTCGGACTCTATGTCCAATACATGGAACTTTGCATAGGGGTCAGTTCAATTAATGGACTTAAACTATTTAGCAAAAAAAAAAAAAAAATTAATGGACTTAAACTAGATAGCAATTCCTACTTCCCCCAGTCCATTGGTGGCGTACTCTTTGGGAAAGCCATGCTTAGGATGGTGTGCCCACAAAGCTGACCTATATATATATATATATATATATATGGTGGTTCAATGTGGTAGGTGGGTGAAGAGGGAAAATTCGCGTGTATGTATGACGGACTGTATTCATGACGGGCCTGTGTCCTGACGATCTGTGTCTAGTGGGCCGAGTTTAGGTGGACCACCTGAGCTGAGAGGCCCATAACTGGAACCCAGCACTAGTAAGATCCTATTAGATTTGGTTATTGATGAGGTCTCCCTACAAGGAAAAAGCCTTGTGTAGGATTCTATAAAGGAGAGTCCTATAAGGAAACGATTCCGCAATTTGCGCGTATAGGGATTTCTATATGGAAAAGACTTCTACTCCAAGAAAAGAAGTTTCAACCCCCTAGTATTATAAAAGCCTCGATACCCTCACAAATCAAGGTACGCATAATTGACCCCTCTTTAGCACTCTAGAGTTGTGAGAATCTTTCTGACTTAACCTTCGGAGGGTATTCGGCCGGCACCACACCAGTGCTCTTCGCAAGGTTCTCTCTTCTTTTTGTTGTGCAGGTTTATTTTCGAGCATACAAGCATCGTGCAACTCACTGGTGAGATTTTCGGCATCATCAGTTGGCGCCGTCTTTGGGAAAGACTAGTTGGAAGCCATACTATCTCTTCCCGCACTAAAAGGTTGCATGGTACTCACCCGCTCGATGGCAACTACTAACAACGTTCAAGAAGAGGAGCCGCCTACGACTGCCCTCGAGAGGCAAGTTCGGACCCTCAGTGCCGCCGTGGAACGCCTCACCAAGCAAAACCACGACTTAGAAGAACAGCTGCGCCGGAAGGATGCAGCACCGAATGGCCAACCAGAAGACCAGGAAGGGACCAGCGCTGCAATAAAAAACCAGGAGAGGGTTGAAGCCAGCCACGCCCCAACTGGGACGAAGAGACAGAACATAAGCATGCCATCCCTCACGAATGCAACATCTCTACACATCCTTGCAGAGATGCAAGCAATGAAAGAACAGATGGAGGTTATGATGAACGCGCTCAAAGGGCGAGTTTCTAGTGACCTTGACGATCTAGTCAATCGTACCGACTCACCCTTCACCGCAGCCGTGAATTCCTTCCCCCTGCCGCACAAATTTCGCATGCCACATATCGACAGCTACGACGGATTGAAAGACCCCCTGGACCATCTAGAAACCTTCAAGACCCTAATGCACCTGCAGGGGGTCGCAGACGAGATCATGTGCAGGGCCTTCCCTACAACACTCAAAGGCTCCGCAAGGGTATGGTTCAGTCGACTGGCGCCCAACTCCATCAGCACCTTCAAGGACCTGAGCGCTCAGTTCACAACACACTTCATTGGGGGCCACAGGTATAAGAAGTCCACGGCATGCTTGATGAGTATCAAGCAACGGGAGGACGAGACCCTGAGATCCTACATAGCGCGTTTCAATAAGGAAGCACTTTCGATTGACGAAGCCGATGACAAAATACTGGTAGCAGCCTTCACGAACGGGTTACGGAAGGGTAAATTTCTGTTCTCTCTATACAAGAATGACCCGAAGACCATGTCGGAAGTACTTTATAGGGCCACTAAGTATATGAATGCTGAAGACGCGTTACAGGCCCGTGAGGAGAAACCAAAAAAAAGGGAAAGGCAGGAAGACGCACGACAAGATCAGGGGCGGAAGAGACCGAGAACGGGAGATCGAAGGGACGAGAGGCGTCCTAAGCCTCAGGGAGGAAGGTTCTCAAGCTTCACCCCGTTGACCACCCCGATAGATCAGGTCCTAATGCAAATTAAGGACGAAGGGGACCTTACCTTCCCTGGAAAGCTGAAAGGAGATCCTAGCAGGCGTTCCAGAGACAAATACTGCCGCTTCCACCGAGATCACGGCCATGACACAGCCGATTGTTATGACTTAAAGCAGCAGATTGAGGCCCTCATTAGACAAGGGAAATTGCAGAAGTTTGTACGCAGAGAAAGAACGGATCCACCACATCAGGAACAGCCCCCCCGACGGGACAATGACCGCCATAGACCGCCCATTGGCGACATCAGAATGATCGTAGGAGGGACGCCCGCCGGATCATCCAAAAAGGCTCGAAAGACATACCTTAGGATGGTCCAGAACGTCCAGCTGACAGGCTCAGTACCAAAAGTGGCACGAAGGGAAAGCCCCGTCATCGGGTTCTCCGAAGAAGATGCACGGCGACTTCACCACCCACACGACGATGCACTCGTTATCAGTTTGCCAGTGGGTGACTACAACTTGCACCGGGTGTTGGTCGACAATGGGAGCTCAGCGGACATCCTGTATTACCCGGTATTCCAGCAAATGGGAATCAGCAAGGAACGTTTGACTCCGACGGATTCCCCACTCGTCGGTTTTGGAGGAACGAGGGTATTTCCCCTTGGCGCGGTCACGCTGCCTGTAACGGCTGGCGACTATCCTCAGCAGATTACAAGGGACGTAACGTTCCTCGTAGTCGACTGTTCGTCAGCCTACAATGCTATCCTGGGGCGACCAACCCTCAATTCGTGGAAGGCGGCGACCTCGACCTACCACTTGATGGTCAAGTTCCCTACGGAATACGGGGTAGGCGAACTACGCGGAAATCAGATAGCCGCGCGCGAGTGCTGCGTGGCTATGATGGAAATACATGATCAACTCCAAGCCATGAATGTAGAAGAACATCGAAGTACGACAGAAGCCGTCGAAAAGCTTGAAGAAATATCACTTGACGACTCCAGACCTGACCAAACGACAAAGATCGGTACTCTTGCAAGCCCAGTGATCCGACAAACACTTACAGCCTTCCTAAGAGAAAATCGGGACGTGTTTACCTGGAGCCACGAAGACATGCCAGGGATAGACCCTTCAGTAATGGTGCATAAACTGAATGTATCACCCTCCTTTCTGCTCGTCAGGCAGAAGAAGCGGGTGTTCGCCCCTGAACGGGATCAAGCCATAGCTGAAGAAGTCCGTAAGCTGCAGGAGGCAAATTTCATTAGGGAGGTTTATTACCCCGACTGGCTAGCCAACGTAGTAATGGTCAAGAAAGCTAGCGGGAAGTGGAGGATGTGTGTCGACTTCACCGATCTAAACAAAGCGTGCCCAAAGGACAGCTACCCCCTCCCGAGGGTCGACACTTTAGTAGACTCTACCGCTCAACACGAGCTTTTAAGTTTTATGGACGCTTTCTCCGGTTACAACCAAATCAAGATGCACGAAGCCGATCAAGAGAAGACGTCGTTCGTGACCAGCCAGGGCCTATTCTGTTACAAAGTAATGCCGTTTGGTTTGAAAAATGCGGGCGCAACATATCAGAGGCTCATGAACAAGATGTTCGCACCACAAATAGGGAGGAATGTCCAAGTCTATGTAGACGATATGCTAGTAAAAAGCCGAAGGGAAGAAGATCACTTGGACGACCTCAGAGAAACATTCGATACCCTTCGCTCATACAACATGAAGCTGAATCCAGGAAAGTGCGCTTTCGGGGTGACGGCTGGAAAATTCCTAGGGTTCATGGTCTCCCAGAGGGGCATTGAAGCGAATCCGGATAAGATTCGAGCTATAATGGATATGGCGCCCCCGAAAAATGTGAAGGAGGTGCAAAGCCTCAACGGCAAGATAGCAGCATTAAATAGGTTCGTCTCGAGAGCGACGGACAAGTGTTTACCGTTCTTTCGAACGTTGAAGAGGTCTTTCGAGTGGACTGACGAGTGCCAAAAAGCACTCGAAGAAATGAAAAATTACCTCTCTTCCCCCCCATTGCTCAGTCCCTCGCAACCAGGTGAACAACTCTTTCTTTATCTCGCCGTCTCACCAGCCGCCGTCAGTGCTGCCTTAATCAGAGAAGAAGAGAGAGTGCAGAAACCAGTATATTACACCAGTCGGGCGCTACAAGGGGCCGAAGAGAGATATCTGCCAATGGAGAAGCTTGCATTTGCACTGGTTACAGCAGCACGGAAGCTAAAACCGTACTTTCAAGCCCACACGATCATCGTCCTTACCGACAAGCCTTTGCGGAGGGCAATGAGCAACCCTGAAGCTGCTGGGAGACTGGCCCTCTGGGCAATAGAGCTAAGGGAGTTCGACATCCAATACCGCCCTCGAACCGCCATTAAAGGACAGGTCGTTGCCGATTTCATAGCTGAGTTCACAAATGGAGACGACGGGGGGGCAACACAGTCTCCCACATGGAGCATACATGTCGACGGATCTTCCAACAGGTAGGCTGGGGGGGCAGGCATTGTGCTACACTCACCCGAGGGAGACATGGTCGAATGTATGATCCGTTTTGAATTCCCTACTACCAACAACGAGGCGGAATACGAAGCTCTCATAGCAGGACTTGACCTCGCCAAAGCAGCAGGAGCCGAAAGAGTAATCATTCACTGCGACTCTCAAGTTGTGGTCAATCAGATAAACGGAGATTACGAATGCAAAGGCGAAAGGATGAAGAAATATCTAGACCAGGCCAGGCGGAGGGTAAACGAGCTGAAGGCCGAAATTACACAAGTCCCACGAGGAGAAAACGAGCAGGCTGACCGCCTAGCCAAAGTAGCTTCAGCTGAGCACATGGCCACCCTAGGTAACGTACTCTCTTTCATTCAGTTCTCTCCGCTTATAAATTCTGTCAATATACAGGAGCTTGGGTCCGAGAGTAATTGGACTACGCCATTAGTGGCCTACCTGAAGAACGGCGTACTACCGGACGGAAAGGAGGCTGCACGAAAGCTGAAGGTCCAAGCAGCAAGGTTCGTCCTGATAAGAGACGTCTTGTACAAGAGAGGCTTCTCCCTCCCTTACCTACGATGCTTAGGTCCGGAAGAAGCAGACTACATCATGAGGGAAGTGCATGAAGGAATCTGTGGAAACCACTCAGGGTCAAGATCATTAACACACAAGCTGGTTCGAACAGGGTACTTTTGGCCGTCTATGCAGAAGGATGCCGAGGCCTATGTAAAGAAATGCGATAAGTGCCAAAGGTTCAGCAACATCGTCAGGCAACCACCTGAAGAACTTACCCTGATGACGGCGCCCTGGCCGTTCGCCCAATGGGGCCTGGACATCATGGGACCGTTTCCAACGGCAATACGATAACTGAAGTTTCTAATAGTAGGCATCGACTACTTTACAAAGTGGGTAGAAGCTGAAGCCTTGGCCACCATTACAGAGAAGAATGTACGCAATTTCGTTTGGAGATGCATCATATGCAGATTTGGCATCCCTAGAGTCTTGATCTCTGACAACGGGAGACAATTCGACAACGATACCTTCCGGGACTTCTGCTCGCAATTAGGGATACGGAACCACTACTCCTCACCCGCCCACCCACAAGCCAACGGACAGGTCGAAGTCACGAACCGATCCTTGCTGAAGATTATCAAGACTCGGCTTGAGGGGGCAAAGGGTATTTGGGCGGAAGAATTGCCGAGCATACTCTGGGCCTACAGGACAATGGCTAGGACACCAACACGGGAGACTCCATTCTGACTAACATACGGATGCGAGGCTGTCATCCCAGCCGAAGTCGGCCTCACCAGCTACAGAGTGCACAACTATGACGAAGTGAAAAATGACGAAGCTGTACGTCTACAGCTCGATCTAGTGGACGAAGTTAGGTCGGCGGCAGAACAAAGGCTTGCAAGGTACCAGGACCACATGGCCAAGCATTACAACTCTCGGGTAAGGCGCAGAGACTTTCTGGTTGGAGACCTCGTTCTAAGGAAAGTCATGGGAGCAGCACGAGACCCCACCCAAGGAAAACTCGGCCCAAATTGGGAAGGACCTTACCGAGTCATCGCATGGAAGAGGAAGGGTACCTACCATCTGGAAACACTGGACGGACGGAAGCTACCGCATCCTTGGAATGCTGAGCACCTGCGAAAGTACTACCAGTAGAGGCGACGTCTTGAAGAACAACACCTACCTTTTTATTCTTAGATTTTTACTGCTTATTTTTAAAATAGCGACTACAATAAGCCCGACGGGCATGTTTGTTACTTTGGTTTTGCTACAGTATGTTTTTTAAGCCTAAGGGGGCACATACTCTCTACGAATGCATGATGTTTATTCAGATTCAACTATGTTTTCCCTACATGATAAAAGGCCTAAGTCCGCAATCTAGACGGACAACCCCAAGAGGGTTAAAATTTTTACCAAGTCCATAAAGTGGACGGGCGAAAGTCCACAAAGTGGACGGATCTCCCCAAGAGGGATAAGATCCTAAGTCCGCAGTATAGGCGGACGACCCCAAGAGGGTTAAAATTTTTATAAGGTCCAAAAAGTGGACGGGCAAGGGTCCACAAAGTGGACGGATCTCCCTAAGTGGGATAAGATCCTAAGTCCGCAATATAGACGGACGTCCCCAAGAGGGTTAAAATTTTTATCAAGTCCATAATGAGGACGGGCATGAGTCCACAAAGTGGACGGATCTCCCCAAGAGGGATAAGACCCTAAGTCCGCAGTATAGACGGACGACCTCAAAAAGGGTTAAAATTTTCATGTCCACAAAGTGGACGGGCTAAAATCCACAAAGTGGACGGATCTACGCACAAGGAATAAAACCTCAAACCCATAATCTAGACGGGCAACCCAAGAAGGTTAAAATCCAATAAAAACCCCTGAGACTGACGGACAAAAGTCCACTAAGCAAACGGACCTCCCAGGTCTAAGATTCTTAACTCGCAAAAATATAAGGCCAACTAAATCGCACAAAGCGGACGGGTCCATTAATCTGAACGGACTTCGCAGAGTCATTAAAACTATGGTCATGATGGAGTCCAGAAATTGGATCCAAGAAATTTTACAAGGTCCTAGGACGGATCATCCCAAGGGGTGGAAATCCAAAATGCCACATAGGACGGATAAAAACTACGATCCATAATATGGACGGATCTCCTAAATTAACATAATATGGAGGTTGATAAATGACTTTTAAACAAGTAAGACGGTGTTTACTTTTTATGACGAGCGTCAAATGCGCATTGAAAGAATAACTCAAATCACATAAAATAAACAGAATATACGACGAGTGAATAATAAGCATTAACGGACAAAATATCCACGATAGAAAGGTTAAAAGAGGACGGAGTTTTAAAGTTCTCCAAATGTCTTTACATTTCAAAAAATTAAAAAAAAAAAAAAAAAAAAAAAAGAAGAAGAAGAAAAAAGTACAAGAAAATCAAACTACGACGGACGCATCCTTCTCTTTATCAGGACGGGAATGGCCATTCTTAGGATCGCTCTCAACAGTTGACGGATCCTCAGGAGCGTTTCCTCCGTCCTTAGGATCGATGTCAGCAATTTGCTGATCCCCGGGAGCGCTGACGGGAGGGTGCTCTCCAAAGAGCTCTTCAGTATCCTCAGAGTGAGCTAGACGGGTGGAAGTTAGCTCTTGAGCATTTACATTGACGGACGAAACGTCAAGATCCGGGTATAATGCCTTCACTTGACGGATCACTTCGTCAAAACCTTCATTATATGAATCTCCGAGCTCTGACAGCAAGGCATCGGAGTCACGGTACTCCTGAACAGCAGCATCCTTGGCATGACGGACCTCTTTTTCTTTATCTCCAATGACCTTCCTGAGCTCCTCCGTCAGCTTATAGAGCTCATTTCGGTCCATCTCAAGTAATTTAAATTTTTTGTCTTGGACGACCTTCCATGCCCTCAGCTCAACAAGCTCCTCCTCCGTCATCTTGGCTTTCTCCCGGACTCAATCTAAGGTTGTCTCATGATTGAGACACCGTCCCATCAGGCCCTTCACCATGACTATACTCTGAAATATGGAATAATTCAAAAAATCAGATATAGCAAGACGGATAAACAGTATAAAGGACTTGGACGGGCCTTACCTGAGCAATATTGAATAAAGTTGTCTCACCCATGGCCTCCGTCGAGTGATTACCTATGTCTTCGTAATCCTCGAAGGTGAGAAGGGAAGATAGCTTATCCAAGGCATAGCTAGGATCGTCACGGAGAAGGGGAGGGGGCTTCTTAAGGCCTGATGACGGATCCTTCATCAACCCTTTGCCCGCGCCGTGTTTCAGAGGCGTGGCCGTCTTAGCCCCTTCGGCCATAAGTCCCACGATGGGCTCCAGGGGAACTTTTGGCTTCTTAGGAGGACAGTCCCCCTTGGACGGCTGTTTGCGCTTCGTGGTCGTCGCATCCTTCTGCTCAGTAACCTTGGCCGTCCTATTTTTTGCGGCGCTATTCCGTATGAGTGCCTTCCTCTTGGCGATGTCCATCTCTGAAAAGTATGAACGGGTAAAGTTAGCATCATGAAACAGAAACCATTATTCAAGGAAAAGATAGACGGACATACGCTGACGGATCTTCTTTTCGTATTTAATTGCTTGAGGTGAAGGTACGGGTCCGTCACAGTACCAACAAATTGTGTCGGGGTTGACCAGCTTCGCCCACGTCCTTTCCTCCGGTGTGGTCTTGTTGAAAATTTTTTCAAGGAAACTAAACTCCTCTATGCTGACCTGTGGGCGTCACCGAACTGCATATAACGTGGACGGTTAGAAAAGCTTTAAAAGAATGGACTAAACGGTTAAAAAGATTTCCTCACACACTAGGACGGACACATACCATTCTCAGATAGTATGCCCCATGTTGTATCGACGGGCATGTGATCTGTCTCTCCTGGACGGCACATCCATCCGTCACCTTCTAAGAAAAAGTAACGACTCTTCCAGTCTCTGTTGGAGTCTGGGGTTTCAAAAATAACCTTTAGCAGCGGACTCCTAGGTACAAAACTGTAAATTCCCCTAGATTTATCGATCTCGTCTGGACGGTAGCAGTGTAAAAACTCTCTTACCGTCAACCTCCTAGCCCCGTCTGACCAAGCCCCGTACAGAATCTCCATTGCTATGAAGACTCTTCAGGCATTGGGAGATAGTTGGTTGACGGACAGACCCAGGTACTTTAGCAGTTCACGGTGAAGGGAGCTCAGTGGGAATCTGAATCCGGCCTTCAACATCTGCTCATATACTCCGACACCTTCTACCCCCTCATAGTAACACTTCTCCGATTTATAGGGCAGACGGATTGGAATATAGTCTGGAATTTGGTAGTTATCCCTAAGGGTTTTAAAGTGGCCCTCCTTAATGGTTGATGTAAAATCATTAACCGTCCATTCTGGGAGCATGACGAACTCCCTTGGTCCACTGGCCCCTACGACGGATCCTAATTGCTCCTTATCATCATGTTCTACATGTTCAACTAATTCCATGTCCTCATCTGAGGAGGACGGAGAAGAGGAAGACGGACTCCTATCGTCGCTTAGACTGCCCTGGTCTTTATGACTAGACGGGTATACATCCTCGTAGTCCGCCCCGTCGCGAACGAATGACCGATTACTCGACGCACTAGACATCTCCTAAACTCAATACTGACTACTCTATATAAATGATGACGGATGTGTGGAGAGTATAAAAAATCTGACGGATGAACGAAATGGCGAGAAGTACTTACCGGTCTGTAAAATGTGAACGGAGGAAATTTGATGGTGACGGATGCAAATTACTAGTCTGACAAAGATGACGGATTGCGCTCTGACAGTATATCTAGGCAAAAGTAGGAGAAATGAGAGGTAAAGGCTTGGTATTTATAAATAGATTACTTGGGAGACGAGGCGACGCCTCGATCCAAGACAACCCCCTATAGCACAGTGACGCGTGTCACAGTATTTAATTAAAATTATGCCAGTATGTGGTGGACGACGATCTGCGAATATTTTACCCGTCAAGACTTTTACCCGTGATGAATATTTACCGTCATGTATCAACCATCAATTGTCACCCCGTGAACCCTATGAGTCCTGACGGATTCACGGTGTGAGGGGGCAACTGAAAAGGGAAAATCCGCGTGTATGTATGACGGACTGTATTCATGACGGGCCTGTGTCCTGACGGTCTGTGTCTAGTGGGCCGAGTTTAGGTGGACCACCTGAGCTGAGAGGCCCATAACTGGAACCCAGCACTAGTAAGATCCTATTAGATTTGGTTATTGATGAGGTCTCCCTACAAGGAAAAAGCCTTGTGTAGGATTCTATAAAGGAGAGTCCTATAAGGAAACGATTCCGCAATTTGCGCATATAGGGATTTCTATATGGAAAAGACTTCTACTCCAAGAAAAGAAGTTTCAACCCCCTAGTACTATAAAAGCCTCGATACCCTCACAAATCAAGGTACGCATAATTGACCCCTCTCTAGCACTCTAGAGTTGTGAGAATCTTTCTGACTTAACCTTCGAAGGGTATTCGGCCGGCACCACACCGGTGCTCTTCGCAAGATTCTCTCTTCTTTTTGTTGTGCAGGTTTATTTTCGAGCATACAAGCATTGTGCAACTCACTGGTGAGATTTTCGGCATCATCAGTGGGAAATTTGAATAGAGAATGCCACTTGGATGCATGTGGGTCACAGGTCCCACCTATTCACACCAATCGCGAAGTTGTGAGGTGCATATCTGCATATACACTATTATTTCATTTAAAAATTTTAATAAGAAATTATTTTTATGGTTCATGTATTATACTCATCATGGGTTTAATATTTCAGACATTAATTTTGATTATGTTTCATGTTAATGATTATATTTGAGAAACTAATTTTAGTTATATTATATGTCACTAAAATGAGTTATTAAAAAATGCAGATTATTGGTATGATGTTACATTGTTTTTTTATATTCTCTATACTTGTAAAATATTAAGATGATTAAAGATTAATAATTATTTTATATGTAAAATATTTAATCAAACAGTAAATAACATCTGATTAATATGAAATTTAACATGTGTGTTAAGGACAATAAATATGTTCATTCCAACAATGCGATTTTGAATATATTAAACCAATAAAAAAATATTGAGTGAGGTAACACTAACAAAAAGTTATATCTCGAAAGTTATATGAAATTAGCAAAATGTCATTAATGCTCAACAATTTTGTTCCGTACACATGCCCATTTGAGACGAACTCAAAATGAAGGGAAATTGATGGGAATGAGATTGTCTAAGGCTTTTGTCAATTGATTATAAATAAATTAACATTGTGAATGGAAGAATTGGACTCATTCATTGACCAAGACATTGACCAAGACGTGGGCCAAAAGAGCAAGTGACCCAGTGCTTAAGTTTGGCGGTTGGACAACCACATAGGTTATGATAACCTCTAAATAGAAACGTGCAATTCATGAAGCTCCTATGTCATGGAGGTAACGGCCATAAGGCCAAAACCAACATTAGTACTAGAGATACTCCCTATGGGTGTAAGCACTCGTGATCGTAGTTTGGGTGAGTACGTCTTAGTCTAAGGTGAATTATGGCAGATGGTATAAATGGAGTTGCCACTTAGTTTAGGTCTAGAAACTATAAATATAGTGCCTTTTGTGGAATGATTGATCTTCACCAGAGTACGTGTCTGGAGTTTAGGTATGGGGATGGGAATGTGTTAGGTACCCAACCCCACCCGACCCATGAGTTGGCCTCCACTCATTGTGTTCCAAATCATAATTTCATTAAAGGCATATTTAACATGTTATTCTAACTCACACACACACACACATTCTAACATACATCTAAAAGCAACAAAACGGCATAATCATCCCCAAGCCTAACATTCATCTATCATGGCATTAAGCATACATAACTAAGGGCAGAAACAACTTAAGACAGATCTGAACACGCATGTCTAGATAACCAAGCATCAAAACTCATGGCATTCAACCAAGCATATTCATGTTCATTAACCATATCATGCTCATCATCCAAATTAAATGCATGTTTATGTAATTATGCATGGCTTACCCCACTTACCTCATTGCATCACAACACCTATGCATCAATGCATGTTCATATTCATGTGCATGTTCATGGTATTTAAACAATCTAAAACCCTAATAAGCATTAAAGAGATAAAACAAAATAAAACAAAACAGAACAGAAAGACAGAGACTTAGAGATATGAAAACTAAGTTAAACAAAGGCTAAACATGTAAAGAAAACAAGGAAAGAACAAACATAAACAAATTAGGGTTTATGGGCACGAGTGTGCGTTCGCATACAAAAGGTATGTGTACACATCCCAACTGTATGTGTACGCACACTTCAAGTATGCGTATGCATGCATGAAGCATGCGCACGCATACACACCCGAAACCTTAACCCAGAAACTTAGAACAGAAAAATGAAGAAAACAAGAAATCTAACAACCTAGCATGCTTCTAACATAAACACTAAGTAAACCAAAGCTAACCAAACATGTTAAAACATTAAAACATATATATACAAATACAAAAACAAAGAAAAGTGAAGAGCCAAAATTAGAACCTTTACCTCAACACTAGAACTCTTTAGAGCTTGATTTTGACCTTTCTCCTTAATCAATCTATTCACAACCAAATCAAAATGGGTTAATAAATTTTAGAACTCGAAGATCAAGACCAAAAAAGGTATCAATCAAGTAAAATTTGACTTGTGGATGTTTTGTGAAAACTCTCTCTTTGATTCACGATTTTGTAATGATTTTTCTGTGTTTTGCCATCGTTTTTGTCCTCCTTTGAAAAAGTTCCTTTTATGGCTTTATATAATAGTAAATTAGGGGTATGAGATAGCTCTCAAATGATGTGAGATTCGTTCCAAACCAGAATTAAATGCAAAAAATTGTCTTTACATAGTTTCTAGAACCCTAACTGCGTACGCATACCCATGTATGTGTGCGCATGCCATAAGCATGCGTATGCATGGCTTTAGTGTGCTTACGCATATAAGTGTATGCGTGCGCACACTTTAGGGTTTCCAGCAGCCTTTCTTTTCCAAAAATAGTTTTATTTATCCAAAAATAAGTTATATTTTACGCAAACACTTTCCTCAAGCCAATTTTCATGAGATTGGATCCTAAACCAACCTTGGGCTTTAGAGTACTACCATTATTGGGAAATGAGGGCCTGAGTCGTAAGGAGTATAATGGTTGAAGTGGATGAGTGAATCACATTATCCCTAGGTGTGTTTAGTTGTGGTGATTTGTGGGGGGTGGAAAATGAAGAGAAGAAAATAGGGGTGATTTGTGTGTTTGGTTAGGAGAGAAGAGGAATGGGTGATTTTGGAGGGGCCCTGTTGACACCCCATTTTGCAACCCGCATTTAACCTTATATGGAGGGTAAAAGGGTACTTTCTCCTCAAAAATATGCATCTTGATTCTAGCCATTAGATCCTTAATCTCATTTCACCAAAATGATCTTGAGGTTATAATGATCAAATCAACTGGTCATAGGCCCTAATCGGACCACCAGATTGAAAGTTATCATCAAATCAAGTTTTAATGGCTGAGATGCATTATCACAAATTGAGTCCGACTATATATGATTATGAACAATTGATTTCAATTGGTTATAAGTGTAATCGATTGGAGATCAACGATGTGTCATAATTTGATTGGTTAGGATTATATTTTATGGTGAGGTTGCATATACCTAATTAATTAGATAGTTAAACATTAATTATTCAATGAGTAATTTGTGCAATTATCTTTTAATTAGAGTAAATTTGGAACCAATTAAGTCTGAAATGAGAGTAATTGGAACCATTTAATGTTAATTAGGAGCTAATTTGGGACCTATTAATATTAATTGTGCTAAAACCATTTTCTAACAAATGACCTCTGCTCACCTTTTCATCAATATCTCTCAGAATATTTTAAATCTGTGAATGAAGTTAATTTTCCCAAAAACTAGATATCTGGGGCTTCAATTTGAGCATAAGAATGAGGCAATTCCGATCAAAATTGAGTCAGATATGATTTTTTGAAGTTGGCTTTACAAACTGTTATAGCAGCTACGGGAAAACCGAATTTTGGCTTGCTCCTCACTCCCACCAATCTTTCCATTTAATGCACCAGATTTTCTCCAAGGCTAAAATGAGGTCTAGGTTCATGATTCTTTGTCAACCCTCATTAAATGGCCTTCCATTCATATTTCCTCCACCACTACTATATAAACCCTCCCTCTCATTCATTTTCAGGCACACCAAAACCCCCTCTTTTCTCCTCTCTTAAGTTCTAAGAAGTAGAGTAGTCTTGTCATATCTTGGTCTTCCTGAGACTCAAGGTTTTGAGTGAGACTCACTCTTCCTCTTCTAACTCTTCTTTTTCTCCACCCTTAGGACCTCTACCAAGAGTCTCATCCTCCACCATATGGATCTTGCATAAAGGTATAATCCATTTCCCTAATTGTTTTTTGTGTTGCCATGATGAGAGTTTAAGATTAAAGCATGATGGTAATTACTTAAATTCCCTTGAATATGTTTGAATATTCTTAATTGTTCTTATATTTTCTTCACATGTTCTTGGTTTTTCATCACATGTTCATGCTTATCACTAGTTTTAATCTTAAATCTACATCAAAAATATGAAAAACATGTTTGTTTAATAATTCTTTCAAATCCTTGAATTTAGGTCATCACCATCCACACACACATTCACTAGAATTTATTTTTCAATCTAAATACAATGCTTAATAAATTGAATTAGGGTTTATCACATGCACACGCATTAAATTCAACATGTAAATTGATTGACATATTGGATGATATGATATGAATGTCGGCCACCATAGTCTAGAAGATCGGTTTCACCGGGCAAGGTGGGTGCCTAACACCTTCCCACCTTGTAACATAGCCTCCGAACTTAGATCAAGGGTTGATAGACCAATGCTTATCCTTGTAATTTTCAAATGATCAATGTAAATTCAATTGCAAATTAATAAAATGAGAAATTTTTCAATTTTGGTTTTCTTATTTATTCTAATAATTAAATAAGTGGCGACTTCATTGTAAAACCCTTAATCTAAAGGGGAAAATTTAATTAATCGAACTTCCATTTTGAGAGGCAATAACACGACTCCACCCATTCACATGGGTTTGGCCCAACACATCCTAAAAAATAGGGCTGGGGGCGCGGTCTCTCACAGGCCCAAATATTTTCTACTTAAGCCTACTATGATTTTGGGTGATTTTTGTCTCTCCCCAAATTAGGGAGAAAATGAGGGAGAGAGAGGCACTTAGATGAGAATTTACTAATTTGTCCTTCTCCTCCCTTCCAACGTTGGTTCCTTTCTAGTTTCTCCTTCTTCTTCTATTTTTTTTTTCAAGGTAACATTCAATTTTTATTTTCTAATATGCTTACAAACTATTAGTTTGCTTTTAATGTAATAAAGGGTTTATATAAACTGCATTTTCTATCCTCTCATTTTTCTTCTCAACCACATACAAAGAGTTTTCAATCTCTCTACTTTTTCTTTCTCCAAACCAAACACACATAAAGAAAATTAAATCTTTTATATTCCCCAACCAAACAAAACCAAGGTTTATATAAACCCTTAACATCTCCAGCAGAGTGAAGTATAAAATCTTAGGACTAGATTATATGCTAGCTTTTAACTCTTTTTTTTTTTTTGGCTATAGTACTTTCGGCAAAACATCAATCAACTTATTTTATTTGTTTTTAGCCTTTATCTATGGTACTTTTAACAAGAAGTTTTCAGTAAAAAGCTAGATTAGATGTTCCTAAATAGACACTAACTTAGGTATTAGAATGCTTATAGGAGAAGTTCAATCTACTCTTTTGGCCCTCAAACTAGTAGTTTAGCACCATATTTCTTTTATTATGTTTGAGTGAGATTCCAAATATGTTGTTGAAGCCCTCCAATAGTCGTCCCCCAACCCTCCAAATTTTCTCACTCCTTTTGTGGCTAATGTGTTTGCTTCTTTAGGCTCTTTGGCTTGTTTGGATTTTTGTATTGTAAGAAAATATATAAATTTCTTTGTCTATAACATTGCCTATTAGGTTGCTAATTGTAAGTGAGATGGACCCCTAAACATTTCTTCTTTCTTCGATTGGGTCTCCTCCCTAGTCCTAGAAATGACTTCAGGTCCTCTTCTCCCTTTTTTTTCTTAGTTATAATATTCTTATTTACGAAAAAAGAAAAGAAAAAAAAAATAATGCTCAACAATGTCACGCAAAACCATCGCTCTTTTTTTTTTTTTTTTTGGTTATAAGAGAGTCATAATATATATTGGGCAAAACTTAGATACATTACCTTAAGTACTGTTCCTTAGATACTCCTTTTAAAATTCTGTCACCTGTCTAATCACTCAAGTTTGCAAACGGTGTTAGGTTAACCATCTATATCTTTTTCTTTTTCTTTTTTCTTTTTTTCTCTTCTCCTGTGAAAACCCATTTAGAATTCCAAAAAACCCCAAACCCCATCTTCTCACACCTAATCTATAAGATTGAGATAAAAATTATCCTGCAATGCTAAGGCATCCAAAACCTACACATCCAAAAAAACCCAAAATTCTTAGTCTGCATTTTGTTTATTATGTTCTTGTAAGACCTTTGTTTTGTGGTTTCATCTTTTTTGGGTTGGACGTTGTTGCTAAGTCTAGGGCCCCATTGTATATTGCTTTTCCATTTATAATACAAAATTCTCTCTTTTTTCTTTTTTTAAAAAATCATAAATCCGACAAACCCAATTCATAAATTCCAAATCCAAATTAACCCGGCCTTCAGCAAAACAAAGTCTAAAAGCTCAAAATTCAACTTAGATCTACTGGGTAGGAACTGATCTGAATAAATCGTTCTTGATAGCTCTGTGTTTGTTCAAGTTTAAGAGACTCTCTAAGTGGAGTCGTCCATAGAGAATTTGAACATGAGGAGTCGTCCATAGAGAATTTCTTTTAGTGAAACTTTTCTTTTTCTCTGGAGAAAGAGAGAATTAAGGTTTTCTTGTTTCTTTCATGGTAGGTTGGGTTTCAATAGGGAGAACAAGAAAAGTAAAAGGAAAGATATAGATGGTTAACCAAATGCCGTTTGCAAACTTAGTGACTAGACAGTTGGCGGAATTTTAAAAGTGGTATCTGAGGAACAGTACCTAAGGTACTGTATTTAAGTTTTGCCCATATAAATTACCCTGCAAGAATGCAAGAATCAGATACAGGGGAATTGTCACAAGAGTTGTCAAAAGCTAAGAGCATCCACATTGGTGGAGCCATAAATTTAACAATATAGCTCCACAAAAAACTATTTTTATCTATTTTACTTTCTCATTTTACAAAATACTTAACATCAGTGGTTTTATTTTAGTTTTCAATATAATAAAATAATATAAATAACACAATAAAATAATATATCTACTACACTAAAATAATATATCTACTACAATAAACAACAACCACTACAATAAATCATTTGAGCTATAGTGGTGACACAAACTACCAACAACCACTGCACCCAAAACCCAATCATACCCAACAGCCGCCCAAAACCCATCCACCCAACAACACCTAACTCACAATTGTGGACATAATGGAGTGTGGAGTCGCCACCTAGTTTTTGCAATGATTTAGGAACCATATATATAGCGTCTTTTCGAGGAAGGACCAAATATATGGGTTCGGAGTTAAGGTATGGTCTTGGGAATGTGTTAGGTACCCAAAATTGCCCAACCCTAAGGTTGACTTTCTCTCATTGTGTCTTATGTCTAAACCCTATTAAAGGCATATTCAATATTGTTATCTAACTCACACACACACTAACATGCATCTAAACACACAACATGACATCAATCATCCCTAACCATACATCTATCATGCTTGTCAACCATAGCCTAACATTCATCTAATCAAGCATCTCATCACATCGTAGACCCTAACATTCATCTAGCATGGCATCTCTTAACGTTCATCTAGCATGCATATCAGATTATCCTAGCATTCATCTAATCATGACATAACATATCATCATCAAACAAGGCAGTAACAAAGACAAGGCAGCAAAAGGGCATGGCAATCAAACATAGGTCATAACATTTGTTACATTCTCTTAAGCATGAAATCAAGCATTAAACAACACATTACATCATTAATATGCATGTTCATACTAATGCATGACTTACCTCACTTATCTTATAGCAACTCAGCACCTATGGCATTATGCATAAGCATGTGAATGCATGTTTATGGCATCAAAATAAGACAACATAAGAGAAACCCTAATTCTAACATGTGAGGGACCAACCAATAATTAATCATGTGAAACAGAAGCTTAAAAGCATGAAAGCATGGAAAAGAGTCTAAATAGAAGTATACATGTGAAAGCAGAAGCAGAAATAAAGAAAATAAAAGGGTTTTTAGGCTAGTTCAAGCGCATGCATGAACAACCCTACGTGTGCATAATCAAGCCTGCGTGCGCAGGCAAGATTATGCGCACGTGGGTTTCTGCCCAAAAACCCTAGAAACATAGCAAAGCTTTAAAATGCTAAATCTAACATCCTAACATGCTTTTTAGACATACGAATACGTAAACCTAGACTACATAAACATATTAAAACATAAAACAAGCAAAGAAACAAACAAAAGCAGAATTAAACTAAAGAAAATAAAAGAAAAATTTTAGAACTATACCTCAAAGAAAGAGTTCTTCAAGATTGATTTTTGATCGTTCCCCTCAGTCAAATTTATTCACAATTCAATAAAATAGTGATTAGTAATCTTAAACTTAAAAATCAAGGCCAGAAAAAGCCCTAATCGAAAGAAAATTGACTTCAGGATGTTTTGTGAAAAAACTCCCTTTTTGATTCACTATTTCTAGTGAATCTTAGTGTATTCCTGTGAGATTTTTGTGTGTTTTGAAAATATACCATGTAATGTTACTTATAGTATGAAAATAGGGGTTTGGAACGACTCTCAAATGATGTGGGCTTCGTTCCAAACCTTAGCATTGATGCAGAAAACTTGCCTTATTTATGTTTCTGGAATTCACTATGCATGCGCAATATCGTGCCTACGTGCGTAGGCCGATTCTTGCGTGTGCATAGTGAGGGTTTCCTTAGCCTCACTTTTCCAAAAATAAAGATTTATTTTCTTATTAAAAGTTATATTTTCTATTTTAACATTTCTTAAGTCAATTTAATATCTGATTGAGCCCTAAACTAACCTTGAGTTTTAGAATTTAGCATTATTGGGGAATGGGGGCCCGAGTCATAAGGGATACAAAATGCGATGTCTGTTAGGATTAGTGCCCTTAAATCCTATTGTATGATGCTATGTATGATATTAAATGTGATATTGTGTATGATATTATGTATGACTTAATATTGTGTTTAATAAAGTTGTTTTATTATTATCTGAAATAATGGTAACATGAATATTTGGACATTATCATATAGTCCATGAGATGCATAATATGTGATTTATGTGAAAAGTTACAGAAGATATAAATCACAAGTTCTTTGTAAACTTAGAATTATAGTTTGTAGTCGGTGATGAAATTGGGCATTTCATTTGCGAAGACTATAACATATCAACTACGATGATTTGTCTTGATCATGGAAGTGGAGACTTCTAGTTGATATGTTGATATGTTTAAAGAGTTAAAATATATTAAACTAGACCGCTGTGAGATTTATTATTCTCCTAAAGACTGTCAAATGAATAATAAATCTCACGACTTATATTTACATGAACTCTAAATCCTGAGAGAATAATGGACTTGATCATAAAGTGTAGGTTGCTTTGATATATCAGGAGTGAGATCTAAAGTCACAGTCAAAACCTTAGTATGTTGGGCAACCACATTTAGTGTTGATGGAACATATATTCTCAAGATGAAATTCATAGTCTTTTAACGAAAATATAAAATATTCACTTGAGATAAGTTTAATGGGTACGGTTATTCAGAGTGTTAGGCCTAACCACTTTAGTAAGTAGTTACTAAAGTATATATTTATGAAATTAGATTTCATAAATATATGATGAATAACTTAAAGGATTAAATCGGGTACTCAAGGATTAAGATGTAGTAATTTATAAAGTGGCAGTCTACATTTATGACTTTGTATTACTACGAATATTTTATGAACGGGTTGCATGTATAATAAAGTGTTGGGATATAATATATAGATAAGGTCTAGAGTGCAACTATATTTATATAGTGGTTTTAAATATAGTTAATGGTAATTTTGAACTTGTCAAGAGTTGATAGAAAAGCCCAAGGCCGATTGGAGCTAGTGTCTTATTGGTCCCTTTTGGTCCCACTCTAAGGCACATATTTAAGCCCAATTGGAAAGGCCCAAAAGGCCAGCTCGATTAGATAATCAATTGTAAAGGAAGAAACATATAGATTTTGTAAGAACATGAAATAGTGTATGAGAGTGTTCTCTCTTTTTCTCCCTTGAACAAACTCATAGAAACTGATTGAGACACCACACATCTTGGGCGTTAGTGGAATTGGAGTGAAGATTAAAAGTATTCCCAAGTGCTTACAATCTTTGTTTTGAAATTCACCACACCAAGGTACACTCTTGTTCTCAAATTTTGGAATTTACTTAATGCATGTTATCAATTACGAATGAAGTAGATCCGTTAATTTTTCCACTGCGCACACTCATATTTCCATCAGTGTCTACAACAACCACTGCCAAAAATCCAAATTGGCCAAAAACTACCACACAAATCACCACCAACATAGCCATGCCACCATTGACCCATGAAACCCAGCCACTACGAAACCTAGACAAACCCACAAAACCCAACCAAACCGCCACCATGGAGGATTGGGCTTGTTGGTGATGGAGGACTAGGCTTGTTGAGCTCGACGAAGGCAGGGAGGTAGAGAGGATTTTCGGAGAAAAGAGAAGAAATGAGAAAATAATAAAAAAAAGAAGGAGAAAAAGAGATTTTTTTTATAATACTGACAGTGTGAACATGTGAATAAAATAATAAATTTTTTTTTTTTTTTTTTTTTACCTATGAGCTACAGTGCATTGTCAAAAGTAGCTGTGCAATGTAGTCATGGAGCCAAACTATTTGGTTTTGGCTCCACCAATGTAGCCATAACTTTGTATTTAGTGGTGCTAAAAATAGCAATATAGCTTTTTAGAGCACTCAAATCAAGAATGCTAAAATGCTATTAATAACATCCAACACACAAAAAAACACACTACATCAAAGAAGTCAAATGTAAAATTTTTTTACACCAAGCTATAATAAACTGCCATCTCTAACAGCTCACTGTAGCTGAGTGTCAAAACCAAATATTATTTTTTTAATCCCCACACGTGCTCTCTCACTCATTCTCTCTTTCTCACATGCATTCCTCTTTCTTTCTTTCTCTGTTCTAGTTCTCCTTCAACCCAAGCTCTTCTCTTCTCTCTATGACCGAACCCAAAAACCCAAGCTTGAAACCCATATGCTCTTTGTTATCATCTCAAAACTAAAGCTTCAAGGGAGTTTTTGAGTCGGCGTTCAGATGAGTTGACATTCTTGAGTCGGCGTGGTTGGTTTTGTTGGCTAGGGTTGAGATCGGAGAGGCAGGGCTGCTGGGGTGGTGGTTATCGAAGAGGCTGGGGTGGGTTTTAGCTGGGATTTTGTGGTGGGTTTAGATCAGGTTTTGTGGTGGCTTGGATTTTGATTTTACATTGGGTGGTGGCTTGGTGGTGGGTATTGTTGTGGTTTTGGGCTTGTGATTTTGGTGGTTGGAGGTTCTAAGAAAAAAGTCCAGTTTCTCCCTCTTCTACAGATGCTCAATTAGTGTTCATCTTTGAATAAAAATTGCTCTTATTAATATATTCCTGGGTTTTGATTTAATGTTTTGTGCTATTTTAGTGTAATATCTGTTTTTGTCTTAGGTATATTACTCGGATTTTACCCCTTCTTTTGCTTTCTGTGTTTAGTGGTTTACTTTTTCTATTTCTTCGTTTTGGTCAAAGGAGAAAAAAAAAGGTGGGGGGTTCATCTCTGTATGTTGAAGTGTAATTATGTTTTGTAGGCAAATAAGGATGACGACATAGTCATGTTGGCTTTAACAAAGAGATCTCTAGAACACCAGCATCAAAATTTGAATGAAATAGATGAGTGGCTGGTGGCAGTGGGTGTGGTGGCTATGGGCGTGGGCAGTGGTGGCTAGCAGCAGTGGATGTGGGCAGTGGGCAGTGGGCAGTAGCTTTGTGGGTAGTGGAAGAGCTACGATTGAGAATAAAAGATAATTAAAAAATAATAAAAAAAGAATAATATTTTAATGAAGTGGTAAAAAATATAAAACCTTTGACGTTGAGTGTATTATAAAGTGAGTTATTAAAATAGATAAAGTAAGTTTTTGAGATGTTAAATGCTAAGGGGTCATTTGGTAGATATGTTTAAAAACTGAAAATTGTTGTTTAAAAACTTTTGTGAAAATACGTCTGGGTGAAAAAGTGTATTAGAATGTGTGAAATGTTGTTTAAAAACTGAAAATTGTTGTTTAGAATCACTCACCAAACACCCCCTAACTTTTTTGAGATCTTTGATGTGAATGCTCTTAGCACCACCAATACTAATGCTCTAATATATCCATAATAAACGTGTCTTTGGCTCTCCTTTGTAGGAGTACTTCTCTCTCCCCTGTAGGAGTATTTCTCTCCCGCTGAGTCCGAGCACCTTCTTCTCCAAACGATCGCTCTATTCGGTCATTTTAGGAGCTTTTTCTTGGTTGCCTAAACTTTACTAGGGGCTTTTACTTGGTTTTTTAAAAAGTTTCTATTTTTTCTCTCTGAATCATGGGGTCAAAAGCTCTCCCTTTTGGAGCTTAGGTTTTGTTGGGTTTTTTCCAATCACGTTCGCACAAGCTTCCTTTGGCTCTCGCCGTGAGATCAAGTTCCTTTGTCTGTCCAACAATATTCTTTTTGTGGGTTTCCCCTCTCCAACGGAGGTTTATCGGATCTATGTGTGGGTCTTCTGGTTCGGTGTGGGAGTGGGTGTATTGAGGCTGCCAGGAGCTTTTGTTGAATGTTTTTCTGGCTAATGAAGGCATTTCTGGACCGGGTGTGATTGGCTAGGAGTGGACATCTCAAGTAATATGTGAGTGTTTCTCTTTATGCTTGGTGTGGGTTTGATGCTCTGTCTATACCCCTGGACTTTCTTATTCTTTTTTGGATTGGCTTTGTATAATGTATGGTATAGAAAAATTACTACAATGGCGGGAGAAATGAAGGCTATGAGTTGGAATTGCCAGGGATTGGGGAATCCCCGGTCGGTTAGGGCGTTGCACGATTTGGTGCGGTGTTGGAACCCCAAAATTGTCTTCCTCATGGAGACAAAATCAAAGAAAAATCGCATGGAAAGAATAAAGAATAGAATTGGGTTTTCAAATGGACTAATTGTGCCTAGTGTTGGTAGAAGTGGGGGAATTGCTCTTTTTTGGACAAGGGAAATTAGCCTGGAAGTAAAAAGCTACACAAAATTCCACGTTGATGCAGTAATCTTAAATGCTAGCAATGATTACAGATGGAGAATAACGGGTTTCTATGGCCATCCAGAGACACACAAAAGGTATGAATCTTGGCACCTTCTTGCTTTCCTTAATAATCAACTCCAACTACATTGGTTATGCCTAGGTGATTTTAATGAGATACTCTCAATGAACGAGAAATTTGGGGGAGCAAATCGCCCTCAGCAACAGATGGATGGTTTTAGGGAAATTGTAAATTATTGTGGTTTCCATGACTTGGGCTATTATGGCCCAGATTATACATGGAGTAATATGCAGGAGAGGGAGAATAGAATTTGCCTTAGATTGGATAGGGCATTGGCTACCCTAGAATGGTTGGCCAGATTTGAAAGAATGAAAGTGTACCACTTAGTTGACTCAACTTCAAACCACTATGCATTACTAGTCACTGACTCTAGAGCCAGGCACCGTCCGAGAGTTAGACACTTCCACTTTGAAGCTCATTGGGCTAAAAGAGAGGATTGTAAGAACGTTATTGAGGCATCCCGGGGTTTAGGTGTGGATTTGAGTACACCGGAGGGTGTAGCAGAGAATCTTAGAATCTGTGCTGCTGATCTTTCCAGATGGAATTCAGCGGTATATGGACAGATCCCAAAGAAGATACAGGATAAAAGAAATAGGCTGAATGAACTAGCCATGTGTGAGAAAGATGAGGATCTAAGCTTGGAAATTAATAGACTAAGGGGAGAACTTAATGATTTTTTTGATGATGAGGAAATGTGTTTGGGGCAAAGGGCAAAAGCCCACTGGCTTAAAGAGGGGGACAAAAACACTAAATTTTTCCATGCACAGGCATCAGAAAGGAGAAAACAGAATACTATTGTGGGCATTTGGGATGAGCAGGGTTGATGGTGTGATGATGAAGAAAGCATTGCCCAAGGTGCTATATCTTACTTTGATAACATATACAGCTCCTCCCACCCAAGCCAGATTGAGGAAGTAACTGATGCTATTTCTCCTAAGGTGACAGGTGAAATGAATGAAAGCCTAACAAGGGAATTCACTAGAGATGAAGTGGTAGTTGCTCTAAAACAAATCCATCCTAATAAGGCCCCTAGACCTGATGGTATGTCCGCTGTGTTTTTTCAAAAACATTGGAGTATTGTTAGCAACAACATTACTGATATGATCCTAAATGTCCTCAACCATAACATACCCATACCGGAGCTCAACAAAACTAATATCTCCCTAATTCCGAAAATTAGTAACCCCAAAAGAATGACAGATTTTCGTCCCATCAGCATATGCAATGTAGTTTATAAGCTCATTTCTAAAATACTTGCCAACCGTCTAAAACCTCTCCTACCCCATATTATATCCGAAAATCAAAGCGCCTTCACCTCAGATAGGCTCATCACAGATAATGTGCTAGTGGCTTTTGAGTTGATGCACTACTTAGACCACAAAACAGCAGGGAAAGAGGGTTTTTTGGCCGTTAAGCTTGACACGAGCAAGGCGTTTGACAAGGTTGAGTGGGGTTTCATATCAAAAGTCATGGAAAAAATGGGGTTCTGTAATAGATGGAGAGACTTGATTATGCAATGTATTACATCAGTATCATACTCAGTCCTTATTAACGGGGTTGCTTATGGAAACATCCATCCTTCAAAAGGCCTCCGTCAAGGTGACCTACTCTCCCCGAGCCTGTTTCTTTTGTGTGCTGAAGGTCTTTCAACACTTATTCACCAGGCTGCCAGGAATAAGCTCATCACAAGCATCTCCATTACTAGGGATTGCCCAAAGGTGACCCACCTTTTCTTTGCCGATGACAGCATACTTTTTTGTAAAGCATCATTGGAAGAATGCCGCTTGCTAAGATCTATCCTGATGGAATATGAAGAAGCTTCGGGACAGAAAGTAAACACGAACAAATCCTCTATCTTCTTTAGTCCTAATTCAGCCCAAGCAACTAAAGATGAGATTTTTAATATCCTTGGTCCTATGTAGAATTCGAGACATACTAAATATCTTGGTCTCCCCTTTCTTATTGGCAGGTCAAAAAAGCAAGTCTTTGCAATTTTAAAGGAGAGGGTTGGTCAAAAACTTGTGGGTTGGAAGGGTAAGCTTCTTTCTATAGGTGGGAAAGAAATTCTTATCAAAGCAATGGCACTAGCTATTCCAACATACACTATGAGTTGCTTCATACTTCCTCAAGGCCTATGTGATGACTTGGAAAGAATGATGAAAAACTTCTGGTAGGGCCAAAGGCAGCAAGAAACAAAATTAGGTTGGGTTAGCTGGAAGAGGATGTGCAATCCAAAGGCAAGAGGTGGGTTGGGGTTCAGGAATTTGAAAGCTTTTAATCTGACCATGCTTGCAAAGCAGGCTTGGAGAATTCTTAATAATCCGAGCTCGTTGGTTGCAAGAGTGCTTAAAGCCAGGTACTTCCCCACAGGTAATCTATTAAATGCTAAGCTTGGTTCTTCCCTTTCTTATTCCTGGAGGAGCATCCATAGTAGCTTAGAAGTTATAAGGTGGGGAACCTGGTGGAGAGTTGGTAATGGGAAGCAAATTCATATATGGGAGGATAGATGACTCCCAACACCTTCCACCTATAAAGTAATCTCTCCCCAGATACAAAATTATGAATTCCCTATAGTTTCATCTCTCATTGATCTGGACTCTAGATGGTGGAAAGCAGTGGTTCTTCGTGCCACTTTTCTTCCTTTTGAGATGGAAACCATTCTGAAGATTCCGCTAAGTTATAACTTGCCGGTAGACAAGCTTATATGGATTGGAAATAGGATAGGTGAATTTTTGGTGAAAAACGCTTATCATGTTGCCCATAGTATGATTGATGCTTCTAAAGAGGGCAAAAGCTCTTCGGGGATCCTTATAGACAACTTTGGCAAAATTTATGGCATTTAAACCTCCCGGGGAAAATTAAAATTTTTGCTTGGAGGGCTTGTGTCAATGGTTTGCCTACCTATGATAATATAAGTAAAAGGGGGATCAATTGTAGCACTGCTTGCCCTATTTGTGGTTTGGTACCCGAGGATATCAATCACGCTCTCTTACATTGTGAGGCGGCCTCCCTTGTTTGGAGTTTATGGCTGGATTTTCCCAGACCTCCCCAAGGTCACCATTAGTCTTTCTTAGACATGGCATTGCATTTAAATCATTCAAATGGCTCACAAGCCCTGGATTTATTTTTTTGTTTTATCTTGGGCCATTTGGTCTAATAGAAACAAATTAGTGCGTAATGATTCTCTACTTTCCCCATCTTAGGTTTGGTGCTTAGCAAACAACACTTTGGAGGACTTCAAAAAGGCTGTTGCCTCCTTAGACATCCTTCCCCCAAGGCATTCTCAAAATAGGTGGGAGGCTCCTCCTCAGGGTGTTTTCAAAGTTAATGTTGATAGGGCTACATCTAACCAAGGAAGAAACTCCAGCATTGGAGTGGTTATTAGGGATTGCCTTGGCCATGTTGTAGCAGCTCTTAGCAAAAATCTGCCAGGCCGATTTGCTGCTGACCAGGTGGAAGCTTTAGCAATGGAGCAAGGAATTTTACTTGCTCAAGAGATGCACTTGCCACGAGTCATTTTGGAGAGTGATGCCCTTGCTGTGGTCCAAGCCTTGACTGATAACTCCACAGGAAGTGAGTTAGGCCATATATTACAAGGAATTCTTCTGGTATGTGATTCCTTTGAGTTCTGCATTTTTAAGCATGTAAGTAGGGATTTCAATGTTGTTGCTCATGAGTTGGCTCAGCTGGCTCGGAGAGAGGAATCTACATGCTTGTGGAAAGGAGTTTCCCCCCCTGCAATTTCTTTGTTAGTCCATAGTGACTCTTTGTATCTGGCTTAGGGGCTTGTTGATGTAGACTCTCTGCTTCTTTCTTCCTAGTTTATGATATAAATCTTCCTTTTCAAAAAAAAAAAAAAATATATATATATATATATATATATATCCATAATAGATAGTAGGGGCTTAATCCTGTTGCAAGCTACCAAGTTTTGCCAATGTGTCAGCCGCTTATTGGCTTCCTTAAAGCAGTGTAGGAGATGGACTTGATGGAAAGCTTGGAGAATGACCCTGCGCCACTAGTGGCTATGTTAGGCTATTGGTTGAAGAAGAAAGAAGTTATAAGTTTAACAACTTCAGAAGAGTCCACATTAATTATATTGTTTGCCACGTGCATCCCAACTCAACCTTCCCAAGTATTTGCATTTGACGTAGCTAAAGGCCTAGCAATTGAATTCTTCATCACTAAAAGTCTATCGTGTGATAATCAAAATTCTATCAATGGATATAAGGAAAAAAGTTGCATATTAAAGTAAGGATAATGACTCTTCAATGTGAAAACCTGGAAACTAGAAGAACTCAAAGCGAGAGAAAACTTTCTTTACTTTGAAAATTGAGAAAATAAAAACTGCTCTACAACGTACATGCTCTGTGTTTATATACAACCAAAACAGAGTAACTAACTTTCTAAAGAAAAGGTGGGAAACTGACTAACTACCTACTAAACATGGATCTAATAAGCTTATGACAAGTGTCCTAATCCTAACTAAATACAATTATTCTCATGTGATACTCACATGCCTCACTTAACTTCTCAAGACTACAAGCAGTTTATTCAACTATTTAATCCAAAACTCTGCCATTTCATTATAAGCCTTCTTTCTTCCTTCAAAACTTTTGTTGTCGTTTAGACCTTACTTGTGCTTCAGCTTTCACTGACTTCATGCCATTTCATTCCTTCTTCAATTTTTTGTACTTGTTGTGTCTAACCTTGCTTGAACCTGAACCATTCTCGATAAACTTCTTCTCATTTCTTTTCTTAACAGTCCCCTACAAGACCAGAGCTGCTTCTGAAGTAGGCACATCTAATGAGTCTTGGAATGGTTTAGGATAATGTATGCTTGTACAGAAAATATTTATCATCTGCTCACTAGATTCATGAAACCAGGTGACCCAAGTGCCTTGATAAATATATTCGCCAATTGAAGGTCAGTCCTCAAATGAAAGGTCTTAATCATTCCTGCTTGTATTTTTTCTCTAATAAAATGGCAATCCACTTCAATATGCTTTGTTCTTTCATGAAAAATAGGATTTGTAGCAATATGTAATGCTGCCTTGTTGTCACAATACATGAGTACTGCCTTAGTATGTTGAATTCTGAAATCTTTAAGCAAGTAAAACAACCAAGTGATCTCACAATAGGTTGATGCTATAGCTCTATACTCAGCTTCTGCTGAAGATCTAAAAACAACTGCTTGCTTCTTTGACCTCCAAGATATTAAGCTATTTCCAAGGAAGACATAATAACCAGTCAAGGATTTTCTAGTGTCTGGGCAACTTTCCCAGTTTGCATCACAAAAAGCCTTTAATTGAAATTCTGAATCTGCTGGAAAGTAAATCCCTTGGCTTGGAGTTACTTTAATGTATTGTAACACCCTTTGTGCAGCTAACATGTGAGGTTGCCTAGGTGCACTTAGAAACTGGCTCAACCTGTTAACAGCATAGCATATGTCAGGCCTGGTTAATGTTAGATTAATCTTCCTATCAACCTTCTATACAAAGAAGGCTCCTTAATCAAGGCACCTTCATCCTTAGACAATTTGAGATGCTGCTCTATAGGAGTTTTCATTGGCTTGCACCCTAGCATACCAGAATCTTGTAAAACTTCCAAATCATACTTCCTTTGGTTGAGACTAATGCCCTTAGCACTTCTAGTTACCTCAAGCCCCAAGAAGTACTTTAGAGAACCCAAATCCTTTATACCAAATTTAGCATCAAGAAGATGCTTCAAATCTGCAACACACTTAAAATCATTCCCTATAATCAGAATATCATCAACATATACCAAAAGGGCTGTAAAATAAGATACTTTAGAATGAACAAAAAGTGCATAATCTGATTTGGACTGGACAAAACCAAGTCCTGTGACGGTAGCAGGTAGCTTGGCATGCCACTGTTTGCTAGCTTGTTTCAAGACATATAAATATTTCCTCAATCTACAAACAAGTGGTCTGCCATTACCAGATGCAGATGCAGGACAGTCCCCCTTGCTGTGAAATCCCTGTGGCAAAGTGATGTATACTTCCTCATCCAAATCACCATGTAAGGAAGCATTATTTACATCTAATTGATGTAAACCCCAACCTTTCACAATAGCAATACACAAAAGCACCTTGACTGAGACAGATTTGGCAATTGGGGAAAAAGTTTCTAGGTAGTCTAACCCTTCCTACTGAGTATACCCTTTAGCTACCAATCGTGCTTTGTATCTTTCAACTAAACCATCTAGGTTATACTTTATTCTGTAAACCCATTTGCACCCTATAGGTGTCTTTCCACTAGGTAAAGGCATAACATCCCAAGTATGGTTAAGCTCCAAGGCAGAAATTTCCTTATCTATAGCCTGTTGCCAAGCCTTTGAACCAACTGCTTGATGGAAAAATTCTAGCTCAATCTCAGCACTTGTAGCAAAAACAAAAGCTTTGTGGGAAGTGTTGATGTTGGCATAAGAAATGCATTGATTGATATCATAAGGAGCACCTAGAGAAGGCTTACTACCAAGCAAATTACAGGTATAATCTTGTAAGTAAGAAGGGGCCTTATGAATTCTAGTAGACTTCCTCAAGGGAAGAGAGGGGGAATTAGAAGAGATGGGTAGGTCAGGAGTGGGATCAGTGGGTGGTAGAAGGGAAGGTTCTGCAGAATCAGAACAATCTGTAATGGGTGTGACAGGAGTATTATTAGGAATCTCATGAGGTATAGGAAGAAGATTGGTATGAGCATCATTCAAAGGAGTTGGTAAAATAGACAAGGAAGGATCAGGACAAGTAGATGGGGAAGGAAATGTGGAATTTGCAGATTGAAAAGGGAAGATTGACTCATGAAACTGAACATTTCTAGAAACAAAAAATGAATGTGTGTTAAGATCTATAACTTTGTAACCTTTGACTCCAAAGGGATATCCTAAGAAAACACACTTAGTGGTTCTTGGTGAAAACTTGTTTCTGTTATGATGTAAAGTGGAAACATAGCAAAGGCAACTAAAAACCCTTAGATGTGAAAAGGAAGGAAGTTGTCCAAATAAAACCTCATAGGGAGTTTTGTTAGAATTACTGAAGATGGGGTTCTATTGATAAGGTACACTGTTGTAAGAACACAGTCCCCCTAATACTCCAAAGGAACATTAGATTGAAATCTAAGTGCTCTTGCAACATTCAATATATGCTGGTGTTTTCTTTCTACAATAGAGTTTTATTGAGGTGTCTCAACACAACTTAAATGATGAATAATGCCCTTGGATTTAAAGAAGTCTTTCATCAAAAATTTAGTTCCATTATCTATTCTAATACATTTAATTTTCTTGTTGAATTGTGTTTCAACTAGTGTATAGAACTGAGATAGCAGCAACTGAGTTTCTGACTTAGTTTTTAACAATTAAACCCAAGTGCATCTAGAACAATCATCAACAATTGTGATAAAGTATCTATAACCATGCACTGTGGGAATAGAAAAAGGACCCCATAGATCACAATGAATAAGATCAGAAGGAAATTTAGAAACATTAGCACTTGAAGTAAAAGGCTTTTTTTTTTTTTTTTTTTTTTTTTTGCTTAGCAATTGGACAAATGTCACAATGTGCAGTCTTATTACACTGTACAAAAGGCACAACTTTATTAAAAAGATCAAGTTTACCACTTGAAGGATGCCCTAAACGAAAATGCCATAAATTTGGCTGAGTATAAACTGATTGACAGAAAGAAGAAGGAGCTAGAACTAAAGATAACATCTTGAACTTGTTGTCTAGCAAATAAAGTCCATTTTGCTCTCTACCTAGACCAATCATGCTCCAAAGAGCAAGATCCTGAATAAAGCAAAATGAACCAACAAAGATAAGGCAACAAGTTAAGGATTTATTAAGATGACTAACAGAAATGAGGTTAAAGGAAAAAGATGGAACACGCAACACATCAGTGAGAATTAATTTTTCTATAAGATGAACAGTCCCTACATGAGTCACTAAAGCCCTTTCACCATTAGGTAAGTAAACATAGGTATTGGACACACAAGTAATAGAGCTAAACACAAAAATGGAATGAATCATGTGATTAGTGGCTCCTATGTCAATGATCCAGTCTATGTTTATAAAAGCAGTCCTATTTAGCACTCTAGCAGTGGAAATAGTGGAATTTGGAAGCAAGAAAGAAGATGAACAAAAGGCTTTACTTGAAAAATTGTTTAGGTGATCAAATGTAGAAGCACTTAAGGTAAGGGGTTAAGATGAGCTTGGTCTTGTAGTGGTCATAGTAGTTGCCTGAGGAGAGACTATATGTGAAGAAGAATGCTCATTCACTGTCTGAGAATTAAGGAAGGCAAGTAGCTGCTCACATTGTGATTTGCTAATTGGACAATGTGGAAATGTAGGAACTGGATTTTCAGTGGTCTGAATGTTGAAATGGTTTCCTGGAGATGGCATCTGGTTGCAAGAAACCTGATTTGCCAAGGACTTATTCTTGAACTTAAATTCTGGAGGAAAACTATGAAGCCTATAGCACTTGTCTGCTATATGCCCAATTTTACCACAGTATGTACAAATTGGTCCTTCTTTCTTGGAATTGCCTTTTCCACCTTAATTGTTCTTAGATCCAGAGTTGGCATTAGAGTATAATGCAGTAGCTTTAATGGGATGAGCCATAGCAGAACCATTGAAATCTCCATTCTTGAAACTTCTTTACTTTTCTTCTTGCAAGATCAAGGAAAGTACCTTTTTGATGTCAGGTAGAGGCTCATATAGTAGAATTTGATCTCTAATTGCTGAATAGGAATCATTGAATCCCATCAAGGATCTCATTACTTGATCACGATCACCAAGATCTGAAGTGATTCTTTGAGCTTCACAAGTGCATGGGCACTTATAGTGAGGAATTGATTGGTAATTGGCCAATTCATCAACCAAAGCCTTGAATTTGGTATAGTATTCCTCCACAGAAAATTGGCCTTGCACCAGATAAGCAAATTCCTTTTGAAGCTCAAAAATTCTAGGTCCACTTTTCTAAGAGAACCTGTGACACAAATCAAGCCAAATTGCTCTAGCATTATCAGTATACATAATGATAGAAGCAATTCCAAGTGAAACAGAATTGGTGATCCAACTCAGAACTGTCATGTTGCATCATGTCCATAAGATGAATTGTGGAGAATCTGAATCTAGTACTAGAATTGTACCATCAATAAATCCAATCTTGTGAGTGAAATGATCATTGATCTCGCCTATGGAAAATAGTTCTTTCCTCCAATCAATTTCTTAGACAATAATTGAACCGTGTTGCTATCACTACTACTAAGAAAGAATGGATGGACAAAATCTTCATTCACAGCAGAAGAAGATTGATTATTCGAAGCTTTTTTAGTAGACGCCATTGTTGGAGCTTCAAAGCTTGAAAGAAAAAAAGAGGAATTTCAGAGAATTCAAGCAAAAGGAAAAGAATAACAATCTGAGTTGATCTTGCTAATGCTCTGATATCATGTGAAAACCTGGAAACTAGAAGACGATTCTAGAGAAAACTAGAAGAACTCAAAGTGAGAGAAAACTTTCTTTACTCTGAAAATTGAGAAAATAAGAACTGCTTTACAATGTACATGCTCTATGTTTATATACAACAAAAACAGAGTAACTAACTTTCAAACTATATAGGGGCGTGCCACTGTTTTGATACTCAATTACCTAAAAATCGAGTTTCAATTAAATACTCGATTTGTAGAAAATCGAGTTATGCCCGATCAAACTTAAAAAATATATATATATATATATATCGAGTTCCATGCAAATTTTTTTTTAGTGTGATCGCCCCATACTAGGTTCAGGGAGCCCTATAGTGGTGTTTTTAAACCCTATAATGATGTTTTAAAGCCCTATAGTGGTATTTTCATGCAATTTTATTTATTTATTTTTAAGCGTAATCACCCCATACCAGGTTCAGGGAGCTTTTTAGTGGCCTTTTTAAGCCCTATAGTGGCATTTTAAAGTCCTATAGTGGCGTTTTGGAACTCGAGTTCCATGAAATTTTTTTTTTTTAATATATAAAGTTTGATCGAGCATAACTCGATTTTAAACCAATCGATTTTTTCATTGAAACTCGATTTTAAGGTAACTGAGTTTCAAAACCGGGGCACGCACCTAAATAGTTTGGAAACAGGGGCATATTGCCAAATTTTAAAAAAAATAAGAGTAAAATGCCAGAATCCCTTAACTGTTTAATCTAAAATTCTGCCATTTCATTATAAGCCTTCTTTCTTCCTTCAAAGCTTTTGTTGTTGTTTAGACTTACTTTGTGCTTCAACTTCACTGACTTCATGCCATTTCGTTCATTCTTCAATATCTTGTACTTGCTGAGTCTAACCTTGCTTGATCCTGAACTGATAGGTTTTTAGACTCCTTAAAACAACAATTGGATTAACCTAGTTATTAGCCAAGTGATTAACTTAGTCAAATTATGCAATTCTAGGTTATCACAATCACACAATCATATCAAGAATATATAAAGCAGCGGAAAAGTAAAGAACACAAGATATGATGACCCAGGAAACCACACGGTAAAAACCTGGGGAGGATTTGACCTATCTATCCTTAAGGTAAACCTGAATTCACTATGAAAGAATCGAAGTTCATACAAAAGGACTTACAAGCTCCCCGCTTGACTTCCTAATGCTACCCATCAGTAGAACTTACTGACACGACCACGTGCAAACTTCGAATCCACGGACTCCTTCTTTCTTGGATTCTCCAATTAGCTACAAGCACCCACGCTTGTTATTCTTTAAGCTCCAATGGCAGCAACCGAGTTGATCATCAAGATGTTGAAGTAATCTTTACCTTGAAAACTCTAAGTTTTGTGTAATGGAAAGCTCCTCTAGATCTCACAAGAGATTTACACAAAACAGAAAAGTATGAGTAACAATACAACAGAAGCAACTCAGAAAACGTGGCTAGGGTTTTGCCTTATATTCCTAGGGCAAAAACATAAAACCCTAAACGTTTAATGAGGTAGGGCTGAGTTGGAAATTCTGTAGAAAAAACGATCTGGCCGACTTTTGATCGATCGAGTCTATCCTTCGATCGACCGAGCAAGGCCAAAAGTCATAAAGACTTCTGCAGCCTCTCGATTCCAACTTTACAATAGTTAAACAACTTTGAGCAAGCCTAAACAAGACTAAACATATTGTTTTGATCATAGTTTGCCAACATTACACATTAGAGTTCTAAATACATAAAATCCTAAGTCTTTAAAACCTAACATGAACCATTCTTGATAAACTTCTTCTCATCCCTTTTCTTAACATTCAACCAATAGCTTCAGAGTGATAACTTTATGACATTTATTGTAGTCACAAATTTCATGGTGAAATTAAGATAGTTCTATTTCAAAACATAATTCAAAGTAGACTCTTCCCTCAACTAACTAGACTAATAAGTACGAATGAGCTCAATCAAATCTTTACTTTCTCATAATCAAACAGACATGTTGGTGACACATGTCAGCACAAAGTTGACTTAATGAACGCTAATCAGTAATCACCACGCAGAATCTCCTGGTCTTCCTTCCTAATCCTGTGATTAAAATCCAATTTAATTAATTAAACATCTATGATTAGCCAGTTCTTTGTTTAATCTAATTAGTACAAGTTAGAGGTGTGTGAGCTCAATTTTTATTTATTTTTGCTTACGTCAATCATAGAAAGCCCGCCCTTACAAGTAACCGTCCGAGGAAGAGGAAATAGATCCCCCCTAGATATTACTTGCTCATATAGCCACTGTCACCTTTTATCGTACAGCACAAACTAACTAAATATTTTTGGTAAACTCGGTATATTGTCATTAGGGAAGGTTTGGATCTAGTATTTTTAGTGTATTGGATTTAGTCAGATGATGACACGTATTTAAAAATAAATATATGTCACAATTTCAATGTGTCCAGTGTCACTGGACACTGAACTTAATCCAAACCCATTATCATTTAGGTCATTTTTAATTTTTTTTAAGTAGAAGAAAAAGCGGAGGAAAGGAGGGTTGCAAGTGGCAACCATTATAGTTTATGAGTTTAGGGAAATATGTAAAAATATGAGCATGAACATCAAGACGCTCTAGTATTTATCAAAAAGACGCTCACTAGTAAAAATCAAAGAGACTCCAAACTGCGTTCGTAGGTCATTTAAGGTTTTGTTTTTGTTTTTATTTTTAATTATTTATTCTATAAGTTTGCATTTTCATTGTTAATCCTTTGTCTATTCCGTCAAAAAAGTTACCATTTAGAAGGATTAACGGTGATAATCAATTTAAATTTACAGGACCAAAATGGAAAAAATAAAATAAAATATACAATTAACCAAACTTAAAAGATGTAATTTATATTTTCTTTTTACATTTATAATAATTTTTTAGTCTTAAAATTTTAATTTTTAATAATCAATGGAGTTATGAACGGAAGGACAGTAAAAAAAAAATATAAAACTTAAAAGACCAAAAAAATAACAATCATCAACCAAACTTTTGATACTTCGCTAAAATTATCAAACAATGATGTCATAGCCGGTTTGATTTATGTGTGTCGGTAAACAATGATGTCATAGTCGCTTTGATTTATGTGTGTCGGTATTCTTATCGTTACCTCTAGTTGTCAAATACAGTGACGGTGACCAAAAAAAAAAAGAAAAAAAAAGAAAGGGAAATACGAAATAGAAAGAAAAACACTGTAAAAGTTTGGTTGACTGTGCAGATGGGAAACAAAAGAAGAAGACAGATACAAAGAAGATAGATGCCAGCAATTCAAGTTAATTGGGTTGAAGAGTATTTCAAGATATGAGCTCAGGCAGAGAGGCAGAGCAACAGAACAGAGTATTGGAAGACTTATGTTTAAGCTTGAGCTAAACGATTGTGATGTTTCATACGACCTGTAGTTTAGACTTAGATCAATTAGAGGCTTAGATCAATTAGAAGCTATGTATATAAACACATGTAAAGCAGTGATTGGTTGTAGAGGTTGAGCCTACATAGTGTGGATTTAGTTAGAGGTTAGTTGTTTTCATTTTGGGATTAGTTCAGGTATATATACCTCTTGTACATTCAGTTTTCATAATTAATGCAATTACAGAAATTTCTACTTCAATCTTTTCTCTCTAGCTTGTTGTGATCTTCTCTATCCTCTAGCTCTCTGTTTTCTTATATGGTATCAGAGAACTGTGCTTCTGTCAATGGCGAATCAAGACCAAAATTCACAATCTTCTTCTTCTCAATCCACTACTCCTCGTGAGCTCTCTCCAATGGAGGATCTGAGAAGTCCATTTTTCTTGCATCATGGTGAGTCACTAGGTGCAATTCTTGTCACTCAGCTCTTGACAGAAGACAATTACTTAATTGGGCTAGGGCTATGTGTATGGCATTGGATGCGAAAAGCAAGCTAGGTTTTGTGGATGGTTCCATAATAGCTTCCATAGCAATTACTCATCTGGAAAAGATTGCCTGGTCAGAGAACAATTCCATGATTTCTTCATGGATCTTGAATTCAATCTCTCTTCACATCACTGCAAGTGTGATTTACAGAAACATTGCAATGGAGGTTTGGAATTCACTCAGGAATCGTTTCTTACAAGCTAATGGTCCACGGATTTTACAGCTTCAGAAATTGATTTCAACAATTATGCAAGGAGATGCAACAGTGACTACATTCTTCACTGATCTTCAAGCTTCTTGGCATTAATTGCTCAATCTTAGGCCTTTACAATGTTGTTCTCGTGGTAAGTGTGTCTGTGGAGTGAATGATAAGATCACATCCTTTCATCATCAAGATTCCTTGATGCAATTCCTCAATGGCTTGAATGAAGTGTATTCACAAGTTTGAACTCAAATTCTGATGATGGAGCCAAGTCCTTCAATTGACAAGGCTTTCTCTTTGGTGATACAAAAGGAAAGGCAGAGGGCTTTAGGCTTCAATGGAGGAACTTCAGTTGATTCAACTGATCTTGTAGTCAAGACTCAAGCTTTCAATCAAGTTGGGAAGAACACAAAAGGAAAGGTAGACCTATTTGCAGTTATTGTGGCAAAGTTGGTCATGTCATGGAGAAATGCTACAAGTTGGTTGGATTTCCACCAGGGTATAAGCAAAAGGGCAAGGTATCAATGGTTAATCAAATGGTTCTTGATGGCGAATCTAGTCAGTCTAAGGCTACATCCCAATCAAGATCTTTTCCTTTCACATCTGAACAATGTTAGCAGCTGTTGTCATTACTGAGCTCACATGCTTCTTCTTCAGGCACTAACGAAGCTATTCACTCAGCAAATTCAGCACTTTCAAGTATTTCTTGTGCTTCTTTCCAGGATTCTATTTGCCTAAACTTGAAGAATTCAGTTTTCATTGAAAATCCTTCAAACAAAACAGCCTATAATGAGGAAACTTGGGTTCTTGATAGAGGGGCTACTGATCATATTATTCATTTTATGTCTTTGTTTACTAAAATTACTAGTTCTATATCTTTTTTTGTGCATTTGCCTAATGGTGAAAAGGTTCTTGCCACACACATAGGCATAGTTTAGGTCACTTCATCCTTAATTCTTGAGGATGTGATTTGTGTTCCAGCCTTTACATTTAATCTGATTTCAGTAAGCAAGTTAACCAAGTCTTTGGCATGTTGCTTGGTTTTTCTTTCCAACTATTGTTTCATACAGGACCTTACTTGCTGGAAAATGATTGGATTGGGTAAGCTTCAGAACAATCTGTATTTGCTGCAAAATTCAGTTAATTGCAAGTCAATCTCAGAAGCTACTACTGTCCTAGAGTCAATTTTGCAGTCCTATGTTCATTCTATTTCTTATGTTCCTAGTGTTACTAAGCCTTACTTGTGGCATCTTAGATTAGGACATCTTTCTGATGACCAACTTCAACATTGTATTTCTGATGTGTCTTCTTTCCATTCCAATAAAGATTGTGTTGTTTGTCCTATTGCAAAGCATAAAAGGTTACCTTTTCCTAATGCCAATCACTTGTCTGATTATGCTTTTGATTTGATTCACTGTGATGTGTGGGGACCCTTTGCTAAAGCAACTCATGATGGTTTTAGATACTTTCTTACCATTGTAGATGATGCTACAAGGTCCACATAGGTTTACCATATGAAATCTAAAATAGATACTAGGCCTTTACTCATTTCATTTTGCAAAATGATCCTCACTCAATTTCATACCAACATCAAAGTGGTTAGAACTGACAATGCCCAAGAGTTTTTCCTCAAAGACTTTTATGCTCAACATAGAATTATTCATCAACATTCCTGTGTTGCTACTCCACAACAGAATTCAGTTGTGGAGAGAAAGCATCAACATATTTTAAACATTGCAAGGGCACTGAAATTTCAGTCCAACATACCACTTTGTTATTGAGGCGATTGTGTTTTGACAGCAGTTTATATCATCAATAGGCTGCCTAGCATTGTTTTAGATCATAAGACTCCTTTTGAGAAGCTTTATAGCAAATTTCCTTCTTATTATCACCTAAGAGTTTTTGGCTACCTTTGCTTTACTTCTACATTAGCTCACAATAGGTCTAAATTTTCTCCTAGGTCAATCCCTTGTGTTTTTCTTGGTTACCCTTTTGGTGTTAAAGGTTAAAAGTTGTTAAACTTGATCACAAGGCAGATTTTCATTTCAAGGGATGTTTCTTTTCATGAAACTGTTTTCCCTTTCATTTGTTTTACCTATTCTCCCCATACTTCCATCTCCTTTCCTCACATTTGTCCTAATGTGGCTCTTCCATATGATTCCATGTTTCTAGAACCTATTAGTCCTTCACCAGATGTTCCTTCTTCTGATTCTGGTCCTATTCCTATGTCTACTTCACCTTTAGACTCTTCCATTCTAGTCTCATTAGATTCTGTCATACCAGTCTCTCTCACACCAGCTTCTATAGGTTCAAATTTTGGCTTTACAAATTCTGCAGAACCTGCTTCTTTGCTCATTGATCAAGGGCCTAATATTGCTCCTCATGCTTCTGTTCCTTCTTTAAGAAGATCATCTAGACCTACAAAACCCCCTTCCTACTTGCAAGACTACAAGTGCAGCACTATCAGTTCTAATGAGCTTCTCCAATCCACTCCTATCAGCAAAGCAGGTACTTCCTCAAGCACTCCCATATACCTTATTTCTGATTATCTTGACACTTCCCTTCTTCTCCTTCCTATGCCAATTTCTATTCTCTTATTACCTTTATTACTAAATCAATATTTTCTAATGAGGCTATTAAGGATCCTAGATGGCAAGAAGCCATGAATGCTGAAATTGCAACTTTGGTCTCAAATAACACTTGGACCCTTACTCCTTTGCCTTCAAATAAAAAGGCAATTGGATGTAAATAGATCTATAGGGTCAAGTACAAGGCTGATGGTTCTGTGGAGAGGTTCAAGGTAAGGTTGGTTGCTAAGGGGTTTACACAGCAAGAGAGGTTGGATTTTACTGATACTTTCTCCCCAGTTGCAAAATTAACTATTGTCAAGACTCTTCTTGCCATATTTGCTATGAAAGGTTGGCATTTGGTCCAATTAGATGTTAACAATGCTTTCTTGAATGGTGATCTTCATGAGGAAGTGTATATGCAACTCCCTCAAGGCTTTCACAGCAAAAGGGGGAATGTTGTTTTCAAATTGAACAAGTCTTTATATGGGCTTAAACAGGCATCAAGGCAATGGAATGCAAAATTTTGTTTTGTTATCAAGCAGCATGGTTTTAAATAATCTAAGGCTGACCACTCATTGTTTACAAAGAAGTTCAATGATTCTTTCATAGCTTTGGTGGTTTATGTTGATGACATTCTCATAACCAGCAACAATGTTCAAGCAGTTGAAGAGCTCAAGGTTTATTTAGATCAGCATTTTAAAATTAAAGATCTTGGAGGTTTAAAGTACTTTTTTGGTCTTGAGATAGCTAGATCAGACAAGGGTATCATTTTGTGTCAACGAAAGTATGCTTTAGAGGTCTTAAAGGATGCAGGAATGTCAGCTTGCAAGCCTAGCAAAGTGTCAATGGAGCAGAATTTGAAGTTGAGTAAATTTCAAGGTAAGTTGTTATCTGATCCTGGAGTATACAGAAAGTTAGTGGGTAGATTGTTATATCTAACAATCACTAGACCTGATATTGCCTACCCTGTTCATAAATTAAGCCAATTTATGTCCAAACTTAGGAAACCCCATCTAGATGCAGCTTATAAGGTGCTATAGTACATAAAGAGTTGTACTGGTCAAGGCATTTTTCTATCAGCTACATTAGATTTCCATTTGAAGGCTTACACAGATACTGATTGGGCATCTTGCATTGATACCAGAAGATCAACCACAGGGTTTTGCATATTTTTGAGTGAGTCTCTTATATCATGGAAGTCCAAGATACAGTCCATAGTGTCCAGATCCTCTGCTAAAGTAGAGTATAGGGCCATGGCTGTGACAGTTTGTGAGATGACTTGACTGTTAACTTTATTGAAGGATTTGGAGATCTATCATCCTCAACCTGCCTTATTGTTTTGTGATAATCAGGCTACTATTTACATTGGAGAAAATCTAGTGTTCCATGAAAGAACCAAGCACATAGAAGTAGACTGTCATATAGTTAGAGATAAGGTGCAAGATAATGTAGTTAGGTTGTTCTTTACTCCCACACATACACAACTGGTTGACTTACTTACCAAAGCTCTCAACAGTCAACAATTAAAGTGCTTATTAGGCAAGATGAATGTTGTGAACATCCATAGTTCAACTTCTCATCTTGAGGGGGAATGTAAAAGTTTGGTTGACTGTACATATGAGAAACAGAAGAAGAAGACAGATACAAAGAAGATAGATGCAAGAAATTCAAGTTAATTGGGTTGAAGAGTATTTGAAGATATGAGCTCGGGCAGAGAGGCAGAGCAACAAAACAGAGTATTGGAAGACTTATGTTTAAGCTTGAGCTAAACGATTGTGATGTTTCATAAGACCTGTAGTTTAGACTTAGATCAATAGAAACTATGTATATAAACACGTGTAAAGCAGTGATTGGTTGTAGAGGTTGAGCCCGTATAGTGTGGATCTAGTTAGAGGTTAGTTGTTTTCATTTTGGGATTAGTTCAGGTATATATGGTTATATACCTCTTGTACATTCAGTTTTCATAATTAATGTAATTACAAAAATTTATACTTCAATCTTTTATGTGTGGGTTTAGTTGAGTTACGTTTTGCACCTGTGTTTTCAGTTTTTTTTTTTTTTTCTTGCCGCATTATTTGACTTTTGAGGGAAAAAATTACTGCACATGAACAGTGTGATACTGTTTATGTATTGTTTATACAATGTTTATATATTAAAAAAATATTAAAAATGAGTCCTACGATATTATTTATATATTTAAAAATTATTTTGTTACAATATTTTCAGCAACAATCAATTTTTAGACACAATAATAAGCTGTATACAAACGGATCGATATCGAGCTTGTTGTGATCTTCTCTATCCACTGGCTCTCTGTTTTCTTATAAACACAGAGAGAGCAGCTTCTCGCGCTCTTCTCTTTCTGTATGTATCTCACTCTAGACTGAGACTCAATCTCTCTCACACATACAGACACTGATGCATAAATAGAGCTTCGTCCAGAACTTCTTCTCAACTGTCAACTGTGTGTCTTGTAGAGAAATGGCGAGTGTGAAGGAGGAGACGGTGGCGGTACCGTACAGAATAATATTGGAAGAAGAGGAAACTGGGAACCCAACCGACGCAGTGTTATTCGTTGGGATCAGTTTGGTGCTCGGAATCGCTTCCAGGCATTTACTGCGTGGGACTAGGGTTCCTTACACGGCCGCCTTGCTCATCCTCGGCATCGCTCTCGGTTCCATCGGTATCTCTCTCTCCGTTCCGTACTTTTAATTTGTTTGATTATTGTTTCTGCCTCTGAATTATTCTTCCAATTCATACTCTTCTTTCTGTTTGTTTCTGAGGAAAATTGTGCATCCCCTCCCGTTTACTCCCATTTTAAATTAGATGACTGACACGTATCACACAAAAAAATCCAAGGGTTTAAAAACGTCCACCTCGTATTGAGCTTTTTCTCTCACTTCTTTTCTCTTCGTTGCCTCTCTCTTTCTCTGACCAACATCATCATCCTCAACGTCGCTCTCTCATTTTCCGAACCTTTTATTATCAGAAAGAGAGTTCTCAGAGATCATCATCCTCAACATTTGGTGGACTTCTGGACGGTGGCAATTTGGACTGAAGTGGGATTCACTTCCTTTCCTTCTCTCAAAAAATAGAACGTCAATTTTATATTTTATCTCATCAATTTTCGATGTCCTGAGTTCCCATTTTTATGACTTATCATTTTCCCAGAAAAAAAAAAAAATCAATTAGCCTATGATAATGTTTGCAATGAAGGAAAAATTTTTAACAGACAAATCCAAACATGCCTCTTTCTCCGACCAACATCATTACTGACAGCTGCGTCTAGATCAGAGCAAATCACTTATGAGACTCACTATTTCTCTCTTTGTATCACCGCGCCACAACAATAGCAAGTTAGCAATGGCCTAACCCCAGCTCATACCAAACTCGCAACCCACTGGCTCTGGCTAGAGGAGGGAAAAAAAAAAAAAAAAAAAAAAGTCAACTGTAAGCCATTAATCACACACAGCGCCCAACCCATATTTATTCAATCAGTATCTGCAAATCCCAAAGAAACCAACTCATACCCATCTACCCAGCTGGAGTGACCTCCCTGTTTAGTTTCGCGCCACCACCAAACCGAGTCTTGATGCTCTCAGCCATTTATCTCACCACCGCTCCAGTCCAAACTGCCACTGTCCGCCAAAGGATGAGGGCGATGTCGTTGATCGGAGAAAGAGGCAGATAAGAGAGAGAAAGGAGAGAGAAAACTTAATATGTCATGGACGTTTTTTAACCCTTGGATTTTATGTGTGCTACGTGTCAGTTATCTAAATTAAAATGGGAGAAAACTGGAGAGTTATAAACGGTAGGGGAGCCTGTCCTTAAATTACTATTTTTCATTAAACTATCGAAAATGTCATTTTTCTTCCGTAAATTTTTTAAAATGTTTCACTTTCTGTCTTAAACTTGAATATTTTTTTTTCTATTTTTGTCTCTAAAATATTTTAATTTTTTTTTTATACAAAATTTAGGGACAAAAAACAATTTTTTAAAGTTTAGAGACAAAAAACAATTTTTGGTAAAGTTTAGTAACCAACAACAATATTTTAACTTTTTTTCTTTTGGTGTATGTGGAAAGTATAAGGTATTGAATTTGTGTGTTTAAGCAATCAAACAAGTAGAGACCGTGAAACAAATTCAATATTATTTAGTCCATGTTATTTGTAATCTGTTCTCCTGTTCTCCTTTAGTAATGATGCCTAATTGATTTTTAGATATGTTCATTTTCATTGTTAATTTTGTTTTAATTTTCTCTAGAAAGGATATTATGAAGTTGTCATCGTTATCAAAATTTAGGTGTAAAATATGGGTGTAAAATATGGGTGATTCCTTAATTTTTAGATTTATTTGGTTTTAAACCCTAAATAATTGAGGGCATTCCTTTTTAGGTTCTTCGTAAAACTAATGAGCCTCATTCAAATGGCACATTTTATTCTCATTAGTGTAGGTGGAAGGTGAGGTTATTGGGTCAAATTTCACCGGGTGCGAGTGTGTTTGTAACTCACCACCACCACCACCACCAACAACAACAACTAGGTCTTAGTCCCAAAATTTGGGGTCGGCTATGGATATACAACAGATTAGATTGGGTTGGCTACATGATAGTAGGGGACGCTCCAACATTTATTTGTATTGGATTCATATCATAAGAGAGTGACTAAATTTTATGCTGGCTGTCAACCTACCGTAACCCTCCTCCTTTACCTGGAGAAATTATAAAGTCCTCTGGTGGACCATGTCACTTGTCCACCATTTCACTAAAAAACTTCTACTTGTTTAAAATTGCTGAGTCAGTAATTAATTTCTGTTTAAAAAAATTTTCTAACTAATAATTTTAAACAAATGAAAGTTTTTTAGTGAAATGGTGGATCACATCACTTGTTCACCACGTGGATCTTATAATTTCTCCTTTACTTGGGCTTGGGACTAGCTATGGACTAAAATTATGTCACTAAGCACAAACACAGGTAGAGTAATGTTTGCTTATCTAAAAAGTAAAATAAAACTAATGCAAAGAGAATTTGGTGATCAAAAGATTTAATTTTAAGAAAAAGAAAGCATAAATAATGTTCCATTTATGAAAATTTCATACTATTACAACCATTGGGTACTAAAATTCACAACTAAAAAATTCTTGATGGCACTAAAAATATTTTATCCTTAATGGGTCCAAAGCAAGAAGAAAGCCATCACTTTTCCAATTCTTTCTTCAGTTGCTGAATATAGTGCACGTTCTACTTGCTATGTTTGGTACATTCATGAAGAACTTTGCAAGAAAGTAATGAATTAACGGATTCGGCTGTAAACAAGTACAATGAATCAATGAATTCATACATCTTGGGAGGTCTACGTGCATTCAAAGACAACCAAAACAGCAACGAATCAATGGATTGAGATTTGAATCTCTCTGTAGAAAGTTCCTGTTCTTCTAACATTTTTTTTATTTCTCTCCCTCCATGTCTGCCACAATAAACAAGGACCAACATTTTAAACTCTATTTGTGAAAGTCTTTGAACTATGTCACTAACATTGAAGCAATCTTTTCACCGTCTTAGTCATCATGCACTTCACTTATCTCTCCTGTGCTTATTGGTGTACAAGCAATTTCCATTCAACTGGATGGTATTTTTTTCTTCTCCTCAGTACCCTCCCATAGGAACTCCTGTTGTAATTTCTCCATCTATTAGCAACATTTACTAGCATAGTGAAAAAGGGACATGAAATAAATAGGCAAATTTGAGCAAGTATTCTATATAATAGCAAGGACAAATTACAATAAACCTACCTGTGGTTAGGCCTGTTTTCACTTTGCCTACTTGTGGTTCAAAACTTGACAATTTATCCGCTTGAGGTCACCTCTGTTAGGGGCTTTGTGACCCACCTTTTTTAAAAACAGGTTAAATTTGCATTATTTCTCCCCTTTTATGTATCTTTCCTCTCTTAAAAAAAAAAAAAAAAAAAAAAAAAAAAAAAACTAAAAAGAGAAAACAAGATCAAAGGTGAGGGTTTTGTAAAAATTAATATTTGGAACCCTATATTTAAAACTCCTAGCAACAATTACAAGAATGCAACAAAATCAAACAAAAAATCCACAATAAATCTTAGCAATAGGATTGGATCTTATTTTTGTGTGTTTTATACCCATTTAATGGATCAAAAGGCTAGGATCTAACCGAATTGAGAAACTTAAGAGGAATTTCTTATGGGGTGGCATTGGTGATGAACTAAAATTCCAGTTGGTTAATTGGGCTACTGTTTGCAGTCCCATTGCTTCGGGAGGTTTAAGGTTAAGGAAGATAAGATTTTTTAATGAAGCTTTGCTTGGGAAGTGGTTGTGGAGATTTTGGATGGAGAGGGCTGCCTTTGGAGGCAAGTGATAGTGGTGAAATATGGCTGTGAATGGGGTGGCTAGTGTACTAGACCTATTAATGGCCCATATGGTGTTAGCTTGTGGAAAACTATTAGTCGAGGATGGTCTTCTTTTTCTCGCCACATTCTATATGATATTGAGGATGGGTCTAGGGTGAAATTTTGGCAAGACCGTTGGTGTGGCGAAACATCTCTTGCAGTTAGCTATCTTGAATTGTTTCGAATTTGCCGAGATCAGGAGGTTAGTGTGGCTGAGATTATGAAGTTTGATAATGGAACCCTATTTTAGTATGTTAGTTTCTTTAGGGGTGTGCATGCTCGGATATTAGAGGCGCTGGCTAGTTTCATGGATACCATATATGGTCCTTCGGTGAGAGGTTTTAGGGATGATAAGATGTGCTGGAAATTAGATAGAGAGAAGGGCTTCATGGTTAAGGATTATTATAGTCTCTTAGTGGGTTCTAATGACTATTCCTTTCCTTGGAAAAGCATTTGGAAGTAAAAGATTCCTTCTCGAGTAGTTTTCTTTGTTTGGACTGTTGCTTTAGGGAAATGCGTAACGATTGACAATCTACGGAAAAGGAAGGTTTGGATATTGGATTGGTGCTACATGTGCAATTGTAATAGTGAATCGGTTGATCATCTTTTTCTTCATTGTCTGGTTGCAATGGATCTGTGGGCTATGGTGTTCGGTTTGTTTGGAGTGAGTTGGGTTATGCTGCAATCTGTAATGGGGCTTCTAGCATGTTGGCAAGGCAGTTTTGGTCGTCATTGAAATGGGTATATATGGTTGATGGTTCCCCATTGCTTATTGTGGTGCCTTTGGAGGGAGAGGAATAGTCGGTGCTTTGAAGATAAGAAGAGATCCATATCTGACTTGAAACTATTTTTCTTTAGAACTTTAATGGATTGGTTGGCTGCATTGCGGAGCCAATCATTTTTATCTTTTCTTGATTTCTTAGATTCTTGTAATTTTTGTTCTCGATTGTTTCAACCCTTGTACGCTACTTGTGTACTAGGGTGTTTCCCTTTTTTTTGACATCAATAAACTTATTACTTATCAAATTTTTTTTTTACACTATATCAAAGAATGAATTTGAAGACAATGAAAACTACTCTGCCATCTCAATGACAAACTACTTGTTTCAATCGACTTTATGCAGTGTTGAGCTTGAAAGATGTGATGGGTTTTTTTTTTTTTTTTTTTTTTTTTTTTTTTTTTCTGGTTTGAGGTCAATGTGTTTGCTTTGAACTCCTTTGATTAATGGCTGGGCTGCCAGCAACAATGGATTTGTCTACTTCAAGATGTCACTGGGTCACTTTGATGGGTTGGTGGCTAATGGTTTTTACCGGGTTTTTGATGTTTGTTGAAAGCTAGGTTCAAAATGTTGGCTGAGTTTGAAGGGTTTACTTCGAATATTTTGGTCATGAACGGCTGGGTTCGAAGTGTTTGAATGGTTTTTACTGGTTATTTTTATGTTTGTTGGTATGGACGGCTGGGTTTACTTAAAATATTTCTAATTCAAGGGGCTAGTTAGATTGAATTGGTTTTTTTGGCTGGAGGGGCTAGTTGATTGAATGGGGTTTTTTCTATTTGATGAGTTTCTTAGTTTGAGGAGATCTTGGTTTCTTTATACTAAGTTCTGGGGGAATAACAATCACTAGAGAACAAAACACAAAGACGATCAACCAGCTACAGACAAAAAGCTGTTTGTAATTCACTTCTACACAATGTCCTTGCAGTCTGTGAGGAATATGAGCTGTTTTTGTAACCCATAATCTTTGCTGCAATTACTGCATCTCGAACAGCAAGGAGGATAATCTCTTGGGCGGTTTGGGCTTGTAGGCTTTTGACTCCTTTGAATATCATTCTCCCATCTTTAGCAATTGCTTCGATTGCATACCTTGCCATGTTAAGCCTTTTTTGTTTGTTCCTCACACCAGCAACTTGGATAATTAGTTGCCAAATTCTCCCAAAACTGGATAGGATTCTTGGCTTTGTCTCTTCCTTATTTAAATTTTTTCTATATTTGATAATTAGCTAACAATGTCTTTGTTTGGTCTAATGGGTTGGTTAAGTTTGAATTTGCTAGGGGCATCTCGATTGCAATGATGGCTGTTGCTACTTCAATTGGTACCAATTTCATTGTGTCTTATTGAGAGAGAGAGGTCTGCTTCAAAATTTGAATTGAATAGAACCACTTAACTTCTTCTCAAAAAAGTAAAGGTTAAATGCAAAAGTGCTGGAGTCTGTTCCAAATTTAATCTAAAAGCTGTCATTGAATTGTAATTGTTTGGAATTTCATCTGAAATGTTCATCTATTTTTGCAAAATTTCTAGTTTTTTTATTTGTGTTATGTTATGTTTTTGTGGTAAAAGTTATTTTTAAATGGAAAAGCTAAAAGTGGGTTATGGGAGACAAATAGAGGTAATCTTAAGTGGACGAAGTGTCAAGTTTTAAACTACGGGTAGGCTAGGTGAAAATGGGCCTAATCACAGGTGAGTTTACTGTAATTTGTCCTAATAATAACTTGACCAAAGAGAGAATTTCCCCCACCCATTATCGGCGGGGATGGCAGGCTCAAGATCATTCCATGTGGAGTCAAAATATCTTTTAACTCAAATTAGAAGAGGAAGGGGGGGGGGGGGGGGGGGGGGAGTGGTACACACCTTCGAATCTATGAGAGGGAAAATATTTCTTACGGTTTGTATTTATGCGAAAGGTTTCTGTGGTTATGGAAGAATTTAGAGGTGGTGATTGATAGGCAACAACAATAGTTTGTGAAGAAAACAAGGGAACAAAGCCTATGAGTTTCATAGAAATTCTAACGCATTTGGGCGTTATGTTGTGGTGATCGAATTGAGGGGCAGAGGCTAGAGGTGGTCAATGGTCATTCTGGTGGGACAGGGGAGTGGGTGGTGTTGGTTTGAACACACTTTGTTTTGGCCACAAGTCCACAACCCCACCATTGAGCACAAAACTGTGGAAAATGGATGGAGAATCGGCCGAATGATCGAAAATCCCTAGGAAGTCAAAGTATTGACAACCTTATGAAGGAATGGACGAATAACATAAGCATTAAAGTGGAGATAGACAAATGAACTCTCTTAACTTGGTATTTGCACTAAAAAGGGACAAAAATTCATCAGCTTTTTTTTATTACTAGTATCATTGGCTCACTAAATTTGAGCACTACTTTGGAATGATTGGCCGTGAATACTTAAAATGCCCAAAGGGATTAGTGGTAACAGAGAGCTTTTGCAGGTGAAGTTGGGTTGGGCCTTGGCTTAGGGTAGAAACAGACATCTCTGGAAAGGCCAACTGAAAGGATGAATACTTTGATGAGTAAGGTGTAGTAATAGGCACCAATACCTCCCCCTTGCCCATATTCCTTTATGGCTTACAAACTCTCACTCCATTTTACTTTCTGTGCTATGGTGATCAGTAGTTTGGAGTGTCTTTAAGTCAATATTCTCAATGTATTGAGAGCTAATACCATTTTGGTATTAGACTTTCAAACTTCTGAAAAAGGGCCATATTTTATGCTCATTTTGATGATATATTTTTTCCTTAAGATTTTCGACTGTAAAAACTGTGCATCATGTGCCTGATTCCTTAGGTGTGTTTGAAGTTATTGTTTCTTTGCAATTAATGGTAACTCAAGTTGATCAATGATGGGTTATCATTCAGAATATGGGACGCACCATCGATTCGGAAAGATTGGGGATGGCATTCGACTTTGTAAGTTCAGAATATATTTTTAATATTGCACTGTAACGCCTAACATAGGCTTGGCTTTGTGAAACAGTTTTTGACACACGAGTTTTTTCTTCTTGTTCAAATATTGGCCATTGAAAGGGTTTAATGTTGTTAATATGCAGGGGCAAAAATTGATCCTAACCTTCTATTGGCGGTTTTTCTTCCTGCACTTCTTTTTGAGAGTTCATTTTCAATGGAGGTGCACCAAATAAAGGTTTCATTTCTCTATCTTTTAGTACTAGTCATTTGTGTTTTGGTTATTGGAAATTTTCTTTGGTACATCCAAATAGTAGACTTGCAGATTCACCACACCAACACAACACCCCCCCCCCCCCCCCCCCCCAACACACATTTCCTACCCACACATATTGATATAACACATGGCTCCAAAATTACATTTTTCTTTGTGCTCAAGGGAGATATGGGATCATGACTGAAATTATGAATAAATTCTCAAGTCCTAGAGTGGAAGATGTAGAAATTCACCAAGTGAATTTATAAGATGGATGATAATATCAGTTAGGAATATGGTTGGAAGCTCAAGGTTTTTGTGGAGACTATCCATAACAAATTCATTATTTAAAACATGTGTTACTGTTTTTTGAGGAAATTTCTGGACTAAAAATTAACTTAGGGAATCTGAATTAGTGCTGGTTGGTAATGTACCAGATGTGGAAGCAGTGGCGCAAATCCTAAGGTGTAAGGTTTTCAACCTGCCCCTGAAATAACTAGGCCTACCTTTGGGCTCTATATTAAAATAGGGATATTTGGAGGCCTATATTGGAGAAGATGGAAAGGAGGTTGGCAGAGTGGGAGAAGTTCTACTTGTCTAAGGGAGGTAGATGTACATGAATTAATAGCACTTTATAAAGTTTGTCTACTTTCTCTCTCTATTTTTTGATAGGTAATTAGACTTTTATTGAAAAAAATTGAATATTATGTTCACGATGGTGAACACTTTGAACAATGAAACAAATACATGAAGATCAAGAGCTAAAGGAAATAGAAACTAAAAAATCAAATACAACAGTATAGTTTGTACATCCCCAAACACGAGCCCAAAGAAACAGAGTACGAAAAAGTAAACATTTTAGATGTTTCAAAGTTCTCGCCTTGTCTTCAAAAATGCGGGCATTACGTTTTTGCCAGACTAACCACATTAAACGAGTCAGGACCATTTTCCAAATGGTTGAAAGATGCTTTCCAAAACAATCTCTCCAAATAAAGAAAAAAGAGTTCACTGACCTTGGCATTACCCACTGAATCCCAAACACTGCAAAAACTTCACACCATAAGGCGTGAGAGAACTTACAATGAAGAAAAAGGTGGTTCATTGATTCCCCATCACAACAACATAAGGAACACCTATTAACCAGAAACTGACCTTTCTTAATAAGATATCAATGGTGAGTATCCCATCATTAGCTATTGTCCATAAGAAGAAAGTCACTCGTTTAGGCACCTTAGTATGCCATATACACTCTCAAGGAAAGGCATCAGTGGTAGGACAAGATAATAGCTTATAAAAGAGCGCAGATCAAAAACACCAGATGTAGTCAATCTCTAGACCAGCTGATCATCTCCCTCACCCCTTGGCATAGAGGAATAAATAAACTCAAAAAATGAGTAGACAGTGGTTGCCTGCCAATCCTGAGGACCATAACGGAATAATAAATTCCAGCTCCTATCTCGTTTTGAATTTGATACAACCAAGTCAGAGACCCATGTTTCTTTATAAACAGAGCAAGTATACATAGAAGGAAAGAGTTCCTTCAAAGGAGTAGGCCCACACCATGGGTCATGCCAAAAACTAACACGGCTACCCTCCCCCACATTATACAGAATCTGGCTAAATAACATCTCTGTTCCTTCTATAATACTCCTTCACATCCCACACCTGTGAGCACCTCTTACCCCTCTAGTGCATCAGCCTCCTCTTGCCTCCCCACATTTATCCGCCATAACCTGACACCATAATCTATTATTTTCTTTCCCAAATTGCCACAACCACTTCCTAAGCAAAGCCTTGTTAAACAACCCAACCATCCGGATTCCCAAACCACCACATTCAAGTGGCAAGCATTCCTTATCCCAAGCAACTAAAGGATACTTAAAAACATCCTCTGAGGCCCCTTAAAGGAAATTCCTTTGAGTCCTTTCAATTCTTGCTACCACAGCCTGAGGGATAGTAAACAATGATAAAAAGTAGGTGGGAAGACTTGATAGGGTACTTTTTAACAAAGTAAGCCTACCTCTTTTTGACAAATAAAGTCTTTTCCATCCAGCTAGCCGTTTCTCCATCTTTTCTATAATAGGATTCAAAATTGATGAATCCTTATAATGTGCCCCAAGAGGCATGCCCAAATATCTCATAGGCAGAGTGCCCACCTTGCAGCAAAGGATATGAGCCAAACCATTCAAATTCCCAACAAAACCAACAGGAACAATCTCACTCTTTCCTACATTAACTTTCAGGCCTGTAATAGCTTCAAAGAAGATCAGCACCATCCGCTCGTATAATAACTGTTCCTTAGAAGCATTACAAAACAAAATAGTATCATCATCAAAAAGAAGGTGAGAGATACGGATACTCTCGTGTCTATGGGACTCCGCTTGAAATCCACAAAGAAAATCACCATTTTTTATCCTCTTCAATAGTCTACTCAACACTTACATAACCATAAGAAATAAAAGCGAAGATAAAAGATTCCCTTGGCGAAAACCACGAGAACTACCAAAAAAACTTGCAGGAGATCCATTAACCAGAACTGAGAATTTAACTGTAGAGCTGCACGCCTTAATCCACCTACTCCACCTTGCCCTAAAGCCCATCCTTTCCATAAGGTAAAATAGTGCATTCCAGTTCACATGATCATAAGCCTTCTCAATGTCCAGCTTAATTATAACACTAGGAATACCACTCTTCAACCTGCTGTCTAAGCATTCATTGGCAATTAGAACCAAATCAAGAATTTGTCTCCCTCCTACAAAAGAATTTTGAGAATCAGATTTCAATTTATCCAAAACCCCTCGAAGCCTATGAGCCAAAACCTTAGCCAAAAGTTTATAAAGGTTGCCCACAAGACTAATAGGATGAAAGTCTTTGATATTTACTTCATTAGTCTTCTTGGGGATCAAACATAGAAATGTGGCATTAAGAGTTTCTCAAAAACACATTGGCTGTGAAAGTCTTTGAAGAAAGCCAATACATCCCCTATTTCATCTAGTATCGCTTTGCCCGTCTATAAGTTGCGAAGGATTTTCTATTTGGTGGTCTAGGAGATGACTTTAAGTTCCATCTGGTAAACAAAAGAAAATTTGTGAGCCAATTCAATATGGAGGTTTGGGTATACAAAGCTTGGTATACTTTAACCAATCTTTAATGGGTAAATGGCTATGGCGTTTTGCTATTGACAAAGATGCTATTTGGAAAAAATTAGTGGCTATAAAATATGGCAGCAAGTGGGGTGGTTGGTGGTTGAAGGTTGGTTCTCATAGAGTTTGTTTGTGGAAACATATTAGAAGGGATTGGAGTAAATTTTCTAGCTTCATCAAATTTGAGGTTGGTTATAGTTGTTTGAGTAAAAGTGTTTAGGGTTTGATAAGTTAACCCTAACACATAAAATATTATTTATATATAAAGGAGTAAAATGATATTACTATTTTTCCCCTATCTTATACCCATAACACTCCCCCTCAAGCTGGAGAGTATATATCATACAATCCTAGCTTGTTATATAATAAACCCAAACAAGTCTTATAGAAAGCTATAGTAAACATATCAGCAAGGTGGACTCTTGTAGAAACATATGGAGTAGCAATTACACTTACTTTCTCTCGAGTAACATGGAAATCTACTTCTATATGCTTAATTTGGTCATGAAACACAAGATTGAAAGCAATGTGAATTGTTGCTTGATTAGTACAATGCATACGCATAGACACCTTCGCATGATGTGTGTGCCATGGCTCTATACTTAGCCTTTGCACTAGATTTGGCTACAATTGTTTGTTTCTTACTTTTCCAAGTAATCAAATTTCCTTCCAGAAAAGTGCAATATCCAGTAATAGATTTTCTATTTGATGGTGATCCTGCCCAATCAGCATCAGTAAAGGCTCCTACTTGTGGGTGACTATTAGCTTTATACAAAAGACTACAACTTGGATGTGCTTTAAGATACCTCACAATCCGAATAGCTGCTTCCCAATGTGAAAGGAAAGGACCTTTCATGTATTGGCTCAAATCACTAACTGCAAATGATATATCTAGGTTAGAAATTGTGAGATAATTTTGCTCACCAACCAGATGAAAATATCTCTCAGGATTAGATATAATAGCTCCTCCTGATGTTCATACAGTTTGACATTAGGATCCATAGGGGTCATCACTGGTTTAGATCCTAACAAGCCAGTTTCTTTCAAAATACCGATGCATACTTTCTTTGTGATAAAATGATGCCTTCTTTAGATTGTTCTACCTCAATACTTAAGAAATAACAAAGTTTGGCCAAATCCTTAGTTTGAAAGGAATTTTGAAGGTATCTCTTCAAATCTTCAATACCTTTCTTGTCATCACCAAAGATTAAGGTGTGGGGATGGGGTTCTTAAAGAGCATTTCCTGGAATGTTTGAAATTGCTCAAAATGACACTGCTGTTGCGGAGTGTATGAATTTGAGTGTAGGCCATCTTCACTGGGACATTACTTTCTTACTTTATTTAAGATTGGGAGGTGGATATACTATCAGAGTTCCTTAATCTTATCCATCCCATAAAGACTCGAAGGGATGCTGAAGACAAAAGTTGCTGGGTGCCAACACAGCAAAATTCTCTAAATTTCTTCCTTTTCTTTCTCTCTTACAACCCAAAGTCATTCCCTTCCTCTTAACTTTTGTAAACCCTAAAACCTCAAGTACTTTTTTCTAGAAAATAGCCATAATAAACTCATCAAACCCTAGCCAATTTTGAGTCCTAAAATTTTTTATCCACAAATCCTTTTAAACCTTAACCCACCTCAAGCACACGTAGGAAAATTCCTCAATTTTGTCTATGTCAAATGCATTCCAGAAAATCTGGAAATTACGAAAGTGACAAAAGTGAGCCTATGGATGGTGCTAGTGAATAACTGAATGTCCAAATCGGAAATTAGACCACAATATTTGAATCTTTTGGTATTTAATCCTTTGCTTTTTCCTGGAACTCTTGGCTGCCTGCCTCATATGATAGTGATCCAATGATTTAACATTTCTTTTTCTTTTGGCATCTATATGGGATAACCAAATAGACAAAGCAACAAACTGCTGTACGCACAACAAAGCAACTTCTGGAGAGTTAATGGCCTTTGCTTCCTATTGGCAATAGACTTTGTCTCGGATTGATGAGGAAATTAGCAATGATTTTTTTTTTTTTTTTGATAAGTAATATAACTTCATTGAAAAAAGAAAACAATACAAAAAAACCAAAGCACACAGGCAGTGTCCTAAGGAACAGAAAAAACAGTGAAAACTATAAATCAAAGAAAGAACAACTATCTAACAAATCTGTCAAAGAATTAATGAAAAACACTCGAAGCATTTGTCCACTCTAGCAAAGATTGAAGGAGAAACAACTTCATATCATGAGTTGATCTCTTGCATCCTCCAAAAGTGTGAGCATTCCTCTTCCATCAAATACCCCACATAATACAATGAGGAATCATACTCCAAATCACCAAGGACTTACGTTTGCTACATTTATACGACCAGGTTGCTAGAAGATCCACACCATTGCATGGCATAACCCAATGAACACCAAAAAAAGAAAAAAAAAAAACCATATTCCACAACTCTCTATATTCCATTGGGACTTGTTCAAACCATCATAATCTCAACTTTTATTTGCACCTTAACAGTATAGAACTTTTCAAAGAATTTAAAAAACCCATTTAGCTCCTTGATTTGTATAATTTTTTGTACATATATTTACTTGTTTGGAGCAATTGTAACTTCATACAGGTTATCTAATGATGATTTTTAACGTTTTTCAGAATTTACATGATTTGGCTGGTTTGTCCATTTTTTCTGCAGAGATGCATAGTACAAATGATTTTACTTGCTGGTCCCGGTGTTCTGATTTCGACCTTCTGTCTTGGAGTTGCCTTAAAGGTATCCTTCACCTTGCTGTTTAGACTCCAGTGTTTGTGTCACATAATCAAATCTGTAATATCATACTGCAGTTCACTTTCCCGTATGACTGGAGTTGGAAAACGTCATTGTTGCTCGGGGGACTTCTGAGTGCCACAGATCCCGTGGCTGTTGTTGCTCTGTTGAAAGAGCTTGGTGCGAGTAAAAAACTAAGTACAATAATTGAAGGGGAATCCTTGATGAATGACGGGTATTTATATTCAATGCTTTACCACTTTTTTCTTGTATCTAATATCTCCATAGAATTTTGACTGTTTAGCATGTAAAACCAGATGGTTGCTTTGTCATATATCTACATACATATATACTGTCCTTGTCCTATAAGTAGTGTCTTACTTTCCTCTCTGGGATGTCTCTAAATGAATGTCAACTCTCAAAAACTCAGACTATTTATTTATCTATGTTTCTCGTCTTGTTCTTGGTCACTCAAAAAACTACCAAAACACTAATTGAAGTTGTGCTTACCTTTGGTCGTGTTGGTAACTTTATTATACTTATTCCCATTTCTTAAGTACTTATCATAAAGGTTATTCCCATTTCTTGTGGGGTTCCTCAGTTGAGTGCTTTAAATACCCCTTGGTGGCTTGGAAAAATGTTTGCTTGCTGCGTGAGTTGGGTGGTTTGGGTATTCGGAATTTGGTGTCGTTTAATCAAGCTTTATTAGGAAAATGGCTTTGGAGGTATGGTCATGAAACTACTTATCTGTGGCAGAGGGTCATAGCCATGAAATATGGGGAGGGGATAGGGGGGTGGAGTACTAGAGTTTGTAGAAGGTCTCATGGTTGTAGTTTATGGCGAAGTATTAGTGAAGGTTGGGAAAACTTTTCTAAGCATTTGTCCTTTATGGTGAGGGATGGTTCTCGTATTCTTTTTTGGCATGATAAGTGGACTAGGGACAATTCTCTTAAAACTCTTTACCCACAGTTATTTTTGTGTTCAGCCAATTAGGAAGCTTGTATTTCTGAAGTTTTAAGTCCTCCAGTTGGAGATAATGAAAGAGTTTGGAGTTTAAGATTTTATAGGGAATTTAATGATTGGGAATTAGCGGCTTCCTACTCCTTTCTTCATTTCATTCAAACTCAGATTCCTAGGGGTGGAGGTAGTGACAGACTTTGTTGGTGACTCAATGGAAGTAGGAAATGTTCGGTCTTTCTATCATAAGATTCGAAATGTAACTCTTTCTGCTTTCCCTTGGAAGGACATTTGGAAAGTAAAGGTTCCAAAAAGGGTGGCATTCTTTATGTGGATAGCAGCTTATGGTTAGATTCTAACTTTGGATAACCTTATGTTCCGTAGTCGTACTTTGGCGAATCGTTGTTGTAATGAAGAATCTGTGGATCACTTGCTGATTTTTTATCCAGTAGCTCATTCTTTGTGGATGGATTTGCTTTGGTTATTTGGGATTGATTGGGTCATACCAAGTTCAATTGCAGACTTATTTTTTTGTTGGTATCATTGGCTTGGGAAACATAATTCTGACATTTGGAATTTGATTTCGGGTTATTTTATGTGGACTATTTGGACTGAATAGAATTGGTGTTCTTTTGAGGATATTGGAAAATCTTTGGCTCGGTTGTTAGATGTATGCCATCGGACCCTTTATGATTGGTCTCAGTGTTGGGGTCTCTCAGATTGCTCTACACTTATGAATTTTCTTTTATCTCTTAGAATAGTTTAGTGTCAGTTTTGTTTATTTTTACTTCTATTTCCTCTTTGTTCGCTATTGTGAACCTTTTGTTCTGTTCTTGCTTTTCATTTTTCAATAATATTTTTTCTTACCTATAAAAAAAAAGAGAACGGTGCCATTTCAAACCAAGACACTTGATTTGGGATTGAGGAATTATTACTTTATTGTTTTGATGATGATGATTACAGTGATGATATAGTTATCATTGCCATCATCATAGTTATCATTAACATTGATTTTAATACTATCATGGATAGTGAGAATCACTTCGATATATTATGTCTTACATATTTGGCCTACTTTGAGTTTGCTTGGTTTCCATGTCCAGGACAGCAATAGTGGTTTATCAGTTATTCTATCAAATGGTCCTTGGACAGAGCTTTAGCTGGGCTGCCATCATCAAATTTCTCACGCAAGTCTCTCTTGGGGCGTATGTATCTCTTATTTTTGTTGCAATGCTGACAAAATTATTCTGGTTATATGACCCTTTGCTGATCCAGGGTAGGCATTGGCCTTGCTTTTGGAATAGTCTCTGTTTTGTGGCTTGGGTTTATTTTTAATGACACGGTGATAGAGATCACACTGACACTTGCTGTGAGCTACATTGCTTACTTCACCGTACGTTCCTTACTGAGCTTGGGCACTTTCCAAGTTCATTTACATTTATTATATTTGAATCTTTGATTGATGTATACAGCATGTTAATGTTGGAGAAATCTGCCAAAAAAAAATATTATTCCAACCTGTCTATTAGTTTATTTTTATATAACTTTTGTCCCACTTCCTAACACTTTGGTCCTGTTTGGTAGCCCTTTTTTAAATTTTATTTATTATTTAAAAATGCTCTAAAAAACTCTTTAACAACTTGTTTTTGAAATTGAAATAAAAAAAATTATTTAATGGTGTTTTTTTAAATAAAATGTGTATGGAAAGATTTATTAATTTTTTTTTAGAAAATAAAAATGTTGAAATCTTGTTTGATTAAAAGAAAAAAAAAAAGAAAAAAAGAAAAAGAAAAGAAGCAAGTCTGCAACTCCACTACATTTTTTCTTTGAACCAAAACCCAAAAGATTATCACAAGAACACAAACACATCAACAATCCCATTCAGTTGGGCATTTTAGCTAACACTGGATGGGCAACAAATTCAAAGTTTGATCTACAAATCAACCCTTCACAAATCCAAAACTTTTGGTTGAGGCCATCCGGTGTTCAGGCTGATGAAGCTTTGGGCGACAAGACAAAGAAAAGAGGAGGAATTAAATGGAAATGGCGTTATCAGGTGTTGAAGGGGATGTTTACTTATAAGTCTGCCATTGCAGCAATTAGAAAACATAGAAATGAATCTGAAAACATAGAAATGAATCAGAAAACATCATTTTGAAGTATTCTAAAAACCAGTTTGCACAGTGCTTTTGAGAATAAGATTTTTCAACAAGAAAACTGAAACACCCGAGCCAAACAAGATTTTGACGTTTTTTGTTTTTAAGAACTATAAATTTTTTTTAAAAATCGCAACCAAACAGCCCCTTAAGCTTTTGGACTTGATGCTTTTTAACACAGTCATTCAATGATAAATGCTTCAGATGGGCAAAATTTGCTCAACAGTACATTTTTTGGAAAAAATTCGGTGGCTAGCACGCGTTTGAAGTTATCTAGTAAGTTGGATTGTTTTTTGAAAATTGAGTTTGTGAAACTTGAGTTCCAACCTAAAATCGAGTTTCACAAACTCGATTTATACCTGACCTTGAATTAAATAAAAAAAAAAGAAAAAAAAAGAAAAAGTGGAACTCGAGTTCCATTTAAAAAAAATAATAGAACTCATGTTTCCTACACTTGAGTTCCATTTGGGTTATTTTTTTTGAAAGCATGGAACTCGAGTTTAGTAAACTTGAGTTCCACTTTTATTTTTTTTTAAATCAAGGTCAGGCGTAAATCGAGTTTCAGAAACTCGATTTTCAAAAAACAGTCAAACTTACTAAATAACTTTAAACGCGTGCTGTCTATCTAATATTTTTCTGAAAAAATGCTGTTGAGCAAATTTTGCTGCTTCAGATGGTGCTTTTATTAAAACATCACTTAAAGAAGGTTGGTCGATTTCTTCTCGGTGTCTATTTCCAAACTTAAGATAATAAATTCTTTGAAGTTCAGTTCTTTGCTATATCTGGTTGATGTGGTATGCATCTAGTGACATTTATGAATTGTTGTGCCACTTTGTGCAGTAAATTAGCACATACGTTAATTAGCACTCACATCATTTCATCACATATAAATTTGTGTGCCACTTTGTGAAGTTATAAAATTCAACAAAGTGAATAATGGAATCAAGACTTTCAATTCGCATAAGTTGAAACTGCCTTAGTAATTTAATATTATAAAGAAAGAAAAGAAAATTTAGTAGGTTAATCTTATAGTTTTGGGAAAATATAAAAAAAATTTTAAATCTAGATAAACCTTTTTCTATTCTTTTTCATGGGTTCATGTCTTGATCTAGAGAACAAGTTATTTTGATCATTAATTTTTTTTTTGGTGGATGGAAACACTGAAAAGGTTTTTTTTGTTTGTATGATAGGCTCAAGAGGGGGTTGATGTCTCTGGTGTTTTGACAGTGATGACTCTAGGAATGTAAGTTCAATTGTGTCAGAAAGTTTCATTGCTACTTGGACTATAGATATCTGTTGATATAAAAATTTGTCAACAGGTTTTATGCTGCGGTTGCGAAGACTGCTTTTAAGGGTGATGGTCAACAAAGCTTACATCATTTTTGGTATGCCTTGTTGAGGTTATATGTTTTATTGAAGTTGCTTTTCTGATTTATGTCTTCAGCAGTCTAAGTGATGGGTGGAGTCTTACATAACACACACACAGTTGTGCAGGTATGTATTGAAATAATATGACAACAATGCATAGAGAAACAAAAGGGAATATTGTATTCTTTTCAGAGACCAGAAATTATCCAGTAAAGTTTGTTTAAGTCTTTTACCACAGTTGGTGACGCCAAGGGGCTTATTCCACATGTCTTTCCCTTCGAAAGTTAAAAGGGGGGTTAAGGCTCCTTAGTGAGTTTCCTTTGTATGGATGATAGCTTTGGGGAAAATTCTTACCTGTGAGAACCTTCTCAAGATGGATTACTCTATTATGAGTTGGTGTTGTGTGTGCAAATGTAGTGAGGAGATGGTGAACCATCTTTTGATACATTGTAGTGTGGCATTTGAGTTGTGGAGTTATGTATTTAGGTCCTTTGGGATTCAGTGGGTATTACAAATAAGGTCTTTGACCTATTATGTGGGTGGCAGAATGGGGAGCTAATCATTCTTCAGATATCGGGAATCGTGTTCTTTTATGTTTGTTGTGGATTATATGGAGGGAAAGGAATCGACGTATTTTTGAAGATGTGGAATGCATGAGGACTTAATTGCTAGCAATCTTCAATAGTTCTTTATATGAGTGCTGCATTGGGTCTTGTGGATGGTGATTCTGTTGAATCAATCATAGAGTCATTACATATGTAGATAATTCTTTTCTTTGTAATTCTTTAGGCTCCTTCGTGTCATTTGTGCAGGAAGTAGTCTCTAGTAAAATTATTCTTGTATAAAAAAAAAAATTAGTTGCTTTGCATCAGCTATGCAAAAAGTAATTGTGTCCTTGACGAATAACAAATGAGAGATTAAAACATGATCTCCATATTGAGTATTCCACCATTCACCATCTTGGGAATGATCCAGTTCAATGCCTCCATAACTAGGATGAATAAAAGAGATGGAGGATCTCCTTGTCCAACTACTCTAGAAGTCTTACAAAATTCAGTTGGACACTCATTTGCCAACAATAGTAAGTTGACTGTAGAGTGTAGAATCACTTACCTGTCCCTAAGCCATTGCCTCCCTCTTTAAATAAAGGTTTCTTCTTTTCAATAAATTGTAAAATTCATTTTTTTGGGTATAAATTTTAAGGTTATTTTAATGTTCTAGACCCAAATAAAAGATTTATCCTCAAACTGAATTTTAAAAAATGATAGCTATAGACACTCACAAGAGCATGTATGTGATGCTTTGAGACAGATTTATCTTTTTTTTTTTTTCTTGATATATGTAATGCTTAAATTTTCAATGAGCTTGCATCATCCTCACCTTGACTATGTTATTCATCGATTTTCAGGGAAATGGTTGCCTATATTGCTAATACGTTAATTTTCATCTTGAGGTAAGAGCTTCAATAATCACTCTTGAATTTATTTATCTTTGATGGTGATGAAGTGGCAATGAGATAAATGTAGCATTCTGGTTGAGTAAATTCTAATAATTTGTGTGTATGCACTGCAATAGATTTCTTTATTTATTTTTAATAAGTAATTGAAAAATTTATTAAAAAAAGGAAAGGAAATGATCCCCGGGTACACAGGAAGTGTACTAGGAAAACTACAAATAAACTAACATATACCTAGACATATTCCAAACAAGAAACATAGTGACCACTCAATGCAGCCATCCAATCATATGTACAACGTAGAAACAACAATGATATCTCCAAGGATGAACAAATCCTTTGAATGTAAATTGGATTGCGTTCTCTACAAATAGGCCACAAAATGCATAATGGAATTGCTCCCAAGCTAGAACATCTATAACTCTCTTAGGCATGACCCAAAGGAGTCCAAACAAACAAAGCGCCAAGGGCAATGGATTATAAGGATAGTCACAATGAAGGAGAAGGTGATTTATGGATTCCTCACTTCTCTTGCACATGCAAATCCACTCTACAATATTGATATCTCTTCCAAAGATAATTCATTGTTGTGCAAAAAGCTACTTTTGAGGGAGCTTGATGCAAGAGCATAACCAAAAGTTATTTCAATATTTCATTTTAGATTTTCAGTGGATAATTTCAGATTGTAACGTAGTTATTTGTTTTGTTTAGATTAGTATTTGAGTTTGGTTAGGATTAGTTGTTTATCTTTAGTATTTGATATCAGATTAGTAGTTGAAATTATTTAGGATTATCGGATTAGTATATGAGATTTTTTAGGATTTGTAGTAGGAGAGTTTATCTTTATCATTGTGATTCCTAGAAGCTGTATATAAATCTCCAGATGATTTCTTTTGCATTTAGACTATGATTATTGTTATTTAGATTATTTGCAAAAATTGCATTGCGTTTGTTTGGTGGTGAATCCAAACACCTTCGGTGGGAAGCCTAAGGTCTACGGTAGGACTAATCTAGGTGGGAAGCCTTGGTTGTTCTGCATTAGAACTATTTCCCTCTAGATACTTTTCCATGGAAAGGAGTGGTTAAATCCATTAGAAAGAACCTTATAATAGGAATTTACCTAAAAATTACTGCTCTTGGAACAACCCACACATCACAAGAGTACATTACATACTAGCAGAGGAATACAGTATTATTTCTCTAATTCTCTCCTTCAAGCTGGAGCTTATATGTGATATAAGCCTAACTTGGAAGAAATAGACTGTAGACGATGTCTACGTATTGCCATTGTAAAGATATCAAGAAGTTGGTTCTTAGACTCCAGTTAGAATCTTTTCTCTCATAAAATTTGTTGCTTGCATTAACTGGGCTTTTCTACTGTTTGTGCAGCGGTGTTGTTATAGCTGAAGGCATTCTCAGTGGTGACAATATTTTTGAAAATGGTAGCCCTCATCTATTCTTATTTATGCTATAATATGAACTCTCTATATACTGTTATATACAGTGAGACTCAAAAAATGAGATTGGTTGGGTGGAAACATTGGTAACTTGGGTGACTTAAGAGGCAAATTAGTTAACTACAAATAGTCTGTATGGTTTGACCATAAAAATTCATTTAGCTGTAACATCTGCTTGATGGTTATTTCTTCATATATGTGACTTAAATCTCAGCAAGTCCTTCAATATTTTGTAAAAGTTGTTTATATTATTAAATATATTTATATAGTTTCTTTTTGTATGTTTAACTATTTTTTATTTTTATTATTATATATATATATATATATTTTTTTTTTTTTTCAGTTTTGGAATGTAAATTATAATTGAAACTGTATTTCTGCTACCATTTGGAGGTTTCTGAGGATGCCATTAGCTTTTTGCATATATACAATGTGAACATGGTGCTCACTGAAATAGAGATGCCAGTTTTGTCAAAATTTTTATTTGATAGGGCCCCCTTTTTCCTCTCTTTTGTTGACTTACTGATGTTTGTTTGGCTAAAAATAATATATATATTGTAAGGACTCGATTTGTAAAGAACCCTTAACAATAAAACTTGTAGAGAAGTGGGTACACGGACTTGGCATCACCGAAGTGAACAACGATTAATTTGGTATTTTCGATAAGTAATAGATGACAAGAAATTAATAAGAATCTCGTCAAATGAAATCGGTTAAGTATTTTTTGTAGGGAATGATCACCACTTTGGCTGTGTAACTAAAGTGCCTGTTGGTCCTCGGACCAGGCCGAGGATCTATTTTTCTTATAGTTTTTCTCCCCTTATTTGGCGGGGATCCTCTTGGTTATATAGTGTTGCTCTAGTTAATCTCAGTCGTCCATTTGTTGCTTATTCGGTCACTCTAGATGAGAGATTGTCCCATCATCTGTTTTTGTAGACTTTACGTTAGTTCTCAGCCGTCTTTGCAGGCTTTTTTATTAGTCGGAGTAATCGAGGCAACTGGGTTCGTTGGTCGCATCATCATTAAAGTGGTCAGAATGTTTGTGGGATATTTTTGGTGGATGTAGGATATTTCCCTTTAGTGATGTCGGTGTGCCGAGAACAGGTCATCCTCGGTTCAGGCCTTGGATGTTGTGGGCCCTTTCCCGTTGTCCTCGGCCTCAGTATTGTCCTCGGCGCGGGCCATGGGCCGCTCGTTGTGGGCCAGTGTGGTTAATGTAATAGGGCCCCACATATATAAATAAACTATTTTCTGTCTCTTCTTTTATGGAAACATGTGTTACACATTATTTGAGTTTTCAAGTAGTTTCCTGCTTCTGTGATCTATAATCCATACAATAATGGACATACACTCGAGACAAAAAAGCTATTGTTATAAGCATCCCAATCGTTTGGTAATTAAGAAGTACAAAAAGGAATAAAAAGAAAGATTGATTGACAAAAAAATAGAGAATCTACAAGATATAATCTCTCTATTGAAAATATGAAAGTGTATGAGAATCAATTGTCCAACTTATGTTCCTTCTTTATCCTATATAGTTGTTTGCCTATTCGCTAGTTTATTGTTTATGTACTTAGGTTCTTTATTCTTATGTTGACTGTTCTAGAAATTAACTTTTTCCAGTCGATTTTCTACTACCTTTCTGGATACCAGAAATTCTCTTTTGTTTTATTCTCCCTCCCCTCACTCCCCTCCCAACTATTTATTTATTATTATTATTATTTAAAAAAAAAAAAAAAAACTCCTATCAAAATAGGATTTTAGAAAAGCAATGAAATCCCCAGTGAACAGTGACAGAAACTGTAACAGTTTTAGAAAGAATATTTGTTGCGCCTTTCAAAGAGGAATTTGGCATGTGAAGTCTATAACCATTATTGTACGAAGGTCTCTTACTTTTGGTTATAGGTAAATCCATAACTCTTATCACTGATTCTTTTCTCCCCAGGATATTCATGGGCATATCTTATTCTCCTCTATGTTTATGTGCAAGTTTCCCGGTTCATTGTTGTTGGAGTTTTGTATCCCTTTCTAAAGTATTTTGGTTATGGTTTGGATTGGAAAGAAGCTACTATTCTCATATGGTCAGGCTTGCGAGGGGCTGTTGCATTGGCACTTTCCCTTTCAGTTAAGGCAAGTTTTTGAATTAATTGATTTGTATTTTATAAGTTCAAAACTGTGGTAATTGAGGTTCTTATTGTTACATCCTCAAATGTTTGGAAATTTCTAGATTTGGTATTTTCTAATCATATTTTGGTATCAATATGCTTATTTGTGTATGGGTTTTCATTGTAAATGTTTTGCAAAATTCTCGAAATAATGATTGTCTAACATAAATTGGTTATTCTACTTGATATTCTTTTGAAAGAAGGAAGGTGGGTTTTGTTGAACTGAAAATATAGAATTAGGTTGTGCTTTGGTTATGTTAGAAGTTATTGAAAGTAGCAAACTGACATGGGAACTACCTCCTTTTCTTTTTCTTTATTGCCCTTTTCCCCTCTCTTTTTTTGTGAGAGTATGTCTTTAATTTGGTAAGATGGCACACCCAAATGATGCAAAATGACAAATTATCGAATAGGAAAAATGAATATAGAACCTATGAGTCAGCACCAAGCATGAAAAAAAAACTCTAGGAGTTGGCACCAAATCTAGGAATTTATGTGAACTCACTTGAGATCTTCACTCACATGAATACAACAACTCTTCCTGGTTTTAGCACCCAAAAAACTTATCTGTAGAAAACACCTCAATTTTATCTTCCCTTGTGTATGTCTCATGGCTAAAGAAAATCTCATTGTTTTCTTTACTCCGTACTCAGTCTTTTTCACTCCAGGCGGCACTATTTATTTGCATCCTCCAGTCTCTCTTTTCTTCCAGAGGCTTGCTCACACAGATTCTAATTCTATTTGAAATAGAATTCTTGTCTTGTGGCTATCTAGGTGTGTCCCACACGCCGTCTACTTGGGCTCTAATAAGATGTGGGCTGGACCCACAACATTGTTAACCCTAGTGGTGTCCTAATCTTTAAGAGTATGGTTACTTTGTCCGTAAGTTTAGAAGAAGGTCCATCTTTTACGTAATTTAAAGTTGCGTTATATATATATATATATATATATAGCGGTAATCCTGAAACGGTACACCAGTATCAACTGGTACTGAAATATTTCGTTTTCTTGGCCAAACCGAAGCGGTTTCTGGTGGGAAGTTTACTCCCTTTTACGGCAATGGTGATTTTTTTTTGGGGCTTGATGCACGTTGAAGCTTCAAAGGACCAATTTATGCTTTGATACCAAATTTGATGCAGAACAAACCAAAACCAAAACAATGCAATATGAAAATTAATGAACAGAAAAAAGAGTCCACCAAGCATGAGAAAAACCTCTAGGAGTCTGCACCTAGGAATCTAGGATTTTCTGGATTCAGCACCAGACCATGGAATCAATTTTAGGAGAAACTTTATTCATAAAAATAATTTCCCTTGCATAGAGCAAAATACTTTGCTTATGTAAGTGTGCTAAACCCTAATTCTAACTTTTATAGGAAACCTTAATTGACTTGCTATAAAAATAACCTTAACTTTAAATAAAAATACTAATAAACTTATTTAATAACTAGGGTCTAAAATAGAATACAGTTGAGCAAAAATTACAATTGACTCCAAAATTAAATAAGTTTAATTTAAAATAAATATTTCCTTGCACAACCCTCATCTTAAGTTAGTTTATTACCAAGAAACCAGAAATATACAATACAAGTTCAAGCATACCTAGGACCTAAGCTCAACAAATCAACCTCTCTTGAAGGGCTGATAATATTTTCTAGCTCCTCTGTAAAATTCTATTTTTCTTCTTTTTTCCTTTAAATTGCTATCAGAGCCATAAGATTATTTACTTTGATTAATTTTTGCTGTCCTTTCCTTCTCTTTCTTCTTCTCTTTTATTTTGCCTTTATCTGTATATCTAGATACGAGTGAAACACCTAGGTTGGATACTTGATTTCTTGCCATTTGAATGCCGTCGGGAAGTGCGTGAACTGTGAAGAGATTGGATACAACACAGTTCAATATCGTTTCTCTAACTGTCAAACGTAGAAAAAGTGATTTACAGAGCATGTGAGTTGTTTGAATTTATTGCAGTGGAAATCAACCATAGGAAGGTGTAACTTGATATCTTGATGTTTAAGGTGTCTAAAGTGCATCAAGAAGTATATGAAGTTTCCTTATGTTAAATTTCTTTCTTTCTATTTTGGGATATGTTTAAGGTGTAAAGTTTTCAATCAAGTTACAAAAGGTTTGGACCTGTTTTTGATTGTGGTTTGTGAAAATGCCAAAAGCCAAACTTCTTTAGGAAGTCATATTGAAGCCAAAAGGCATGTCTTTAGCCCTGTGAAAGTTCTATGATTTTCTACTTTATTATATTCTTAGAAAATGAGTCAGCATACAATTAAGAAAACTATGCTTAAAACTCTGCTTGGCCCACCCTTACCACTGTGAGTCATTAACATAAGAAAAGTCCAACAGCCAACGGTCATTTCTAACAAGCATCCATGCCAGGCAATTTATTTTGTTTAGAAAAAGCAAATTAGATTTGCAATTTCTGGTCACTTTGTGTCGATTTAAAGAATTTCAGTGTCCACTTTCTGCATTTTTTTATGCCTTATATAATATGTTGCTTCTGATTGATCTACTATGTGGTTTTTTCAGCAATCTAGTGACAGCTTGCCCGAAATCAGTCCCAAAACTGGAACTCTGGTACGTTTCTGAAGCAAGTATCTTGATTATATCTTTGGTTTGAGAGATTTGCAAATGAAACCATGTCATTTATCTTGGAAGCTGAAGGGGGCTTAAGAAACCAGAAATTAATTTCCTTTATTTGTTGATATATTTACACAATCTTTTTCACCTCGACAGTTTGTTTTCTTCACTGGTGGAATTGTATTCTTGACGCTTATTGTGAATGGTTCAACAACACAGTTCATTTTACATCTTTTGAATATGGATAAGCTATCAACTGCAAAGGTGGGGATTCGAATAATTTCAGAGTAGATTTTTTATTTTTTATGGTAGCTAGACCATATAATTTAGTATTACCTTACTTTAATTGCTTAATGCTTCAGTTTTTTCATATAAGGTTATGATGGAATTCCTTTACCTCTAAATATGAGCAATAGCATTGAGAATATCTATAATATGGAGTATGCAGAAGACCATTAACCATGTAAAAACTATTACGTGAGCAACTGTTGAGGTGGCAGCAAAAGACATACAATATAATAGCACAACCATATCTTTTTATTTTTTTTTTAGTGTTGTGTAAAGGCCATGCTCATTAAAAGTTGATGATGCCAGAGATAAAAAGTGTTCTCTGTTTTGGGAACCACCAATAACTTCACCATACCTCCTTCACTGGACCAACATTGAACTTTGGCAGTCCTCCTGGTGGAGGGGCAGTAGTGTTCCTTGTCCATCAAATCGCCTTTGTTAAAGTCAATTACATCCTATTCAACATGGAAGAGTTGAGGTTCTTTGGTACTGAGGCAAACTTATTTGAATTCACCTTGGAAAAAAGAATCTAACGTTGAGACTAAGAATATATGAAAGAGGGAGAGTTTTTATTAGATCAGTCTTCTTAGGGCAAGAAAGTTCCAAATGACTTTTTGCGACACTAGTTGATCTAGTGCGTCTAAACTGTCAAGTGGAATTTATTAGAACCACTAGAAGTTCAAAATGAGAATATTATTCATATTTATACAGGGGCTTATTCTTACATGGTAGACTTTTTGATAAACGTTATTAACTAGGACACTATTCTGTATGTTGTGAACAAAGCACATTATTATAATTTGTGCTTGCATAAACAGCATTGTTGGTTGTGGGAATTGGTTTTTTTTTCTTCTTTTTCTTCCTTTTCTCCCCTTCTGTGTTTGATGTTTATATTTGTCTATCTTATAACAGAGGCGCGTACTGGACTACACAAAGCATGAAATGTTGAACAAAGCATTAGAGGCTTTTGGTGATCTTGGAGATGATGAGGAACTTGGACCTGTTGACTGGCCTACTGTGAAAAGATATATCACGTGCTTAAATAATTTGGAAGGGGAACGTGTGCACCCTCATAGTACACCTGAAGATAATAATAATTTGGATGTGATGAATTTGGAAGATATACGCATACGCCTTCTGAATGGTAAATTTCTTATCATGTTAGGACTTTTGTTAATAAGTACAAGTTAAGGTGAATTTAATTAAATTATATTTTTATACACTTTCCAAAAAACAAAGTCAAACTGTACAAAAAATATCAAGAAAAATACACAACCAATATAAATTTGTGCATGCACAATAATGAATTATTGACATGTGTATTTTTATTTTAAAGCAATGAGCATTACAGCTCATTATTGTATATTTATTATTCCTAAACTTGTGCCTTGGCATATTAATTATGTAAGTGAATCTGAAACTGATAACAATCTAGATCCTATGAATTTCAAAGATGTACAAAGTGGCCAATGGCATATTTATTTTTATGTTTCATTTTTGTCCTACTAATTGTTTATTGTTTATGCAATGATCGTCAACCATCTAGCATATTTTCTTTGACACGAACTATAAACTTTCCTTATTTTTATAAAATCTTAGCATATGTTTTGACCTACATACAAATGGACCTTGCTATTGTTTACGAATGGGATTTCATTTTTGTTAGCAGTTAGGCCTAATGTCTTGTAGTTGTACCAAGTTGCAGGAAGATGGTCATAGATCTTTATAGGTTGTCAATGTATTAGATCTTTTATTATTTAAGGTGTAGCAACAAAAATTGCAGTGTATAGGCTCCTTGGCCTAGCTGGGTACGCCAAATGGGTACGGATTTGGTGTTTGTCACTTTTCAAAGTGGACCATTTCATTGCATGTAGGAAAACAATAGACAATATTCATATGGCACATCTATTCCTCAGAAGGCAATAGCATTAAATAATTTTTTTTCAGACTGATTATTCAGAGTGTATGTACTGATTACTGAACTACATTGGTGATGGGCTAATGGCTCTGTTGAGAGGTGAAAGGAAAAGTAAGCAATTGAAGACTACACAAGATTTATGGCATTGAGTAATTGGAGGCTCTTTCTCCTGTGACTTGAGGACACCAAAGTAATTTTATGTAGAGGCCCTTTAATTTAGAGATTAGTATTGTCTACAAACAATAATGGTGGCTAAATTTTCTAGAGATAAGCGATTTGAGCATTCACATCAGTCTAAAATTTTCCATTTATTTTAGTATAAAAACCTACTTTTTCTATTTTACATAACCATTTTGCAAAAACTCTCACATCAAATTATCTATTATACACTCTACTTTCTTTTAATTATATTTTTTATTCTTCTTTTATTATATCTCCTACAGTGCTACCAACACCAAAACACTCCTCTCTCTCACAGTTCTTAAAAAAAAAAAAAAAAAAAAAAGCTTCTCCCTCAGATTTCTCTCAGCTTTCTGCCACTTCTCTTCTTCTTCTTTCTTCTTCTTCTGTGTTGCAGTTCTGGGTTACGTTTTTCTTCTTCTTCTTTGCTGGGTTGAAGACCACAGTGCTGGGTTATGGTGATGGATTTTATTTTGGATCTCCATTGGGTTTGATTTGGGTTTTTGTTGTTGTTGTTGTTGTTGTTGTTCTTCTTCTTCTTTGCGGTTGTGGGTGGGCAGTGATGGGTTTGATTTTGGATCTCTGTTGTACAGTTTTTTGTGATGTCGATTGGATTTGATTTTGGGTTTGGGTTGATGGGTTTGATTTGGGTTTTCCAGTTGATGGGTCAATCGAGTTTTGTGATAGGATGAACAATTTTGTAATGGTTTGTGACTTGTGGTGGTGGTGCTGTCTGGTTGGTGATGGCTGTGTTTATCTGAGAGACACAGTGAAACGGAGAAAGAGGAAGAGAGAGAGATGAAAGAATGAGAAATTAATAAAATATTAGGATACAAAGCTACAGTAACCGCGTATATTTACACTGTTATTGTAGCAAAATGTAAATCTACAGTGTTTTAGAAGAGCTGATGTGCGGAGTTTTTGAAGAAAATGTGTGAATTTGACAATTTTTTTTATTATACACCCACTGATGTGAATGCTCTTAGTGTTTTATGGTTGAGAAGGCTAGGGCTTGTTTGGTAAGGGGATTCATGTTTTTGTTTTCCAAATAATGTGAAAAAGGTATTCAAATATTGGGTTAGAAAACTGTTTTTAGGGAACACATAACACAACAATGTGTTTGGATTATGGAGGGTTTAGAGTAACACAAGAAGACAAAGAAACAGAGGTTCGGCTCAGGTGCTGTTACTAGTATCTGCAAGCAGTACCCATACTTTTAGGGTTTTGCATATTAATTGATGATGATCTTGGTAGGCTTTGTAGGTTAATGTAAGATGGGATATTATTCTAGAAATCACGATCCACGCCTCTCTCTCTCTCTCTCTCTCTCTCTCTCTCTCGCAGGGCTTTCAATACAATATGTGAATTTTCCTTGCTTTATGCATTGATTTGAGAATTCATTTCAGTTTTAATTTCAAGCAAGCATTTGAGTACTTGGTTAAGTGTGCCTTTGCAACTAGTTGTGCTGTTATTATTCTAGTCATATTACTTTAAAATATGGATATGAAAAACTTTGAAGAAAAAAAAGGGAAAACAAGAGAAGAAAAGAAAAAAATAGAAACAAAAAATTAAGTGGATCTCAAGAATGATATCTTGATAAATTTTGTTACTATTAATAAAAAAAATACTAATTAGTAATTTAATTTCTCAAAAAGTGGGAGGAAGGGATTTCAAATAAAAAATAATTTTCGATTTACATATTAAAAGGCCTCACTTAAAGTTGTCATCATAAGCCTCAAATTTTATGGTGCCAGCCCTGATCACCCCGCTGCTGTTATTATGGAATCCAATGCTTGCTCTGTTTGAAGGTGACCTCCTTTGCTAATTTAAGAAGCATTTCTCATATCAGGTGTCCAAGCTGCCTACTGGGGAATGCTTGATGAAGGTAGGATTACACAAAATACTGCAAATATATTGATGCAGTCAGTGGATGAAGCACTTGACTTGGTTTCAGATGAGCCTTTATGTGATTGGAAAGGTTTAAAGGCTAATGTTCATTTCCCAAGCTATAACAAGTTGCTTCAAACGAGAATTATCCCGCAAAAGTTGGTTATGTATTTCACTGTGGAAAGGTTGGAATTCCAATGTTACATTTGTGCTGCATTTCTTCGTGCCCATAGGATTGCACGACGGCAACTGCATGACTTTATAGGTAACAAAAATTTCCTTGTTCATTGTCAATTATGATTTTCTAGTTAATGCATCATTATTGATCTTGTGGTATTTCTTTTCTCTTTTCTTTTCTCCCTTTCTATATAAGTAATGAAAAATACTAAATAAACTTGATTGTAAGATTGACAAGAGGGTAGAAAACCTTGATGGTTTTAGCAAGGCGGCAAACAACACCACCGCCACTACATTTTTCTTTCCTTTTAAGTAACAAAGATGTTGCTTAATGATAATATTAGAATGTATGATATGATATTAAGACATATTCCTACTATAACTTATATATATAATTACTGAATTTAGTACTTCAAATTTATTTCCAAGCACTAATTTAAGTAATTTATGGTGTCAAATTTTTAATAGTCTGTGCAATGAAAATCTCTTCAATATTATAATGTACTTGTCAATGTTGGTATGTTTATGAGATTGATATAGATTGGATGGAGGTATGTTTATGAGATTGATATAGATTGTTGGCTTCCATCCAAACAGCTTAAGCTTTTGGGACTGATGGTCTCTTGCATGTTATTTCTGCATATATGCTTAAAATTTAGCTGGTAAATATTGTTAGTATTGGCATGTCATTAGTTCTAGAGATTAAGCTGTTAAAAAGTGAGAAAACAAATTATGTGAAGCTAACAAACATGCTGATATGTAAATTGTTTTGTCACTTTCAAATAGCTTAAGCTTTAGGATTGATGGTTTCTAATTGTTAGAGGTATTAGGTTTATATTTGTAGGCCCATGTATGCCTAACCCTAGGTCTTTTTCCCTATATAAACCCTACTTAGGGTTCATTGTAACTGTGAATTAAGAGTACAGTGAAGATGTGGCAGTCAAGGTTTTCTCTTCGTGGATGTAAGCCGTTAGGCCAAATCACATAAACCTTATGTTCTCTCTCTTCTGTCTATATTCTCTTTCTCCATATATTATCATAAAATCTAACAGGCAAATTTTCGTTAGTGGGTCTCATTAATTAGAATGAGGAAGACTCTTATGTCTCCACTCATGGTTGAGTAAGGGTTCTACTAGTGGTGAGTCAAGATGATTGCGTTTTGGTGACTCCTGTAGTTGTGCAAGGAACACTCCTATGTCCGGCCTAAGTGTGGTTAAGTAAAGGGAACGCTATTGGTGCTGGTGATGCATGCCACTTAGATTGTCAAGAAAAAAGCTTCCGTTCAAGGGGGAGACTAACTAAAGTGCCAAAAGTGACTTGGTTAGAGTGAAGGGGGAGATTTGTTGGAATATTCATATGTGAGTAAAGTGGTTGGTCAAGTATTAAAGTTCCACATTGGATACTAACGAGAATAATGAGTGGTTAATATAACATAATTGAGCTCATATCCATTGGGCTTAAGCCTTTTGGGTTAAGTGGTATCCCTATATGTTATATTAACCACTCATTCTTCTTATTAGCATGTAATGTGAGACTTCACTCCTTGACCAACCATGCTACTTGTTAAATTACTGATTGTCCCATAAGTTTAAGTTATTGGAATATGATAAATTTAATCATTTAACCACATATTTCTAACATTCCCCCTTGCACGTGGGTTTGAACTCCCTTTTAATAGGTGAGACTCGACACGTGGATTTGAAATGGGAGGTAGAGTGGAGGAGATAGGGATTGAACTCAAGACCTCTTGCAATGATACCATGTTAAATTACCAATTGTCCAAAAAGCTTAAGCTATTGAGATATGGTTTAACCATTTAACCATATACTTCTAACACTGCTCACACATGAATATTCCAATAATAGGCCTACGCATATAAACCTACTACTTCTAACACTAGCAATACTAATACCACATGTAAATCTTCTTTCTCAAGTATGTAATGTTATATAATTTTCTCTGTAAATGCAAGCTCAACCGCTGCTTTACCTAAACCATATATGGTGTTGGCACAAAGAATCTTTGTTCTGCCATTCCTCTGAGTGAATTCTGGTCTTGTTTTATAAGAACTGAAATTAAAATTTTAGAAAGGAAATTTGCATGTTTTCAGGTTGGTAAACTGCCACTTGTCCAAAAAGTATAAGTTATTAGGAAATGCTGAATTTAATTGCTTAATCATTATTCTTATGTTCTTTCTCATGGGCCCAAACTCCTCTCTTAATAAGTGGAACACAACACATGGTTTTTAACCTTTTAAATGGGAGATAGAGTGGAGACAAGGTTCTAACACAGGTCATAGTTCTGAACTGCTAGGGCCACTGATTTGGATTTATGCTCCTGATATTTGTTACTGGGTAGCCCCATTTATGCTGAAAAATGATTTCTTTCTTACACTCAAACTATTTAGGTGACAGTGACATTGCTTCTACTGTTGTCAATGAAAGCGAGGTAGAAGGAGAAGAAGCAAAAAGGTTTTTGGAAGAGGTTCGTGTAACTTTTCCACAGGTTTGTAACATATAACTCCCCACTGGATGTGTTATGAATTATGATGATCCTAACTGGAGTTTCACTGATATATAGTGTAATTTTGGGAATAATATTTTATTACTATTTATTTGGGGCAATTTTCAGGTTTTACGGGTTGTGAAGACAAGACAAGTAACATATTCAGTGTTGAACCATTTAATTGATTATGTCCAAAATCTTAAGAAGATCGGCTTGTTGGAAGAAAAAGAGATGCTACATCTTCATGATGCTGTACAGGTATCTTTCAGTGATGTTTTGTTGTTTACACTTCTTCTGTCTTCAGATTACACATCACAATTTTTTTTATCTTTATTATTCTTACAAGAAATTTTGCTTCCATTTCTGTGCAGACTGACTTGAAAAAGCTTTTAAGGAACCCTCCTTTAGTTAAGATCCCAAAAATAAGTGATTTGATCAGTTTACATCCTTTATTTGGGGCCATTCCTTGTTCGATCCGTGCGCCACTTGAAGGGTCTACCAAGGAAACAATGAAGCTGCGTGGTGTGACACTTTACAAGGAAGGCTCCAAGCCAAATGGTATTTGGCTCATTTCCAATGGGGTGGTCAAGGTAAGTAAAAAGCTACCCTCAGATTATGAGTACAAGATATTTTACTTTTTTTATTTTGCCAGTGGAACATGACACAAATGTGAAGTGTTATTTGGCAGTGGACGAGTAAGAGCATAAAAAACAAGCATTTGCTGCATCCAACTTTTACACATGGGAGTACTTTGGGCCTATACGAAGTGCTAAGTGGAAAGCCTAACATTTGTGACATGATCACAGATTCTGTGGTCCTCTGTTTTTTCATTGAAAGTGAGAAAATACTTTCAGTTCTCAGGTCAGATTCCTCCGTAGAAGACTTTCTGTGGCAGGTATGGCTATACTAGAGATGAAGATATGGCTATACTGTAAATGTCATTACCATTAACGATGCCATAGCACGAATAGCTTCATCAATGTGTTATCAACTTCCGGAAAATTGAAAATTTAAGATCAATGTAGCTACAAAACTCTTTGTTGCTCAAGGGCGGAACAGATTATGTTTCTGTTAGCTATCTGATATGTATTATTGAGATCTTGCTATTTGGTAAAGACATAGATGTGCGTCTGTATATTTATAGTGTCTGAGAAGCACAAAAAAGATAAAGATGATAATGTAGAGGATAGAATATATACTGGCATCTTTAAGGTATTAGTATTGGTCTCTGATTCAATATATCTTGCTTTGCAGGAAAGTGCTATTGTTCTTGTTAATGTCTTGCTTCCCCAGATATTTGAGAAAATGGAAATGCAAGATTTAAGGGCTCTTGTTGCAGAAAGATCAATAATGAAGTCATACCTTAGGGGAGAAACTATAGACATTCCTCACCATTCCATTGGCTTTTTATTAGAAGGATTCATCAAAACCCAAGGTGTTGAAGAACTGATTACATCACCTGCAGCTCTGTTGCCTGCGCATGGGAGTCTAAGCTTCCAAAATCTGGAAACATCAGGTATGAAAAGAAGGGATCATCTCCTATCTAGTTGTTTTTTATTGTTCTCTTGTTTGTAGCTGAAGTGTAGGCTTGGAAATTAAAGACAAAACTTTTAATATGGGCATCAGAATACTCAAAAATGTTAGATAAATGTTTGTCAACCTCTGAAGAACAGCAATTTTACCGTAGTACACTTATTTCACCTCTTATTCTTAGCTAGTCCTTTGGGCTTTGGTTGTTTCAGCTCATTTATGGCCCCTAAGAAATCTTTATACTAAGATTGTGAAAGGTTTAAGCTTAAACTGACGTAGGCCTTTATCCTGTGTTGTAAGTATGTGAGCTTGTGATAGTGATCAGAACATTTGATAACATATATGCTTTTCATTGAACTAATTTTCTGAACATAGTTCTGTTTCTAGGCAAGTTGGCTAAAAGTTCTAGAAATGTGAGGCATGTTATACTGGGGAATTCCAAAACTGCTAGTCTTTTTATTGATCCTTCTGTGACCAAAAGAATTATAAACTTTTCTGTTATTGATGATAACGAGCACCGCAGGAGCCAGTTTTTCTCATCAAGGATCCTCGTATCAAGTTGAAACAAGAGCAAGAGTAATCATTTTTGACATGTCTGCATTGGAAGCTGACAATGCTCTCCAACAAAGATCATCCTCGGTACCCCATTCAGCTGATCACTCTCATAGACCCCTTAGTAGAGAACTGATGAGTTGGCCAGAAAACATGTACAAGCGAATGCGACATAAGCAGAACACTGATGGGATTGACAGACAAGCTAACAGCTTGTCTACGAAGGCAATGCAGCTGAGCATCTTTGGCAGCATGGTATGTTCAGTTCATCCACGGTCTTTAGAGTTTGGAAGGTTCATGGAAGCAAACTTTTTTTTTTTTTTTTTTTTTTTTTCGAGTCTTCATGGAAGCAAACTTGGTAAAAAAAAAAAAAATAACTTTTTTGCTTAGAATAAATTATATACAGCCCTTCATGACTCTCTCTCTCTCTCTCTCTCTCTCTCTCAGGTTATTAAATATATTATGCAGTTGCCTTTAAAAAAAAAAAAAAACTGTGAAAAAATTATTTGAGTTACCTGATTATCAATGCACATTTGATTTTCCTTTTGTCCCCTCTTCTGGGCAGCGCCATTTGAAAGTTATTCTTGGGTTCGTCTTTTGATTATGCATTGTAGTTTTTTGGAAATGTTATTTTAATTATTTGTCTAAACTGCTCCTCTGACTTACTACATTGTTTAATTTTTGCAAGGTGGATATCCGAGGGCGTACTCGAAGTCTTCCAAGAAATAGTCTCAGGAAGCCATCGCATATCCTGTCATCTCCAACAGTTACTTCATATCACGGCCAGCGTCTTGTTTCTGTCCAATCAGAAGGATCTGCTACCATGAGGAAGAACCTTGAAGTGAGGAAGACCACAGGAAATATTACGCCAACCCAGCTACAAATTAAATACCATAGAGAGAGTCGTGTTGTGGATGACCCCAGTGACGAAGATGAGATTATAGTTAGAATTGATTCACCAAGTAGGCTTTCGTTTCGCCAGAGTTCTTGAAAGCCTACATTTCAAAATTAAAAAAACAAAAAATGGTTGTGTTTCATTTGTTGTAGCAGTGCAGTTGCCTGTTGCTTGTCAGAGCTTTGTATTTTAATAAGCGCACACGTAATATATATAATCTACCCTATTGGCCTTCTCCTAGATGATGAAACTGATGACTTGATCTGCATTATAATAGCTGAATAAAATTTTAATTAATCCACTTGTGTAAGTGGTTGTCTTTTTTTTCCTGGTGAATAATTAATTTATGAAGGAGAAGAAACCAATGTCCAACGTAATCTGATGCAGAATTGAGGAGTATCACTAAATTTGTTCTCGTGAGTCATGATTGAATACTGAGTTTCTTTCTGATGCAAAGCATTTTTTTTTTCTCCTCCTACGGGCTATCATCCAAGTGAATTTATACTGCCAATTTGAGACTTATTTCTGAAACGGTGGAGGCCAGGTATGATGAACTAATGTGGAAAGGAACATTAGTAAAACATATGTTCTTTCCATTTGGATAAAATGGCCAAATACCATTGATGGCCGAAATATTTGGCGATTTACCACCATTTTGGAATTTGAGTTTGTGAAACTTGAGTTTGCCGTGTAACTCGAGTTTTAGGAATTTGAGTTCTTTGAAAAAATAGTCTTTAAGTTTGTCGTGCTATTTTTTATGGAACTCGAGTTACATAAAAAATTGGTGGTTATTTTTCATGGAACTTGAGTTCTTAGAACTCTAGTTACATGACAAACTCGAGTTTTAAAAATGTGGTAGATTTCTAATTATTTTGAGATTGCCAAATATTTTTGCCAAAGATGGGATTAGGCCATTTTTGGCCCATTACATTCTACTCCCTTTTTAAACACAACACTCTATGTTGTCTATACAGCCCAATAATAATTTAGTATGATTTTGATAGATACCTGTCAAGAATCAATAACCATGAGATAAACTTAAGATTGGGTTTTGATTTTGAATTGACAAAACAGTTTATGCTATTTTGCTCTTTTGAATGCCACAAGGTATGGCAATTGTCCAAGTAATTTTCTCTTTTCTTTCTACTCATTCAAGTTTACAGCTGCAGTAACTGCTAGGACAGATTAAGCCAGTTCCCTCCTCGATAGAGAATCTACAGGACAGATGCTTTGCTGGAAATTGGAATTTGTGAGTCTTATGTAGACCTATAAACCGTAAGTTTTATAGCAAAGCTACCTTATGATGATGAATCCCGGACTCATAAATTTTTAGCTCTTGTGGCTTCAACTATGTCTCAGCTAACCAGACTTCAACATTCTAGAGAAGACTTGCGTATATAGCGATCTTGAAAGGTGATGAAGATATCACTTTCTAGGATCCCTCATAGCAGAATATTGCCAACCAGGTAATAATTGTGAGAGGAGATGATACTATATCGCTATATCTCAGAACTCAGAAGTATTGAATATATTTTTTGTGCACCAAGATAACTACAGTAAGTGTACCCAATGGTCCTCCCATCTAATGATGTTGTGCCATATTTTCAAATTAATTAACTCAAAGTTCTATTCATACCCATTAAAAAAAATTCGTGATTGGAATAGAAGGCCCTTGTTTGCTTCATCCAATATTAATTAAAAAAAAAAAAAATCTCATTAATAAAAAAAAAAGGGCAAGAGGACCACATACGGTTGGATGGGCCCAATCCATTTGCAATCCGAGGGGAGAAATCCCAAGTGGAATATCCAATGGTCCTCCCATCTAACGTTGTGCCATATATGAAATATGTTAGATATTTGTTACTTGTGAAATGTTCTCTCTCAAAAAACATGTATTTTTTACTGCCACACAAATAAAAAATATATTTTTTTTGAGAAACAAACACACACACACATGGGACTAGGGTTGTAAATGAACTAAGTTGATCATAAACAACTTAGGCTCAGCTTGATAAAAAGCTTGTTCATGTTTGTTTTTTTATAAATAAGTTAAGCTTGAGCTTTAATTTTAGGCTCGTTTAATAAACAAGCCGAGCCCAAGCAAAAAAATTTGTTCACAAACAAGCTCGTGAGCTATTAGGCTTGATACACAACAATTCAAGCATAAATTCATTTATATGTTTATATGTGTTAGCTAAACATACTCATTACACATATTTTAATAATGACATGGCCAACATGAAACTACTACCTATATTACCTTAATTTTTTCCTTCCCTTGAAACTGATCAAGAACTACTTTAAACTATAGTTACATTTAAAAATAAATAAATAATTAAGTAGGCCACATATGATCCTTCTCTATCAATCATTTGAAGTAAAATTATGAAACATGTTAGCATTTTCTCATTCATAATGGTTACAAACAGGTATTTTTTTAGTCCTTCACCATCTAATGTAAATGTAAAAATTATATTTTAAACAATTGCTGAAGCTGTAGACAAGGAATAATGAATGAATGAATTTAATTATATAAATTATTAATTTGAATAATGGTTAATCATAAGTAAGACTAGATGCATGATAAAATGAGTATACTATTTTTTTTTTCTTAATTTTAGAGATTTAAGCATTTAATAATGTAATTTTTTTAGATCTCAAGCTCAAAAACTTGACCTGAGCTCGAGTTTGAGCTTGATATTAAGCTTGAGTTTGGCTTGACTAATTAATCAAGCCAAGCTCAAGCTTTTTTACTTTCTCACGGGCTCAAGCTTTTTGGTTTTTCCACGAGCTCAAGCTCAAACACTATTTTTAGGCTTGTCACAAGCTCAAGGCAAGCTCAAGCTTTTGATTTTTCTTGACGAGCCAAGCTTGAACATGCACTACTCGACAAAGCTCGGCTCTGTTACAGCCCTACATGGGACAGAGAAAAGAGTTTTAGCACAAAGGCACACCACAGACAAAGAAAATATTTTGTTGCAAATGAACAAGATATTGAGGAGTTGTTCATACTTTAATCAAAATTCATTTTGGCAACCTATCGAAATTGTTAATTGGTTAAGAAAAACCCAAAAAAGGAAAGAAAAAAAATTTGATACAAATAACCTAAAAATTTTTTTGCCTTTGGGCTTTGATTTCATTCATTGGTCCATAATCTCTCTAAATAGTCTCCAAATACAAATAGAGAAACAACATTAACAAATTCCATATTAACAAAAAAAAAAAAAAAAAAAAAAAACCCCAAATTACTAGTCGTCTACTCAAATTTGCCGGGAGAATGGGCAGAGTGGCTGTGTGTGGTGCAAGTATATAGTAAGTTAGACAACGGTTTGAAGATTATAGAAAACTAGCATCTCGAGTTTTAGAAACTCGAGATCCATATTAAAAATCGAGTTCCAAAAACTCGCTTTGCGAGTGTTCTGGGACTGAAAATGCCACACGGATCTCAAGTTTTAGAAACTCGAGTTCCATGCAAAAAAAAATTTAGTTTGATAGCCCCTATAGTGGCGTTTTTAAGTCCTATGGTGACGTTTTAAAGCCCCATAGCGGCGTTTTTCTGCAAAATTTTTTTACAAGTGTTCAATACCAGGTTCAGGGAGCCCTATAGTGGCGTTTTTATGCCTTATAGTGACGTTTTAAAGCCCTATAGCGGCGTTTTCCTGCAAAAATTTTTTATAACACAATTTTTAAGCCCTATAGTGACGTTTTTAAGTCCTATAGCGGCGTTTTTCTGCAATTTATGGATTTCGAGCCTTTAAAACTTGATTTTCACGTGGATTTTTTTCCCACTTCTCACCAATCCGCTTACAAATCGAGGCTTAAAAACTCAATTTTTATCTTGGAACTTGAGTTTCTAAAACTCGAAATGTTAGTTTTCCACATTCTTTTCTAACTTGACAACTAACAAAATTTTTAAATATTTATTGTTATTTAGAAAAAAAAATTCCAAATTTGCCCCAATTCTATGCAAATTCGCCTCTTGCCCTTGCCATCTGCTTAGCTGCAGCCTACAGTGGTACATCTCTCTCTCTTCGACTTTTATGAAAATATGTTAGATACTTGTCACTCGTGAAATTTTATCTCTCCAAAGAAAACATGTATTTTTTACTGCCACACAAATAAATTTTTTTTTTTTTTGAGAAACAAACACACATACACACACATGGGACAGAGAAAAAAATGTTCTAACATAAAGGCACATCACAAACAAAGAAAATATTTTGTTGCAAATGAACAAGATACTAAGAAGTAGGAAATTATTGTGTACTCCCGGAGTACCATAAATGCGTACTCCTTCCTCTCACATGAACGGTGGGTCTCACTAATTAAATTCATGATAGGACTCACCATTTATGTGAGAGGGGAGAGTACACATTTATAGTACTCCGGGAGTACCTAATAATTTTCCCTAAGAAGTTTTTTTTTTTGTTGAGAAAGTCCCTAAGAAGTTGTTTATACTTTAATCAAAATTCATTTTGGCAACCTACCGAAACTTGTAAATTGGTTAAGAAAAACTCAAAAAAGGAAAGAAAAGATTAGATACAAATAACCCAAAAATATTGCCTTTGGGCTTTGATTTCATTCCTTGGTCCATAATCACTCCAAATAGTCTCCAAATACAAATAGAGAAACAACATTAACAAATTTCATATTAACAAAAAAAACCCAAATCCGTTTAGGTCTCATAGTCAATGTAAATCACCTCCAATCCAAATAAGGGGGGAAAAAAACATTCTTAGTAAATTACTAGAAAGAAATTCTCCTTATGCAGCAGAAAGGCCTAAAACCATATATTTATATATTGCCTAAGCCACTAGTCGTCTACTCAAATTTGCCCCAATTCGATGCAAATTCACCTCTTGCCTTGCCATCTGCTTAGCTGCAGCCTGCAATGGTACATCTCTCTCTCTCTCTCTCTCTCTCTCTCTCTCTGATTGGTAGAGTCCGTTTGGTTGGGAGGATGAAAAAGTAGGAGGATAGAAAAAATTTTAATATTCTCTCATGGTGTTCGGTTGGGTGGGTGGAAAAGTGGAATGATAGAAAACTTTTTTGTTTGGTTGAGAAGAAAAGTGAGAGAATGGAAAATGTAATTTATATAAAATTACTCTTATGTCCTTAGATTTCTCTCCCCAATTTTAGTTTTCTCACCTCTATTTTTTATTCTCCCACTTATCACCCCAACTAAATGGATCTTTAGCTCTGTGTATTTTTTTTGGCTGAATACTGTCCAATAACTACTCTGTTTAGTGAGTATACTATATTTCATTCAAGTTGAGATAAAATACCTAAGTTCCTATTAGCTTTTGTGGTTTACACGGCTTACAGTTGGGTTGCACTAATTCTGAGTCTACTATTGGCTTAACTTAAGAAATTGATAATATAATATATTATTTTTGATAAGATTTGTTCTAATAATTCATTAAGGATTGCAAAACCCAACAAATTGATATCTTGTAACTTAACTTATACTAGTTATTCTATTTTAGTTTATATTGAATTTTGATAATAGAGGTTGGCTTATAGTTATATTTAATGTAGCTGTGTAACATTTGTCATTATTATATCAAGGTATTGTGATGAATTCTATCTAAAAAAAAATAGTATTGAGATAAATTGAGTTTTGTTTGACTGTTTGACTGTATAAAAAAGTATTGAGAGAAATTGATATTATAAACAATATTTTTTAGTATTGATTTTTCTTTTTAACTTAAGAACATTGTTAAATTTAGCTTGACCCCCCCAGAAAATATTTTGGCTCTGCCACTGATGTATGTATGGTATTGTGTAGTCAATGAGACACTGCAGCTGAAAATCACCTAGACATTACCCCAACCAAGGGTTACAATATCGGTAATTTTGCCTCGGTTGTCATATTGTAGTTGAAAAGAATTACTCGAAAAGACATGAAAGAAAAAAAAAAAAATTGCATTATAATGCCAACCTAAGTGAATTCCTGGATCTTAGTCACGATGCCAAATTTGGCCAAAAAATGAAGATGAAGTTCGACAAGGAGCAGGAGAGGATCCCGATGGACAACATTCCCTCACACTTGGGGAGTATATACTTATTTTTTATTAGTCTCATGTTGAAGCTAGCATATACTCCTTTTGGTTGGAATGTCAAGCTCTCATCAACCAGGCTCTGGGTCTTTTGCAGTCAGAACATGACATATCACTTAAAGGGCCATTAGGAGTCTCGCATTTCTTGCTTTCTATCCAAGCAGACAAGTCGGTGAAGGATGAGGGCCCAAAACTAAAAAAGAGAGAAAATCCTACACCCATTCAAGAGCTGGAACCAAACAGTACATCTCAGAAAAGAACGAAAGTTTCAGAGCAAAAGAAAACACAAAGCAAAAAAAAATCTTCAATGGATGGCAGTGAGGCGGTGGCTGTGGAGCAGCACCGCCGAGCCCAATGAGGGTGTTATCGTGGAACTGTTGGGGTTTAGGGTCACCCCCAGTAGTCCGGCTTCTCTCCGATGAAGTGAAGTCGAAAAACCCAATTTTGGTTTTTCTTATGGAAACCAAAGTTGGTGTGAATCGAATTAAGGGGTTGTAGCAAAAATTGGAGTTAACTCAGGGAATAGCGGTGGCAAGTGATGGGCGGAGCGGCGGTTTGGCTATGATATGGCGTGAAGGGGTGGTGGTTTGCTTGAAGAGTTGCTCAAATACCCACATCGACGTGGTGGTGCAGGGCGAAAGAGGGGCAAATCCTTGGAGGGTGACGGGCTTCTACGGTCATCCCGACGCAAGCAAAAGGTACATTTTTTGGGAACTGTTGGTGGCATTAAAAAATCAGTGTGAGATGCCTTGGTTGGTATTCGGTGATTTCAATGAAATCACAAACTTTGACGAAAAATTGGGTTGGCTAGATAGGGATGTGAGTCAAATGCACAATTTTAGGAATTGTTTGAGTTCGTGTGGGTTATTTGATTTGGGGTTTATGGGGCCTCGATTCACTTGGTGTAATGGGAGGTTTGGGGGGTAGAGAACTTTGGTTAGGCTAGATAGGATGTTGGCGAATGAGGGGTGGAGTGAGCAATTCCCTGAGGCATAGGTTAGGCACGTATCCATGGTTGCCTCGGATTATTGTTTGTTGGAGTTGTCGTTGAGGAAGAGCAGTCCCTCAAAGCCGAAGAGTAGGAGATTTGTGTTTGAGGTGATGTGGGCGAGGGATGTTAGGTGTAGAGAAGTGATTGAATCAGCATGGGAGCCCATCCTTGATGGTGCAAATGGCAGCATTGTCGATCAAATTAAAAGGTGTCAATCTCAATTGAAGGGGTGGAATCAGAGAGTATATGGGAATGTGAATACAAGGCTGAAAAATTTGAAGGAACGCTTGCAATTTTTGGAGGCACAAAATCTGCTTATTGAGACAGTGAGTGAAATCCAAGGTTTGAAGAAAGAAATAAACGAGGCACTACACAAAGAGGAGGTGATGTGGAATCAACCGTCGAGGGCGCTCTGGTTGAAGTGTAGGGATAAGAACACAAAGTTTTTTCATGCGGCTGCTTCTCAAAGATGTAAGAGAAATAGGATTAATGGTATTACCAAGGAGGGGGTTCGTTACGAGAGGCAGGAGGATATTGAAAGGGTGATTTTAGGGTATTTCTCAAACATCTACATTTCCGATCATCCGAGTGCTTTTAAGGCATGTTTGAGTGCAGTAACTCCTCGAGTCACTCAAGAAATGAATGGAGAATGGTGAGAGCTTTCAGGGAGGAAGAGATCAGGGCGGCTTTGAATCAAATGCACCCGACAAAAGCTCCTAGCCCCGATGGTATGTCTCCCTTTTTTTTCCAGAAGTATTGGGATGTGGTAGGCAGTCTGTATTAAATTATGTCAAGAAAATTCTGAATACAGGTGTAATGCCAAAGTGTTTAAACGAAACCTATATTTGCATGATCTTGAAAGTTGATTGCCTACAGAAGGTCTCTAACTTTAGACCAATAAGTCTGTGCAACGTAGTGTACAAGATTGTTTCCAAAGTCTTGGCGAATAGGTTAAAAAAGATTCTACCTGATGTGATTGATGAGTCTCAGAGCGCATTTGTTCCGGGGAGGCAGATAACGAATAACGTGCTTGTGGCTTTTGAGACGATGCATTGCATTGACCATAAGAGAAAAGGAAAAAAAGGCCTTATGGCAATAAAGCTTGACATAAGCAAGGCCTACGATAGGGTCGAGTGGGCGTTCCTGGAAGCGATAATGGGAAAGTTGGGTTTCAGGAAAGGTGGATTAGGCTGATTATGATGTGTGTGTCCACGGTCTCCTATTCAGTGCTAATTAGTGGAGAACCAAAAGGAAATATTAAACGGACGAGGGGGCTACGCCAAGAGGATCCGATATCCCTATATCTTTTTCTGCTTTATGCTGAAGGCTTAACAGCAATGTTGAGAAGAGAAGAGAGGGAAGGGCTCATAAGTGGAATATTAGTGTGCCGTGGGGCACTAAGGATATCTCACCTCCTGTTTGCGGACGACTGTATAATCTTTGGGGAGGCAAGTGTCAAGGAAGGGAATAGGGTGCTTAAGGTCTTGGTAGATTATGAACAAGAGTCGAGTTGAAAATTGAATAGAGAGAAGACTTCGCTTTTCTTTAGCAAAAACATATGTCGGGTAGTTCAAGAGGAAATAAAAACCATCTTCGGGGCATAGATAATCCATAAGCATGAAAGGTACCTGGGATTTCCTACCTTAGTGGGGAGGAAAAAAGAAGGCTTTTAACCGGATAAAGGACCAAGTTGGGAGGAGGATAGCGGGGTGGAAGGGAAAATTACTATTTACGACGGGAGAGAAATTCTTATTAAGGTAGTTGCCCAAGTGACTACTATGTATACGATGAGTTGCTTTAAACTGCCTAATTCATTATGTAGAGAGTTAAATTCCATGGTGAGCCAACTCTAGTGGGGGCAAAAAGACAAGGAAAGGAAGATGGCGTGGACGTCTTGGGAGAGTCTTTGCACACCCAAATCAGAAGGTGGTATGGGCTTTAAGGACTTAAAGGAATTTAACATGGCGCTCCTAGCAAAACAAGGGTGGTGGCTCAAGAAAAACCAGGATTCTCTTACCCATAGAGTTTTTAAAGCCAAGTACTTTGCGGGAGGAACGTTCATGGAGGCTTAGCTAGGGAAAAAAGCATCTTATGTATGGAGGAGCATATTGGCAGCAAGGGAAACCATAGAGGCAGATTCGAGGTAGATTGTGGGTAATGGGAGAAATGTGAATATATGGCGCGACAAATGGCTAGCTTCCTCGGAGTTGTTTAAAGTGGCTAGCCCCCAAGGTCAGAACACAGAGTTGGAAATGGTGGAACAACTTATTGATAGTGAATCTGGGAGGTGGAAGACCGATTTGGTAAGAAAGACTTTCCTTCCTTTTGATGTGGAGAAAATTCTGAGTATCCCGTTAAGTCTGTGGCTTCTAGCTGATGTTGAGGTGTGGGCTTGGTCAAAAAATGGGCTATTTACAGTAAGGAGTGCCTAGAGGGTTTCGTTAAAGCTGTTAAAAAGGGCTAATTCCTCGAAAGATAGGGGTGAGGGGTCAGATAGAACCAAAGTGTCCTAGTTTTGGGGAGGTTTATGGAAGCTTAAGTGTCCTAATAAAGTTAAACACTTCTTTTGGCGAGCTTGTAAAAATATCCTTCCAACAAAATTTAACTTGGCTATTAGGAAAGTGTATATTGATGACAGGTGTGGTTTTTGTGGGGGGTGTGAGTTTTCAGGTCACATCTTATGGAACTGCAAAATAGCTGTGGAAGTGTGGAAGGAAGCTGAGTTGGGGTTGCCAGTGCCGAATCAGCCTATAAGGGATTTTGTTGATGTGGTGGGGATGTTGAAAGATAGGAAAGTGGACCCGGATTGGGAATTGTTCGCCATTACGGCATGACTTATTTGGAAAAATAGGAATAGCTTCAAGCATAAGGGTATGCGTAAAGAGGCAAGGAGAATAGCCAAAGAAGCGCGTGAGTTGGGGCATGAAATGCAAGAAGCTCAGACCACAAGCTAGCGTGAATAGGCCTCGGTTTACAACCAGTGGAGACCTTTAAGGTAGGGGAGGTATCAGGCTAATGTGGATGGGGCTATGTTTGCAAGTGTGGGGTGCTGTGGGGTGGGAGTAGTGATCAGAGATGAGAAAGGCTTGTTAATGGGGGCAATGAGCAAAAAGGTACCTTTTCCCCTTGGTGTGGTGGAGGTCGAAGCGTTGGCTATAGAGGAGGGAATTCAATTAGCAAGGGACTTAGGCCTCAGGGATATTGACATGGAAAGTGATGCACTAACAGTAGTGGTGGCAGTTGGAGGTGCGGATCCGGGTCCATGCTCAATCTAGAAAATTGTGGAAAGAGCAAAACATGGGCTGACTACTTTTAACTCGTGGAGCTGTTCCCATGTACGCAGACAGAACAACATGGCTGCACATCTCATGGCTAAGGAAGCTATTAATGTAAGAGATTGTTTGATTTGGGTGGAAGATACCCCCAATGTTATTGTTTCTCAAATTCAAAAGGATGTAAGTGCATGGGACAGTTGTCCTGAGTAATGAAATTTTTAGAATAGGTTTACTATAAAAAAAAAAAAAAAAATGAACCGACACAACTCTAGTATATAAATATTATTATTATTATTATTATTATTATTATCTGCTTTTTCGTAGTATTTCTTTGTTTATTCCATTATTGCTGTTGCTGTTTGCTAGAACTCGAATTTTATTGGGCTCTTTGTATGAGCTTTATTAGCCTATGGTTGTTTTATTTTAGATCTAGAAAACTTTTTAATTTGATTTTTATGGGTTGTATGAAATTTATTTTGGTCTACTTTTTATTATGTTGTGTTTTATATATATTTCTCTTGATTGTCTTTTCTTGACCAATGTATATATTAGGCCATTGATACACTACCAAAAAAAAAAAAAAATGTTTATTGGAACGAAGAAATCGTTGCAATAACATTAAAGTTATTGTAACAGTTAATGCAAGGTATTGCAATGCAATCTGAGGTGATCGATTTATGCAAAAAAATAATTTTGTTGTAATAAACTCCAAATATTTTAATGATATCTTTGATGCAATGATTGATATATATATATATATATATTGCAATAAACAATTTATTATTTCAAATATCTTGTAATAATAGATTATTACTTTACAAATCTTGTTGCAATAAATTGCAAATAATTAACAAAAAAAGAAAATTCAGATTAAATTATTGCAACGATATCTTCATTGTAATAGATAATTACTTTATGCTTATTATTGCAATAAATTATAAAATAATTGATATCAGGTTATTATAATGATATCTTCGTTGTAGTTTCGTGTTTATAATTACAATAAAAGATTTTGTATCAAGTTATTGCAATAATAACTTCTTGTAACAAACTATTAATTCAAAATTTTCGTTGCAATAGATTGTAAATATAGTTTATATCAATTTATTACAACGGTTTCTTCATTTAAGTTCTGAGTAATGCAAAAAATACAAACTTTTTTACAATTTTTTTCATAAATTGCTGATTTAGTGATTGGTTATTGGTAAATGAAAAAATGATGTTAATGGTGGGCCTAGATAAAAACCAATAAGAAGTTGGCCACATCAACAGTTTATAAAAATGTTGTTAAATAGTTTGTAACTGTAGTATTACTCTTAAGTTATTGGAACAAATTTTCTTGATGTATTAAAGCCTCTATGGCAATTGAATAAGTTATTACAACTTATTATTGTTGATGTAATAATTTACTACTTTTAGGTTACTAATGCAATAATTTTTAACTTGTAAATGTGATAATATATATATATATATATATATAAACTAAAGCATAGTATTTATTGTTATTACGCTCCCGTTGAGTCACATCATTCGCCACATCATTAGTCTTTTTCATATTTATTTTTTAAATTTAATTTTTTTTACAATATTAGCTATATAAATATATTAAATTTACAAATTCATTTTAGGCGGTTTTAATTTTACATATTCATCTACTTTAGTTTTGATGTTATAACTAAATAATAAATCAATGGAAAATCAAAACAAAAGTGTTGCTACATATATTCCTCTTGGGCGGTTTTAAATTTAAATATTATTTTGCCCTTTTATCTTCTTTTATTTTGGCTGTTCTTATTCTCATCTTCTTATTCTCATCCTCTTATTAAAAATTTGTCACTTTCTTCCATTCTATGCATATTTTTCCTATGCAAAAAAAGGTTCTCTCTCTCTCTCTCTCTCTCTCTCTCTCCCATTTTTTTTTTTTATTTTTTGTTGGATTTATTATTAATATTTTTCTTGCATTTCTACCTTAGATTGATGAATATTTGTGTTTTTTAGAATTCTACTTTTGATTGCTTATAATTGAAAAATGAAATCAATGAAGAATAAAAAATATTTTTAAAAAATTGTCTATAAAAAATATATTCACAGGTCTTGCTTAATCATTGATGGTTGAAAAGATACAACCTAATAGCTGCCCATAGGAGGATCTCCAACTAGAGGTTTGTACCCTCATTGTCCTGTTATTGACTAATTCATATGTATTTCTTGATGCAAATATTTTTTTTTATCATTTTATTTACAACACTAAATACTTTCAATGAATGGTGTTTGTTGTTGATCTAATTTGGAAAAAAAAAAAATCATATTACAATATGTTATATTTTGTGTTGTTGTCAGGTTTTAGCTTATTTGGAAAACTACAAGATAGTTTGAACAAGCTGATGAAGAAAAGTTAGTTTAGTTGAAAAATGGTCTTTGTGCAATTTCCTTTCACTATTTAAAAAAATTTTGTTTAACAAATTAGTAATAAATTGTTATGTATTTTTTATTTGATGTTCTTAGATGCTTGGGTAATTGTTTTAAGTGTTTACACATATTTGATGTTATTATTCCTCTTCCTTATCTTATTTGTGTATTCTTTGAGATTTTTAAGAAAACAAATTTAATTTTGTGTTTAAAATTATTTATTTATCTATTTATTTTTCACATATTGAATTAGAAGGTAGATTAGATTTGACAGCATTAACACTATACTTCTTGTTGTCAAATTTTAAAGTACTTGCAAGTACACAAACCGTACAGAAGTATAGTTTGACAAGAACGAGGTCAAACCTACAGGGACTTGTATGAACGTAGGGAAATTAATTCATTCTTAACCAAATTAATCATAATCTAGTTTAATAAAAATTAATTGCTTTGAAATTAAAATAACTAAGAAAATAATTAAACTAAGCAAAATATATAATATAAAGCAGTAAAGAGATTAAACAATAAGGAGAAAGGAATTAAGGTTTTGAAATCTGCCTTGTTAATTCATATCAGCATATAGTTATGATCATTAATTTTTCTCAACCACTACATGATAATCTAGAAATCAATCTTGCTATCATGGAAAATATTATCATTAAAACTTATGTTTAAAAATCTAAAGCATGCTCTTCTTCACTTCCAAGGTATAAAATCAAATTATCAATTGTATCCAATGACAAACAAATCACAAGAGATATCCAATTCTAAAAATCAAGAAATAATAAACCAAGCATTCATTTAATTAAGATAAATCCAAAATCATGAGAAAAATATGATTGAACTCATATTAAGAATCCTAGCTTAGTTAATTGTAATGAAGTAAGAAAAATTTAAATCATTAAAAAACAACTATTATGGGACAAATCAAATTCCATAAATAATACTGATAATCTTTAACAATATTTCATCCTCAACCTTAATTGAAAATTTAGCTACTGATGATAATTGAAATAAAACACACAAAATAAATATTGAACATTAAACTAGACAATTAAAATGCTAACTAGAATGAAAGAGAAAAATTACAGTGTTACATAGAGAAAAGGTGAAGAAAAAGCCACATGCGACATTGCCTATTGCTCCTGTTTTCTGTCTTGCATTTATGGCCTGTTTGGATGGAGGGGGAAAGGAGGAAGAGTGAAGGAGAGTAGAATAGAGTTGGTTAAAAATAAACTAATTTTATGTTAAATCTACTCTACTCTACTCTACTCCCCCTCTCTCTCCCTCAATCCAAATGGACCATTAAGCTCTCGTCGTCCTCTCTTATTTTTCTGATTTGCTCTTATCGCCGACCTAAAGCACTTAAAAGAGAGAAATCGAAGCAGCCTCTACAGACTACATCTCACTTATTAGTGTTTCGGTGAAGGTGCACTAACAAGTATGCTATAAGACTTTCAAATAAAATACCATTCAAATCCATTGGCCCATTGCATTACTAGCCATTTCAACAGATCCAAGTTAAATACTTAGTGGGCTTCTTATATTCTTTCTTTATGCCTCACATCTTTCTTTGCTTTATTCTTCTTTTAATTCACACAGGGCTGGATTTAAGTTGGCTTGAGTCAATTGGCCTACCCTGAGCATTCAACTTTATTGTAAACTAGTTAAAGGCTCCTGCGTTGCACGGTTTTATCATAAATTTATAGAATATACATTTTATTTGATAAACAATAATCTCTCAAATAATTATTATAATAATAAAAGGAAAAAATTGTTTTAAATAATAACTATCAAATATAAAATGATAACACCTAATAAAAAATTATTATTTTGTAACCTACCAATTGTGCTTTAATGAGAATTTTGTATCTTTGGGAGATTGTTAAATACCTTTGTGTACACTATATTTTTAGTATATACTTGTTCTTGTTTGTCATTGTTCTTTATTATAAAATTTTATGATTGATAAAATATCATGTCAAACCATATTTAATGATTGATAAAAAAATAAAAATAAAAACTAAATGGATAGATTGACTTCTTTTATAGATCAAAGTGTGCCACTCTAATAGTTAGCCAAAGCTATTTCAATCAGGAAAAAAAAAAAAAAAATCAAATTGTTATGAACAATTTATAATCAAATTTATATCAAGATATGCTTAATAGTAAGTTAAAAAGATTTTTCTCTAAATCAAAATTGAGAGGATGAAAGCAATATATCACCATTAGAACCCATGTCATAAAACAAAAAATAATTTAAAAAATCACGCCTAAGCATATTTAATTATTAATTCTCAAACCATAATCATATAAATTGTATAAAACATAAGCAAATTAGGTTAAACAAAAAACAAAAAATACACAAAACCTATTCAATTTAATGATAAAAAAATTAGAGTTAACAAATACATACCTGAAAGGTTGTAGGTAGAAGAAGAGAAGAATAAAAAAAAAGAACCGTATGACACATATTCATTATGAATTATTTAGTACATATACACTCCATATTAAAGAAGTTGATAGGAACAAAAAATCTAATGTTAGTCTAATTTGTAGAAATGTAAAGCTGAAGTCTAAATCTTAAAAAAAGTGGCTAGAGGAAATTCAAAGAATTTAGAGTAGTTGCTATTTTTTTTTACATGTACTACCTTGCTATATTTTTAAAGTGTACAACATTGCTTTATATATATATATATACACATGTAGTAATATAATTTAAATTAAAAAATAAGGATTAGTTGAAGATTTTGGATTGTAATCAAATTGATATAGTATTATTTATCAACTTATAAATTATAATAAGAAAATGATTAGATGAAGAATTTGGATTGTAATTAAATTATCAACTTAGAAATTATAGGAGAAGAAGATAAGAACAAAAAAATTATGTCTATTTTTTTTTTTAATCTAACAAAATTTTTGCAATTTGGTGGAGAGAGAGAGAGAGAGAGAGAGAGAGAGAGAGAGAGAGAATTTTCAATTGTGAGGAAATTAGATTTCTAATCATTCTAGGAATTATAAGAGAAAAAGAATTAACTTAGGATGTATGTTTATCCAAAAAAAAAAAAAATTTGTCATATAGATTGAATGAAAAAAAATTAGACGTAATTATCTATAAAAAAAAAAAAAAAAAAAAAAGGCAAAAATGTCATATAGGTTGAATACATTGAATATGCATGTAGTTGAATACGTTACCTTTTTTTTTAAAAAAAATTGTGTACTATTTTTTTTTTCTTACACATAGTAATATAATTCAAATAAAAATAAAGGATTAGATAAAAATTGTTGTGTTTTTCCAAAAACAAATTGTCATATAGATTGAATGAAAAAATTTAGAAGTAATTATCTTAAAAAAAAGGCAAAAATGTCATATAGGTTGAATACGAGTTGAATATGTAGTTGAATACGTTACTTTTTTTAAAAAACAAATTGTGTACTATGTTTTTTTTTTTTTTTTACATAGTAATATAATCCAAATAAAAATAAAGGATTAGATATTGTTGCAGATTTTTTTTTTAAATTTTTACGTGTACTATGTTGTTTTTTGTTACACGTGATAATATAATTTAAATAAAAAAAAAAAGATTAGATGAAGAGTTTGGATTGTAATTAAATTAATATTTTTATCAACTTAGAAATTATAGGAGAAGAAGATAAGAACAAAAAAATTTATATTTATTTTTTAAAAAATCTAAAAATTTTTCTGTAATTTGGTGTAGCCACTTAACTCAACCACGACTTCTAAGTCCAACTTTTATTATATAGTGTATGATTGTTCTAGCATGGCCACGGCAATAACTTCTTTCTTTTCTTTGTCTTCCACTTCTGATTAGACTTTATTCACATTTTGCAAGTCTTCAAGTCTGATTTAGGTTCAGCCCACCTGAATTAGAATCTATCATTTTGTCTCAAATAAAGCCACTAGCATGTAAAACCTTTATAACCTACTAGCCTCTAAGTACGTGCTCATGCATGTGCTTAAAGGCTCTTCTATTTTTTTTTAAAGGTTAATAATTTTTATTTATCATAATTCGCAATTGTTTCATTTTTCAATCACAAAAATACCTAGAGGTGTGATGAGATTTATATGAAAAAATTATTTTATCTACAAACGCATAATTTCATCACACCTCTAAATTATTTTGTAATTGAAAAATGGAACAATCACGAATTATGATGAATGAAAATTATTAATTTAAAAAAATTAATAGAAGAGCCTCTAAGCACGTGTGTGAGCACATGCTTAGAGGCTAGTTTTTTTTAAAGGCTAATATTTCCATTCATTTATCTTAATTCAGGATTACTGTATTTTTTCATTCATTGAAAAATATAGGGGGTGTGATGAGATGTAGTGTTTTAGGATGCAAAATGCATATGCCATTTCCAAACAGGGAGGGGAATGCTTTAACTCAAAAATCAATCACCTTTATTTCAATCCACCATTAATCAAAGCAACTTTTGGGATGTTGTTTGGTTGCTTACAACCACAATTTTTTTTAATAATAATTACGAAAAATATAATCATAATCAGTATTGTTAGGTTCTAAAGATTTAGGATTTTATGTATTTAGAACTCTAATGTGTAATGTTGGCAAACCATGATCAAAACAATATGTTTAGTCTTGTTTAGGCTTGCTTAAAGTTGATTAATTATTATAAAGTTGGAATCGAGTGGCTGCAGAAGTCTTTGTGACTTTCGTCCTAGCTCGATCGATTGAAGGACAGATTCGATCGATCGAAAGACAGACTCGATCGATTGAAAGTCGGCCAGATCGTTTTTTCTGCAGAATTTCCAACTCAGCCCTACCTCATTAAACGTTTAGGGTTTTATGTTTTTGCCCTAGGTATATAAGGCAAAACCCTAGCCACATTTTTGAGAGTTGCTTCAGTTGTATTGTTGCTCATATTTTCTGTTTTGTGTAAATCTCTTGTGAGATCTAGAGGAGCTTTCCTTTACACAAAACTTAGGGTTTTCAAGGTAGAGATTATTTCAACATCTTGATGATCAACTCAGTTGCTGCCATTGGAGCTTAAAGAAAAACAAGCGGGGAGCTTGTAGCTGATTGGAGAATCCAAGAAAGAAGGAGTCCGTGGATTCGGAGCTTGCACGTGGTCGTGTCAGTAAGTTCTACTGGTGGGTAGCATTAGGAAGTCAAGCGAGGAGCTTGTAAGTCCTTTTGTATGAACTTCGATTCTTTCGCATAGTAGATTCAAGTTTACCTTGAGGATAGTTAGGTCAAATCCTCACAAGGTTTTTACCGTGTGGTTTCCTAGGTGATCATATCTTATGTTATTTATTTTCCGTTACTTTATATATTCTTGATATGATTGTGTGATTGTGATAACCTAGATTTGCATAAATTGACTAAGTTAATCACTTGGCTAATTAACTAGGTTAATCTGGTTGGTTTAAGGGGTCTAAATTTCCAAAAAGTGGTATCAGAGCGGGTAGCTCTTTTTGTTGTAAATCCTTTGATCTCTGAGCTGATCCTTAACCCCTATTGTCATGGAGCACGAACACTCTCTTGTTGTTCCTCCTCACTTTGATGGGAATAACTATTCCTATTGGAAAGTAAGAATGAAAGCATTCCTGAAATCCATTGATGAGAGAGTTTGGAATTTCGTTGAGTACGAATGGGAGAAGCCCACTACTCCTGTGAGTGAGTGGCAAACTTCTCAAAAAGAAGCAGCTGCATTTAATAGTAAAGCTATGAATGCCATCTTTAATGCTGTTTCTATGGAGGAATTTAAGAGAATCTCAAATGTTGAGGTTGCTCATACTGCTTGGAAAATCCTCCAAACTATGCATGAAGGCACAAAGGCTGTCAAAATAAATAAGTTGCAGCAATTAACTTTTAGGTTTGAAAGCATTAGGATGTCTGATGATGAATCCTTTGATGAATTTTATGCCAAACTGAATGACATTGTTAATTTTGCTTTTAATTTGGGTGAAGTCTATGATTAACCTAAAATTGTTAGGAAGATTCTTAGATCTTTAACTGAAGACTTTAGATCCAAAGTGACTGCCATTACTGAGAGCAAGGATGTGGACTCCATTCCTGTGGATGAACTTGTAGGATCACTTCAGTCCTATGAGTTAGACCTACCCAAAATTAACAAATTCAAATCAATGGCTCTTAAGTCTGTTGATGATGTTGATGCTGGTGGATTTGATGATGAGCTCTCTGCTAAAAAGATAGCTTACCTTGCCAAAAATTTTAGAAACTTTCTTAGGAATACAAATAGAAGGGCAAGGAATACAAACACTGCTGAACCTAGAAATTTTAGGAAGAATGATCCCATTAAGGTTAGCAATACTAAAAAACCTAAAGAAAGAATAGATCAATCTTCCAACAATTCTTTGGGTTCTCAATGTTTTGGCTGTCAAGGGTATGGTCATGTTAAATCTGAATATCCTACATTCTTGAGGTCTAAGGGCAAAGCTATGGCTGTAACCCTTAGTGATAATGAGGTTTCTGATGATGAGTCTGGATGTGACGAGGATGGAAACTTCATTGTTTTCACGGCTACTGCTATAGTCAATGAAAGCATATCTGCTGAAGAGAACCCTTCTGATGGGAAACTCTCTGAGAATGCAGATCTTTAAGAGGCCTATAATAAATTTTGCAAAGTTATTGCAAAGGATGCTATGAGTGTTGAACTTGGTCTGAAGAAAATTGAATCTCTTGAGCTTGATAAGAAAAATTTACTTGTTAAATTGTTTGATGCTAATGATCTTTTGAACAATGTGAAAACTGAGAATATGATGTTAATTGATAAAGTGAAGAAATTAGAACTTGATTTATCTGTTGCTAGATCTGCTAGTTCTAAACTTGATCAAATGTTGAGTGTTCAAAAGTATCCTTCTGATAAATCTGGTTTAGGTTTTGTTGAGAGCATCTCTGTGTCTGCACCCCATTCCACTATCTTTGTTCCTTCATCTTCTTCTGAACCTTTTGTGAGTGAGGTTGTGAGTGAAACTGTTAAACCCCCTTTGAGTGAGGTTGTCAAATCTGAAGAAGTTTCACCACATAAGAAGATTAGGGTTGATTTAAGGGAATCTAAACCTAAGGAGTCTACTCAATCTAAGGACAAGATGCATGGTAAACCTGTTTGGGTTTGTCATTATTGTAGAAAGTCTGGACACATTCGTCCTAACTGTTACAAGTTTCAAGCTGCTAAGAGAGCAAACAAACCAAAAATGCCTGTGCCTCAAGCACAAGATCCTATGGCACTAATTGGTGAATTCGTAAAGGCGTTAAAGCTTTATTCCAATCTTGGAGTTGGGAATCACTCAAATGTGAATAAGAACTCCAATGCTCGTGGTGCATCTAAAAGGTTTTGGATGCAAAAGACTTGACCTAACTAAGTCTTTCTGACATGGTCCTTGTGCTTCATTACTCTATTCATTTGTGACCATTGTTCTTTGGTTTTTGTTTTTTTGTTCTAGGACTTGCATTGCATTACATTCATGCATTTCATTCTAGGATTTATTTGTTTTCTCTTTTAATAAATAAATAAAAAAAAAAAAAAAGGAGAAGAGGAAGCAAAACAATGTTTAACATTATTTTTCTTGGTTTTTGAAAACAAGGTTGGTCAATCTATTTACACATATCATGTCTTGTGTACCTTGTTTAACTTTGATGAGCTTACTCATTGCACTTTACTAGTTAAAGTTTTGTAGTGCATGTTGTGTGGAAAAGATATTTATGGTGTTTATCACTTTGTCTTAATCTTAAAGTCACATGTTATTTGACTGTCGGACTTGATCCTTTTATGAAAGGCATAAATAACCATCTCACTACTGTTCACTAGCCAATCATGAACACCTTAGTACATATCATAAGATTTTGTGCTCGAGAAAGTGTAGCACATGCACAAAAAGAACATAAGGTGTAGCCTCGGTTAATTTTCATAATTAAAATTGGTGTGTACTATTAGGTTTGATGCCAATTCACTTAATTAAAACTGGTGTGTACTATTAGGCTTGATGCCAATTCACATAATTAAGAGGAAAAAATTCAAGAAACTTACATGATTGCAAGCTTTTGTTCTAGGAGATGTGAGAGTTATAGGATGTAACTCTTTTGGTGATAGTCTCTTTTAAATTCTATGTGATGAATTGTGTAGACTTTGTATTTAATTGCTATTCACCTATCACCTCACATGTCTTTCAAGCTTTTGCTAGTTGCACACACTTCACAAGTTACTCTTTGTAAACACTGTACATGTTCTTGTGTGTGTTTTTGGTCTGACCAACCAAGTTTGAAAATATCTTGATAATTATGCACAACATATTTGTTGCTTGAGAAATTCAATGGGAGAATGATTGAAATTGGGATTTAATTTCTTTTGAAAAAGCATTCCATTACATCTCATACTCATGCATTTTGTTTCTTCAATTTTAATGCTTTGAGGAGTTGTTTTCAAAATATGGTTTGAGTTTTTCTAAACTGTAATTTTTCTCAAAATACTGTGAGCCGCTGCCTGTTTCGATCGATCTAGCCTGTTTTTCGATCGATCGAAAATACTTAAAATGCTTTTAAGAGTCTCGGATTGATTCGATCGATCGAATGTATTTTTCGGTCAATTGAAAGTCACCAATCAGGTTTTTTAAAAACATTGTTCTTGACTGATTCAAACACTTTTTCAAAAGTTCTTTTCAAACTTTTCTTCTCTCTCCGACTAGGCAAGGCTCTATAGTCAATTTTTTGTCGTTTTCCTCCGAATTTTTTGCAAAGATTCTCTTTCCTCAAGCCGGTAAGTCTTTTTTGCCCTTCCTTTTTGAGTTTATTTTTATTTTCATGAATTTTTCATGCATTTATCACTCAAATTTTTGGACCTTTTTCTATTTGGGATTTTTGATGATTCACGTCCTATTTTGTGTAATTGATCAATGGGTTTTTGTGGGGACATGATATAAACAGTATATTGATGGTTTAATTTGATCAATTTTGGGTTTTGTGAAAAATTGAAAATTCTAGGGCTTGTATTGAATCCGAATTGGGGATTTTGTTCAATTAGGTTGAAATTGATGAAATTGGCTTGTTGTTTTGATGTGATTGAGCATTATAATCTGTGTGTTGTGTTCTGTGATGCTCAATTCATTAATTTGTTTTTAAAATTTCACCAAGTGGTTCTTCAATTTTGGGGTTTTTGTTAGAAACCCTATGTTCAAGCCAATTTTGTTAATCTCATCTTTAATTGAACTTAATTTTTACTGCATTAGAACATGCATCATGACATTTTAATTGTTCATGCATCATATAGATTTTTTATTCTATTTTTTATTCTAGAGCCCATAGGTCTGTTCCCTCTCCTTCTCCTCCCCTACCTTCCTTTGACCGTAAGAGGTTTCCAAGTAAGAAAAAACAAGAGATTTTTGAGAAGCTGGACTTCAGAGGAAAATTTGGGCTGAGCGTTCTGTTATCTTAGATGAGGTTGATCATGCCATTAGGGCAAACTTTGAGCGTCGGGGCTGGTTACCTTTGTTGGATGTTTCTGATCCTCCTCCTTCAGCTACCATGATTAGAGAGTTCTTCTCGAACATCTCTATCCGCGTCTATGATTCCAACACTCTAGTTAAGTGTTAGATATGAGGCGTAGAGTATGTCATTACTCCTACAGTAGTGGCTGATGCTCTAGAGGTACCTTTGGTACGTCACCCTGTTTACCCTTATGAAGTGTCTCCTGTGTTGAGTGATGTTATGTCTTACATCACTAGGCCTTCTATCCAGTGGGGTTTTGATCCTCGGATCACCTCTGCTGAGCTTCCTGAGACGATCTATCTTTTCTTTAGGATAGCGTGTCATTCTTTGTGGCCTATTTCTCATCTTCACACCATTTCTTTCGAACGGTGTGTATTTTTGTATGCTCTTGTTACTGATGCTCCTATCAGTTTTCCTCATTTGTTTCTTCGTTCTTTGAACGAAGTTTATAGGAGTTCATCTACATCTCATGCTCTTGTCCATCTTATCTTTATTCATAGGATTTTGCTTCATCTTGGTTTAGATGATTTCCCCTCTTCTGAGCCCGTTCATGTTATTAGACCCATAGGTGCGTCTTTTCTTTGACAGAGGGCTGCTCATCTTCAAGCTGGCTCTAAACATCCTAGGTCTGAGCCTTCTAGTTCTGCACCCCCTCCTTCCTCTTCTACAGGTCCTGCTGGTGAGGATGTTCCTGATCTTGCTGGTGTTGGTGCTGGTGCTGTTCCTCCACCTCCTTCGGATGACTTTGATGTACGTCGTACCTTGGAGACTGTCATGACCATTCAGGCGGCACATGGTCAGATTTTGGTGGACTTACTTGATGAGATACGTGCTCTGAGAGCTGATTTGGCGCATCTTCGTTCACCCTCACCACCTCCTTTTGATGACATGTGATTGTTCTTTGGCATTCCGTCACAAAAAGGGGGAGTAGTTTTGAGAGACTTGTAGAGGAGATTTTGTTGTTAGGGGGAGTTTCTTTTGTTTTTGTTGGAGCTAGTTGAGATATTAGATTGTATCTAGGTGCTTCATCGTGTATACTTTCTTTTCATATCATTTTTGGGCTATTCATGTTAGGGGAGATACATTATTTTTATATATGATTCTTGATTCATGTGTTCACTGCTTATTGATTTATATTATGAGCTATTCATTGATATATGTCTTTATTATGTGTTGTGTGAACTTTCAAGAATATTTTTTGGTGTATCTAACTTAGGGGGAGAGTTAGTTTACATATCTGTTGATTTACTGTTTTTCTGTCACACATGCGTTTATGCGTTTGTTGAGTGTTTCAAGAATATACAGATTGATGCACTTGAGCTGCTGTCTACACTTGCAACTGATGGATAGTAGTAAGGATTGAATTTTATTTTATGAGCATTACTTTTTGTAAAGGGCTTTTACTTTGTACACTTTGAGCTTTTAGTTTGTATTTTGTCACGGATTGCCAAAGGGGGAGTTTGTTAGGTTCTAAAGATTTAGGATTTTATGTATTTAGAATTCTAATGTGTAATGTTGGCAAACCATGATCAAAACAATATGTTTAGTCTTATTTAGGCTTGCTTAAAGTTGATTAATTATTGTAAAGTTGGAATCGAGTGGCTGCAGAAGTCTTTGTAACTTTCGGCCTAGCTCGATCGATCGAAGGACAGACTCGATCGATCGAAAGTCGGCCAGATCGTTTTTTCTGTAGAATTTCCAACTCAGCCCTACCTCATTAAACGTTTAGGGTTTTATGTTTTTGCCCTAGGTATATAAGGCAAAACCCTAGCCACGTTTTTGAGAGTTGCTTCAGTTATATTGTTGCTCATATTTTCTGTTTTGTGTAAATCTCTTGTGAGATCTAGAGGAGCTTTCCTTTACACAAAACTTAGGGTTTTCAAGGTAGAGATTACTTCAACATCTTGATGATCAACTCAGTTGTTGCCATTGGAGCTTAAAGAAAAACAAGCGGGGAGCTTGTAGCTGATTGGAGAATCCAAGAAAGAAGGAGTCCGTGGATTCGGAGCTTGCACATGGTCGTGTCAGTAAGTTCTACTGATGGGTAGTATTAGGAAGTCAAGCGGGGAGCTTGTAAGTCCTTTTGTATGAATTTCGATTCTTTCGCATAGTGGATTCAAGTTTACCTTGAGGATAGCTAGGTCAAATCCTCCCCAGGTTTTTACCGTGTGGTTTCCTAGGTGATCATATCTTGTGTTATTTATTTTCCGCTGCTTTATATATTCTTGATATGATTGTGTGATTGTGATAACCTAGATTTGCATAAATTGACTAAGTTGATTACTTGGCTAATTAACTAGGTTAATCTGGTTGGTTTAAGGGGTCTAAATTTCCAAAAAGTATTCACCAAGGGTGAGGATATTTATTTTGATGTTAAGACGTTGAATCAAAGAATAAACCATACAAAAAAATTACATGAATCTTTGATATTTATTTTGAAAGACTTTAATAATTTGGGGGAGCAAAACCCAAACCACTTTTCTTAACCTATCAAATCAACCTGCAAATAAATTATAAAGTGTGTTACTAATGGTAATATTTTGGTTGTTGGAAATTTTTTTTCAACAATTAACTAATAATAAATATTTCAAATTTCCTTTAATTTCCTATGATTCCCATTCTACAATATATATATATATATATATATATTTGTGGGGCACCACACGTTTAAACCACCCCGGCCCACTCTATACCCGGCCCAAGGCCCACACCGGGGATAGTGTGAAGGCCGAGGATAACGAAAATGGCTTAAAGCATCTAACGGCCTCGCCGAGGATGACACATCCTCGGCACACCGACTTCGCCAAAAAGAAAATATCACTCATTCGTTGAAAATATCTCACCAACATTCTGACCACTTTAATGGTGATGTGACCAACGAACCCAGTTGCATTGGTTACTCCAACTAATAAGAAGCCTACAAAGACGGCTGAGAACTAACATAAAGCCTATAAAATCAGATGATGGGATAAACTCTTATCCCAGTGACCGAATAACTGACAGATGGACGGCCGAGATTAACAAGAACGATGCTATATAACCAAGAGAATTCCCACCAAAAAAAAGGGGGGAGGAGGTAAAAAAAAAAGAAAAAGGAGAGAAGATCTATTAACTCTAAGAAAAATAGATCCTCGGCAGGATCCGAGGTTAAATGTGCTTCGTAAACATACAACCGAAGTGATGGTCATCCCCAATAAAAACTCTTAGTCAAATTTCGTGAAGGGGATTCTGTTGAACTCCATATCCCCTATCATTTGTTATCAACACCAAATTAACCGTTGTTTACTTCGGTGATACCAAATCCTTATACCCACATCTCTACAAATTTTTATTGTGAAGGGTCCATTACAAATTGAGTCCCTACAATTGGCGCCGTCTGTGGGGAGGACTTGTGCGCTAGCGAGTGCGACGGTTGGTGTAAAAAAAAAATCATCAATCAAGAACAACACAGTTTACAGTAACAACATTCGTTCAGAGGTCTACAATCACAAGAAACAAGAGTATGTGAAAAGTAAAAAAAAAATAATACAAAACAAGTCTACTTCTTTATTAATATATGAAGAAAAAGTTACATCTCTTACAAGTGATGCCCATGGGGCTTGTTCTAAAACTAACTACAAAGACAGACGCCTAGCAAAGCTGGCAGAGGAACAAAAGATAGAAAAGAAAGTTGGCAGAAGAACACAAGATAGAAAGAAGAGAAGCAAGAGAAGAGGAAATGAAGAGGGGGAGACTGGTTGGGAGATGGAAATAGAAGAGATAAAAAGGAAAAAGAAAAAAAAAGAAGGCTAGTTGAGGAGCAAAAGAAGAAGAGAAAAAAGAGAAAAGAGGGAAGAAGAGCTGCGTAGGAGGTGGAAGAGGCCGCGGCACAGGACGGCTCCACTTCTGGGTTCTGCCTGGTTTCCCTCCCACCCCCAATGCAGCCGGCTTGGAGAGTCAAGAACCCATACCCAAGAGGAAGTGGTTACGTTCTTCCTGGACCCTCCTCCAGGCGGCGAGGGGGCTTCCTCCTTTGGTTAGGTTGAAGAGAAAGAGGACCTTTGGATCTCCCCTACTCCAACCCCGATGTGACGTCCAGGGTCGGAGTATCATCCTCGGCTCCTGATAGGGGCTGTGCACCCCCGAGGTCGCCCTCTCCAAGGGCCAACTCATCTGAAGGGGCTCGGGCGGCGGTGTTTGGGAAAGCCTTTTTGGGTAATATTTCTGGGAGAAGTATAAGATGGATGTTTGTCAAAAGTGTGAAGGAGAAGGTTGCCCTAGAAACGCCTTATATAGACGGTGGGACATTGATGAGGGCTAATCCACAATAATTCCCAGGGAGAGATTTCCGGAGGCAATAATTCCGCCCCAAATTCCTAGGGGCCTAACAGCCGTTAGATCCTCGCAGATCCACGGCTAGCATTAATGAGGAGGCGCCTCATTAAACGAGAAGGCACCGAAGTGTCAGAACACGTTACCCGGACAACCCAAGAGACGCCTCGTAATCAGAAGAGTCCCATCAAACGAAGAGGCAAAACACGGCAAGGTCTTATCCTCCACCAACTCCAACTTGCATTTATTATTATTGTTCTGCTTGAAAAGTGTAATTATTTAAGACTTATTGTAAATTATAGCAATGTAGAATTAAACGGCTACAGATAAATAGCTAAAATAAATGATAAAATGAGAAAACTAGGTACTGGACAGAACCAAGGCATTGCATGGTTCTCGGACCCAAGCCTTATGGGGAAACCAGATACTTCAGATGAATAAAATGAGAAAACTAGGTACTGGACAGAACCAAGACATTGCATGGTCCTCGAACCCAAGCCTCATGGGGAAACCAGATACTTCAGATGAATAAAATGAGAAAACTAGGTACTGGACAGAACCAAGGCATTGCATGGTCCTCGGACCCAAGCCTCAGGGGGAAACCAGATACTTCAGATGAATAAAATGAGAAAACTAGGTACTGGACAGAACCAAGGCATTGCATGGTCCTCGGACCCAAGCCTCATGGGGAAACCAGATACTTCAGATGAATAAAATGAGAAAACTAGGTACTGGACAGAACCAAGGCATTGCATGGTCCTCGGACCCAAGCCTCATAGGGAAACCAGATACTTCTAGAGCAAAAGCCGAACACTAAGACAAAGCTTAAAACATTGCATAGTACAAAGCCTCAGGCCAACAGGAAGAACATTCCCTCATAAAAGCTAAGCGATAAGAAAAACCAAGGTCCTGCATGGTCTTCGGACCCAAATCTATCCATCCTCGGGCGACCCTTGGTGCAAAAAGAGAGCTACAAAAATAGCTGAAATAGCGATAACACTGACGATTAGGTAGAGCCCAACAGGCCGAGAAAAATGCGCCGAGAAAAGTCAAAATCCTACTCTCCTCCCTAGAAGTTGTGTAGCAGAATTTTGAGGGGCTATTGTGGGGCACCACACGTTTAAACCACCCCGGCCCACTCTATACCCGGCCCAAGGCCCACACCGGGGATAGTGTGAAGGCCGAGGATAACGAAAATGGCTTAAAGCATCTAACGGCCTCGCCGAGGATGACACATCCTCGGCACACCGACTTCGCCAAAAAGAAAATATCACTCATTCGTTGAAAATATCTCACCAACATTCTGACCACTTTAATGGTGATGTGACCAACGAACCCAGTTGCATTGGTTACTCCAACTAATAAGAAGCCTGCAAAGACGGCTGAGAACTAACATAAAGCCTATAAAATCAGATGATGGGATAAACTCTTATCCCAGTGACCGAATAACTGACAGATGGACGGTCGAGATTAACAAGAATGATGCTATATAACCAAGAGAATTCCCACCAAAAAAAAGGGGGGAGGGGGTAAAAAAAAGAAAAAGGAGAGAAGATCTATTAACTCTAAGAAAAATAGATCCTCGGCAGGATCCGAGGTTAAATGTGCTTCGTAAACATACAACCGAAGTGATGGTCATCCCCAATAAAAACTCTTAGTCAAATTTCGTGAAGGGGATTCTGTTGAACTCCATATCCCCTATCATTTTTTATCAACACCAAATTAACCGTTGTTTACTTCGGTGATGCCAAATCCTTATACCCACATCTCTACAAATTTTTATTGTGAAGGGTCCATTACAAATTGAGTCCCTACAATATTTATTTATATAAAGAAGATATTAAAAAATAGAAAGCAATTTATTTTGTGAAAAACATGTAAAAGGGATATTAGTCCTATAAACTAGTAGTAAATCTGTAAATGTACTATTCTAATCTTGTTTAGAAGAGCAGAAAACTTTTATTAAATTAAATCAATTGTTTATACTGACCTAGAATTTTCACTAAAAAATAAAAAATTCATTCTTATCTATGTTTAACAAAATACCCAAGCAGATATTCACCTAGAATATTATTGCATAAGAATATTTGCACATCAGCAAATTACTAATCCATTAAGCTACAAACTTTGAAAACACAAATATACATAAATTTCAATTGACTTAAAACTTACCACTTTCACTCGTTATACTGTTTATTATCAGACTTGAATTGCTTCTAAGGTTTTGCCTTTCCACCTACAAAAGAAAAGAAAAAGAAAAACCGTTTTTTACACAGGCGTTGGATTCTTTGGGAAAAGTGAGAGATTAAGAAGAGGGACAAATGTAATTGCTACATAAGATAAATGATCTCAAATTCTTTGAGAAAGTTTAATCCCATAATTATTTCTCTCACTAATTGATGGTTGTAAAAGCAATTTAGACTTACATATTATTTTATACTTGAAATAACTTAGGTGGAGAGCAAACAAGAAACTTGGTCTTATTTGCAAACAGATCTTCTACATTTCTACGAGTGGTATTGGATGGCCTGCAATGTGTTGATAACTTGACTTCGACAAGTACTGGCAGTCTGCATAAGAAAGTTATCCAGATAAAGATTGACTGATCGGTAATAGATTTCCATGACTAATGGAGAAAAATATAAAGATAAAGAAAAAGAGATTAAAAAACATGTGAGATTAATTAGTAAAAAATTATGGATACAAAATTCACAAACTAATAAATTAATAATTTCAACAATGTCAAAGGAAACAATTTTTTCTGAAATTGGAGGTTGTGATGAAGTGAATAAGAAATTGAGGCAATATAAAAGCACGTGCAAACTGTAAAGAAATTGAAAAAGAGATGTGTGAGATATTTTTTAAATAAAAATAGTGTGTGCTAATTTTTAGGAAAAAGATGCATCAAAAGTGTGTGAAACAAATCTTTTTTGTGTGAGATGAGATAATGTGTGTTAAGTTCACTACAAAAAAAGGGATCTGTAGCCACGTTTTCAAAACATGGCTATAGGTTAGAAAAACGTGGCTATAGGACAATTTGGCCTATAGCCACATTTTTTTAGGCCGCGTTTTCAAATGTGGCCTAAACCCTATGACTATAGGTCTGACAGGTCTATGGCCGCACTTTTTCAAATGCGGCCTAAGACCAGGACCTATGGCCATGTTTAAAACGTGGCCTAAGGTGAAAGCTATAGCCGTGTTTAAAACGTGGCTATAGGATCAGACCAATGGCCATGTTTAAAACGTGGCCTAAGGTGAAAGCTATAGCCGTGTTGAAAATGTGGTTATAGGATTGGACTAATGGCTGTGTTTAAAATGTGGCTATAGGTGAAAGCTATAGTCGCGTTTAAAATGTGGCTATAGGATCAAACCAATGGCTGCGTTTTAAATGTGGCTACAGCTTACACCTTAGGCTGCGTTTAAGATGTGGCTATAGGACCCTTCTTGTCAGCTTCGAATACATATTTTAGCCGCGTTTTAAATGCGGCTATAAGCCACAACTATCGCTGCGTTTTTTAAGTGTGGCTATATTTGTCACCTATAAACGCGGCTAAAACCCCTGAATATTTTTTTTGAATTTGTCTATAGCCGTGTTTTTAAAACACGGCTAAAGATTTTTTTTTTTTTTTTTTCCTTTTTAGGCCAGATGGCACATGCATTTTACAAACGCTGCTATAAGTTTTACAAACGCTACTATAAAAAACCTGTCACACACACAATTCCAACTTGTTATTCCTACAAAATTCCAGCTTGTTGCATGCAACAAAATAACAAGCTGGAATTTTCTCAAACCTGTCACAATTTCAATCAATATTTAAGGAATACGGGAAAATTATCAATCTTTAAGGAATATGCAGTTCAATACAGCAACAAAATGGAGGAAAGTTTAGGATCCATTTGACACAAAAAAGATGCAGCAAGCATCACACATGATTATGGTTCTACCTCAACTGCAAACATTATGCACATGACTGTCTCTAACTTCCTATAGCTATCTCGGATGCTTCTAGGGGTGCCTTCCCATCTCCAAGCTCTTGTCTACAAGTGGGGCATCGATTTTGTACCCTTGATCAGGTATAACACAGTTTATGTCCCTAATGGCACTGCAAAAATATAAAGGCTGCAGTCAGCTATTTTGAACCAAGCAGAGAACTAAGAAGAACATAAGTTACTTCATATAAAGAAAACCTTCACTTTCCAAAATTGAATGTTACGATCAGAATATATAGCAGCTAGAGACGCTCTTAAAAACAAGATTAGTGAAGTTAGACAACTTTTTAGCACTACCAAATCCAATCTTAAGAACACTAGGAAACAAACTCATCAAAGACACTACAAATTGAAAAGCAATGCAAATTCCATAGAATACCCAATTCATGTTTCTTCCTAAACAACTAAGCATACTCGTCTTTTCTTTTTTAATAATTCTAACCAACTAGGAAGAGTCTATAACTTCAGTTGGAAACAAACTCATCAAAAGCAATACAAAATCCATATATATATATATATCATTGAACTTTTTATTTTTTATTTTTATAATGAATTAGTAAACTTCATTTACAAAACCAAACTATACAAAAAAAAAAAGTGAACACAGGCCAACATAGCAACATGAACAATTACGGCTTGCCTAGACTAAGTAACCAAAACAGCATTAATGGAGTTAGTGTATCCTTCGTTCTTAGTTTGCCAAAGAAAGTTTGAACCGCATCTAGTGATAATAAAGTTTGCCAAAGAAATATGGCTTTAAAACGTGACTAAAGCTAGTCAGATCAATTTGACAGCTTTGAAGCCAATGTTTTGTTTATCAATACATAATTCACCTTTGGCTTAGATGAAGTTGCTTGTGGTACTTGTATCATATATCACCCTAAAGCCATAACTTCATTATACTCACCTAAGAACACTCGAACATCACTAGGAAACAAACTCATCAAAAGCACCACAAACTCAATAGCAATGCAAATTCCATAGAAACTTAAAAGCACCACAATCTTGTCTTTTCTTTTGTTATAATCCTAACCAAGTAGGAAGAGAATGCAAATTCCATAGAAACTTAAAAGCACCACAATCTTGTCTTTTCTTTTGTTATAATCCTAACCAAGTAGGAAGAGTCTATAACTTCACTCGGAAACAAACTCATCAAAAGCAATACAAATTCCATAGAATACCCAATTCATGTATCTCCCTAAACAATTTAGCAAGCATATATTTCACTCTTCACTCAGAAACAAACCCATGAAAAACATCATACACTCAAAAGCAATATAAATTTCATATCATTCCCAATGCATGTCTCTTCCTAGACAACTCAGCAAGTATAAACAAGCCCACTTGAAAAAAATACAAATTCCATTGAATAACCAATTTATGTTTTTCCTAAACAACAACAAAAACAAATCTTTTAAAAGTGCTGATATACCTGCAACATCTCAAGGTATTGAGGCTGACCATGTCCTCTCTTAATGGTCCCAGTGCACTCCAAAAGCTTGTTAGCAAGTGTAGACTTGCCATGATCAACATGAGCGATAATGGAAAAATTCCTATCCAAGATTCCTATCACTAAACTCATAATCACTTGTTTTTTTCCTAAAAATATTTTTAGGAAAAAAACAAGTGATTATGAGTTTAGTGATTTAAGACTTATCTCATGATTCATTTGTTTGTTGTGATTTTGTCACAAATTGCCAAAGGGGGAGATTGTTAAGGACATATTTATGTAATTGGCTAATCCTTTGACAAAACACACTTTACTTGTAATTAGGTAGATCTAGGATGAGTTTAGTACTTCAAGAAACAAGTGTTCAAGTTTAGTACTTAAGCCATGCAAGTCTGACCAAGAAACAAGTGAAGAAGTGCTATTCATTAAAGCTCGACAGAATCCTTTCTATCGAGGTTTAATGTTGAAGCTCGACAGAAACTGTATCTGTCGAGAATTACGTAATTAAAATTTCCAGATTTGATAAATAAGATGATTAAAAAATAATAGGAAAATGAGGGTACAAACCTCTAGTTGGAGATCCTCCTATGGGCAGTGTTCATGTTGTATCTTTTCTACCATCATTGATTACGCAAGACCTGTGAATACATTTTTTATAGACAATTTTTAAAAAATATTTTTTATTCTTCATTAATTTCATTTTTTCAATTATAAGCAATCAAAAGTAGAATTCTAAAAAACACAAATATTCATCAATCTATGGTAGAAATGCAAGAAAAATATTAGTAAAAAATCCAACATAAAATGAAAAAAAAAATTGAGAGAGAGAGAGAGAAAGAGAACTTTTTTGTATAGGAAGAATATGCATAGAATGGAAGAGACTAGCAAATTTATAATAAGATGGTGAGAATAAAAAGAGCCAAAATAAAGGAAGATAAAAGGGAAAAATAATATTTAAGTTTAAAACCGCACAAGAGGAATGTATGTAGACAACACTTTTGATTTGATTTTCCATTGATTCATTATTTAGTTATAGCATCAAAATTATCCAAATACAATAATTATCCAAATTTTGGTAGGAATTATCACATCCATTTTGTGTTTATTTCCACACTTACACGCAAATACGAAAATTTGCAAGTTTTCTCTAAAATATACTCATTACGTGTATTTTTGTCATGTAGGAGATTAAAATTAACGAGCTAATCTTGCAAACATGAAGCCAAGAAAATCCAAGGGTGAAACTCAATTGAGAATTGTCTTTTGAAGAATTTAATGAGTCGTCAAAGATTTGTGGAAGCATAAAAAGAAAGAGAGAAATTCGTTTGAGCTATTGTTGGAAAAATCCATTCATGGAAAAATTTTGACTAGTTTTGGTGTTTTCGTCATATCTTTTTACTCTGATGTTGGATTGACTTGATTCTTGCAACCACGGAAACAAAACTTGAAGATATAAAATTTTTTAGTTTATCAAAACTTCAGAATTGGCTATTTTAAGGCCAAAACCTACTTGGAAGTTGACCCATTGTTGAAAAACGGGAATTGACTTTTTTTATTTTCCTTTTTGGGGAGCATGTGTTATAGGGTTTTGAATGTTATACATATTAAAAGGATACAAGAGCAGCCACGTTTTTTGCTGCTAGAAAACCTTATTTTTCATTAATTTTTGAGAGTTTTTATTTTTTATGGAAGCTTAAGAACCTAAGCTAGGGTTAAGGGTGAATCCTCAATGCTATAAGTTGTCCACTTATCAATCCAAGCATATTTTTCATGTTTTGGTTATTGAAATCAATTGTTCTCTTTTTATAATTGTTTTGTTAGATTGATGTTTAATTGCTAATTCTTTCATAAGTCTATCCTTGAATATTCTTATTGTTAGAATAGGGTTTTATAATCTCTCTTGCAAAATGTGATCATCTCGTTAGATATTACTTTTGCCATAGCCTTTGGGGTATGTGACGTTTTTGAGTTTTTCTATCAAAGTTATTATTTTCTAGACTAAATTGTTTGAGCAATAGATGAATATAATCAACCAAAGAGAGTTTTATTAATAAAAATTATTTCTAAATCTTTCAATTGGATAGTTTGTGTATTCTTACTCAATTGTGTACTAAATTGGATTGGTAGTAAATGATTAACAATATTGTTTGACAAACCCTAATGCCCTAGTGATTTTGATTATTGAAATTTACCAAACTTTCTTTGTCCTAATTTCAATCATATTTTTCTATATATTATTGATGCTTTTAACGGGTTCTTATTTTCCTTTTCTTAGTGGAATGACAACCATAGCTAGACTACAATTTCTGTTACAAAATTGAAAGACATCATTAACCATTTGTTAGAATATGCAGATTAATCATCCGAAATTTCTTCATTTTAGAAAGAAAACTAAGTTAATTAAAATATTTATGCACTTAGTTTTTATTTCCTACCATAATTTTTGTTATAGAGATATAATTACTTTTGGTAATATTTGTTATATTTTTTTAAAATAAAAGTGATTTCAATTAAGTTGTAATAGAAATTTATATTAAAAAAAACAATATTTATAGACAAAAATTTGAATATATATGGAATCCGTTTTAAGAGTTTTACATCTTACCGTCCTGGAGGAGTTTGAGAACATGTTAACTTGGACCTAGAAAACATGCATGCTTATGAGTTGAATCTTAACATATCATGAACACAAGCATTTATTTGCAAAGAATAAAAAGAATTTAGTAAGAGTTGAATAACAATTTTGATTTTTATTAAAAAAGATCTCAATTGCAATAACAGAATAAAGACTATCTACAACAACATTACAAATTATAACAGATTTCAGCAAAAGGCTGAACTTAAACAACTCAAAAAATAACTAAGCGAAATTCCCCAATTTCATTTAAATGAAGAAAAAGGGAACATGCTAGACACAAGTAAATGGGATTTTATTTATAATAGAACCCCTATAAACTATCTGCAAATAGTATTTCTTCATTCTACATTAGTTACAACAGCTTGGGAGGCATTTCATTAAAGTTTGTTGGTACAAGCAGGAGGGTTCTGCTTGCCCGAAACTGCAGGCTTGACGTTAGCACAAGAGGAAGTAGTAGATCCTCCACCTCCCTTGTATGCAAGATCAATGTCAGAAAGCACCACTTGTTGGCACGGTACACTTTTACTGCAAATAAGCTTCACAGCTTCCTTTGTTGAAGAAGTGCCTCTAATTTTCTTAAAGCTAACATTGCTGATTTTAACTTTAGAGGGAGACTGAAACAAAACAAACAAACAAAGAAGGTATTAGTATTTGTAATTTGTTTTACTTTTTTCCTCCTTTAACATCAAACTTTGTGTATATATTTGTGATGTTTATAATAACCTTGTTTGAGCATTGATTGTCTGGGCAATAGTTTTGATCAATGATGATAGGATTGCCAACATTTTTCATGACAATATCCTTGAAATGTATATCAGAAGCAACTCCAGAAAGGGAAGAAGGCCATGTTTTAATTCGAACACCATTTTTTGTATTGCTAAGTGTAGCACTAGTAACTTTGATTCCTGAAACAGGTTGTTCGTTCTTGTACTTTCCAAGACTTCCAATGCTGATACCATGGCCAGGTCCACAAGTTACTTGGTTAGCAGAAACATCTTGGCTTCCATCACCAAAGGAGATGCAATCATCACCTGTTCCAATTTTGGCATTAGTAATGGTGATCTGAGATGAACGTCCCATGTGGATTCCATCGGTGTTAGGGCTATTTGCGGGTGCAGTTATGGTAACATGTTGGAATTGCATTTTCTTGCATTCCAAAAGGTTGATGTGGAAAAATTTGCTGTCCTTCGATGTAATGTCTTGGACTATTGAATTTGTGACGTAGTCGAACCTTATATTCTGTTCATGTTTCAAAGTTAGATAAGTTAAAACACTAAATATGAGCACTCAAGTTTCATTTAAGCATTCACTTAAAAAAGGTTTTCATTTAAAAACCTTTTAATTAGTAAAATGCTAATGATTCTTTTAATTATATAAAAATAAATAATTTTTTTTTGGAAATAAATGTGATCATTAAAACAACATAAAAAATAAGAAAAATGGTAAAGTTATAGCAAATATTATTACATAAAAAATTACAAGCAAATTTGTCTATGAATGTGGTTGGTACTACTTCAATAATATTATATTGCATAAACAATTCTTCATAGACCACAAGCTTTTTCAAAAGATGACATGTGCAATTGTGATTAGTGAACTATCACTTTCAGATTTAACCATTGCTTTTTCTCTATCACTTATAGTCGCACAGGTTAGTGTTGTGGCACAAAACGTTGTGTCCATACTCCATAAACTTTTTCATATTGAAATTTTAAAATTTATTCTTTTTTGAGTTATGACACATCACTATACAAAACTTATGTGAAAATTATTTGTAAAACATCATTTAACATATAAATGTTTGAATTATTAATGATTGTAAAGTTGTAGTGTCTATGTATATCTACGTAGAAAATGATGGAAATGTAAATGCTAATTAATTAAGATTGAAATCTTACAATAGGAAGTACGTTGCAGTTTTTGTCCTTTTTACAACCATTTTTTTTCCCATGCTAGTTGTCCTTTGCCATCAAAAACTCCACCACCTGACACAGTGAGACTATCGATACGTTTAAAAATGACCCAACCATCTTTACCTTTGAAGGAGGCAACATCTGGTGGGGCCTGTAGGGTTCCCTGAAGGTTAAACTCAATAGCACCTTTGCATGGACCCAACAAAGTCACTAAACCTAGTTTGTATGCCCTTGCTGAAATCACAACTTTACTTCCTGCTATTGCGCATGCATCTTTCCAAGCTTTTGTCAAAGCCTAAACACATTATGAAAATTCAAAATTAGTATATAACAATCATTTTGCATGTTAATGTTTTATCATCTAGTTATGACATTGATCAGTTTCTAATGTAAACAAAGTTGAACCTAAGTTCTCTTATTCAAAGTTAAAAGTCTTTATCAGTTAAGTTAACTGCAACACACTCTTCATGTTACTTAAGTATAGTTGATTGCATTGCAAATATTTATACCTAGGTGATATCGGCATTAGGCTTTGTTCCATATGATTTAACATCAAAGACTTCCTTAGCATTGGTGGATGCCAACACCAATAGCAAGGAAATTGTTGCAATGCTTAAATTCTTTCCCATCTTATTGTCCTTTGTTTCCTTTCTATTTCCAATTTGTTGTACGAAATGATGGTAATCCCATTTGGTTTGAAGCTATTTATACTTCAATACCTGAGCTCAACACATTGAAACTACCCATCTAATATTAACTAATTTTGTGCATGGTCGCTAAGAACTCTCCTGTATATACTTCAACTTCCGTACTATTATTAGTTTTTGAGCTTCCTCCTCCACTAACTAGTTATCGTTTGTTATTATATAAGATAAGATTATTTTACTTTCATATAGCATCCTAACTTCTTAGCTTTAAATGGAAAGCTATTAGCCACTTGATAATTTGTTCATTTTATCATGTAAACAAAGTGAATACTTCCTGTTAGTAAGGGAGAAAAAGTCTAGTAAAATCATCATCTATCAAAATTTTCCAAATTTAGTATAGGCAGCATGCTCACCTATGGTTTACAATAGCAAATAATGAAAATACTATATAGGGGAGGCTAAACACACCTTTTTAGTTATTATCTTTATTTATTGTTATTACTATAATTATTTAGGAGATCTTTGTCAATTATTATTTACTAGTCGGTAACCCATGTAATATATTGAAAATTTTGACATAATTTTTTTTTTCTAAATAAAAAATCTGATAATTAAGATAACTAATGAGCATTCACTGTAATTGCATTTGTATATGAAATTATATATTCTAGTAGTATGCATTTATTATGATTGTACTAGTCGCAGACCCATGCGATGCATAGGAATATATAAATATTTTGTAATAGAGTGTAATATATAAAAATTAACAATTACTTCAAATATTATTTATTTTTTAAAAAATTTCTACAATTATTTTTCATCTTTTTATATCTACAAAGTACAAATATATCATACTATTATATTTTGTATGTTTGATTAATATTTTTTTTAAGATGAACTATGTTTTTTTAACTTCTATTGTAGTGTGTTATATTTGATATACAACTAAACTTTATAAGTTTCAAATTTATTATTCAAATTTCTCATCTCTTAAGGAATAATGAGATTATCATAATAATAAAAATTCATCACAAAATTACAATGTTGTCTTAACAAAAATTAAAATGAAACAAAAGGAATAAAAGACATACTTTATATAATTTATTACTCAAAATTGGTAAGTATATTCAAATTCATAACCATGTAGAATGTGTTTTGACATAAACTCAAATTCCTATTTCTAAAACACTAAGTATTAACCCAAATCAAAATTCAACCAAATCTTTAAAAGGGAGAGAGAAGACTCTGTAATGGGAAATTAAAAAAAAAAAAAAAAAAAAAAAAAAAAAAAAAGAATACCAAAACACATATTTAAAAATAAAAAACCATCAACCTTAATCAGAATTATAAGAAAGAACAAAAATCCACAAGAGAGGGAGAGAGAGAGTATTTATAATTTTTTTGTGGGGAAAATATGGATTGAATGGAAGAAATGTGTTAGGTTCTAAGGAATTAAGAACTAATGTATTAGAACTTTAATTTGTATTGTTGGCAAACCGTGATCAAAACGTTTTAGTATTGTTTAGACTTGCTCAAAGTATGTTTTTATGTAAAGTTGGAATCGAGTGGCTGCAGAAGTATTAGTGACTTTCTGTCTGGCTCGATCAATCGAAGCTTAGGCTCGATCGATCGAATCTCGGGCAGAATGTTTTTTTCTGCAGAATTTCCAATTCAGCCCAAGCCCATTAAGGATTAGGGTTTCAGATCTACTTCTCCCACTATAAAGGAAACTCTAGCCACGTTTTTAGAAGAGCTTTTAGTTGCTCATATTGCTGTTTGTGTGAATCTCTTGTGAGATCTTTGAGGAGCTTTCCTTCACATAAACTTAGGGTTTTCAAGGTAGAGATTACTTCAACATCTTGATGATCAAATCAGTTGTTGCCATTGGAGCTTAAAGAAAAACAAGCGGGGAGCTTGTATCTTGTGAAGAATCCAAGAAAGAAGGAGTCCGTGGATTCGGAGCTTGCATGTGGTCGTGTCAGTAAGTTCTACTAGTGGGTAGCATTAGGAAGTCAAGCGGGGGTGCTTCCAAGTCCTTTTGTATGAAATTTGATTCTTTCATAGTGGATTCAAGTTTACCTTGAGGATAGCTAGGTCAAATCCTCCTCAGGTTTTTACCGTGTGGTTTCCTGGGTCATCATATCATTGTGTTATTTATATTTCTGCTGCTCTATATCTTGATATGATTGTTTGATTGTCTTAATCTAGAATTACATAATTTGATTAAGTTAATCACTTGGCTAATTAACTAGGTTAATCCAATTGTTATTTTAAAGGGTTTAAAAACCAACAAAATGATATTGAATTTATACAAAATACAATGGGGAGAAGAAGTGTCAAAATATAATACAGAGAAAATGATGAAAGAAGTATGACAGTAAAGTAGAGAGTAGTGGGAAGATAAAGACAGTCAAGTAGAGAGTAGTGGGGAGATAAAGAGGTAAAAATTTAATAGATCCTCACTTATACTAATTTCCATCAAAGACCAAATTCTCAAACACATGCCATTGATTCTACTCATGTCCACTACACACATTCATCAACATGTCTATATACAAATCATCCACTTGCCATTACATTCATTTTATCAATGTTTTGAATTTCCACAAAGAATCAAAATAGTGTATATACGAATTGTAAGTGTGTGAGTCACTTATATTATCATGATGTCGTGGTCAAAGTTAGTGGCAACTTATTGAACTCAACCAATTGTTTTTGCCTCAAAGAAGATGGCTATTAGCATTCCAAGTCATGAAGTTTAAATGGCTATGGGAAATTATCATAATGTATCAGCTTCTATGCCCCAAAAATAGCAGTTGCTCCTACCTCCATTGCATCACATCAGCTATATCATATTATGTTTAGTAAGGAAAGAAATAGAAAAATATGAAATTTAAAACTCAAGTATAGGGAGTATTGTTATGTTTTGTCTAAAACTCATGTACACAATATTCTAGACATTCAGTAGGAGAAAATTCCAAAAAGAAAATCAAGTAGTTGAAAGAAACTAGCATAATCCAAAATCTAAAACTAAAAACCCAATTGTTGTTCATGTACACAATATTATAGATAGATATTCAAGAATCAAGAACCAATTAGTTTCTCCATTCGCATAACAATTAGCTTAAAGCTCGATACTAATGGAATTTTAAAAGAATTTAGTTCTTTGAATTTCCTCACTCCTAAAATCCCAAACAATTTCTCAAAATCTAAGCAATCCCCAAAGTTGTTCGTCAACCAAATAGGCCAACTAAGGTCCAAAACACAAAAATTCCAGCCACAACACAACAATCTACTTAAGCTGGTGTGCTTTGACGAGTTAGAGTTTCATTTAAAAAAGTTAAGATAAAAAGATTTAAATTGTTACACCCCAAGTTCTATACAACAACAAAAATTTAAGCTTCAAACTCTACTTTTTTTTCTCTTCCATTGGCCCACAATTTCTGGGACACAAAACAGTCCAATTAAATAATAAACAACAAATTATTAATATAAGAGAAATCTTATATAGCTAATGTGTGTTGAACCATAAAAAGCAAATTATCAAGCACCACCCAAGAAAAACAACAAATTTATTCCCTTTCCTTCAAAAGGCTCTAAGAAAAAAAAAAAAATTTACCAATTGATTGGTATGAACTTCAATAGAATAAAAAGCTTCCAGTGATTGCAAGGCTTAATTATTGATTTTGTCAAAAAATTGACAAACAAAACAAAGATAAAAATGAAATTTAGTTCAACATATAAAACGATAGGAAAAGGAGAACAATAACGATTTATCTTTGATAAAAATGAATAACATGCTTACTATAAAACAAAGACCAAAACGGAAAGCATCACATTGAAGTTAATTATCAGACAGAAAAACATTATGGCAAACATATTGAAAGTAACATTCCTACAATCTAGAGAAGGGCAACCATAAAGCAATTTATAACAAACATGATCAAATGCTCAATTCAAATCAATTTTTAAAAAGAAAAAAACATATTTGAATAGTTTTGAGACCATGAAAACTCAAACTCATTCATCATGAAATCCCAAAATTGAATTACATTTTTTTTCTAGTAATGAGATGGAAATAAATAAATAATAAGAATAATACAGCAATAACAAAATGAACCATTAGTAGAAAAAAAAAAGTGGTTGAAACAATTAAAAAAAAAATCAACCACAACGAAAACAAAATTGGAGAAAGAGAGAGAGTATTATCCTTTTTGTCGTGGATAACTTGGCAAAAATAAGGGAGAGAGATGGAAATGAAGTAAGAAAAAATTTAAATGAAAATTAAAAAAAAAAAATTTGTTGGAGGGGATGAAAGATTGAACTAAAAAGACAATGGTTGAAGAAGATGAAAAGTTGAACAAAGTAAGAATTTAAAAAAAGAAAAGATGCTAAAGATGTAATGCATAAAGAACTTTATAAAACTTATTACAAAACTCCATTATTATATATAGTATAGATATGTATAGACACTATTTTTGGTTTTTTTTATTCTTCATTGATATTATTATTTAGTTATAAACATCTAAATTAAAGTAGATAAATATGTAAATGTAAAATTATATATAATGTTAAACCACCAAAGATGAATGTATAAAGTCAATAATCTATTTATATTTTTTGTTAAACACATCAGTAATATAAAATATAAAAAGGTTTTAAATATTTAAAAAGCATTTTTAGTGGATTGTAATATATATATATATATATTAAAAAAAATTCGCAATATTTTATGTTGGGTTCTAAGAAATTAGGAATTAATGTATTAGAACTTCAATTTGTATTTTGTTGGCAAACCATGATCAAAACATTTAGTCTAGGTTTAGGCTTGCTCAAAGTATGTTTATTTGTAAAATTGGAATCAAGTGATTGCAGAATTTATTGGACTAAATCTGTAAGTCTCGATCGATCGAAAATTAGACTTGATCGATCGAACCACGTACAGATTTATTTTTCTGCAGAGTTCCAGTTCAGCCCAAACTCTATTTAAACGTCTTGGGGTTCAAGTAAAACACTCCTATATATAAGGAAAACCCTAGAACGTTTTTAAGATTTTGAGAGAGAGAGATTAGAGTGCCTCTTGTGCCTCATTTTATTTGTTAGGGTTTTGTACCCAAACCTCTCAAAAGTCTTTGTTGCTCATATTGCGGTTTGTGTGAATCTCTTGTGAGATCTTTGAGGAGCTTTCCTTCACATAAACTTAGGGTTTTCAAGATAGAGATATTTTCTACATCTTGATGATCAACAAGGTTGCAGCCATTGGAGCTTAAAGAAACACAAGCGGGGAGCTTGTACTTGAAGGAGAATCCAAGAAAGAAGGAGTTCGTGGATTCGGAGCTTGCACGTGGTTGTGTCAGTAAGTTCTACTGGTGGGTAGCATTAGAAATTCGAGCGGAGAGTTTGTAGTCCTTTTGTATGAACTTCGATTCTTTCATAGTGGATTCAGGTTTACCTTGAGAATAGCTAGGTCAAATCCTCCCCAGGTTTTTTACCGGTTTGGTTTTCCTGGGTGATCATATCTTGTGTTATTTATTATTCCGCTGCTATATATTCTTGATATGATTGTTTGATTGTTTTAACCTAGAATTGCTTAATTTGACTAAGTAACAACTTGGCTAATTAACTAGGCTACTCAATCTAATTGTGGTTTAAGGGGTCTAAATTTCCATCATTTTATGTAACTTTTCCCGTAAGATCAATATTGTTGACATCCTTTATATTCAAAAAACACTGAAACACATAAACAAAGAGATTAGTTATGCTGAACTGCAAGAGTATATACGTGATATTAGTATTTCATTTACAATATATACATGATATATACATGATTCATGGTTAGTTGGTATGAAACATAATAATTACATCCTCTTCAATGATAGCAGCGGCAATTTCAGGTTGCATTAGTAACTTAAAATCATTTTTAACTGTGAGGCCATCTCTCCCTTATAGCCTTTAATTTCATGCACACTTCAAGTATCGTTAGTTGCTATGTGTTAAGGACATATTTTATATAATTGGCTAATCCTTTGACAAAACGCACTTTACTTGTATTTGGGTAGATCTAGGATGCGTCTAATACTTCAAGAAACATGTTGTTCAAGTTTAGTATTAAAGCCATGAAGATTGGACCAAGAAACAAGTGAAGAAGGGTTATTCATTAAAGCTGGACAAATAACTCGACACTTGCGGATAGATAGCTCGACATCTGCTCGACACCTCTCGACAACTAGGCTATTTATTGAGATCTTCAATTGATTGTTATCGTAATCTCGACACCTCTCGACAGCTAGTGGATCGATCGAGAAATCTCCTGTCTCATTGATAGCTCCTCGATAGCTTCTCAATAGCTGTATCTGTCAAAGTTTAAATCTCGACACCTCCTCGACACCTCCTCGACACCTCTCGATCGATCGAGGTTACAAGAATTCAAGTTTTCAGATCTGATTTTTAGCCCATGTTTATGTATTTATGTAGGGTTTCTTTTCTCACAACCTTAGACATATATAAGACTTATTTTATAGGTCGTCACATATGAGAATACAAGGAGAACATATGCAAAAGGTGACCGATGCCTTATTCTCTCTGAAAGAAGCTACTGTGTCTTTGCGCTTTAGGGTTTTGTAACCAAGTGCTTCTTGATCTTCATTGTTGATAAAGTGAAGAGTTTTGCAACCAACAATCTTCTTCTGGTTGGTGATTGAAGTCGCATACTGGGATCCGCGCAATTGGTTAGTCACGTACTAGGATTCGTGCATCAAAGGGTGGCATTCATATATTGAAGAGTTCAGAGGTTCTGAAGCGGTAAGAGGTTTCTGCTGTGATTTCATCTACGAGGATTGTAGAGTCTAGGGACAAAGGTCTTGTATTAGATCTGAAACTTCCCTTTACTATAGTGAATTGCTTTTCAGGAAGGTTTCCCCTAAGTTTTTTTACTGTGAAACTAGTTTGTTTCATTGGTTTTCCTAGATCATCATATCTTGTCTTATTTATTTTTCCTCTGCATGATTTTGACATGATATTGATGTTTGTTGGTTTTAACAAGTTTTATTCATAACAAACCTAATTAACAACTTGGATTTAAAACTTGTTAATTCTATCAACCGGGGTCTAAATTTCCCAAGACTATGAACCATAACAATTACATCCTTTTCAATGATACCAACGGAAAATTTAGGTTGCATTAGTACCTCAAAATCTTCTTTAACAGCGATGCCATCTCTCTCCCCGATAGCCTTCGATTTCATGCACACTTTGAGCATCATTGGCCTTCTATAGGTACAAGGCTAAACACAACTACAAGCAATCCTAGGGAACTGAAGTATTTCACTATCATATTCTTTCTACAACAAAGACTTATCAATGACATTATGCAGACCAAACGTTGATTTCAAAAAGTTATGAAAATTAGTTAAGAATTATAACCCTAAAGTAGAGATGTAAGTAAAATAAAAAAATCAACACAAAGAGAGAGAGAGAGAGAGAGAGAGAGAGAGAGAGAGAGAGAGAGAGAGAGAAAAAAAAAAAAAACCTTTTTTTATGAGAAAAAACTATACAGAGAATGAAAAATTTATAGTGAAATGGTGTGAATAAGAAGAGACAAAATAAGAGAAGATGAAAGGAAAGATGAAAAGTGATATTAAAGTAGATGGTAGTGGGGAGATGAAAAGGTAAGGGAGGGAGAAAGGTTGGAGTAAGTGTAAATATTAAAAAAAAAAAAAAAGTAAATGTTAAAAAAATTAGAGAAAATTGGAAAGAAATAGGATAATGATGTGGACACATATGTGGCTCAATTGGAGCGTAGTAACAATAAATAAATAAGATATGATGGTGAAAGTAAATAAATAGATATAGATAAGTAGAGGGTTGGATTTATTATAGGGTGATAGTGGAAGTAAATAAATAAGTAGTGGGCTGCATTTATAGGGCTGGGATTCATAGGGCTGACAATTGTAAAAACCATTTTAAAATTGTAGGACAAATTATATTAAAAAAAAAATGATGTGGCAGCTGATATGGCGCAACATTAGAGCAGAAACATTAAATGCTATGCTTCAGGTTTTAGTAATATATAGATGATATGTTTTTGAAAAAAATATTTTTAAAGTAGTCTACTACAGAACTAATGGTGCGTTTTATTTTATTTTATTTTCCCTATAAAAAAATTGGTGCATTTTTCAGTCGGTAAAAAAAAAACACCAATGGTGCTAAAAAGTAAAAACTTGTAGCTATTTTTTTTTGGAAATTAGAAAAAAAAAAAAATAAACAAAGTAAATTTGAAAAGGGAGGTATAATATAAGCATATTTCCAAATTTATGGATATGGATGAGAAGTTTTAGTAGGAGTGTTTTCTCAAAAAAAATGAAAAAATAATAAAGAATAAGAGATTTGAAAAAAAAAAATGCAAGATTAGAATTTAGAAGAAAGGAACCGAAAAAAAAAAAAAAAAAAGAGAGAGAAACGTTTAAGTCTTGATAAAGGTGAGAAAAAGGAGAAGGAAAAAAAAAAGTGAAAACATTGGGCTTAGTGGTCCTATTTTGTAGCCAAAAAAAAAAAAAAAGGTGTTTTTATTTTTTATATATATATATATATATATTAGAATCTAATTTATAAGTGGATAATACAATTTGAAATACAATTTGAAAATCAACCAGGAGAGTGAGTCTATTTTGTAGGCAATGTTTTTGAAGGAGTTAAGAGTTGTATTTTTACAGGATTTTTTTTTTTTTTTTTATAGGAAGTTTTGTATATACTTTTTTTTTTTTTTTTTTTTTTTGAAAAAGAGTTTTGTATCTACTTAAACCTAGGGATGCAGGGGTATTTTTTTGGTAGTGCTTAAATTTATGGATATGGATAAGAAGTTTTGGTATGAGTGTTTTTTTAATAATTCAAAAATAAAGAAGAAGAAAAAAAAAGTGAGATTGGAATTTAGAAGAAAGGAAACCGAGAGAGAGAGAGAGAGAGAGAGAGAGAGAGAGAGAGAGAAACATTTAAGTATTGATAAAGGGGAAAAAAGGAAAAGGAAAAAAAGAGTGAAAATGTTGGGCTTAGTGGTCATATTTTGTAGTTGAAAAAAAAACTTGTATTTTTTTTTATATATAATTTTTATTTTGAGAATTTAATTTATTAGTGGATAGAGCAATTTGAAAATCAAAAGCAGAGTGACCTTATTTTTTAGGCAATGCTTTAGTGAGAGTTAAAGTTGTATTTTTATTAGATTGTCATTTAATTTTGTCTCTACTTAAACATAGGGATGTAGAGGCATTTTTGAACAAAAAAAATGAAGATCCCAAATGGGGAAGCCCCTTAAATAGTAGTAATAGGTAAAACAAAGATAGATTATAACTAGTCACAAATTAATATAAAAATGAGGCTATATATGCAAATATGAGAGTACTTTATTGTATATATTTAGTATGCATCACTTCTGATAGTCCCGAACATATACTCGTCCACCTGGTAAGAACAATGGACGAGGATGACCCCGAGGTTAGCCCAGCCTTAGGGAAATTACCTGGTGAAGACAAGACCATCTTCCCTCAATCACGACAAAGAGTTACAAGGACAATAATGAACTTCTGTACCGTTGGAAATATATCTATCCATTTAACACCCCACATGGGCGTTACAGATTCGTCAATGATACCACCATTAAGGCAAAACCAACGGCTAGAAGGAAAGAGAAAGCGCCTATATATGCCCATTCACAAGACCTGACAAGTAGGTACAAAAAATTTCAAGCTCATACATATTACTATTTGAATACTTCTTTTTACTCCTAGCTATTCTAACTTTAGCATCGAAGAATTTGTGGCAGGCACCACACCGGTGACCACACTTTTTCTTTTCACCATTCATTTTATCTTAGGATCAGGATTAGCTGTGGACCACTCCACTTTGGATGAACATTTCTACTGACGATTTGAGCATCATCAATTTGGCGTCTTCTGTGGGAATTTAAGCTATTCTTGAGCACCTAGTTCGAGAACATTGTTCCATTCCAAACTATAAGTTTAGATGGAATCCAACACTAACCTAGATCCTGCTACATTGACCCTACAAATCTAGTTGCTCGTGGCTTTCGTGGAAGAACTTACTTGGCAAAACCAAGAGATGAGGCAAAGGATGTAGCAAGAAGATAACTACTTGGAGACTAACTGGGAAGACGACGGAGACAGCCACAAGAGACGACCCGGCACTCCAGAAGGGGCGAACTCGGATCTTCTTAAGGAGATGAGAAAGGAGATAGATGAGCTAAAGAATGCTATCAAAGGGAAAACAAACCAGAGTCTGGACAAAATGGTCAGGAAGACAGACTCGCCCTTCACCTGAGCAGTTCTTGAATGCCCGGTGCCTTCAAAGTTTCGTTTGCCCCAGCTTGAACAATTCGACTGATTAAAAGATCCATTGGATCCTTAATACTTTTAAGACGACTCTAGGTCACCAGCAACCTCCTGAGGAGATACTATGCCACTCTTTTCCCACTACCCTCAAAGGGGCAGCCAAGGAATGGTTCACCAAATTGCCAACATTGTCTATTAACAACTTCGAGCAACTAGACAGTTCCTTCCTTCGTCATTTCGTTGGTGGGCAACGTCTAAAAAGGCCAGATGACAACTTACTCACCATTAAGCATGGAGAAAAGGAAACCCTGAGGTCCTATGTGACACGGTTCACTCGAGGTACCTTGGAAGTAGACGAAGCAGATGATAAAGTGCAGCTAATAGCCTTTAAGGCTGGATTGAAGTCTAGGGATTTCGTGGTTTCCTTGGCAAAGAATACTCCTAAGATGATGGCAGAGATGCTATTGAAGGCATAAAAATACATAAATGCCGAAGACGCCCTGGCGGCAATAAAAGGAGTGGAAAAGTCCAAGGAGAAGAAGAAAGAAAAAGAAGATGATAGAAGAGGACGAAAAAGGGACTGAGCCGACTGTCAGAATATCGAAGGAAGTAGACGAAGGGATGACAAGAGTCTTCGTCCAACGAAGTTCACACCTTTGGTGATGCTTGTCGACCAAATCCTGATGCAGATCAAGGACGAACACTTCCTTAAATGGCCAAGACCGTTGCACTCGTCTCCCAGTGTGCGCAATAAGAGGAAGTATTGTTGTTTTCACAAAGATCATGGGCATTACACAAAGGATTGCCAAGACCTAAAAGAGCAGATAAAAGAACTCATACAAAAAGGGAAGCTGCAAAAATATGCCAAAAAGGGGGATTCCAACAAGTTCAGGGATGGCAACAAAGATTGGCATGAAGACTCTCAGAAGGACGAGGACCACATGTGTCCTCGTCCACAAAGTGCTTTAGGAGAAATAAAAACTATCACGGGAGGGCCGTCCGCGGGAGGATCATTCAAGTCCCTCAAGAAGTCATACCAAAGGCATGTGAACAGTGTTCATAGCCGGCCTCCCCTAAAGCAAAGACAAACAAACCAGGATATGTGCTTCTCAGAGAAGGATGCCAGAGGGGTAAAGCAACCTCATGACGACCCGTTGGTCATTATGATCATGATTGAAGGGCTCAATACTAGAAGGGTTTTGGTAGACAATGGGAGCTCCACAAACATCATTTACCTTTCTGTCTTCTAGTAGTTAAAAGTAGACCCAAAGAGACTTCGTCCTTTCGAGTCCCCTCGTCAGTTTCAAGGGAGATAAGGTGTATCCCCGGGGAATAGTAACATTAACGGTCACGGCCGGCTCGTATCCCCTCTAGGTAACAAACAAGCATAAATTTTTGGTAGTAGACTCACCTTCGTCCTACAATGTGATTATAGGATGGCCTACCCTCAATCGTTGGAAAGCAGCCACTTCCACTTATTGCTTGAAGGTGAAATTCCCAACAGAACAGGGGGTTGGTGAGATAAGAGGAGACCAGGTGCTGGCGAGAGAGTATTATTAGGCAGTCCTGGCCTCAAAGGAGAACCACACGTGGATAATCGAAGACAAGACGCAAGAAATCGTTGGGAAGCTGGAAACGATAGAGTTGTTTGAAGGAGATCCTACAAAGATGACCCAAGTAGGGACGAGCCTAAATCCCCAGACAAAGAAAGAGATCATCGATTTCTTGAAAGATAATCTAGATGTTTTTGCATGGAGCCACGAAGATATGCTGAGCATACCAGCCAGCATCATTCAACATCGTCTAAATGTGGACCTCGAGAAGAAACCTATCCAGCAGAAGAAAAGAGTTTTTGCCCCCGAACGAAACAAAGCAGTCATGGATGAAGTGAACAAAATGCTCACTGCTAACTTCATCAAGGAAGTCTATTATCTCGAGTGGTTGGCCAACATCATCATGGTCAAAAAGGCGAATGGGAACTGAAGAATGTGTGTTGACTTCACTGATCTAAACAACGCTTGCCCGAAGGACATCTTTCCCCTACCCAGAATTGACCAATTGGTGGATTTGACCGTCGGGCACAAGCTTCTTACCTTCATGGACGCTTTTTCTAGTTATAACCAAATACAAATGGTCGAGGAAGATCAAGAAAAGACGGCTTTCATCACTAGCCAAGGGCTTTATTGCTACAAGGTCATGCCCTTTGGTTTGAAGAATGCAGGGGCCACGTACCAAAGATTGGTAAACTAGATGTTCAACAAACAGATTGGGAGTAATGTGGAGGTGTACGTTGATGATATGCTCATCAAGAGCAAAGAAGAAGAGGACCACTTGGACAATCTCAAGGAGACGTTCAAGACACTCAGACAGTACAGCATGAAGTTAAACCCGTCCAAATGTGCCTTTGGGGTCTCTTCAGGGAAATTCCTCGGGTTCATGGTGTCACAAAAAGGAATCGAAGCAAATCCCGAAAAAGTGAGAGCTATCCTTAAGATGTCCTTACCAAGGACAATCAAAGAAGTACAATCACTCACAAAAAGCATAGCATCCCTTAACAGGTTCGTCTCAAAGGCAACAGACAAATGCCTTCCTTTCTTTAAGACCCTGAAGCGAGCTTTTGCCTGGACGAAAGAATGCTAAACAGCATTTCAAGAATTGAAGTGCTACTTAAGCAACCCCCCCACTCCTAAGTCCGTTCAAAGAAGGTGAAGACTTATTCCTCTACTTGGAGGTATCTGTAATTGCGGTCAGCGTGGCCTTGATTAGGGAAGAGAACAAGATACAACTTCCTGTGTACTACATCAGCCAGGCCTTTCAGGGAGCTGAAGCTCGATATCCACGCATAGAGAAGATTACCTTCACCCTAATAGTGGCCTTAAGAAAACTCCGTCCTTACTTTCAGGCTAATTCGATCATAGTAATGACGGACCAGCCCATCAAGAAAGCGATGAATAAACCTAAGATCGCTGGACGAATGGTACAATGGGCCATCGAACTCAGTCAGTTTGATATAGAATACCGCCCATGGACAACCATAAAAGCTTAGGCATTGGTAGACTTCATAGCGAAATTCACCACCCCTGAGCATGTAGAAGACCAAGAAGAACTTTGGACGATCCATACAAACGGATCTTCCACCCAGAAGAGAGGTGGAGCAAGTGTCGTTATCACCTCCCCTGAAGAGGACATTCTAAAGTATGGGGTCGAGCTCAAATTCCCCGTAACCAATAACGAAGCAGAGTACGAGGCTATGTTGACAGGGCAAAGAATAGCTCGGGTACTTGGGGCTAAAAATATCGTGCTAAGAAGCGACTCACAGCTTGTCATAGGGCAAGTTAGGGGAGATTTTGAAGCAAAGGAGACAAGAATGCAGAAATACCTCAAATTGACGAACCAGTTGATAAACAACTTTAATTGTGCAGGGTTTGTTCAGATCCCATGGGATCAAAATGCTGAAGCTGACGAAGTGGCACGGAGTGCATCAGCAGATGATAAGGCAAAGATAAATGATTGAAGGCTGGAAGAACAAAACTCTCCTAGCATCGAAGAATTTCAAACCTTCCCTGTGCATACCTGCTCCGGATGAACGAGTCCAATTCTGTCTTACCTTAAAGACGGATGGTTACCACAGAACCCTGAAGAAGCCAAGAAGGTTAAAAAATGAGTTGCCTGGTTCACGGTGCTGAATGACGAGCTTTACAAAAGAGGCTTCTCCTAGCCCTACTTGAGGTGAGTAGAATAGAAAGAAGCCAGATATGTTTAGGAAGAGGTGCACGGGGGAGTTTGTGGCGATCACATGGGGGCAAAGTCCCTCGTCAGGAATATCACGAGGGCAAGTTACTTCTGGCCCACAATGCAACAAGATGCAGTGGACTTCGTCAAGAGATGTGACAGTTGCTAAAGGTATGAAAATGTCCAACGAGTCCTAGGGGAAAAGATGATGACTATTTCCTAACCTTGGCCATTTGCACAATGGGGGATCGACATTATGGGCCCCCAACCATAGGAAAGAGACAGATGAGGTTCATACTCGACAAAATTGACTATTTCACGAAATGGGTCGAAGCAGAAGTACTAGCAATGATCACAGAGGCAAAGGTACAAAATTTTGTATGGAAAAATATTGTTTGTAGGTTCAGGATACCAATGATGATCATCTCAAACAATGGTCGTCAGTTCGACAACCACGGATTCAGGTCGTTTTGCTCAAGCCTAGGCATAAAAAACAAGTACTCGTCCCCAGGACATCCTCAGGCCAATGGACAGACGAGAGTAACGAATCAAACCTTGCTCAAGATCATCAAGTCTCGGTTAGTGGGGGCAAAATGAGCATGGCCAGAGGAGTTACCAAGCATCCTGTGGGCTTACAAGACTACTGCATGAACACCAATAGGAGAGACACCCTTTAACCTAACTTATGGCACAGAAGCAGTCATCCCAGTTGCAGTAGGGCTCACTGGCCTCAGGAGGGAGTTCTTTAACGAACAAAGCAACAATGATCAATTAAAGCTGAACCTTGATTGTCTAGACGAAGTCAGAAACCAAGCCTCCCAAAGAATGGCCAAGTACCAGCAGAAGATGGCCGAATATTACAATCAGAGGGTAAAGTTGGAAAAGTTCAACATCGGAGATCTCATCCTTCGAAAAGTGACTCTTGCAACAAAGGACCCAGCACAAGGCAAACTAGGACCAACCTAGGAAGGACCCTACAGAGTCGCCCAATATTCACGATAGGGAAGATACCACCTGGAGGACTTGGAGGGAAACAAGCTACCTTGTCCATGGAATGTCGAACATCTAAAGAGGTATTACGAAAAGGAACCATAGCCTAATTGTAAGCAGTCAGCATGATTTCATACTTTTTAATACAAGTCATGTATTCAAATAAACATATTATTCAGCATTTCATACGTATTATCCAGCAATTCATGTGTTCTAGTTATCTCTCTCTCAAAAACCAAAATTATCTGAGTTAAAAAGAAGAAAGACGATAAAATTTCTTAAATGGATGTACATCGTCCATATTAGAAAGACGACAAGATTCCTTAAGTGAATGTACATCGTCCAAATTAAAAAGACGATAAGATTCCTTAAGTGGATGTACATCGTCCAAACGAAAAAGAAAAAAAAAATGATAAAATTCCTAAAACGGATAAACACCGTCCAAGAATACGTTAATAAAAATTCTCTAAGTCCCTAGATGGACGAAGAGAACACTTAAACAAAAATTCTCTAAGTCCCAAGGTAGACAAAGAGAATACCTCGATAAAAATTCTCTAAGTCCCAAGATGGACGAAGAGAACACTTTCATAAAAAAAATTTCACTAAGTCCCCAGATGGATGAAGAGAATGCTTCCACAAAAATTCTCTAAGTCCCTAGACGAACGAGGAGAATTCCAGCAAAAGGATGAATATAAAGATAAAATGCTTAGATATATCATATATATAAAAAGATGCAAATTGTTCAAAAGCCCCAAAACATACAGGGCACAAAAAGATTGTTCATCCAAAAGCCCCAAAACAGACAAAGCATTCAAAAAAAAAAAAAAAAAAAGAAGAAGGAAAATACACATCATAGAAGGGGCAACAGGGTCAGGCTGGAGGAGCATCATCACCACCCTTATCCGCCTCAAGAGGATCCTTGCTAGTGGTCATCAAAGCCTGAGCAGCTTGGGCCACCTAGTCCACTTCGATCTCTTTATCCACGGCTTCAAAATCTAGGTCTTCTAGATCGAAGCCTGGACCGTGCTTCACCAGGTACCTCTTCAAGAATTCAAATCCTTTGAAATACTACTGGAACAAAATGGTGTTGTACTCATCGGTTAACTGGAAGGCAAGGACGGCCTTAGCCATCTCAGCTTTCATCCTCTGGCCAACTGATGTGAGAAGTTCGTCCTTTCTGTTTTACCAGTAGCTTCTCATCATCAAGTTGCTCAAGCAAAGCCTTGACTTGCTCTTTTGAGGTATTGTGGGTGTCCATGGCAGCAATCAAGTCTTTCCACAGTCCCAAAGCCTCAGCCTCCAATGCCTTCGCTTTTGAAGTGGCCACAATGGCCTTCTCCTCATTCACCAGATATTGAGAAGTGTTATGCATCACTTCTCCCAACACCTAACAGTAAAAAGTGTCGTCAAAACTTGAGTCAACAAAAGCAGCCAAACATTTAATGACGGAGCAAAAAAAAAAAAAAAAAAAAAAGAACAAGGCAAGAAAAGATTGCCTGCACAAGCTTATAAACGTGATGGCTCACCATTTCGTGGAAGGGCACATTGGAAATCTCCTTCATTTCTTCAGGAGTCAGGAGCTCGTTCGCCCGAGCCATGGCTGCTCCAGCATCAACCCAGACACTAAAGCCCACCTTCTCTTTTCCCTTGTCCCTCGTCTTTCGCCTTTTGGGGGCAAGGACCTCCTCGATAGAAATGGCTAGAAAAGTAGTCCATCCTTCATCCAGGGTAGGGGTGGACGAACCCCTCTATGCGGCCTCCTTCTCTTTATCAACTATCTTTAATTTTTTTTCTGGCCAATGCTAGAAAGGGGCTCATTTTTCTTCCCCTTGATGTTTGCGTACATATCCTTCTTAAACTTGGTTGTCATCTTTGCACCAAAAAGGGAAGAAACTTAAAGAGTTAAAATGAGGAAAAAGAAAAGGACGATTAGGCATATCAAGGCAACTCACGTTTTCTCTCTTCCCGGTTAATTGCTTGAAGAACGTAAAGTGAAGGCTCTGGCCCCAAACAATGACGAGCCAAGGTGCATGGGTTGACCAGCTCGTCAAAATCCTCGATCGTGCTTGCGTACTTAACCGCCTCCTGAACTCTCTCTTCAAACCGGCTCTCAAGCTCAGGACGCTCCTTTACTACAGAACAAAAAATTACACAAAGTTAGAAGGACGATTAACACAGAAAAAATACTAAAAAGAAGAGATATAAAAGGCAAATGCACCAAGATGAGGGGTCTCCCACCGGTGCAGCAACCTAGGGACATTCCCCCAAAAGTTGTCGGACAAAGTCTCCCAACCATCGCCTGACACGAAAAAATATATGGACATCCAGTAATGGAAAGACAAAGGAAGGTCGATGACGAGACGAGATTTCCTATCCCAAGGTACAAGTTTGTAATACCCAAATTCCTTAGACTCTTTTAAGCGATAGAGATGGATGAACTCGTTGAGAGTGATCATGTCCCCATCCGCTATAGTCGTCCAAATCACCATATAGCTTATGACGATCCTCTAAGAATTCGGCATAAGCTACCCTAGGGCGATATTCAGGTGATTTAGGAGCTCTATAATAAAATGGATGGACGAGAAACCCTAGGCCGCACAAGAACGTAGCCTCATAAAAGCATACCTCACCATGGGCAAAGGCACAAGCCTTTTCACCTTTCCTGGGAAGACAAGCCCAGGTCTCATCAGGGAACTAGAACCTATCCCTAAACTTGTTAAAGATGTCTGCCTTCAAGGCACACTTTTCCTTGAGGTCATGAAAAGAATAAGGTGTGGCAGAAGCAGAAGGAAGAATAGACGAAGGGGCGGAGGAAGGCACAGAGGTAGCTGTACCTGTTTTAGCCCTATTTGTAGCCACACCAGAAGACAAACCCCTCTCCCGATCACTCGATCTCACCTCAGACCCCATATTTTCCCTCCTAAAGACCCCACGAACAGATTTGAACCAAGACAAAGATTGTTGCAACAGCAGATATAGGTCACCTAACGCTAAATCGAGGCCACTATTGCCCATAACAAAATCCCCAATTTATGGGTACCGGTCACTAGAAGAATCTAACAGCCCTAAGCGAGTAAAAAGAAAGGCGATGGAGGGAGAAGTGTGCCTAATTTCAGTGTAATCCACCATTAAGGAAAAATACACAACTCCAAAAAGAAAATAGGAGTACGAAAGAGAAGAATATAGTAAAATTGAAAAGGAAAAAAGCATAAAAAAGGGGGCATACCTAGAAATAAGGAAGAAAACCGAAAAGGCAAGGGGCAAAATGCGTAGCGGCAACGATGAGCTCAGAGAAATCAAACACAGAGAGAAAGTGAAGAGAAAGGCTAAGAATCAGAGAAATCGAACGCAAAAGGAAAGTAAAGAGATGAGAAAAGAAAGGCAAAGAGTTAAAAAGGTTTGCCTAGAAAAATGCGGGAAAACTGAAAGGCATTCATCGGAAACGAGACTTGCTCATCGATCAAAAAAAAGGACACGTGGCCACAATGCGTGCCACACCGCCATAAGACAATTAATGCAAGGAACAGAACCCCAAGCATCACAACCATTTAAAAAAAAAAAAAAAAAAACCCTTCTTATATTCATAAGATCGTCCAAATTAAGGACGACCTTGGAATAGGGGGACAACTGATAGTCCCGAACATATACTCATCCACCTAGTACGAACAATGGACGAGGATGACCTCGAGGTTAGCCCAGCCTTGGGGAAACTACCTGGTGAAGACAAGACCATCATCCCTCAATCACGAAGAAGCGTTACAAGGACAATAATGAACTTCCGTACCATTGGAAATATATCTATCCATTTAACACCCCACATGGGCATTATAGATTCGACAATGATACCACCATTAAGGCAAAACCAACGGCTAGAAGGAAGGAGAAATCGCCTATATATACCCATTCACAAGACCTGACAAGTAGGTACAAAAAATTTCTAGCGCATACACATTACTATCTGAATACTTCTTTTTAGTCCTAGCTATTCTAACTTTAGCATCGAAGGCTCTGTGGCAAGCACCACACCGATGACCACACTCTTTCTTTTCACCATTCATTTTGTCTCAAGATCAAGATTAGCTATGGACGACTCCACTCTGGAAGAACATTTCTACTGACGATCTGAGCATCATCAACTTCATTTTTCAAAAAAATTTCTCTACTTTTTTCCCCTTTGGAATTGTACTCTTTGTTTTTTTTTAAAAGGAAAAATGATTACAATCTTTTATATTTCCCTTTCTTTTATATTTTAAATTGTAGTTTTGATGAGTTTTGTTAATATTTTAGTTATGTTTCTCAGTGTTTTTAATCGTATGGTAGAAAAAATTGGGTTTGAGAAAGTTTATTTAAAACTGAAAGAATAATTTCTAAATTTTATATACTTTTTGATGGTACACAAAATATTATAAAGAAATTTTATTAAAAAATTAATATTTTCACTAACTTACTTTTTGAATTCTTGAGAAAAATTGTGTAGTTTTGATTTTGGTATGACTTATATATATTACATTTGTGATTGTTGCTATAATAAATGAAAATATGATTATGAATTACATTATTATTTATTAAATTAGTCCAAATTGAAAAATATATATATTAATGAGATTACTCTAAAAATATTATCACGTGCAATGCACGGGGTTTGCATCTAGTTTGTTTAATTCCATTGTGGTGGTCCATTCCTAACAACCTTGGGCTTTTGGGTCTAAACCCCCAATTTACTTGTACCCTAGGTTGGGCTTATCCCATAATGGGAGATCCAAGAAGTGGTTATTGATGTCATTGATAGAGTTACCTTGGCACTAAACTAACTTGATTTTGGCTTAGCTGAGAAGACTACTAAGTAGCCAAGCCCTCTCCCTAAAATCCAAACAGGATTTCCTTCTCCCTAGGATGTGTTTTTCCTCACTACTCTCATGTCTCACTTCACAAAATTTGTTAACCCCTTCTTCCTACCTCTCCTCCCCTATTTATATCCCTCTCTTAGTGGGGTCGTCATGATGAGAGTATATTCCATATGTCAGTGGGTCCCTTGTGTCAAATCATTGGTTAGAGGGGACCCACTTCCTGTTGTTGACATGACCTTCTAGTAACCCGTGCTTGACGCTGGTTATTGCTCGACAGACGGATTCTCTTAAGGCATTATTTCTTGGTCACTGTATGACTTGGGTACTTAATTCGTATGTTCGGCCAGCTCCACATAGTTCAGGTAAGTGGGTTGAGATAGGCTGAGACTATCCAATGAGTGGGGGCTGGCCTGCTATTCTTGATCCGTACAACCACTATACATATTTTATTGTATTAGCCCTTAATGTAAAGACTTATTTTGCGGTAGTGAAACAAGACAGTGATTAAGGCTAGGAAAGCTTTAAATGGTCCTACTTGTTTGTCTCATAACGAAGTTGTTTGATAGGTCTATTTTCTCAACCAATAGTGATGGAAATACCCCGGTGAAGATTAGTGTTTTTAATTTGAAAGGATTAGTCATGGTGCTCACTAGGTAAATATTGATTTGTATGCGTATGTCCATTTAAAATGGATTTTTTTTTCTAGCCCCTTGAAGTAGCTTGACATATTTTCAAATAGTTGACTGACTAAACTTGTTTGTGGACTTCAGGTGTGAACAATTCTTAATGGATGACATGGCTGTTTATGCACCTGCAATTGAAGATGGATATGTTTGGGCTTGGTGTTTGCAGGGTTTAAGGGAATATCATTTATTTGAATAAATGAAGAATTTTATTGATTCTATTACTTGGCTTATTTAGATATATAGTGTTATTCTATGAGATGGAGAGAATTTTGTAAAGAGATTTGTTGTCGGTTTTTAATGGAAATAGGTTATGTACATGAGTGCATTTTATAATTCAAATTTGGTGAAATTACAGTAAATTCACTCGCGATTAGGCCTATTATAATAGTGTCTACTCGTGATTGGGATTTTATCACTTCTCACTATTAAAAAAAAAAAGGGTAAATATGTTTTTTTTTTTAATTTTTTTTTATAAATATCTATACCACTATTTAAAAGGTCTCCCTCATTTGGAATGAATATTTCAGTGTTTGAAAAATACCATTACATTCTACGTTTAAATAGAGACAAAGTTGGAGGATAATATAGTGAAAATACATCTTTATTTGTTCAATTTCATTTTCTTCACCCGTTGTCCACTACACCACCATCGTTGCAAATTAACTGCACCGAAAATTCTTTCTTTCCGACTCATTTCATCCTCTTATCTATTTTGGTTTTTTTCCTCTAGAGAAGAGGAGACTTGCCCAAAGGAGATTTGGCTAGTGGGGAATCAACTTCAACAACATTTGTCATTGGTCGGTGACCACATAGAGGAAGCAGAACTAGGCCATTCTCATGTCCGTATTCCACCAAACAACCTCTCCTCTTTTTTATTTATTTTTGGATAAAATACTATTTCGGTCTTTAAATTTTACCCTTTTTTTTTTGTCCCTAAATATTTAAAAAGTTATTTTTCATCCTTAAACTTTGTGAAGAGTGAGTCAGTGTGTAAATCTCACATTCTTTTTTCTATTAAACCATAAACACTTCTTGTCATGGAAGCTTGAAGAAAGCACACACGACGTTCAACTTGATGGACAGAAACTAAACTGTTAGTTTCTGAGCAATAAACCTCGAATTCACGAGGGGTTCCCTAAATCTACAAGGAGATAAATTGGAATTCACCAGACAAAAGTTTTAGAGAGAAACTTTGCATTTTTGTTAATAATAATCTATATATATATATATATATATAAAAGACATTTAGCCAAATTTGACCTAAAAATCATTAAAAGCACCTAAAAACAAGGAAATAAATAACCTAAACCTAAAATAACAAATTTTACATAAAAATACCAAAATTAAATAATTGCAAAAATTAAATAGCAAATTCTGTCCTATATTAGACCCCTCCACTTGAAAAAAACTTGTCATTGAGTTCATAGTCGAAATTTGAAATCTTCTGTTCCAAATAAACAAATACTTTGAATGCTTTAATAACTTGATCCAGTTTTGAAACTTGAATTCTTCATAAAGTGTAGCATAAAATTTCTTCTCATCTACCTTCAATTTATTTGCAATATCAATCAACAAAGGGTTGATAATAGAATTAAAATTTTCTAATACAATAAAATCAACATATTGTGTAATCTTCAACCATGGATGGAGCCACGGTTGGACTTGGGGGGATTCCCCCCCCCCCCCCCCCCAAATTTTTTTTAAAAAAATATATTATTCTATATACGGGTACTAATTTTAGTCATTTTATTTTATAAAATTACACTTTTGTCTCCATAACAATATCATTGATTCTTTTAAGAGTATTGTTATAGTCACAATTTTTTCTACAAACATTTTTACAAACTGTTAATTTAGCAAATTCTTATTGGTTCGCATTTGGACCCACCACTTACAATATTTTTTACTTACCAATAACCATTCATCATATCAACAATTTGTAAAAATAATTGTAACTTTAGTATTTTCCTCATTTTAATGACCAAATCTAAAACAAAATAAATAAGCCCCAAAAAATTAGTCCAACAACAAAATTACCAATAGTAAAACAAAAAAAAAATTAAGCCTAGTCAACCAATTTTTACTCAAAACAAACAATCTGGCCCTTTAAAAATTTTTAAACAACCAGCAGCTAAGCAGCTAAGCAGTAGTAGAGTCAAAGGCCGAAGTCACTGCACACAGCTAGCAACAAAGCCACCTCCCTAACTCTAAGTTCTGGCTTCGTCCCTGTCTTCAACAAATCAACTGAAACTTGAGGATTGTGAGTTGTGGACTCATCCTCATATTTGACCTTAATTGAATCTTCCACAATGTTCTCAATAATTACCATCTGTTCATTCCTGTTATTATCCACAATCAACTCAACTTTCGTTTCTTTGATCTCTTCATCAAATTTTTGACAAGTGGTATCTTCAATTCAATAACTTGTTGCAAGTCTTGATCTTTTTTCCTTTACTTGACACATGGACTTGGCTGTGATAATTTTGGTTTTTTGGTTAACCTTTCATGTTTTGAACATAGTGCTTTTTATATGAATATATAGATTTATAATCAACACTTGTATAATCTAGTATATCATAATAGTCATTAGGAAACCACAAATAAATTAATACATTTTTCATTCTTTTCCAAGAGCAGAATGGATGCTTACCCCGCCGCTTTCTATCGATTTGAATGTCTTCCCACTATTCCTTTGCTTCATCGTCTAATTTATTAGATGCAAGCAACATTTTTTCTTCATCACAAATCTTCCAAAAATTAAAATACTCTTCTAAATCAAGAAGTTAGTCAATAAAATCCAACTTACACATATCTCCATCAAAGAATGAAATTTTCTTGTAGTTAGCAATGCATCTTTGAATATATTGATCATTGTTGTTGTGAGATGATTTCCTAGTAAGAAGAGTAGCAATCTTTTGCTCGACTTGGCCTATAATTTGCTGACTCTTTTCAAGAAATTATTGATTCTTATCATGAGCCTCTTTGCGAAACTTGAGGAACTCAACCCTATTGAGGATTGTGTTATTGACGTTGTTGTTGTGGTGGTCATCGTCTCGTTGGTTAGCCATCAGACTAGGGTAAGTTAAGGCTCTGATACCAAATGATGTCATGTAAGTCTGAAGAAAGCATACACAATACTCTCTTTGGTGGACTGAAACTAAACTGTTAGTTTTTGGGTATTAAACCTCGAATCTACAAGGGGTTATCTGGATCTACAAGGAGATAAACTAGAATCTACCAAAGAAAAGTTTGAGAGAAACTTTGCAATTTTATTAATAATAATTTATCAAAAATCGTTTACAGATTAAGGGGCTTATTTAAGGGCTTCGTAAAACTTAACAGACAAAAAAATATATTCTAAAATAATTCCTAATTGATACCTAACCATAATAGGAGCCAAATTTGACCTAAAAAGCATTAAAAGCATCTAAAAACAAGGAAATAAATAACCTAAACCTAAAATAACAAATTTTACATAAAAATATCAAAATTAAATAATTACAAAAATTAAATAGCAAATTTTGTCATACATCAACTTTGAAGACTATAAATAAGTCAAGTCAAGCCAAGTAATAAAAGTTCTGAATTGGTCATTTAATTCTATTTTGCACGAGTTGTGTTGTACAAATTTATTAGAAATCATAACAAAATCTATCTATGATAAATTAATAATACAATTCCCAAAAAAAGAAAAGCTGAACGGTAAATTACAGTTTTCTTCTCAAATTTTGAATCTTCTGCTTGGTCTTCAGTGACATAGCATCCACCTTCCACATCAATGTTCTGTTCCAGAAGTTGATGAGTTTGAGCATTAATAAGGACCAAAGCTGTTTTTAAGGACTATAAAATTCTAAATAATGACTACAATGAAAATTAATATTAAAGAGCTTAAGTACTTATATCCGCTTTTTATATGGTATGCCCTAAGCTGATGATCCTAACTGGTTGAATAAATTACAATTAAGCAAATTATCCCTAAACATTGCCTTTTTTTTAATTTAATTTTATTATTATTATTATTTTTTTTTTATTATTGGTAAGTTGCACATGCATGCATGGAGGTTCATGGATACATATAGCTTCAGTTTGGTAACTCCAAACATGGGCAATATTGCCAAAAAATATCCTTAAGTTCTCCTCTATCACTACAGATTTCAACAATGTCATCCAACCAAAACATGAACATATAGAAACACACAACTACAGGGTAGGTAAATTTACATTTTTCTTGGAGGGTTCATCCTCACTTTCTTCATCAGATTCATCTGGATCTTCTTCTGATTCCTCATCTGAACTGCTACTTTTCATTGAATCTTGAGTATGCTACAGGGTCAAAAATAAGCAATGTGACTAACTGTCCAATACTAAGAACTAGTGCAAAGCTAATGGGAATTACACAAGATGATCCTCAACACTTCAAAAATATCACATCTGATGCAGAAGATCTGAGGACCATTGTTGATGACCAGTAAGTATGCATGTAGTGAGGTCAATGTAAAGTTGAAGAGACATTCAGATAAATTAACGAGTCAGAAAGACATATGGATCACAAAATCACAAGACATACATGAACTTCAATTAGATTAGGAAAATGAAAAATAACCAAAGCCTCCCCCTTTGTGTGTGTGTTTAAAAGTTGTTCTTGGAACTTCAAAATTAAGTTTCTTATTAATACAATATGTAATATATATGTGCGTTTTTGTGTATATATAATGTCCCTCTTCCTAAAAATCCAGTGGCGACTCTAGAAATTATTTTTAGGGTGGCCACTAAAAAACTTAAATTATACAAAATTTAATAAAAAGACAATTTGAATATATCAATGTCACAAAAAAAAAAATACAAATACATGAAATATTACAATTTTTTTTTATTAACAAAGAGAATAAGAAAAAAAAAAATAGACTATTAAAAGATAAAGTGCAAATTGAAAATGTTGATACCAGAATAATAAAGTGACCACAACAATTTCATAACAAATCTTATGCAACAAGTTGTTAGCCTGTTATTGGTGGGTAAAACATGTTAATATTAAACCCGAATTAAAATTAGTAATAGCTTACTATATAAGATTTATTGTAAAAATGTTGTGGATGTAACATTACTCTTATATTTATTGAACTTAAATTCTTAAAATTCTCAAGTAAAAGTGTTCAACATTTTTATTAGGACAGTCAAAATAGATTAATTTAGCAAATAATATATTTTTTAAAGTATATATATACAATATTTTCAAGTCAGGGTAATCCTAGAATATATTAATTAAAAATAATTATTTATATAAATTTTTTTTGCATATATAAATTTTTTTACAAGTAGAGCCGCCAGGGTAAAAATCCCAAAAACAACAGAGAGACTAGGTACACGTATTTACCATTTACTGTAGTCTCAGTTTGTACAGAACATCGCCCATATCATTCATCTTCAATACGGCAAGTCGTAAAGTTGTTTCTAAACGACCTGTCGTTTTCTCTGCTTAAATAATTGCAGCTTGATCAGGTAGGCTATTTCATAAAATGGTGTGTCGTTCTGACTTCATAATCTCTCTCTCTCTCTCTCTCTCTCTATATATATATATATATATATAAAACCGAAACCTCTGAAGCTCTCACAATTTTCCACATCATCACTATTTTCTTTTTCTTTTTATTTTAGATTTTATATCTTATATAGAATCCACCAGAAAAATAATAGACAAAAGTTTGAATTTTTATTAATATCAATAATATTGAAAAACGTATACAAACTTGGAGGCCTATTTAAGGGCTTTATAAAACTTGATGGACAAGAAAATATATTCTAAAATAAGTCCTAATTAATACTTAACCATAATAGGAACCAAATTTGACCTAAAAAAACATTAAAAGAACCTAAAAACAAGGAAATAAATCACCTAGACCTAAAATAACGTTTTTTGTATAAAAATACCAAAATAACAATATCCTACATCAACTTATCACCAAAAAAAAAAAAAAAAAACTTTAGGATTAAGAAAAAAAGAGAGAGACTCCTGGTAGGACTCTCTCTTCTCTCCTTAAAACCCTAGCAATTACCATCTCAAAACCCTAAACTCAACTTCACTTTAAGATTAAAAAAATAAGAAGGAGAGAGACTCACATAAAAAAAAAAAAAAAGTAGGTTTTGTTTTTTTTATTTGCTTTCATATGTGCCTGAAATTTTCATTCTATCTTATTGTTTATTTATGTTTAGAATTGATTTTCTTCTAAGTATTTGGGTTAATCTCTATATTTTGATAGTGTTTTTATGGGTTTGGTTTTTGGGTTGAAATTCTAATAATTATTTTATATTGTATATGGCAGATGAAGCATCTCTATTTTTTGGAGAAAAATCAAAGTTGCAACCTATGTCTTCTAGCCCAAGGTGTAGTAAATTTTTATATGTTCTTACTTTATTGAGAATTTTTATTTGGGTTCATGTGATTTTTTTTTTTTTTATTAAAGCTTTGATTTTTGGTTGATTAATTATTTGTTTGGATTAATTTCAATTAATTATTTGTTTGGATTCAACGTAAAAAATAATGAAATTATGTGCTATAAATTTGATAATGTTCCATGTTTTGAATTGTTTATATTATTTAGATTCCTGGTAGAACTCTCTCTTCTCTCCTTAAAACCTTAGCAATTACCATCTCGAAACCTTAAACTTAACTTCACTTTAAAATTAAAAAAATAAGAAGGAGAGAGACTCAATTAAAAAAAAAAAAAAAAAAACGTAGATTTTGTCTTTTTTATTTACTTTCATATGTGCCTGAAATTTTCATTCTATCTTATTGTTTTGTTATGTTTAGAATTTATTTTCTTATAAGTGTTTGGGTTAATCTCTATATTTTGATAGTGTTTTTGTGGGTTTAGTTTTTGGGTTGAAATTTCTAATAATTATTTTATATTGTATACGGCAGATGAAGCATCTCTATTTTTTAGAGAAAAATCAAAGTTGCAACCTATGTCTTCCAACCCAAGGTGTGGTAAATTTTTATTTGGTATATTATATATGAATTTTTTGAAATTGAAGGGTTTTGTTTGGTTTTGAAATAGAATTTGAGGATTTTATAAAATTTGGAAGGTTTAAGTTTTGGGGTTTTTGGTATTTGCGTCTTAGTAGGTTGATCTTAATTCTTTACTTTATATGTTTTTTCTTTATTGAGAATTTTTATGTTGGGTTCATGTGATTTTTTGTTTTCTTAATTAAAGTTTTGATTTTTGGTTGGTTAATTATTTGTTTTGATTAATTTCAATTAATTATTTGTTTGGATTCAACGTAAAAGATAATGGAATTATGTGTTATAAATTTGATAATGTTTCATGTTTTGAATTGTTTATATTGTTATTAATACGACTAAATAAGATTTGTTTTTATCTTTGTAATTTATATCAGTTTTGAGTGTGTGTATATATATAACTTTTGGGAATTTTGCTTCATTAATTTAAGAATTGTAAATTACTTTGTAGGTTTCAATAACTATGCACCTGTAGTGAGACATTGACAATATAAACATATATATATGGTATTAACATTTTATAAAAATCTTTCTTACAACCCAATAACATTCTACGTTAGACAACACTTCTAAATTATAGAAAAGCATAGAAGTTAAATATTTATTCCCATTGTATTTTATTTGATTATGATAGATCTATTTTTTTTTTAAACGCTAACTAGTAAAATGTCTATAATATGCATATTATTAACCCAATTTTCTATTTCTAAATTTTTTAGATTTTATTATATTAATCTTTTTTTCTTTTAAATTCTTGGTGGGCAAATCAGTTTCTCACTAATTCTTTTACCTTAACGTGATGTTGGTTAATTGTCCTTTTATTTAACTATTCCGTACATCGCACGGGTTAGCGACTAGTAATAATAATAACAAAATCGGCGTCTCAGCCTCTGGGGAATCCTATCCCATCCCCCCCAACCCAAGTAATTTTACAACGGCTAAACTTGAGACTAGTAGGGTTTTAGTTTAAATCTTTTTCCTTTGCCAAAAAGGATTAAGTAATTTGTATTCCGATTTTCAATAGGAAATAATTACTTATTGCTCTCTCCCTCTCTATATATATTGCTAGTCGTTAGCCCTTGATTCTCATACCAAAACATTGCTCTCTCGCTCTTGAGAAAACAAAAACAAATTAAAGGAAAGCCATAATAGTCTCTCTCTGTGTTTTTAGTATTTACTTTTCTATATTGTTATAGGTTCAACAAGAAGAAGAAAGGAAAGTTGGGAGATGAAGAAGAAGAAGATGAAAACAGATCTGTCTTTGTTAGAGAACATGGGTATTCATGATCTGGAGGGCCATACTATTGCTCCCAATTGGACTCCATTTGACGCATTGGTTGAGGTCTCAATCGTAGCCATAAAGAAACTTCACAAGTTTCGTAGGCTGTTCCAAGAAAAGTCTCTCAAGAAGCCACTCTGTGTGGAAGAAACCCCTACTGTTGTGACTGTGCCTGTTCGAAACAAGCAATCAAGATTTTGAATTGGAAACCAAGAATAACATGCCAAACCTTGTGAAGCAAGAGAAGGCCTTCATGACCACAACGCTGTGCCTGTTTCAAAGGGAGTAAGATTGGGAGATCAAGATGAATGGTGTTTGGAAACCAAGAAAAAGAAGCAATCATGGAAATCAAGATTGCCAATCAAGACTGCAATTCCACCGGGGCCAAACCCACCACCTGATCTGCCTCTAAAGTTCAGTGATGTGATTGAAGCAATGGGTGGGCGTGACAAATTGTTGGTGATACAGAAAAAGCTTTTCAAGACTGACATAACTAAGGGTAATAGTCGGTTTTCAATACCATTGAGGCAAATAGTGAGGACAGATTTCTTGACTGAGGAATAGAAATAGGAACTTAAGCACAGCAAGAAATCCGAGTGCGACTCATCGATCTCATGCTTAAAATTGGTCATATAGTTTTGGTTCAATGGGACATGCCTAAGGAAACGGGCAACACGAGTTCAACATATGCGTTGAGATCCACTTGGAACTATGTCCGGGAGTCGAATGATCTCAAGATAGATGATGTGGTGCAACTTTGGTCATTCCGTGTTAACAAAGAAGCTTCTGATGATATTTCTTCCTCTAATACAAACAAAGGCGGACTCTGTTTTGCGCTTGTGTTGGTTCAGAAGGCAAAGGATGAACAATCAATGACATGAAGCTTTAGTGTTCAAATATTGCAGTGGTTTTTCCTTTGATTTTAGTTAAGTATATTGTGTTTCTTCAGTTTGTTTGAGACATCCACTAGGATTGCTTTTATGAATAAGTTGTGTCTGTCACATGTGGTGGCACATAAACTGTGACCATTAAAACTATGTCTTCTTTTATTTTTATTTTTTTAATTCTTTTCCTGGATATAAATCTGTCTTGTTTAAGTTGTCACTATGGGTATGCTTATATAGAGCATCATATGCAAGAAATTTGTTTGATAAGCACTAAATATCTTAGTCCATAAATTCTAAGGCTCCCTTATGGCTTAAGTATTTAAGTATTTAGGCTTGCTTCTAAAAACTCTAGCTAGCAATGTTGCAAAACTTTTGGCCAAGGATTAAATCAAATATGAATTAACTTGATTTGTACCAACCATATGCATGTTATAAAATTTGGGAATTTAATTAGTTTTGTGATCTTGTAAATTCAATTTTTATTGCAAAATTGTAATTCAATTCTTTTATCAGCAAATTGAGACTGAATAAGCGCTCCTTAAAATTTTTCTCAAAGGGGTTTAAAGTAAGTAAATAGAGAGTCGCATGAATTTGAAGGAATTATTTTCTTTTCTTTTTAAATTTCATGTTAAAAAAAAAAAGAATAATCAAAATAAAGATAAGTCTAAATATCTATAATCAGTGGTAAAATTAGGATTTTTTTTTTCAAGTGGGGCTAGGCTAAATATATCAATAATTTTTAATTCGAAAAAATAACACACACATGCTTGCACATACCTGTGTAAAATTTACATTTAACATGATTAAATATATAATTTTCTAGTATATACAAAAACTTCATCAAATCAGTTTTATATAATTCAAGACAAATTCTTTCATTTATTAAGTTATAACAATCCTTTAAATTATATTTACGATTTATCACATTAATATCCTTTAAAAATTTTAAATCAGCAATGTTGGTTAAATAAAATAAAAATTACACATCGAAGTATAATGATAGGTTTAGAAAACATAAAATGTATATAAATTACACGCAAAAATATGTAGTTTATAAAATATGTAACAACATCATAAGTTTATAAAAATAAAAATAAATAAATCGAAAGTTGCAAAGAATTGCACTGTCCGAATTACACAAATCATATAGGTATTTGATAACTCAAGCCTCAGAAGCATTTTGAGTCAAATACTTTCATTCATTATATGCGTCTCATCGCATCATATGGCATCTCATTAAGTTATGTTTATTTAGCATGAAAGTATTTGGCTCAAATTATTATCCCATCTAATAATTAATGGTGAGACCACTATCAGAGATAAACAGTAAAGCCCTTTTAAAATGGGAATCAAGTAATGAGGTAAAGATATATTTTAGTCTTTTGATGAAAGAATAACGCCAAAATTTTAGTATTGTTTATTATTATTATTTTATTTTTATTTTTATTTTTTTTATAAACTACGGACGTAGGTGTTACATCAAAACAACGTAAGTGACCGTCTAGGGTTACATGGAGCTATTATTTAAAGAGGTGTTAAGAGATGCTCGTTTTCAACTAGTTGATTATACATAGGACATGCAGTAGCAACTACTACTACTCACACTTCAGGGCAAAAATCTGACTTGAATGATAGGGGTCGCAAAGTAAGCTCAAACTCATTTGTCCACCCAAATCAACTCACTCTAATTGAACTCAAACCTACCAAATTATTAGTTGGATTAAATGGGCATCAACCCAATTAGATCTAGTAATTATTGGGTTTTAACTAAAAACTCATTGAAGCCCATTTAACCCAAAAACAATATATCCAAATTCAACCCAGCCCTTCCCATAATAAAAGAAAAAACCCAGCCCTCAGACATTTCAGTGCTTCACGAGGGTTTTCATTTTCCCTCATTTTCTTGGCCTCCAATCACGTTTTAGTCGGAGAACCGGTGATCTTTTTTCTTTCTTTTTATTCACCACTTTGCACTGTTTGGTCTCTAAGAAAGTTTAATCTCCATCGATCAAATCCAGGAAAACAAGAAACAAGAAACCAAACCAAACCATAAATCCCAAGAAATAAACCCATAAACACAGTATAACCAATCCGTCTCCAGCAAACCCATAAATTTCACATGATCAAATTCCTATTCCTTAATTTCCTCTTCAACCTCAATCTTAGATGTGCAAAATCAAATGGCATATCGCGATCAATTTGCTCCCCAAAACCGCAACCAACGTCGTCGACCGCCTAGGTTTCTCCCCTGCTGCCGAACCCAAGAAGATCGTCGAGAAACGATTTGCTTTTCTCAACCTCGTTAGCTCCAAGGTCACTGTCGACGATTTGGGCCACCACACTGGCTTCGAAGTACTTTTTGTTTCGTTTTTGTTTTTGGGTTTTTACTGTTAATACTTGTTTGGGTGTTGAGAAAATTGAGGAAAGGAATTGAAGTTGGAACCTTAGATCTTATGCTTAACTTGGCTAATAATTAGTTTATTGTTTTGAGTTTTAAGGGTTTTGTGTTATGTGGTTTCAAATATCAAATGATGGATGGGAATTTCAGATTCAGAATTTAAAAAAAGAAAAAAAAAGGGGGATCTTTTTGGTTGAAAAGGAAGCTTGAGGTCTAATTGGTGATATTCAATATGATTGTCTTGCATTTTCTGTTGTTTGGTTTGTGGGAAAATGGGCTACTTAGTTGTGCCAAATTATGTGCGAAGATTAGTGAGTTTTAGAACCATAAAGTTTTTGTTCTTATCTTAATTTGATAATTACTATTAATTCAAACAAATCAGTGATTTATTACTCTACTGGGTTTCTTTAATTATCATCCTTAATTTCCTCTTAATTTCCTTAATTTGTAATTTAGAATTTTATTTTTAATTTTCTGACGTGGCTTTTTTAAAAAATTAAAATGTTGATGTGCCATTTAAAAAATGCAAATTAAAATATTTTGGTTATTTTTAAAGATTTTAGAGTAATTTGGTCATTTTCACTTTAGGGGCATTTTAGTAATTTTAATAATTGGGTAATTGGGTGAGTAGGGGTTTACCCATTATAATTGAGTTGGGTTAGGTTTAGGTTAGAAGCAATTAGTTAAATGGGTTTTAATTGGTGAATGAGTTTTATATATTCAATCCAATTATGTTTACCCCAAACCTACCTATTTGACACCCCTACTTGAATGTAACAAGTAGGAGCTAGCTGACCAGGTGTTGAACCATAAAGGGAAGTGATCGAAAAGGAGCAAGGTCATCCAATGAAAAACGAGTTACACTCTAAATTCACAAAGTTTTGCACACTATGTTCAAATTAGGGATTACAAAGTAAGCCCAAACTCATTTGCCCATCCAAACCCGCCCACTCTAATTAAACCCAAACCCACCCAATTATTAGTTGGGTTAAATGGGCATCAACCCATTTAGACCCAGTAATAATTGGGTTTTAACTAAGAAAACATTGAACCCCATTTAACCCAAAAATAATATACCCAAACTCAACCCAGCCCATCCCAAAAAAAAAAAAAAAAAAAAAAAAAAAAAAAAAAAAAACCCAACCCTCACCTCAGACGTTTCTGGGTTAGGTTTTCATTTTTCCCTCATTTTTCCTCATTTTCTCGGCCTCCAATCATGGAATTGACAAGGCATCAAAGAAACAGCTAGAGCTCTACAACAAAAATATTGCTACCAATATCTTGATTGAGCTTGGTGAGGCAAGATCCAAATGGGGCGCTGGAGATGTCATACTGGATGAGATGGTAAACGTTGACGACGGTGGCGGCGTCGCAGAGCTTGACACAGGTCATGAGGAAGAAGACGAGCGTGATCATCGAGCACACCGAGTCTAGCATTTCTCACTCACGAGCTTTTCGTGAACCCATCGATGAAGAAGATCTAGGGTTTCGGGATTCAGATTTAGATTCAATTATTTTGATATTTGGTTTATAAAAATTTCAGAGTGTTTTATAGTTAAATGAGAGAGAGAGAGAGAGAGAGAGAGAGAGAGATTTGTTTACAGTGGAATAGCTCTCACTGCAAGTTCGGTATTAGTTTTGTTTGCAGTTGCTTTTTGTCTATTTTTATTTTTTCTAAAATCATTTTCTGTTGCTGTCATTTCATTTGGGGTTGTCAATAAATTACCAACTTTTTTTTAAATTATTATTAACTATAATAAATTTCCTTCTCTAAAAAAAAAAAAAAAAAAAAAAAACTATAATAAATTACCACCTTCAACTTTAATAAAAATCATTGTTAATTAAGACTTAAAGATCCATCAATTATTATTTTTTACTACACAAAAACAAAAAAAAATACAGTAATGGAATTGACAAGGCATCAAAGAAACAGCTGGAGCTCTGCAACAAAAATATTGCTACCAATATCTACCATTCATGTTGAATTTTCTTCGTACCCATGGTTGAATTTTTTAGTAGTGGGGGATGAATATTTTGGTAATTTTTTGGGTTCCGGGGGTATTTTGGTCATTTTTTGGGTTCGGGGGTATTTTGGTCATTTTCTGGGCTTCGGGGGGGTATTTTGGTCATTTTCTGGGCTTCGGGGGGGTATTTTGGTCATTTTTTGGGTTTTGGGGGCATTTTGGTAATTTTCAAGTTTTTAGGATATTTTGGTCATTTTGAAGATTTTAGAGTACTTTGGTCATTTTCACTTTAGTGGCATTTTGGTAATTTTGATAATTGGGTAATTGGGTGGGTTGGGGTTTACCCATAATAATTAGGTTGGGTTGGATTTGGGTTAGAAGCAATTAGTTAAATGGGTTTTAAATGGGTAAATGGGTTTTATATACCCAACCCAATTATGCTCATCTCAAACCCACCCATTTGCCACCTCTAGTTCAGATGCAACTCAATGGCAAGTATAACACCAAAATGTATGAATGAAGTTCACAACAAAACAGTGAAAACACTACATAACACTGAAACAATAATTATTACACGTATTCTTTTCTTCTTTTTCTTTTTTTGAGTAAATACACAAGTATTCTAGTAATGCATCACTTAGAGATAGTGGCAGAGTCAGAAATTTATTCCAAGGGGGCCAAGATAAACGCAATAAAATTCTTAAGTATTAACAAAAATAATGATTGAAAACATTATTTATTTAACAAATTAACTATAACTTAATAAAGATGTGTCATCTTTCATGGCATTAAAACCATTTATAATTGATTTTGAACTAAATTCTTTAGAAATCACTCACACAAAAACTCATTGGCCATCTTGTTACAGGGCTTCATCCTAACAAGTCTATAAACAATATTTTAATTTAATTATCCAAGCCACTACTATTAATTACACAAATAATTTAAAAAATTACTTTTATCAAATTATAATAAGTTCAATTTAAGGGTTAACTAGGCTGCAGTACGAAACAATCTGTTGTTGCTTTAGGTTTTTTATTATTTAATTTTTGGTTAAATTAGATTGCTGCTTAGCTGGAAACCATTAAGTGTTAATGTGTTGTGCAATGAAGTATCACCGGTGGTGGTGTCTTGCCTTTTCAAACTTAAAGTACAAATATTTATTGTATTGTAGTGTGTTAAGTTCAAAAAAGTGAAAAAACTACTTCTCTCAGTCTTCTTCTTAGTCTAAAAACAATACAATTAAATTTGTAGACAACAGAACATAGATAGAGAGAGTGAGAAACTCATACTAGACCAAAAATTGCAGCGGAGGCGGAGCTGTGGAGGTGGCGTAAATGTCGAATGGGGCTAATTTGTTGGTGGCTGTCATGGTCACTTGCTCAGTTGCAGCTGGCAGCGTAAAAGTAATTTTTTTTTTCTATACAAATGACAATGAGCCTCCTGAAGTTTGGATCTTTGAAGTTAGGAAGTTTGGGTTGTGTTTTTGTGTATTTATTCAGATTTTGGAGTCCTAATTTACAAGGGATTTGAATTTTTTTTTTTCAAAATTGTTTATAGGCTAAAGAATTGGCTGGGTTTTTGAGAACTGAAATTGCTATATGTATTTTTTGTCAAAATTCTTATGGGGCTGGTGATTAAGTTTTTCCTAATTTTTAAGGTTTTTTTTTATTTTTTATTTTTTATTTTTTATTTATTTATTTATTTTTTACTACTGTTGGAGAAATTTTTCAAAAGGGTAGCTCCGCCTCTAAAAGTATCCATGGCAGTGGATCTAAATTTTTAGTTACACCAAAAAGTCATTTTTTTCTATTTTACTTTCTCATACCTTCCAGCAATGGAACTATTTTACCTTTTAACACAATAAAATAATATAAACACTACAATAAAATAATATTTTATTCAACCACCAACACACTGCCACAACCATCATCAAACTCATAAAAATCACTGCACAACCATAACCCCACCGTGCTCATCAAAATCAGTGAAAAACAAAACAAAAACCCAGAAAAATCAACATAGCCAAACCAAACCCATGCCTGATACTCTGTCCTATTTGGTACTGGTCGACGAGACCTGCGCCAATCTTCGATCAATGATTAGTGCAAAGCGAAACAGAATGCTCTGATTTGAGGTGAGTCAGGTAATGTGGGACTTGATCGGAGCTAAAAACAGAGAGAGAGAGAGAGAGAAAACGAAAGAGAAGTGGGTCTGAGGCGATCGGCAGCGTGGGTTTGAGGCTGATCGGCGGCTTGGGATGGCTGGTGGATCGGTAGCTTGATAGACTGGAGTTGAGAGAAATACCGGAGTTGAGAGAGTGAGATTGAGAGAGATGAGGTTTAGAGATGAGATGAGAGTGAATGAGAGCGAGAGAGAGCACGGTGAGAGTGAATGAAAGAGCAAGTGGCATTTTTTTAATCTAAGGCTGGAATAAAATAATGTTTTTTTTTTAGCTCTCATGAACAGTGCATATCTATATAGATGTGCACTGTAGTAGTGGAGCTAAAAAAAATAGATTTAGCTCCATTGCTGTAGCATGAATTTAGTGTTTGTGGAGCTAAAATTTAGCAATGTAACAATATAGCACCACTGTTGTGAATGCTCTTAGAGATATAGTTAGAATATGGATAGTGTAGGTTTAATCTCATATATATATATATATATATATATATATTGTAACACTCTTAACTAATATTTAACATTAAAAATATTACATATGACTCAAATAATAATTATAGAAGTCAAATTCAGGTAATGCATCTTTAATTGCATTATTACAGGAGAATGTCAACATCCTTCTTCTTCTTCTTCTTCTTCTTCTTCTTCTTCTTCTTCTTTTTTTTTTTTTTTTTTTTTTTTTTTTTTTTTTTTTTTTCCTTTGGTCACTAGCAGGGTGTTCATCAAACCGTATAAACTGCAAAAACCGTACTAGAACTGTCCACAAATTGGCATAGCTGCATTGCACCGCACCACAAGTAATAGTACATAGCACTGCACCACACAGCATGGTGCAATGCGGATTGTGGTTTTATAATAAGAAAATGCACAAACTGCACCACACTGCACCCTATTTATATATTAATATATTTATTTATTTATTTATTTTTAATATTAAATATATTATTAATAGTTTAACAACCCTAATTTAAAAAAAAAAGTTTGATAACTCTAGCAAGTGTTGACTAAGAAAGCCAACCAAAAAATAAAGAAAAAACTAGCTTAATAGTTTAAAACTTGGCCCAAAATAAAGGAAAAAATTAGTTTTGGTTTGGGTAGGTAAAACCCAAAATTTGAAAAATATATTTACTTCAAACTGCATCTTATACACTGCACCACACATGTGATTGCAAAAATGAGGTGCGGTGCGGTTATGGTTTTGACTAAACTTTAAACCGCACTGCACCACATATGTGACCGCAAAAATAAGTTGTGGTGCAGTTATGGTTTTAGTTAAATTGCACCGCAAAGTGTAGTGCTAAAAATAGCCTAAAACCACATCGCATCGCACCATGAATACCCTGGTCAGCAGACACAAATTTTGGTAAGCATCCAAAAACTCCCTCAAATAACCAATAAAGCGCAAAACTATAGCAAAACAAAAAAAACAAAAACAAAACAAAACAAAAAATCGACAGTTGCAAAGAGTTGCACTATTCAAATAACTCAAATCATAGCTACTGCATTGGTAGTCGATAACTCAAGCCTTAGAAGCAGTTTGATATTTTATTTATTTAAATTCATTGACCAATCGATTCGGTTTGGGTTTAAAAACAATGTTGTTCCCTCCCCACAAATTGATCGATATGGCCTTCAATGGAATAGTTTCTTGAGTGTTTTTCTATTCTTTTGGTCATGGCTCAAGTTCGTCTACCAAAACCCAATCAAATGAGTACAAGAGACAAAGAGTGACTCTAGAGCAGACAAAATTGAAGCACATGAGAGACGAATATTAGTAGCCCAAGTCCAAAGGGTATGAAATTAAAATGAGTTTTGTTATTTGTATTATTCTTATTATTTATTTATTTATTTTCATCTTATTACTAGAAAAAAAAATGTAATTCAAATTTGGAATTTCATGATGAACAAGATTGAGTTTTCATTGTCTCAAAAGTCAAAACTATTAATGTGGGGCCAATTTTTGTTGGGCCAAACACAAGCTTTGTGGACTCAGCCCAATGAGACCCTTAACAATAAATTTGTAGAGAGTGGATTGAACAATTAGGCTAAAAATGGATTCAACAACGGTTCAAACAGACAAACAAGAGACAAAAATGGAGTTCAGACTAGCATTCAGTAGGGACCCCCTTGAATCCGAAGAGGTTAAAAGTTTACAGACTTCAATGACAAATCTTTTTTCCCCTTTCTGTGAGACCTATTTCCTTTATATATACACCTTCCACCTCATCTTCACCGTACATTTGTTCTTCATCTAAGCGTCCACTTGAATACTAGTCACATCAGAAGTTTGCTTTAGCCTGCAGTGAGTGGTAGTGGTTGAGGTTGCACTGTTCAGGTGTCTTCTCCACATAAATGCGGCCAGGAAAGTTGCTGCAGTGCATTAAATGCGGTGGTAGCAGCTTTATTTTTAAGATATTTCATGATCTTCTCACACTTAGGCATTCCCAGAATTCACTTCTTACCGAGGAATCTTCCGGGAGGGTTGTTGGGATCTTCAGTATATCTACTTGATCAAGTTCTCCGGAAATCCGATGAGTGGAACCTCTTCGGACCAGCCAGGTTGTCTTCGGACGCAACATTCATCCCTTCTTGATTGCATTTTCACCAGGCTGGCTAAGCGCTGATCCCTTTAATCTCTTCGGACAGGAAGTGATACTTAAATTGGGCCCTAGGCCCAACATATGGCGTTGGGCTTTCTCACCCACAATTAAAATTTATATTTTTTTTTCTTTTTCAAAATTAATTTAAGTTGGGCATTTGATCATGTTTGTTATAAATTGCTTTATGGTTGCCCTTCTCTAGACTATAGGAATGTTACTCTTAATATGTTTGCTATAATGTTTGATAATTTACTTCAATGTGATGTTTTCGTTTTGGTCTTTGTTTTATAGTAAGAGTGTTATTCATTTTCACCAAAGAGAAATTGCTATTGTTCTCTTTTCCTGTCTTCTTATATGCTAAACTAAATTTCATTTTTATCTCTGTTTCATTTGTCAATTCCCCAACAAATGTTAACAATCAAGCCTCATAATCATTGGAAGCTTTTTTTTCTATTGAAGGTGATACCAATCAATTGGTAACCATTCTTTTCTTAGAACCTTTTAAAGGAAAGGGGAATAAATTTGTTGCTTTTCTTGGGTGGTGCTTGATAATTTTCTTTTTTGGTTCAATACACATTAGTTATATTAGATTTTCATTTCCTTATACTAATAATTTGTTGTTTATTGTTTAATTTGACTGTTTGGTGTCCTAGAAATTGTGGGAAAATGGAAGAGAAAAGAGAGTAGAATTTGAATCTTAAATTTTTCTGTTGTATGGAACTTAGGGTGTAACCGTTTAAATTTTTTTTTTTTCTCTTAATTTTTTTTAAAGGAAACTCTAATTCTTAAAAGTACATTAGCTTAAGTAGACTGTTGTGTTGTGGCTATAACTTTTGTGTTTTGGACCTTAGTTGGCCTATTTAATTGATGAATAACTTTGGGGATTGTTTAGCTTCTAAGAAATTGTTTGGCATTTTAGGAGTGAGGAAATTCAAAGAACTGAATTCTTTTTAAATTATATTAGTATCTAGCTTTAAGCTAATTGTTATGTGGATGGAAAAACTAATTGGTTCTTAATTCTTGAATATCTATCTATAATATTGTGTACATGAATAATAGTTGAGCTTTTAGTTTTAGATTTTGAATTTTCTTTTTAGAATTTTTTCCTCTTGAATATCTAGAATATTGTGTACATGAGTTTTAGAAAAAAAATTAACAATACTACTTCTTTTGGATTTTACTATTTCTTTCCTTATCAAACACAATATGATACAGCTGATGTGATCCAATGAAGGCAGAAGCAATTGTTATTTTTTAGTCATAGCAGCTGATACAATCTAATGATTTCCCATAGCCATTTAAAGTTCATAACCTGGAATGCTAATAGTCATCTTCTCCAAGGAAAGAACAATTGGCCGAGTTCAGTAAGTTTGCCACCAACTTTGACAATGTCATGGCAATATAGGTGACTCACTTACTTACAATTCGTATACACACTACTTTAATTCTCTGTGGGAATTCAAAACATTGATAAAACAAATGTAATGGCAAATGGGTGATTTGCAGATGGACACATTGATAAACGTGTGTAGTGGACATGGGTGGAATCAATGACACATTACTATTTGACAATTTGGTCTTTGATGGAAATTGGTATAAGTAAGGGTCTATTAAATTTCATTATTTTGCTGAAGCAAGGTTTGTTAAAAACATATTTTATTTATTTATTTTATTGTAAATAAGTTTTTGTACATGATGATTCTAACCTGTAAAACTTCACTTTACTTCTTTTTTTGTGGTCTTATCATTTTCTAGTAGCAACTAACTAGACATCACTTTTAGGAATTATGGATTTATTAGCTGGTACAAAGATTGCACCTAAAAATTTAGAAGAATTAAAATATGATGCAATCTCATAATGGGAAGAAAAATAGGAAATCTAATGTTGTGTTGGCAAATATCATATCTAAAAAAAAAAAAAAACTCAAAATAATAGAATGATATATTTGTAGAGATAGAGAGTTAGAAAAAACTTTTAGAAATAGTTCAATTTTTTAGGAGAACAAATTATCTTCAATAAATTTTAGATAATAAATTATGGATTATATCATATTACAAAATAATTATACATTCACACACAGTTGCGTGGGTTTGTGACTAATTAATATAATTGTGGGGACTCAATTTGTAATTGCCCCTTTTCAATAAAATTTGTAGAGATGTGGGTATAAGGATTTGGCGTCACCGAAGTAAACAACAGTTAATTTGGTGTTCATGACAAATGATAGGTGATATGGAGTTTAACAGAATCCCCTTGACGAAATTCGACTAAGGGTTTTTATTGGGAACGACCATCACTTTGGTTGTATGTTTGCGAAGTGTATTTGTCCTCGGATTATGCCGAGGATATATTTTTCTTAGAGTTCATCGATCCCCCTTTTCTGTTGGGAATTCTCTTTGTTATATAGCATCGTTCTAATTAATCTTGGCCGTCCATTTGTCAGTTATTCGGTCACTATGGATAAGAGTTTGTCCCATCATCTGATTTTATAGGCTTTATGTTAGTTCTCAGCCGTCTTTGCAGGTTTCTTATTAGTTTGAGTAACCAAGACGACTGGGTTCGACGGTCACATCACCATTAAAGTGGTCAGAATGTTGGTGAGATATTTTCAACGAATGAGTGATATTTTCCCTTTAGTAGAGTCGGTGTGCCGAGGGCAGGTCGTCCTCGGCGCGGGCCTTGGATGTCCTGGGCTATCTCCCACTGTAATTGTCTTTTGCATTAACCTCGGCGCGGGCCTTGGGCCGCATGTAGTGGGCCAGCGTGGTTAGTGCAATAGGGCCCCACAATAATAATGGGGAAATGATGCTTATAAAATTCAGCAAAAGTTCAGCGTTTATGAAACTGATGGAACTGACCATATCTCTTCCACCAAAGAAAAAAATTACAGAAAAGATAGCAAGCCTAAAAGTGATGGAACTGAACCAAAACATAAGACTAGCTGGAGTGAGCCTTCTGCCATAGTTACAGCCCCGAATTGAAGAAAATACCATGAACAACAAGCATTTCCCAATATGCATGTACATCTAAACCAATGAAAAACTTGACCCTAGATCAAATGGTATGGAAGGACCAAGAAACCCACAAATACATGATGAGTTAAAAGGATATATCTAGAGCATAAAACTCCCATGTTTTGTGGAGTTTGGGTGAAATCTAGGAAGGCAGCCCTACTCTTAATTTTTGTTTTTTGTTTTTGTTTTTATTTTTTTTATTTTTTAAGAGGTTGATTTCTGAACTTAAATCTGCAACCTATCACCTTGGGTGGAAGGAAATTGTTCTTGCACCAAAGTCCGATTTCTAATGAATTATATATAATAAATAAAAATATAATTTTATGATGATATCCCCACAATATACAGGGACATAAATGATATTTTCTAAGGAAATTTGCTCTTCCTTTCATGTATGTGTATGTTCATTATCTCACATTCTTCCCAATAATGAATGTAGTAACACTGTAGCAAAACAAAACGAAACAAAAAAAATCTAGTAACATTCTAGTTGTAAATTACTAGATTGGTCTTAGCACAAAATTTATATCTAACAGTCATCCGATGATATATCTCTATTAAATCTTAGTAAATGCACGACGATATATCTTTTTTTCATAGAATATGACCATTTTGAATTAAGTCAATTTACACACAAATAATAATAATAATAATAATAAGAGAGATGCTACGTCTACAATAATTTTACAACATTTTTACAACAAATCACAAGTGGTTAGTTGTTATTAGTTCAAATTTAAAACTAACACTGAGATTACTTTTTTGCCCCAACAATAACAACCAGTAACAACTTGCCACTTAGGATTTGTTGTAAAAATGTTGTAGACATATCATTTCTCTAATAATAATAATAATAATAATAATGCACTATTACTAATGAACACTCACAAAAGCCGTGGCCTTCCGCTATGTTAGACCTTCCCCTAGAAGTACAATGGTTGGTCGCTCCGGAACTGGTAATCTCCGTTTGACTTGAAAGGAGCCTTGTTTACTGTACATGACCCACATCATTCATCTATTCTCCAATAAATTCGTTATACAAATTGTCTTTTTTACTGCTTAAACTGTTAAACAATTGCAGGGAATTAATTAACCAAACAATCTAGAAAAACGGTGTGTCATCCTGTAATAATAATAATAAAAACGACACATTGTCCAGCGATCTCGTCCCATCGACTCAAGTAATTTTACAATGATCACTGAACAAACGTACAACAATTGTTTAATTTAAGAAATTTAATTCCTTCTACGTCCCCAAAAAGGATTAGAGACTAGAGTTTTAGTTACTTGCAAATTCCTTCTCCGTCCCCAAAAAGGATTAGAAACTAGGGTTTTAAATTACTTGTACTCTGAGACTAGGGCATGCCCTTTTCTCTATAAGTTGGTTTGTGGCATATCTCTATATAATAAAGAGATCTCTCAGACTCACTCGCACACTAGCCAACACTAATTCACTCTCTCTCTCTCTCTCACACACTTAGGCTCCGCTTGAGAGTTCATAAGGGAATAGAATGGAATGGAATGAAATTATCATAAGAGAATGGAAAATAATAGAATGGAATAGAATGTATTTAAGTAAGGGGAAAGAATGGAAAAGAACGGAATGAAATGAAATCAAGTAACTTTGATTGGATGTTTTAAAATAAAGAAATGGAAAGGAATAAAAATGAATGGAATGTAAGTAATCTTATTTGGGAGCAACATAGAGGGAATAGAATGAAATCATTTTATGACAATATTACTATTAGACCCCTATTTTAAAATAAATGGTTGAATATATAGGAGTATTTTGAGAGTTTTAGTAAAAAAGTCATTAAATTTAATTTCATTCCCTCTTATTCCTCCCAATTTTGGGGGAATGAAAATTTGAGGTTTTAAGGGAATAGAGAGGAATGAGTGTTCCCTCCTACCCATTCCATTTCCTCTTACTTAAACTCCCAAACAAGAGAATGAACTTTTCATTCCTTCCATTAAAACTCCCAAACACGGGAATGGAAGAATATTTTAAAATTATTCTTTTTATTCTTTTTCATTCCATTCCATTTCTCCCTTCCAAGCAAAGATTTTGGTTTCTCTTCTAGTCTTCTTTTATTAGTCATACCCAAATCTAAGAAACAATGGAACACCATAGCCTTCGACCATAACGCACCATGTCCACGTCCGGACAGCTACAACAACGAAAGTGGGATTTTGGATTTCCCTTTTATTATGTTGGTATTATTTTATTGGTTCCTATGTCATGTTTCATTAATGATTCGTATTGAAATTAAATGCAAGCTCTAAGGTTCAGCAACGGAGGAAGTGAAGAGAGAATGAACATTACTGAGAGAATGAGCTTGAGAAAATGATTTCGTATATTATTAAATATCTGCTCTGTTTCTTATATATAGGAGCAGAGGAGTGGTAAGCTACAAGCTACATAACAGAAAAACTAACCTATCCAATCTAATCATGACAAGTGTCACTACTAATGTAACTAACTAATAAAACTATCCTTATGTACATAACGAAATGTCGTAATGTACACCTAATACAAAAACATTTATTTACACGGTAAGTAGTTTAAGCAACAGTAATAAAATGAAACTGAACAATTGCATTCTGTGCTTCAAACCAACTTTAGTTTCTGATACTCCCCCTCAAGATGAACCATATATGTTGATTAAGTTCATCTTGGAAAGCAAGTGAGAGAACTGTTTTTGGCCTAAAGCTTTGGTAAAGAAATCTGCAATTTGGTGCCGTGTAGGAACATGAAATGTTTTAATGACTTTTCAATCTTTTCTCAAATGAAATGACAGTCTATCTCAATATGCTTCGTCCGTTCATGATACACAGGATTGGCAGCAATATAAAGAGTTGCTTTACTATCACAATAGAGAAAGGCAAGTTGAGTATGGTTTAAACCAAAAGTTTTGAACAAAGCAATAAGCCAAACCACCTCACTAGTGACTGTTGCCATTGATCTATACTCGGACTCGGTAGAGGATCTTGACACTACCTGCTGCTTTTTACTCTTCCAAGAGATTAGTGAATCTCCTAAAAACACACAAAACCCTGTGATTGACCTTCTGGTGTCAGGGCAGGCTGCCCAGTCAGCATCACAGTAGCACTTCAATTGCAATTCTGATCTTGCAGACAGGAACAACCCTTTACCTGGTGTGTGCTTCAAATATTTGAGAATTCTATAGGCAGCTTGAAGATGAGGTACTTTAGGTGAGCTCATGAATTGACTTAATTTGTGGACTGAATAGCAAATGTCAGGCCTAGTCAATGTCAAATAGAGAAGTCTCCCTATTAATCTTCTATACAATGAAGCATCAAGGACTGCATCACCAACTGAACTGCTGAACTTGGCTGATTTGTCCATAGGAATGCTTGTTGGCTTACAAGCTAACATACTAGCATCAGACAATAAATCAAGGGTATACTTTCTCTGACATAAGGAGATTCCATTTGAAGTTCTTGCTACCTCAAGACCTAGAAAATACTTCAAAGTTCCCAAATCTTTGAGCTTGAACTTGCTGTCTAGAAATTGTTTAAACACCTTCACAGCATCCACATCATTACTGGCAATAAGAATATCATCAACATAAACAAGTATGATGATCATAGAACCTCCCTTAATCCTGGTAAAGACAGAGTAGTCTGCCTTGGATTGAACAAAACCTTGATCCACAATTGTAGAAGGCAACTTTGCAAACCATTGTCTACTTGCCTGTTTAAGCCCATAAAGAGACTTTGTAAGTCTACAAACCTCCCCCTTGCTGCCAAACCTAAGTGGAGGAAGCATGTAAACCTCCTCATATAGGTCCCCATGTAAGAAGGCATTGTTGACATCCAATTGAGTGAAATGCCAACCATGAACCGCAGCAAGTGCCAAAAGAGTTGACCACAGGCGAAAAAGTCTCATAAAAGTCTATACCCTCAGTTTGTGTAAAACCTTTAGCCACTAAACAAGCCTTATACCTCTCTACAGAACCATCAGCCTTTAATTTGATTTTATAAACCCATTTACATCCAATTGGCACCTTACCTAGAGGAAGCTTGCACATAACCCAAGTATGGTTGGCTTGAAGTGCATTAATTTCAGCCTTCATGGTTTCAAGCCATTTAGGATCAAGCAAAGCTTGAGCATAAGAATTAGGTTCCTTAGCAATAGTTAAAGCAAGGGCAAAGGATTTATGGGAAGAAGAAAGTTTGGCATAAGACAAAGTTGAAGCAAGAGGATAAAGGATACTTGTATCACCAGAAGCAGCAGTGGAATCTGATTGAGGAAGTGAAACTGTGGCAGACACTTGTGCAGAAGTCAAGTTGCAATGATAGTCTTGAAGATAACTAGGAGTTTTTCTAACTCTAGTAAACTGCCTAACAGGTTGAACAGCAGGAGGAAGATCACAAGATGGATTAGGAAAGTCAGAATCAAAGTGAACAAGGTCAAGAAACTCATTAGGAGGAACAGCCAGATCTGATGAGAAAGAGGGAGTGAACTCTGCAGTAGAAAAAGGAAGACTAGGCTCTGGTATGACAAGTTGAGTAGGAAAAATGGAAGGGCAGGAAGGAATAGAAGCTGATTTGGAATTGGACAACCAATGTTTAAAAGGAAAAATAGTTTCTTTAAAGACAATATCTCTAGAGACAAAACAAGTTTTAGTAGCCAAATCATAGACCTTATAACCCTTAGTACCAAAAGGATAACCAAGGAACATACAAGGCTTAGCCCTGGCATCAAACTTAGTCCTATCTCTAGATAATGTTGAAACAAAACACAAACAACCAAAAATCCTTAAATGACCATAAGAAGGAGAATGACCTAAAAGTTTCTCATAAGGAGTGATATTCTCAAGGAGTGGACTAGGTGTTCTATTGATCAAATAAGTGGCAGTGAGAACATAATCACCCCAGAACTTTAGAGGTAAATTGGCTTGAAACCTTAATGCTCTAGCCACAGTAAGGAGATGTTGGTGTTTTCTCTCAACAACTGAATTTTGTTGAGGTGTTTCAACACAAGATAGTTGTTGCATAATCCCTTTAGATGCATAAAAAGACTTTAAAGCAAACTCAGGTCCATTGTCTGATCTAATGACCTTAATAGGAAGTTTAAACTGAGTAAGAATGAGATTATAAATGGATTAAATCAAAGATGAAGCCTCTGACTTATATTTCATCAGAAAAACCCAAGTGCACCTACTATAATCATCTACCAAGGTGAGACAATACCTAGAACCATTAAGGGATGGTGTGGAATAAGGACCCCAAATATCAACATGTATTAAATCAAAACATGCAGATGAGTGAGTAACAGAAGTAGGAAATGGTAATCTTCTTTGTTTAGCTAGTGGACAGATAGAACAATCAAAAGTTTTATTATTGCAAGAAATGATAGTTGGTACAACAGATTGTAACAATTCAAGTCTCTTGGCAGATGGATGACCTAACCTACAATGCCATAGACTAGCTGTATCAACAAAAGACACATTACAAGAATTAAGAGTTGTTACAGTTGGAAAAGAAGATGAAAGTTTGGAAAGAGCATCTGAAATACATGATGGAAAACTATCTAGCAAGTTGCTTTGCAATGTGTACAGTCCACCTTGATTTCTACCCAACCCAATCATCTTCCAAAGTTATAAGTCCTGAATGAAACAGTATTGTGAAAGGAAAATGCAGCAATAAGAAGGATGTTGGGTTAGTTTACTAATGGAAATCAGATTAAAAGAAAAGCTAGGTATGCAAAGCACATTATAAAGAATTAAGGTAGAGGATAATTGCATAGTTCCAATGTGTGTGACTTTAGCCATATCACCATTGGGAAGCCTAACAGAAATTTGTACTACAGAAGTAATTGAGGTGAAAAAAGCCAAAGAATGAATCATATGATCAATGGCTCCACTGTCAAGGATCCAATCAGTGGACTGAATATGAGAAGTATTGATGGATGAAGAGAAAACTGAGTAGTCAAGGGAAGGAGCAAACCAAATACCTGATATCTCATGCCTTTGAAGATCAAATGAAGGCTGAGTGATGATGTTTGCAACCTGATGGGTATCTGCAGCTCCCTCAGAAGGTCTTGAGTACCAAAATGACATTTGGAGTTCAATAAACCAAGTAATTGCTGATATTCTGACTTAGTAAGGCTAACACCTTCACTTGCATCATCTTCAGAAGCAATAACATTGTTGGCAAATGGTGGTAAAGTAGTTGAAGCTTGACCTTTGGCAGACTTGAACTTGTAGCTAGGAGGGTATCCGTGCAACTTGTAGCACTTGTCAACCACATGACCCATAGCACCACAGTGAGTACATTGTGGCCTACCTTTCTTAGCATTCTTAACATTCTTTGCTGCTAAAACTGAAGCTAAAGCAGCTGCAGTGTCAATCTACATCTTCTTGGCAGCACCCACCTTCCTTTGCCTCTCATCTTGAAGTATAAGAGAGAAAACTTTGCTCAAGGAAGGCACAGAATCCATAAGAAGAATTTGTCCTCTAACAGCAGCATAAGTCTCATTCAACCCCATCAAAAAAGACATTGTACAGTCCTCTACTTGATGACCACAGGTACAGGTCCTAAAATTGGTGAATTCGTCCCAAAGTCCCTTAAACTTTGTATAATATGCATTGATGGATAAATTATCTTGAGTCAAGGCACTAATCTCCTTTCTCAGCTCATAGATTCTGGGTCCATTGCCTTGCCCATACCTATACTTCAAGTCAATCCATACATCTCTGGCAGTCTTGAAATACACTATACTTGGTTGTAAATCCTTAGAAACAGAATTAAACAACCAAGCTAAGACTGTGCTATTACATTTACACCAGGCTGTGTAATAAGGATGATCAACAGATTGAGGCTTGGGAATAGAGCCATCAATGAACCCTAGTTTGGTCTTGGCATCCAAAGAGATTAAAATAGCCCTACTCCAAGTGTTGTAATTCTCCTCAATAAGAGGTTGAACGACCAATGGAACACCAGGATTATCACCACTGGATAGGAAATATGGACTAGAAGAATTTTCCCAAGGCTGGGCAGTATGAGTAGTTGCACTATATGTACTTTCAGTCATACTTGGTACAATGATGAAGATACGGAGTCCCAATCAAGAATTAATGAAAGAAAAACCAAAATGACTTTCCAGAGAGTTCTTCAAAGAACAAGCAATGAAAGCAGTGATATGATGTACAACCAAAATCAAATCAAGATTCAATTTACAATCTTGATGAAATCGCAATGGAGAACTACAAATTGGGAATTGAAACCCTAAAACTGGAAAGAAAACAAATCAAGATTCCATTTGCAATCTTGATGAATTCACTGCAAATTGGAAATTGAAACCCCAAAATTGGAAAGAAAACAAATTCCAATTATGAAGAAGAGGATCTTGATTTCAATGTGCCAAAGAAATCAAGATGATGAACTTAGTGCAAGAATCAATCAGAAACACAATTCTAAAAAAAGCACCAAGAAATCGAAAGAAAGAAAGAAAAAAAAAATTGAACTAGGAAAGAGTCAGAGAATACCAGACGTGAATGATTCTCTGAGCTAGTTCAGCTCTAATACCATATTGAAATTAAATGCAAGCTCTAAGGTTCAGCAATGGAGGAAGTGAAGAGAGAATGAACATTACTAAGAGAATGAGCTTGAGAAAATGATTTCGTATATTATTAAATATCTGCCCTGGTTCTTATATATAGGAGCAGCGGAGTGGTAAGCTACAAGCTACATAACAGAAAAACTAACCTATCCAATCTAATCATGACAAGTGTCACTAAGAATGTAACTAACTAATAAAACTATCCTTATGTACAGAACGACATACCGTAATGTACACCTAATACAAAAACATTTATTTACACGGTAAGTAGTTTAAGCAACAGTAATAAAATGAAACTGAACAATTGCATTCTGTGCTTCAAACCAGCTTTAGTTTCTGATAATCCGCAGAATATTGAGTACTGATGATCATGGCCATGGCGGACTCAACACATTGCCTGCCAATTCTTCTAAAGGACTGGATCCCACCGCCAAACGTGCTGGCCGTGGGGAAGGACTCGACCTCTACGCAAATTTGTACCAAATTGACAGCTGCGCTATTTGTCTCACTGAGTTCGAGGAGAACAATGGCGAGGATGAGGCCGAGGCTGAGGCCGTGAAGGTGAAGGTGATTCCGTTTTGTAAGCACGTCTTTCATCCTGATTGCCTTGACACTTGGCTCTCGGCGCACAGTACCTGCCCTATTTGTGGGTCCAAAATTGATGGTCAGGGTGTGAATAAGGAGAAGATCATGTGTGAAGGCGAATATCATACGTACATGACCATGTGTGTATAGAGATCCATGACCATATATGACTCTGTTTACATGAGATAGGACATCCATCTTACATATATGTTGCAATCAACGCTTGTTACTAATCAATATTTTTAATAATAGTGTTTTCACTTCCAATTTTTGCTTTAATTTTAGAGCACCGATTGACGTATGATAACAAGAATCATTAGTTATGTGAAATATTTCTTTAATTTTGTCTCCATTGAAAATTGCCTCAAACTCTTAATTTAATTTTATTTGAATTTCCTCAGCATCAAAGGAAAGGTTTTTCCTTAGTATGAAATACAAAGATTTTCTTTGGTGCGTAAAACAATGATTCTCCTTTTTTTTTTTTTTTTTTTTTTAATACAAGATAGAATTTCTACTTTAACTTAATCTAAGTTTATATATGTGTGAAGCTCCCTCCTGGAGACTTGAATCTCAGCCCTTGTCCCCCACACTCCACAAGTATAGTGACCACTGCACCAAGAGTGAGCAGTGGTATGATTCTCCTTAATATGGAAGGAAAAATGTTATTTTGTTGAAGAAGTAATCATGCATTCCTTATCCATTAATGAATAGATTAAAGTCTTATAATAAATAAACATTATTACAAAGGGATTGGTGGCTTTTGCCCAGGAGTTTTCACATGTCAAAGTTGTTTAGTGGAATTTTGGGGTTGAAAGCAATAGAATCAATTTAGTACTAAAAATAGTTTTAGTTTGACTAAGAGAATGACCCATTTTGGTACACGTAAATATCGGTTTCTTAGAAATGTTGTTGGGTAGACATTTGGGTTGAAAGCAAGGGAATCAATTGTTGGAAAACATAGTTTTGCATCTCACACAAAACAAGCAGCGACCACATGGTGCTCAAGATATGAGGTCTCTCAATCAATTCTTATGTAAGTTCTTGTTCAAGAGAGATTAAAGAGAAAACTATTTTCTCCTCTTTTAATTGTACGTACATTTTAACTGCTTAAACAGTTACTTTATTTAATAACTTTTATTAAATAAACAAATGATTATCTAATTGGGTTATCCTTTTGGGCCAAATCAAATTGGACTTTAGTATGTGGCTTGAGATGGGACCGAAGAGACAAGTAATGCTCTAGTTCTAATGAGATTCGGGCTTCTATCAACTCTTGACAATTCTAAAGTTACCATTAATTATATAACAAGTACCATTATGGAAATATAATTACACTCTAGGCCTTATTAATAAATTATATCCTAAAACTCTAATATAATATTATTTGACCACTCCATGAAACATCCATAGAGAACAAATTCATAATAAATTGTCAATTTGTAAATCACTATTTTATTCCTTGAGTCCCTGATTTAATCTTATAGTTATTCATATATTTTATGAAATCTTATTTCATTAAATATAAACTTTAGTAACATTTTACTAAAGTAGCTGGGCCCAGCACCTTGAATAACTAGTTTCCATTGAACTTATCTCAAGAGGATATTTCTTGTTTCTATAGAAAGATATTAGGGATTCCATCTTGAAAATATGTGTTCCCTCAACACTACATGTGGTTACCCAACATACTGAAGTTTTGACTGTTAGATTAAATCTCACTCTTGATATATCAAAGCAACCTCCATTTCATTATTAGGTTCACAATCCTCTTGGGATTGAGATTCTATGAAAATAGAAGTCATGAGATGTATTATTTAGATGACAATTGTTAATTGAATAATTAATTTCACAACAGTCTAGTTTAATGTGTCTTATACACTTAAGACACACCAATATATCAACTAGAAGTCTCCACTTCCATGATCTAGACAAATCATTGTAGTTGACATCTTATAGTCTTCGCAGATGAAATGCCCAATTTCATCACCGACTACAAACTACTTTTTTTAATTTACAAGAAACTTGTGATTTATATTTTCTGTAACTAAATCACATAAATCACATACAATGCATCTTAAGGACAATATGATAATGTCCAATTAGTTCATAATTAAATAGTCTCATATAATTAAATAATTTAATAATATATAACTTGCCAATAAATTGGATTTTAGGACAAAAACCCTAACATTAATTTCATAGCAAAGCCATTTTTAGTTTAACTAAGGAAATGATATATTTTAGCTCTCTTTTATTCTCCTTAACTCCCTCTCTCTCTCTAAAAAATACCAAAAAAATAAAGAGAAAGTTTGAAATGACGTAGAGTTCCACAACCGCCTAGCTACTATAGCCCACATTCAACCAAAAAAATTTTTAAAACCCAAAAGAAATATGAATTCTAATTTGGGAATATCTTGAATATGAACATAGAAGAACATATACCCAGAAAAATCTTAGTTCTTCAATCAACTTGAACTCAAACCCAAAGCACAATGCCTTTTACAACCTCAAAAACAATAATCCAAATCCAAAATTATCACAAAAGCATGACCCACCAAAAACACAAGCTGATCCTTTCGTGCCATAAATAAGATAAATCAACATGACAACAAAACCTAGTTTAGGCAATGAGGATATTTTGATCATTTTAAAAGTTTTGGGTATTTTGGTTATTTTAGTGGTTTTTGTAGTATTTTTGCTCATTCTAGCAATTTTAGGGGCATTTTGGTATTTTTTAGAAGTTTCAAGAGTATCTCGATCATTTTACAAGTTAAGAGGTGTTTTTGGTCATTTAAGAGATTTCAAGGTATTTTGGTCATTTTAGAGGTTTAAGGGTATTTTCTTCATTTTAGTGGTTTCGAGAGTATTTTGGTTATTCTAGTGGTTTTGGGAGCATTTTGGCCATTTTACAGGTTCCAGGGTACTTTTTGTCATTTTAGAGGTTTCAAGGTTGTGCGTACCAGAGACGAGGTTGTTGGACCTCACTTCTCTTGGGCTTACAACTTACTTGTAGAATGGGTTTAAGAGTTTCCTACTATGGGTAATTCACGACCACGAGACTCAATAAAAACCTCTCGCCCTTTTTCTCTCTTCTTATCGCTGGTCTCTCCGTGTTCTCTCCCAATTTTTCAACGAACCCCTTATCTCTCCCCCCTTTCTCATATTTATAGCTCCCTATTAATGGAGTGGCCATCATTGCTCCCTTGGCAAGTGTGATGGGCGGTCCAGTCCAGTTGATTGCAAGTGGATGGTTAGGTGTGGTTGGCTTTAGAACTTGGTTCCCACTTCCGTGGATAGCTCGACAGCGATGTTCCATGGTTAGTGCGATGGGAGGTCCAATATTGCTGATTGTAAGTGGTTGGTCAGGCGGTGGTGGCTTTGGAACTTGGTTCCCACCCAGGTAGACAGCTCGGCAGCAACGTTCCGCAGAGCACTGCCGAACATGCAAGTGTTGGTGTGTTTGCTCGTCGACCTTTCCTTCAACACTCGGGGACATTCTTCCAAGCAGGGCCTTCGTTGCGAGACTTGGGCCCTTGGCTTGCACGGGTACAGGCTGGGCCTTTGGGCGAGTAGAGGCTGGGCCCAAGTGCTCTGCCCTTGCATTGAAGTTTTGAGCCTAAATGGGCTCGGGCATTGGATGCCGCACAAAGGTATTTTTGCTCATTTTAGAGGTTTTAGAGGTATTTTGGCCATTTTAAATGTTTCAGGATATTTTGGAGATATTAGAGGTTTCTTAATTATTTTTGTAATTTTTTTGTTTTAGGGTTATTTTGGTCATTCTAATTGTTTCAGGAGTATTTTGGTCATTTTAGAGATTTTAGGGTATTTTGGTCATTTAAAGGTTTCAATGTATTTTTACTCATTTTAGAGGTTATAGGGTTGTTGTGATCATTCTTATAATTTCAGATTTTGAGGTTTTAGAGATTTTGGAGGTATTTGAGTCATTATAGAAGTTTGTAGGGGTATTATGGTCATTTTGGTCATTTAGGAGTTTTAGGGGTATTTTGAATATTCAAAGTATATTTTAGTCATTTGGTTATTCCAAGCGTATTTTGGTCTTTTTAGAGTCTTTGGGGGTATTTTAATCATTCTCATTTGTAAAAGATATTTTATTAGTATGAGCAATTTTGCCAATTATATAAACTAGTCACAAACCCATGTGATGTGTGGAAATAAATAATTATTTTGTAATTGTAATTGTAATATAATGTATAATTTGTTCTCCCTAAAAATTAAACAATTGCTATTCGGTCCAATTAGGTCTACTTTAGTCCACTTCGGCCCTATTTGGTCCAATTTAGACCACTCGGTCAATTTCAATACCTTTAGTCCATTTTGGACAAATTGGGACTTAAATTGATTCTTTTGTAAGTTGCCTTTTCAAGTTTAGCTCAAAAATTCATTTTTTTATTAATTTTTGGGATGAAAAATATGAGATTTTATTAGAGATTAAATTCAATAAGGACGGGGTGTAAACCCTTTGGTTTACACCAGCCAATAAGGACATGCCATATCAAACTTTTACTTAAACTCACTGTAAAATTAATACATCTTAATACACCTAATAATATCTCAACAAAAACATCCTGTTGCGACTAATAATATCTTAATCAACTCCTACTTTTACCAACATCACCAATTTTAGAACAAACTTAAACCCAAATCTCATCAATTCTTATCAAAAAAAAAAAAAAAAACTCATTGTTTTAGCAGCATCGTGAATCCGTGATAGAGATTCCATGACCTCAAGGTTTACTTTTTCTTGATTGGACAAATTGCTTGGATGTGCTCCTTATTTCTTTAAGTTGTAACTGATTCTTATTTCTTGGTACAAACTACTAGCAAGATTCTATGTTAACACAAACTCAAATTTAGATTCGTTTCTATGTTTAATGAAACAATTAAAAAATAAAATAAAAATAAAAATCTATGTCCAGAAAAATCCATATCTATTTCAAAATTGCAAAATAGCTAAACTCGATTCTATTTCAAAATATTAAAACCCATACCTAGATATCAAAATATAGCATAGGCCATACCAAATCAATGAAGTATATAGCAAAACGTGAAATAGGGCCTTGTAAACAAACCTTAAAGTCACAAAACAACGTCATATTATAATCTCAAGGTTTCAACATTGACTAGTTTGGGGAAATGTGGTGGAGGACCGAGGTAAGGTGATGTAATGTGGCCGGAGACAAAGGAGCAGGGGAGGGAGATGAGATTTTAGGGCCTTTTCTCACATCTAGCCTGAAAACATGAATTAGGGTGTTTTTTAAGATTTTATTAGGTGTATTAGGATGTATTGATTTTATAATAAGTTTTTAGTAAAAAGTTGATGTGGCATATCCTAATTGGAAGGTGTAAACCAAAGGGTTTACACCAGGTCCTTATTAAATTTATTCTCATTTTATTATATTTGGGGCTGAACTCTTTACTTTTGAATTAAAAAATGTAAACAAAATAAACATTAGAAATTAGAAATTTGAGTCCTAAAAATGCAATAAAAATGATAAATATTCAAAAATATTATTTGGTCCACATTGGTCCTATTTGTTCGTACTCGGTCCACATTGGTCCACTCTGTCCTATTCAGTTCACTTTGGTCCTATTCGGTCCTCCTTGTTCCCATTCGGTCCTATTTTTTCCATTTGGTGCACTTTGTTCCATTTGGTCCATTTGTATTCACTTCGGTCCATTTAGACTACTTCAATTCATTTTGGTACACTTGCATACAAGGAAAGACATGTTTAGGTTAAGAGTACCTATTCTGAACGAATCGTATGGAGCGAAATGAACCGAACAGGACTAAATTGACCAAAGTAGATTGAATAGACCAAATTGGTCTAAATGGACAAAATTGGACCGATTAGACCTAATTCGACCGAATTGGCCAAATTGGACCAAATAGACCTAGGTGGACCGAAATGGATCTAATAGACCTAAGTGGACCGTATGGACCAAATTGGATCGAATAAACTAAATAGGACCAAATAGACCTGATTGGACTAAATTCGTCAAATTGGACCAAATAGACCTTGGTGGACCATATGAACCAAATTTTACCGAATTGGCTAAGTGGACCGTATGGACCAAATTGGACGGAATAGACCTAACTGAATCGAATTGGCCAAATTGGACAGAATAGACCTAGGTGGACTGAATGCATGGACCATATTGGACCGAATAGACCTAAATAGACAGAATGGACCAAATAAACCTAAGTAGACCGTATCGACCAAATTAAACCTAATAGATCTAACTGGACTGAATAGACCTAGGTTGACCGTATGGACCGAATTGGACCAACTAGATCGAAGTGACTGTATGGACCGGATTGGACAAATGGATCAAACAAGACCTAATTGACCAAAGTAGACCAAATGGATTGAACTGAACCGAATTGGACTAGTTTGACTGAAGTAGACGAAATGGACCTAATTGAATTGAAGTGGACTGAATTGGACCAAAATTGACCAAAGTGGACTGAAGTAGACCGAATTGATGAAGTGGACCGAATGCCGATCTGTTATTAGTATAGCCAAGATTGTGTTTTGATAAAAATTCAAATTCTTACATCCAAAATCAACAAGTATTAACTCAAACAAAAATCAAACCAAAACTATAAGAGAGAAAAATATGCTACTTGTTATGGGAAACTAAAAAATACAACATCAAAACGAATGAACTCAAAATAGAGTCATCAATATAAAAAAAGAGTTTGTAAGAAAGAATAAAAAAAATGAAGAGAGAGACAGAGAGAGAGAGAGAGAATAACCACATTTCAAGAGAGAGTGTGAGAGAATAATAAGAAATTTATAGAAAATAATATGAGAAGATAAAATGTAAAAATATAAAATATTGTAATAAACACCAAATTATCAAAGTCATATTATGTAATAAAATAGCATTATATTCTTATATACTATATTTATATATAATGCAATAGGATAATATCTATGAAATCAAAGAGAAGGAAAAAGATAACAACTTAAAAACATAACTTAGAATCCGTTTGGATATAACTTATTTTTACTGAAAACTGAAAACACTATAACAAAATAATTTAAAATTTTGTGAATAGTGCCGTGAGACCCATTTTTAATGAAAAAATTGCTGAAAAGTAAAGTTTGAAAAAAAAAAAAAAAAAAAAGGAACAGAACGTGATGTAAAACACAAACGCACAAATAAGTCGGATCCAAACACTCACTTAATCACATCAACTCAAAGTAGAGTTTCAAATAATATAAAAACTTATCAACTTTAAGTAGAAATGCAAGGAAAATAATTTAAAAAATTTGGTGAAAGTATAACATTAAGTTGAGAAATTAATAAGAGAAAAAAAATGAGTTTAAAAAAAGAAGAAGAGAGAGAACGTTGAAAATATGTGAATGATGTGGCTGCTGATGTGACTCAACAAGAGCGTAGCAATAATAAATGTTATACCTCAGTTTATATATATATATATATATAGATGATTATATCTTCTACCAATAAGTAATGTAAGATTACCCCCATTTAAGAAAGTGATAAGATTAAGATGATAGATATATTTTGTAATTTTGGATTACTATAATCTTAGTAAAAATCAAATGAACTAAACACCTTAATGATGTCACATTAAGGTAATGTGGATCACATTAATGTCACATCACTGCAAACCAAACACCTCTAATATAACATTAGAATGTAAGTAGTTTCAAGCGAACCAAACACTTCTTAGGGATACCATCCTTCCTAGGCATCCAACTAATGTTCCTTCAACCTAGTCTAAGTCAAGAAGAGAGTGGTTCAAGTTTAATTGTGATGCAGCCATAGGGAGCTGGTTCTCTATCATTTCTGTGGTTAAAGATAGGAGAGGGATGATGGTTTTAGCGAACTCAAAAAAGGTTAATACTATCATCCCTCTCCAAGCGGAAGCAGAAGCGTTATTGTGGCCTACCCAGTTAGCTTTGGAGAATTAAGTTCCAAAGGTAATTATTGATGGTGACTAAGACATTTATGGTTGGAATTTCAAAAGTAGAGGATAGGTCTTGGAGGATTAAGAGTTGTATAGAGCAAAATGAGTTTATGTCATGTCATGTGGGTTATATTGCCCCCTTACAAGAGCAAAATCTATTTTCACAGCACAGAAGCTAATCTTGACCATTCATACTTAACATGTGATGAGAAATGGTGATTATTAATCATATTCAACAAAGTTGAATGGAAACAGCATATTAATTCTTTCAACAGATAAATATTGCTGAACAAAGAAGCCAATTAAGTATGTGGTACTGGTTGGAGCAGCAAATGATAGTCTCATAGACAATTTCAAAGAGAAGAAGTCACTCACAGTAATCAAACAACTATCAGCGTTATGGTTACAATATCCAAACACTGATTTTGAAGCTTCTGGCAAACCCTTTACAAAGTCATTAAATTCTTGCTATATTTTTTACTAGATAATGGGGCCAAAAGCATACCTTTTGGGCAGCTTCCCCTGTTGCAAGTTCAATTTGACCAAACCTCTTAAATCCTCCATCAACATCCGAAGTGAACCAAAAATCAACAATTTCCCCAGCATCTTTAATGAAATTTTCCCTACAAAAATACATTAATCAGACGAAAATTATCTTGATACTCTATAAGATTACCTGTAAGCTATACATACACATCAGCTTGCTCAACATTGTATGATAGGTTGCAAAAAAACAGGGTGTTTGATGCTGTTTGCTCTTGAGGAGTAGCAGGGGTTTGGACTGCAAAACTTTATTGGAAATCATCACAAAATCTATGAAATTTTAATAATACAATTCCCAGAAGAGAAAGGCATAACACTGTAACAGCCAATCACAGTTTTCTCCTCAGATTTTGAATCAGTCTGCTTGGTTTTCAGTGACACAGCATCCTCCGCATCAGTGTTCAGTTCAAGAGGTTATGGAGCTTGTGCATTAATTAGGACCAAAGCTATTATTGAAGATTCTAAATATCTACGATAAAATTGATATTATAGACCTTAAGCATTAGTATCCACTTTTTAAATGGAATTCCCCTAAGATGATGATTCTAACTAATTGATTAATTACAATTAAGCAAAATATTCCTTACCATTCTTTTTTTATTGGTAAGTTACACATGCTTGTATCTAGGATCATGGACCATGTAGCTTCAATTTGGTAACTCCACGCTGGACAAATGCCCAAAAAATATTGTCAAGTTGTGTTCTACCACTACAGATTTCATCTTACGCAATGTCACTCCACCAAAACACAAATATATAGAAACACACAAACTGCAGGGTACATAAATTTACATTTTTCTTTGGAGTCTCGGAGGGTTCTTCCTCACTTTCTTCATCAGATTCAGTAGTATCTTCCTCTGATTCCTCATCTGAACTTCTACTTTTCATTGAATCTTGAGCATGTTGCAGGGTCAAAAATAAGAAATGTGGCTAAATGTCAAATATTAAGAACTAGTGCAAAGCTAATGGGAATTAAGTTGCCTATCTATACTAATATGTAAAATTCCGTCATTAATCGAACACATCAAGTCCAACCAGGAAGGTAATGTATTTGTAATGCCCCTAATTCTGAATCTCCTCCTCTTTCTTTCACTTCAGGTTTTAATAATAAAATCTTCTCAATGAATCGATATCATTATAACTCGTCTTCTTTTTCTTTCCCTTATTCCCACTCACAGGTCCTAGCATTTACACATTCATTCTGAAAGGCAGTCAAATATCGGCACTCTCTCCCAGATCAGTTCATGATGGATGGTTAATTCTATTAAGTTGCAACTTAGCAGCATTAATTAATGTTTTCTTTCCTTCTCCTATAAATAAACCATGCAACCATTCACAAATGATGGTGATGATGGCAGAGCATCCAATCCTACATTTTTTTTCTTTCTCCACAATATCTGCTTTGGGTGAAAGCTTTTTGCTCAGCTCCCATTTTCCATCCCACCAATTCCTACACTACTCTGAAGAAGCTCAAACGCTCTCCTCTTCCATTTTCTTCCACAAACATACTTTCCATGACCCGATACCATCTCATTCAAAAACTTCATTCCGTCACTTCCTATTTTATTTATTTATTTATATCCTAGATGTTAGAAATTATGAATGATTGTGTTGTATTTCTCAAAGAAAGAATATACATGAGTACCTTTATATAGGAGGCATATGAGTGTGGTACAAGTAAAAGTGTAGTACAAGAGTGTGCTATACAAGTAATCTATTTTGGGCCTAAAGCCCACAACTATACACATTAACAGTCCCCCTCAAACTTAAGGTGGATGTGAGACCAACTTGAGGTTGTCAACCAAAGTACGAAGGCGTCCCTTTGGATGTGATTTGGTAAAGATATCTGCAAGTTGATTTTTAGAGGAGACTGAGATCAGCTTGAGAGTACCATGGACAAGATGATAACGAATAAATTGATAATCGATCTCGATGTGTTTAGTCCGTTCATGGAAGACATCATTGTGAGCAATATGAATGGCACTCTGGTTGTCACAATAAAGAGGAGTAGCAGAGGATGTAGACACACTTAAGTCTTTGAGAAGCTATCGTAGCCAAAGGAGCTCAGATGTAATATCAACAAGGGCACGATATTCTGCTTCAGTACTGAAGTGGGCCACATGAGTTTGTTTCTTGCTTCGCCAAGAAATCAGAGAAGAACCAAGAAGAAAGCAATAACCAGTGGTGGACCTGCAATCAGTGGGATCTCCTACCCAATTAGCATCAGAAAATGCATGGAGAATAAGAGGAGACTAAATAGAGTAGAAAAAACCATGGAAGAGAGTGCCCTTCATGTATCGAAGAATGCGCAGAACAACAGCATAGTGAGTCGATCGTGGAGCAGACAGATACTGACTCACCTGGTGAACAGCATAGAAAATGTCTGGATGAGTAACAGTAAGATAAACTAGGCTGCCAACCAAGCGTCTGTAAAGTGCGGGATTAGGCAATGGTTTCCCTTCTAAGGGAGTCAGATGCACATTAAGCTCAACTAGAGTGTCAACAGTCTTGCTATCAGTGAGTCCAGCTCGAGACAAGAGTTCAGAAGCATACTTGGCTTGAGTAATATAAAGTCCATCTGTAGAATGAGTGATTTCAAGACCCAAGAAGTAACTGAGATGTCCAAGATCTTTCATCTCAAACTGCTGACTGAGAAAATACTTGAGTTATTGAATGCCACTAAGGTCATCACCAGTTATGATCATATCATCCACATATAGGAGAAGTAAAATAGTTCCTTTGTTAATATGACGAAGAAATAAGACAGAATCATAATGACTGGCCATGTAACCCAAGCGAGAGATGGTAGAGCTGAATTTGGCAAACCAAGCTCGTGAAGCTTGTTTAAGGCCATAAAGTACTCGTCGAATGTGACAAACCTTGTTTAATTCAACAGAGAGACCAAGAGAAGATTGCATATAAACTTCTTCACTTAAATGCCCATTAAGGAATGTAATTTTGACATCCATCTGAAAAATGTCTCATTTACTGGTAGCAGCAACAGCTATCAGTGAGTCCAGCTCGAGACAAGAGTTCAGAAGCATACTTAGCTTGAGTAATATAAAGTCCATCTGTAGAATGAATGATTTCAAGACCCAAAAAGTAACTGAGATGTCCAAGATCTTTCATCTCAAATTGCTGACTGAGAAAATACTTGAGTTATTGAATGCCACTAAGGTCATCACCAGTTATGATCATATCATCCATATATAGGAGAAGTAAAATAGTGCCTTTGATAGTACGACGAAGAAATAAGACAGAATCATAATGACTGGCCATGTAACCCAAGCGAGAGATGGTAGAGCTGAATTTGGCAAACCAAGCTCGTGAAGCTTGTTTAAGGCCATAAAATACTCGTCGAATGTGACAAACCTTGTTTGATTCAACAGAGAGACCAGGAGAAGGTTGCATATAAACTTCTTCACTTAAATGCCCATTAAGGAATGTATTTTTGACATCCATCTGAAAAATGTCTCATTTACTGGTAGCAGCAACAGCTAAGAGGGCACGAACAGATGAGATACGAGCAACCAGAGCAAAGGTCTCTTCATAATCAATCCCATATTCCTGTGTAAAACCTTTTGTAACAAAACGAGTTTTGTAGCGCTCAATGGACCCATTAGAGCAAATCTTAATCTTGTAGATCCACTTACAACCAACCACAGATTTTTTAGAAGGGAGAGTCACCAAGTCCCAAGTATGGTTTTTAGATAATCCATCAAGTTCCTCTTTCATTGCAATCTGCCATAAAGGGTCAGTGAAAGCCTTATGATAGGTGTGAGGCTCGTGCAGTGTAACAAGGGCAGTGTAATAATGATAGTCAAGTAAATATGCAGGAATGGATCTTACCCGAGTTGAGTGACGAGGTGGAGGTGGAATGTCTTATGCATGATCTTTAGGCAAAGCAGGAGCCTGGGACCCAAGCTCAAGGTTGGGTAGTTCATCTTCGACCTGTTCATCTTCCACATGTTCATTAAAGGGTGAACTAGGAAAGGGATCAATGATATTTGGTGGTTAGACAAAGAAGTCTACAAGAGAATCAGGAGCAACTACAGAAGGAATATGTGTCTCATCTGGAAAAAGATCTAAGACAGAGGAGGAAAATAGGGAGGCACGGAAGTGAGAGAGCTTGACAAAGAGGCGATGTTCCCAAAAGACAACATTGCGGGAGATACGAAGACGATGAGAAACAGGATCATAACACTGATACCCCTTTTGAGTTTCGCCATAGCCAAGAAAAAAACAAAGCCTTGACCGAGGCTCAAGTTTGTTATGCTCATGTGGCTAAAGAAGAACAAAACAAGCAGAATAAAAGGAACAAAGGTGGTGATAATCTAGAGGTGACCCAAAAAAGCGCTCATATGGAGTTTGATTTTGGATGACAGGACTTGAAATGCGATTAATAGCGTGAACAGCATGAAGAGCAGCTTCGCCCCAAAAAGGAGCAGGAACTTTGGCAGAAAGAAAGAGAGCACGAATAGTGTCAAGGATATGACGAAATTTTCGTTCGCTCTACCATTTTGCTGAGAGGTACCTGGACAAGTTAGTTGATGAACAGTGCCATAGGAATGCAAAACAGCTTGGAAAGCATATTGAGTGTACTCAAGAGCATTATCAGATCGAAAAATTTGGATACATTTGGAAAACTAAGTTTCAACCATTTTTGCAAAATCAGAATATACTTCCAATAATTCGAAACGATGTTTCATATTAAAAATCCAGCTATAGTGAGAGTAATCATCAACAAAGATAACAAAATATTGAGATCCACCAATACTAGAGACAAAGGAAGGCCCTCAAACATCAAAATGAATAAAGTCAAAAATATCAATGGATATTGATTTACTAGTATTGAAAGGCAAAGCTAGTTGTTTTCCTAACTAACATGAAACACAATCAAAATTTTCTGTAGGCACTGAACCTAACAAACCTCTAGAAGCCAGTTGTTGTACCCGAGAGGAAGATGCATGACTAAGTCGAGCATGCCAAAGTGCAAGTGAAGGAATTGAAGAAACTGTAGCACTGACAGTAATAGAAACAGGAGCAACAAGTGGAAGACAAAGGTTGTCCACAAGAAACATATGCCCAACTATAAGACCGGTCCCAAGCTCTTATCCCGTCCTCGGATCCTGCACAATACACCCAGAATAATCAAAGATAATGCGATAACCCAACTCAGCTAATTGTCACACAGAGAATAAATTGTAAGAGAGGTCGGGAACATTAAAGACCCCAAGAACCGAAATGTTGGAGGTCGAAACAGAACCTATATTATGACCAAACATTGTGAAACCATTTGCTGTGCGAATATTAAGAGGATGTGGTGCATGTTTAAGTTCAGAAAATAAGGACGAGTGAGGTGTCATATGATTGCAACAAGCAGATTCCTTAAGCCAAGGGGTAGGAGACATACCAGATAAAACTGAGAAAGAAGAGGAATAAGATGCATTACCAACCATACGAATGATATTAGCGATGATATTTATAAGTTAGCAATCCAAAAATAAAAATCACACACAAGAACACAAATATTTATGTGGAAAACCATTTCTCTTGAAAGGAAAAAACCACAGGACAAACTCCGAATAATTTCACTATTATCAAATCAATTACAATAATTCTTGTGTATGTCTCACGGTTAAACAAAAATCTCTCTTATTTTTTCTTTCCTCACACACACACACTAATTATCTCTTTCAAAAGCAGCAACACTTTGCTCTCTTCTCCTCAGCTATCTTCTTGAAGGCGACAATCCTTTGCTTTCCCCTCCTTAGCTATCTTCTTGAAGGCAGCAATACCTTGCACTATCCTTCCTCTTGCGTTCCTCCCAAGCGAAAATCCTTTTTCTCTCTCTTGGTGTCACGCTCTATTTACCCTCTCCCCATAAGGAGGACCCTTAGGCCAAAGCCAAAGACCATCAAATTCTTTGTAACATTGTCTATTTATAAGACTCTTTTGCTATTCTCTCTTGAACTAGGAATATATTACCTCTTTAATAAGGAATCTATTTCCTCTTGGACTAGGAATAGATTACCTCTTTAGTAAGAAATATACTTCCTTACACAATAAGGAATAGTCTTTTCTTCTACAAAAAGGAAACCCAAATTAATTTTTTCTTATTCAACTAGGAAACCTAATTAACTTTCCAAGTCACAATTGGAATTTGAGGCAATTTTCCAACAATCTCCACCTTGACTTAAATTCCATCAATTGTCCTCAACTATCTTCTTTCCTCTTGGGATAGCTCCATCTTAATCAAGTAGTCATCTTTTCCTCTTGAAATAGCTCCACTTTAATCAAAGAAATCTCTTCTCTTCCATCTTTATTCACACAAAGAATATTCCACTAAATCAACCAAGCTCTAATACTACTATTGGTCTTTTCTTTCATAACATTGTGCAAAACTGATCTTGCTAGAGTTAATCGAATAACTCCTAATACTTGTCTATCAAGAAGACTCCATTCTTCATCCTTTATAGTTTCATGTTTCGTCCCTAAACGAGACAGATGCAATTTCTTCCCATAGAGATAATCTACAATCTGCGTCCTCCAATACGCGAAGTCTGTTCCATCACATTTCTCAATTCTTGAACCTTTGCCTTCTTTTCCAACCATCGCTTCCACTCTAATCTTAACTCTGATATCACTTGTTGGGTCCCAAATAATATTATCACAATATTATCAATCCAAAAATAACAATTATACACAAGAATACAAATATTTACATGGAAAACCTTTTCTCTTGAAAGGAAAAAACCATGGGACAAACTTCAAATAATTTCACTATTATCAAATCAATTACAATAATTCTTGTGTATGTCTCACGGCTAAAGAAGAATCTCTTTTGTTTTTTCTTTATTCTCACACACACTAATTATCTCTTTCAAAGGCAACAACACTTTACTCTCTCCTCTTCGGCTATCTTCTTGAAGGTGGCAACTATTTGCTCTCCCCTCCTTGGCTATCTTCTTGAAAGCGACAATACCTTACACTCTCCTTCCTCTTGCGTTCCTCCCAAGCGAAAATCATTTTTCTCTCTCTTGGTTTCACGCTCTATTTTCCCTCTCCCTATAGGGAGGAACCTTGGGCCAAAACCAAAGGCTACCAAATTCTATGTAAAATTGTCTATTTATAAGACTCTTTTGCTATTTCCTCTTGGACTAGAAATACATTACCTCTTTAATAAGGAATAGACTTCCTTCTACACCAAGGAATAGTCTTTTCTTCTACAACAAGGAAACCCAAATTAATTTTTTCTTATTCAACTAGGAAACCTAATTGACTTTCCAAATCACAATTGGAATTTGAGACAATTTCCCAACACTCAAGAAAGATGATGCCGTGCAACTTTGGTCATTCTAGGCTCGCCAACAAGCTTGTGATGATGCTTCTTCTTCAGGTACAAACAAAAGAGAGCTCTGTTTTGCCCTTATGTTGGTTCAGAAAGCAAAGGATGAAAAAGCAATTGCATGAAACTTTTTATTATTATTTTAATTGTGTTTGTAAGGTTGAATTTAATCAACCATCTTGTTGGCTTTATTCCATGCCAATTTGCTTGTAATTTAGCACTTAGTAACCCTGTATTTAGGTGGAAAAATTGTAAGGGTAGTGTGTGAGAAGATGTGAAGAAATGCTTAAGAGTATGCAAGAAAACAGAGTCTCGCGACTGGATCTCGCGGGTGAGTCGCGGCTTGCAAGTCGCCAAATGCCTGCACACATGCCAAGCATGCCAGAAGCTGAAGAGTCGCACCAACTGTTGCACTACAGGACAAAAGTCCCAGGCTGGCCAGGCCATTGGCTCGCGGCTTAAACTCGCGACTTGACCCAGTCGCGAGGCCAAGTCGCCAAAATGCCCTATTTGGCAAAAACTGACGTATTGCATTCCTTTCTCACCCTACTATATATATACCCTTAAACCCACCATATTGAGAGAGCTTCCAGAGAGAATTTTGTGAGAGAAATCCTAGAGAAATACTAGATTGATTCATCCACAATCTTCACCTTAGAAACTCTACAAATTCCTCTACTCTCTTCCTCTCCATTGTCATACTCTTGAGAGGTCTTTAGCCAAATCCTTATCTCACCACACCCACGTCTGTGAGAAGATCTATTTGGTGCTGTTGGGAAGCAGTTAAGAATGAACCAATCTACATTGGTTGATGCTATAGTCTAGTAGCGGAATCCGGTAAGTTAGAGAAGAAAAAGGTTCGGCGCAACCTCGTTGGAGCAAGAAGCTTGGAGAGCTTAGATACTTGGGCAGATTAGGCTTGGAGGGTCTATTACTGTTCATGTATCCCAACTATATTTTCTAGTGGATTATTTGACCGCTTGGAAGGCGGCAGAGAGATTTTACGCCGAGGGTTTCAATTTCCTCTTCGATAACACTTCGTGTGTTATTGGTGTGTTTGCATCTTCCCTCCCCTTATCTTTGCCTTATATTTACTGCTGTGGATGTGTTTATATTTGGCCTAGATAGTTTATCAATTCTGTTATAAGCTTGTTATCATTTTCCGCACATTAATTGTTTGATATAAAGCTAGAATTGATATTTTTGTTTCTGGGGTCTAAACGTTCAAGAGTGTTGTATACCCATTTTGAACTTTTAGTGTTCATATTTTGTAGGGGTGTCATTTTTTTCCAAGATTTTTGTTATGGGTTTTGTGTATCTCAAGTTTATTTGAGACATCCACCATGGTTGTGTAGTGTACATGATGTGTGGTGGCTCATAATCTGTAACCCTTACATATTGTAGTTCATCATCATTGAAATTTGAAATCTACGACTTCTTTAACTTTAGATTCATAAATCAAATTTTGGTGTACGAAACTGATAGAAGGAATTTTGTTTGATAAGCAGTAAATGTACAGTGTGTTTCATTCCATATGGTTATGAAGGCTGGAGTATCTAGCAAATTAGCAAATCTTTAAACCGACTTGATTTTCTTTTAATCTTTTTTTAAAGCCTTTTGGCTAGGGATTCAATCAAATATGACAAAATCAACTTCATTCATGTTTTGGTTTCGGGGAATTTAGATGTTTTTGAGATTTTGTTAATTCAGTTTTTATATCAAATTTGTAATTCAATTTTTTTGGTGGAAGATTGAGTAAGAGCTCATTGTCATTTTTCTCAAAGGGGATTGAAATATATAAAGATAGAACCAAGTAGTTACTCTATTCTTAGAATTTTCTAACAGTTCTTGGAACAAACAGCATAAAAATTATAATTTTTATGTAGTCATTTTTTTTCATCAGTTAACCTATTATTTTGATCCTGAAATTATATATAAAATTTTAATGGTGTATCTCAACTATCTATTGCTTATATTTAATCCTTAAAAATTGATGGTTAAAAATATTTTTCATTCAAATGGTCAAATTGGGGGATTAAACAATAGCTTAACCAAGTTTCACCCAACATACAATGTATTGTTTGTCGGCGAAATGATCATGATCATCATACCAATAGAAAGATTTTATTGGCAAGCACTGATAAACGAGAAAAACAATTCCAAAATAATAATGTGATTAATCACATGACCACCTGTGCTTAGAGGATATTAAAAAGATTTAGTTTAGTACCAAATTTTGCAAAAATATATAATTCAGATTTTAAAATCATGAATTTAATGATCAAACAGATTTTATAAGGATAAATAAATTTGAAAGAGGGGCAAAGAAAATATGAGAAAAAAAATTGACAAGAAAGTGGTGAACGTTTAGTAAGCTGGAATTTTATTGAGATGTCCAAATTTTAGGATTTTTGAATCTATTTATTGACCATTTTATTCTTAATTGTACTCTTAAATGTGTGACAAGGAAATCCTAAATGATCTTGTGAGATTAGGAACTTACATAATTTGAAAACTACGAAAATCATAGACATAGAGTACAATCATTTTTGGAAAACTTTAATCAATCAATATCAATATATATATATATATATATATATATATATATATAAGAGGAGAGACCTCATGTGGGAGTACATGAGGCTCTGCCAAGTGGCGCTCTAATCTTACATTTAGCCATTTCTTTACCTCTTTTATTAAGTTTTTTTTACGGTTATCCAAAAGTTTAAATTAACTTATTTTACTGTTATCTCATTAATGTCTCATTAATTGACTAAGCTTACACCACACGTTTCTCTATTCTTCTTTCTTCATGTCTTTTAGAATACCCACCATTTTAGTATTTTTTTAAAAAAAAACAAAAAATAATAATAATTAAGAACTAATAGTAATAACTAACTAGATAAAGCTTTGAAGAGAGATAGAGAGACACAAAAATGTTGTGAATTGTTAAATAATTTCACTATATATTACCAAAATAAAAAATTTGAGACTGACAAAACATTTAAAAGAGAGAGAAAGAGGAATCTAAGAGGTCACCACCTCTGTTATATAGGTTTCCCACTACCATCAAGACGCCAAAACTCCTATAGGTAATTTTTTTTCCTTTTTTCTTTTTAAAATTATGGGCTTAAAAATGATTTAGGTTTGGGTAATTTGGTTGGATAGTTTTTGTTTTGGGTATATAAATAGAGAAAATATTTATTGTGCAATGTAAAACCATATTCTACCATGGATTAATTTTAAATCATCTATAAGATATATGCATGCACACTTGCCCATATTATATTTTGATGTCACACCATCGATGAGTAAAAGATAATGAGAGAGTTGTGCATACTTTCATTTCATAGTATGAAATATGTGAACACAACACAACACAAATTAGTTGATTTTTATGGTCTCATTACTTTTTTGCATTTATCTTTGGTTTCATGATTTTTTTTTAAAATTAATCTTACCTTGAGAAGATTACAAATATGCAATGAAACTACTAAACTAATTTTTAATATCTCAAAATATATATGTTTCTTTAAATTTTTCTTATAATATATGTAAAATATTATTCAACACCGTTTTACAAAAATATCAAAAACCTTATGTTGGAGAGTATGAGGTTGTGCCATGTGGCGCATTCCTTGAACTTCTCTTTATTTAGTTTTCTACTTCAACAAAATTTGCATTTATATTAAAGTATTAATTCATTAAATTAGCCAATAGAGTAAATGCATATATTAATTATCTATTGTTGTGCATTAATTATTTATATTAAATGAATTTATATGATTATTTTTATAAACTCTATATAGAAAATAATTTTTAATTTGAATAATAATAATAATAAATTTAAAATATGACATTCTTACTCATGTTTAGTTAATTTGGCAACAAATGTCACAAAAGCCATAAAAAATTAAATATTTGTTAATTCACTAAAATTAAACTTAATCCTTTAAATTTCCTAACTCCTTTTGTGTGTGTGTGTGTGCGTGTGTGTGTGCATGCGTGGACGTATGTGTGTGTAAAACTAACACTGTAATATGTATTCTATGTAATTACAAAGATTACTAATATAATAAATATGTTTATTTTGTTATATTAATTATTTTAAGCATAATGAAATTTTAATATCATTTTTCTAAGATTTATATGAGAAACAATTGGTTTTTTTTATTTATTTTTATGTGAGAAACAATTGATTTGAAATATGGCATTTTTACTCAAATTTAGTTGTTTTTGCAACAATTAAAACCATGTCCGACCAAAAGGGGGAAATTTTTTTAGTAACACACAATCAAGAATATAAAAAAATAATAATAATAATTAAAAGATGTATGCATTTTTTAGTAGGCATAAACATGTCTATCTATATTAGCTACTATATTATGCAATTTTCAATTTGTAAACACATATATATAGTATGATTAAATCACTATACTACTCTTAGTGTATTTCTATTTTGTCTATGTATAAATTAAATAAAGATTACAACTTTTTACAATGAAATTTATTGAAATATCTTTTTTATACATCAATAGTTGAGAGTGGGGATCTAAATCCTTTCTATTGGAAATTGAGGTGTCAATGAATTAAATTACATGATTTTTTGTAAAACTTATCGAAATATTTGAGAAAACTAATATTAAGTTGCACCGCACATCATGCAGAAACTCAACTAGTTAACTCTAATTTCTTCGTGTGCTCCAAAATCTTGTTTACCATTCATATCTTGAAAAATAAACACAACATGAAAAGTTTCTACACTTAGCTATCCTTCAGTTCCTCTAGATATGACACCAACCTACTCTAGGTAAATTATCTACTATTTGCCAACCCAGATGCAAGCTAACAACAATCTCTTTCACAAATATTGAGCTTCATCCTTCTTTTCCCAAGTTTCTAGACATCCTGTCTTTTTGTTACCCAAAAAAATAAATAAATAAAAGGATGAAGGAACTCAAATTTTTCAAATGACTTCAAAATTTTCATAAGCATTTTTATGTTAGAGGGTTCCTTTCTTGATTTTGGTACAGTATAAATAAAAATCTATCTAAACATACAACAAGGAGAGCTATGGGGAAATGGATCAATCCACAAAATCCCTAATAGGTTGTAGATGTTGGTCTAAACCTCTGGTTCACACCAATTCATTAATTCTGTTCTCTATGTCTCTTTTGCTAAGACTTATACTGTATACCTGTATATTACTAAAAATCACACAGACAGGAGATGACACTCAATAGAAAGCATCCTTTCAAGCCTCGTAAAGCATTCCAACCTCAATACGCTGCTGTAATGGTACCCCCAAAGCAGGCAGGGCAGACCGACAATTGTTGTGCATAACTTCATAAAATGCAAGCATGATTCGGTCAAACCAGCCACAGTTCTTGCCTACATGGAACCTTGTCTTCCCTCTGACGTGAACCAACCCAGCCTGCTTTGCTTGTTCCAAATCAGAAATTTCTTCTTGGATCTCCACAAGATCATATGTTAGACCATCCAAGCAGCCCTGTAGATGCATCTGCAAGCTATTGGTAACTTGACTTACAAAATCATCTCCTTCAAGATTTAAGGAATCTGCATAGCCATACTGAATCACACACCCATAAACCCCTTTTAGGCCCAGTTTCTTGATGATGATCCTCTCATGTGGAGCAACCTTAGAAACCAACAAATATCGAAGAGTTGTGAATATGGTGACCTTGTGAAGGGATTTCATGTTTTTTATGTAGTGTCCAAGAATAGGTGTGAGCCCATCTTGAATGTTAGTATAAAAGAAGCACAATCCAGGAACCCTTTGCACACCAGGGTTGGATAAAAGCACTCTTAGTCTCTCCAAAGTTATCTTGTGAGTTAACTCATACTCTAGCTTTCTCTGTCTCCCATAAAACCAGCCAAACATAATAACAGCAAGAATGAAGGATATGGCAAAAGGAATCCATCCACCTTCAAAAATTTTAGTGCAGACTGCACTCACATAAACACCTTCCATCACAAAAAACACAGAGAAGTATAGAGCAACCAGCAAAGGTGGAGTTTTCCATATTATGATCATCACAAGTGTCAGCAATATAGTGGTAATGAGCATCACTAGACTGACAACGACACCTGCAAGCAATGTCATGATGGGTCAGCATTTTGTAAGGATTGCATAGATTAAACAATAGACTAAAACAGTACAGAGATGAAGGAAGTTCAAAACAGTCTTCAAATTGGAGAATATGATGTATTATTTAGTTTGATTTAGATTGCATTGGTGGTGATGTCAAACTGTTAAAAAACTTTAATTGTAGTACTTATTGGAACTTGATTTAGATTAACATCTATAAACTGGTAACAAATTTTTTAAATAGTGAATGCAGTATAAAGCAATCTACAGATTTTATTTATTTATAGTACCAAAAGCATTTCCAATATCTTTCCCATCTCCAAAGATGAGTATGACAGCAACGCAAAGAATCATGAGGATGTAGTTCACTTCTGGGGAATAAACTTCGCCTTCCTTAATATTGGATGTATGTACCACCTTCACTCGAGGGAAATAATCCAGTACTACAGATTGCTTGATTACCGAAAATGTGGCTGATATGAGCGATTGGCTTGCAACAACTGCAGCCGATGTGGCTATGATAAAGATAGGCCAATAGACTGCAGTTGGTATGAACTTGTAGAATCCATCATCATGATCATTGGGATTCTTGATCAGGTATGCTGTCTGCCCCGCATATGTTAGAACTAAAGAAGGATATATTGTAAACAAGAAAGCTATCTGATGGAAGAAAAAGTGTCAGGGAGCTACTGAAGCAGAAGACATGAAAATCTAAAAGATAAACAAACAAATGGTACTGCTATAACCTGAATGGAGCGTTGGTTGAAATGACCAAGATCTGCAAACATTGCTTCCGAACCTGAATAGGGTAGATGATATCAAAGATCAAATGCTGCATATGGTGGTACATTTGTGTGAATAAGTATATCTATCTATATCAAGAAGATTTTATTACAAGGTAAATCAGATTCACAAGCTTTCTCAATCATGTTACTCAGAAACACAAACAGGTCTAGACCCTCTAACATAAAGGCCTAGTAGTTCTTCAACAAAATCAACTGAAATCAAATAATCCAAATAATATAATGGAGTTCTTGGGTCATGGTGTAAATATCAAACTACTAAAAGATAATTCCTATGAGTTCTCTGGAGTAACAAGCAATGCAAAAGATTTCCACCATGTGCATTCTTGGGATCCTTCTGCCTAAAGAGAATCATGAAAGAAAATTGTGAAAGAGATCCCAGAAGTATTGAACTTATAAGTTGAACATTCAACAATTTTAAACCTACCTGACTTTACATCCTACATTAACAATATCTAAAATTGTTTTGGGAAAATCATTCTCAGCGTATTTTGAGAAACTCATAAAATCTTTTTCATTAATAACTTCTAGACATTTTTGTCAGTCTGCACCCTATGTAAATTAATATTTTCAGGATAATCATTTCAATAAGTTCCACGACCCAAGTTTTGTGTATGTGTCTGGGTTTGAGGCTATCATAATGTTAAAGAACTCAACCCAAAGTAATTGTGCTACTCTTCTACTTGAATTATGGATTCATATTATCTAAATATGACACTCACCTGTGATGCAAAGGACAGTGCCACCAAGCAACAGCCAGCCCTCCTTTCCATTCCTCCGAAAGAAATGGAAGATGTAGTGTGGCGATATAGCCTTGAATATACTTGGATAATGATGTATAATGCTATAAATTCCGACAAGTGGAGTGCTCAAGGTCCATGCAGCCATGATAGGAGAAAAGAGGAAACTCACTCTAGTGGTACCAAACTTTTGCAACAGGAATAAGACAACTAACACAACTGCAGAGAGTGCCTCCACCAGAGCTGCAGGATAACAAACCAAATAGTAAATAAATTCAAATAGATATTTTTTCAATTAAATTGTAAATTTTTGTATCAATAGAACTATGCAACCCCAATTTCCAGTACAGAATGCTGACTTGGTTTCCTAGAACATACAGGAGGCCTACTCTAAGATGGGTTTGTATTTCCCTCTTGAATTCCAAATATTTTCCCTTTCCTTTGTTTACGTGACATGCATTCTCTCCATTTTTTGGAATGTATGTGATCCTTTCAAACTGAATTAGTCGCTTACATCACAGCATCAAAACATCTGTTCATTGTGTTTATGACAGAATTTGTGTGAGCCTGACTTTTGAAACCCTTGTTTAATAACAAAGCAACTAGTGACTCCAACATATGTCCTGATTTCTGTCTTAAGAGTGATTTTCATGACAACATCAACATTCCTGTTTATAAAGCTTCTTGAAAACAATTCATTAGTTGATTTGGAAATGACACACCTCCTTGGCCCAATACAAGGACAATAATATTTTCAGGACATCGTCCAGTATACGTAAAGTTCTTTAGCCTTAATGATGCACTCACTCCTACAAATTTTGCCACAGTAATTCCCTTTCTCTACTACTGTCATACTAAAAGCAAATGAAGCAGACTCTAAACTGATTTTGGAGGATTCTGTTCCTGATTCTTCCTTTTTATCATGGAATTAATCATTAGTTGTATATGATTAGAGGCATGCATTTTATGATTAACTTTTCTCATTTTTTGAGCTTTTAGAGGCTACATAGAAAAGATTTTTATAAAATAACAGAAGAGTTTTAAGTAGATCATGCAAAATGTAGCTTGAACATATTGCCAACTCCAAGCACAGCCAACTACGATATACATGAGTCAGTCGAACTTAACAATATCTTACAGGAAGACCCAAAAATTCTCAAGCTTTTGCAAAGTTATTACAATCTGGATGAGTGCTTACATTTACCCACAGAAGGAAACGGTGCTCTTAGTCCATCCATTGCCGACAACACTGAACAAATTACAAAGTTAAAAATATTAAATCCAATTAAACACCAGACCAAATTATAATTAAGACAGGAAAAAATAAGGAGACAAACCTGAGATTGCAGGGGTAAGTATACCATCGCCAATAAGCATGCACATGCCTAATATAGCAACAAAAAGCAATACCCTCCTAGCAACTATACTGCTTTCAAAAAAAATTCCAAGCCTACTTTTCTTTTCAGTGCCCTCCTGCATAGAGTGTGAAAGGCTTGAATTTGAACTTTCATGTTTTGATGAAAGAATTCCTATATTCACATGCCTACAGAGTAATGAATACAAGGCAAATGTTCCTCCTGCAATTAAAAGGTGTCCGTATAAGTAAAAAATTTAAATTGCAGACAGTAACCGACTTATGTTGCTTCACAGTTGTTCACATCCAAAAAAACATGAAATGCAAGATGGATTAATATTTCTTCCTATGCATCAGCGCACTGATATATCACCCAACCCTTATTCTGGTGAAAACAGCATTCTTCCAATAATCCATAGCATTTCCTCACACTTTAAGTGGAAAACTGTTAAGTGAAACAATTCAAACAGTGGCAAGTCATCCACTAGTCCAACCAACCACACAATTCTCAACAAAGAAAATAACAAAAATTTAACAACTAAATTATTAATCTTAGAATTAATCAATTATTTACACCCAACACCAGTACAGATAACAAAAGGCAAACGAAGTGCACTTCAGAATAAATAAGCTAGAAAAGAAAGGAGATAACAACAACTTAGCAACTAAGTTGATTAAGACATAATCTTAGAATTAATCAATTATCTACACCCAAATCCAATACAGAAATTGAAAAGTAAGCAAACTGCACGTCAGAATAAGTATGCAAGAAATCCAGAAATATGAGAACAATAAAAGTAATTATCCAGGTTCATGTAATACCTTCTCCCTGATCATCGGCTTTGATAGCTATGCTAGCATACTTTACAACACCAATGAGAGTAAGAGTCCAGAACATTATGCTGTAGATACCCAAGTAGTCTTCTTTCGTCGGAGACTTCAAAGGCATTGAAGGATACACGTACAATGGAGATGTTACAAGTCCTCCAAATACCACTCCAAGAGTCTTGTATGCAAGTACCAGAGTACTCCATCGACTCATCTGCTAATTAAATTAAATATTTACCATAAGACTTATAATTTACATAAAGAAAAATAAAATAAAAGCATAAATATACATTCGAAAGTGTTCAAATTGGAAGAGGAGAAACATGACCAACAAAATCAACTAGCATTAGTTTGCTAATGCTAGTTACAAACTAGCATTAAAGCAGTCCATAGCTCCAAACACTGTTTAAATCATGAAAGTACAGAATAACAAAGAATTGTGTGTATCAAATTACCAGTCATTAAAACATACAATTTGGAATGTAAACAAGATATCATGATTTTTAAAATTAAAAAAAAAAAAATGACTGGTAGAGAAAATCAGGAAGAAAGCAGAGCAGAAACTGAAGATATATATTACAAATCATATACCATAAAGAAAAAGTTACATACTACACACTAGAATGCCCCTCCTTATACCATGTGAACAGTGAATTTGGCCAATCCTTATATCCCTTAATTTTACACATTCCCATCCTTATACCATGTGGATATGGGCAATTCTTATATCTCTTTATGAGTTTATGTGTTACACATTAAGACTGTCGTCTAGCCTGCTTCCACATGTGACTACTATAGTATACTAAAATTATTAAAGATAGTTTGTTCTTGGTAAATCTCTATCCTTAAAATTTTAAATACTACTCCAATAAAAATTTTGTTTTCAAAAATTTTTAAACTAAATTATTTATCATAATATTTAATTGAGTCACACCAACGCTTGCATTATGTGCTTCAACGTAACTGTTACACATCATACAACTTCAAAATAATAATAATAATACTTTTATTAAAAATTTCTATCACCAAAAGTTCTCAAAATTTTTAGAAATAAAGTTCCATTGCTTATTTAAAAAAAAAAAAAAAAAAAAAAAAAAAAAAAAAAAAAAAAACTCCAAATATGTTTTATTAAAGAATCTAGCACAACCGTTACATACACCAAACATAAAGTTCATGAGAAAAAAAAAAAAAAAAAAAAAAAAACAAAACAAAATCAAACCCATATTGATAAACATGCTTTGTAGATACAAACATATGTTTTTCTGCAAGTGTTTGTGAAGGAAGTGTGGAGCCAGAAATCCATGTTTATATGTGCAGAGAGAGAGAGAGAGAGAGAGAGAGAGGTGAGCAATATGAATGAATACCTGTTCGTTTGCATTTGGAAGGGAAGCAGAATCAGTACTAAGAGCATGAAGGTGGAGAAGGCGGCCATTAGAGGCAGTAGAATCATCAGCAACAACAACGTTAACCTCAGACAGATTTGGTCGTGACTCACTCTGTCTTTGCCGATCCATTCACACAAACCTCCAAAAACTCCCCCACTTCTCTATAGTATGAGACAGAGAAGAGGGATAGATTTTTGTCTTGGGTGGTGGCTCAAGAATTCAGTTGCATTCAACGAGTATTTAAACAAACGAACAAGAGCCAAGTTTAGCTTGGCCCCACCTATCTGACCAGGAATTCAGTTGCGGGGTGGGGTTTAGGTTCAGTGCACATGCACTGATCTGTTAAGATAATATTATTTAAAAGTACCCACGTGTTATAATTTCAACCAATTTCAAATACTAGGCCCAAACCTCACTCTTTTTGTGTATAGTGATCCCTACAATACAAACGCATGGATACCATATTTTTTATTCTTATTTTGTTTATGTCTTCGTAGGATAGATTGATAGATATTCCTGCGGTGGGTTGGGCTTGAAAGACGTAATCAATTATAAGTGACATAGACTAATCAAAGGATGGATGGTAGTTAGTGGTTATTTGTTGCAATGTAATATTACATTGTTATAATTTTACGTTAATGTAATTACAATATATTAATACAATATCTTATTTTTTAGAAAAGTGATGAGATTAAATTTTTTTTTTTTTTTTAAGAAACAGTGATGAGATTAAAATAATATAATATATTTTGTAATTTTAAATTATAGTAATGTTAAAAAATAAAAAATCAAAAATCAAAAAAATCAAAAATCTTAATATCACATCATTGTAATGTGGATCACATCAAAGACACATCACAGCGAACCAAACGCCTCTAAAGCATCTCGTTAACTCTTGCCAATTTCTTGTTTTTTTATTTTAATATAAAAACTTATTTTTTCTATTTTACATACTCAATTTTTAAAATACTTTATATCAAATTTTAATTATTTATTTTTCTTTACACAGCTACCATTCACTAAGAAAGAATATAAAACTAAATACAAAATGATCAATATTAGTATAAATTTACACAATTACTGTAGAAAACTTGCAAATTTACACAACTATACACTGATTGATGTGAATCAATTTCAAGCAAAATTATATAAATTTTATGTTTTTTTCTATCATATACTCACTTATGTGAGTGCTCTTACTTTTATATTATATTTTTTTTATAGAGAATTTCAACTTATGGAGTCTGCTTTTGATATATATATATATATATATGATAGAATTTCAGTCTATGGCATTAATATGATTGCTTTTTATTATTAGGTCAAAATACCAAATTGGTATTTAGTGTAGGTGAGATGCAAATTCAAAATATCTTTTTTGACAATAGTACAATAATTGAGCAAACTAAAAACTACATGTATAAATAAAAAAAAGCTTGAGACCCATAACATTTACAATCATATAAACAAAAATCATATTTTTCACAAGGAGTTCTCTAAGACGCCATTAAAGAACTATTAACATGAAGAACCACTAATTTGACCATAAATAAATATAGACTCCTTAGTTAATTAATTATTAATTAATAAAGGTCATGAGCACAGCACCGTCACTGATCTATAATTGGACTTCCCAATTCCCTCACGATAAGTACCAATAAAGTTGTTTATAAAAAATAAAAATAAAAAAGTACCAATAAAGTTTCTGCTTATATTTATTAATATCAAAGAAATTTAGATACAATTTTTTGCATATTGTATAAGAGGTTTTTTTTTTTTTTAATGGCAAGTTTAGTGCTACACCCAGATATTTTTACAACAAAACCTAAATAATAATTTGTTACTAGTTCTCATCTAAGCACACCACTATAATATCATTTTTTAATTACCATTAACAAGTTGAGACGTAAACTTTGTTATAAACTTGTTATAAAATTGTTATATCCCAAACCTTATTCTTTTCATTTTAATTTGCAATTATTTTCTTTCTTTTTGTAAGAGAATGTCATATGTTTTTTTTTTAAATAATAATTAAATTCAAAAATAATTTTAGGAATACAACAAAATTCATAACATTCTTAAATTAAGCTACCACTTCACACATGGGTCATAAAAATAATTAATTGGAAATTGGGGTGGACCAATAATTAAGGTGTAGGCTAATCTAGAAATGTAATGAATGTTTTTTGTTCCATCCTCCAGTCAATTCAATGTAACCACACGTTTAAATTTAATTTAAAATTCTAGAGCACAATAACGACGAAATTGTACCTAAAGTTTGACATTTATTATAGATAGTGTGAATCTAAACTTTCTTTATTTATAGTACATAGGAGTAATACATAAACAAAACACGGGCACAAAAATATTTTAATTAATTCTGGACATGTATATATAAGTTTAAATGAAGATTTACTCATTACAAACTATCACTTTAATGGACTCTCAAAAAAAAAAAAAAAACTCACTTTAATGAAAGTAGGGACAACAAGATGAAAGGTTTCCAAATTATCCTGAATTTATGGCTGGGACCTATATGTTTCCAGTTCTATGGTGGAAGGTCCATATATACAATTACACATACGGGGATACAGATCATAAGTCATAAACGACTAAATCAGTGAATGTTACAATCCTAATTATATTTTTAGGAAGGCAAAGTCGTGTGGTGTTTCTGGTTTCTATCTCAATCATTTGATTTGATTTTTATGATGAAATTTAATAGCATGGAACTTTTAAGAAACAGACAGTACATAATTGGGGTCTACCTGTTTTTTGAGTGTAGAAAAAGAAGAGCACCAAAGTTACTTTTCTGTACCTAAAAGAAGTGGATGACTATTTGAGTATTTTGAGTCTTCCTAAAATCGTAATTACGAATTATCCTTTAACTCAACTAACCCAATAAAAAGACCTAATCTTATCAAAAAATAACTCAACTTATCTAATGCGTCTCCCACTCAGTTCTTCTTCAGCACATGCATGACACGACCCACTGAAATTATTTAAATAAAAAAAAAATGTTATTGTCAAATAAGTTGTAATTTTTGTGCGTTTGTTTGTTTTGGGTCTTTTTTCATTATGTAATTTATTTAATGAATAAAACTTATATACAATACCTGAGATATTGTTTTTTATGATTTTCCCTTAACATTCAATCATATGACTATTTAACTAAAAAACACAATTCCATCCCATATAAAAAAACTATATGGTAAAATCTTAAAATGAGAATCTAAGAAACAGTACCGAGGTACATTTTTTATTAACGTAGAATATAAAAATATTTTACCCGTATTATTTTTAATACAAAACCAACAAACAATCATGCATTACCAGGAGATCTAATTTATTTTTTTATTCTCTTTAAAAATTAAATTATCCAAAAATATGGAGGAAAGTCTATGCAATGACTTTGAAATTTGTGCCTAATATATATATATATATATATTTTATCTGAGATAGAGTTTTACTCTTTTCTAATTTAAGAGTACACTGTTAGGTTCTAAAAATTTAAAATAATTGGCAAATTGTGAACATAAACTTGTGTAGGATATATATCATAGAGTCTATAAGTAATATTAGACAATACTCATGTTGCTGCAAGGAAGAAGTAGGTTCAGGAATTCAAAATATGACAGCTTCGACCGATCGAGATTATGCTTCAATCGATCGAACTGCGAATCTGCAGAATTTAAATTAAAGCCCATCAACTCATTGACTCATCAGATGATTAGGGTTTCAGATCTACTTCACTAAGTATATAAAGAAAACCCTAAGATACGTTTTGAGAGGATTTTGGAGTTGCTCTTTTAAGATCTAAAAGGTTTTGTACCTTCTCCTTTCAAAGTCATTACTGAAATCAATTTACATAAAATCTAATGAACCGATAAATCCAAAGTTACTGCATACCAGTCATCAAAGATGCTGGATCTAAACCTTCAAGGATGGTCTTGGAGTTATAGACTGGAGCACTATGTTGGAGATCTAAAGGCATTAACTAGAGATTCATGTTGGAGCAAATCCACAACAAAAAAGTCTAAGGGTTTCAGAACTAGGTTTGATAATCATAGTTAAGTTTACTACGAATTAAATATTCTTGACTGCAAACTTCTACTTGATAGTAGATTGTTCATCTTGGAATTGGTCCCCCCCCCCCCCCCCCCCCGCCCCCCTCCTCTCTCCCAAGTTTTTTACCTTGAAACTGGTTTGATTTATTGTGTTATTTATATTTTCGTTGCATTATATGTTTGATTTATGTTTTACTAAGGCCTACATAATTGACTTAATTAATAACTAGTATAAAATCAGGTTAAACATTATCTATTCAGGGGTCTAAAAACTAACATATATGTATGTGAAACTCCCTCTTTGATTAATTAACCAATTACCCAAATTGAATTAATTAGTCCAAATTATATGCAAATCCAATTAAGGCACAATTAAATCACCAAACTAAAGTTAATTGCAATGGAAAATAAGTTTGACACAACAATTTGATCACAATTGGGAAAACCCTCACATGCAAAACTCTAGTGAATTTCAGGTCACCACTTTTGAAAATTCTATTAACAAGAATAGAGTTTACAAGTATAATGAATCTTCCTCTATTCTGAAGTAACTACTTATAACAGAACCTTCTAATCTATAAGGAAACTTAACTCCAATCCCCCAATTGGACTATTTCTTGCTGAAGACTTCTCCTTTGCACGAATCTCCTATTCGTGACTAATACCACATCAACCTCTTTTATTGTTGTAGTTTTGCAGTGTTTCTCCAAAGCATGCTTTGATGAACCAGTTGCAGTTTGGTACAAAACTCTAGGTGCATAGAATGTTGCAGCAACTCCTGTATGTGTATATCTCTCTATATATTTGATTATAGCTATAAGATATGTATTTTATATGTTCTAGAACCTTGGTACATGAATCTCAAGATAGGTCAAGTCATTATGGGCTGAAATAAAAAATTATTATTCAATTTTCTCAAAACTCGATAGATCGAGAGGTGTCGAGTCAAGTATCAAGATTTATTTATTTTGGATAGATCGTGGAAGTATCCAAACCTGTAGTAGGGAATGTGTAATAATACATCAAAAGCCAACTAACTTCGTGAAAATGCTGGAACTTCTTCTAGACAAACCTCCTTTATGTTTACGTTAATTTTATGCATAACTTGCTAACCAACGTGCAGCCATATTACCATTCCTTGCTATTAGTGGCTCTGTTCAGAATCGGTGGAGCTCTGCCCTTGTTGCCTCGATAATGTTCTACAGACATCATTGGACCGATTAAGTTCATAACCTGAGTAGCTTTATGGGATTGAAACAATCAATATCTAATAATTTAAATTTAATTATCATTGACTTTCATGTATAATCTTCATTATAAATATGAATTCTATTGCATCCTAATATATATATATATATATATATGAATTCTATTGTAATGTTGTATCAAGAAAAAGTTTGCGAGAAAATGTATAATCATCAATTTTTTGTGTTGTTGGGATGCTAAAGCTCTTGGGAGGTAAAAGTTAACATATTCTCAAACACTCAAAACATGTTCATGCATGTGTTTTACGACTTAGAACCTTGATTTACTATAAATTTATTTTCACTTACTGTAAGTTTATTATTCTCTAATTGAAACACACCTTAGGCTAGCTTGTGTGCGAGTTAGGGCCCTTCTTATGCCGATGTGTCTTGGCAGGAATCTTAAGCTTGTCACATGCTCACAGTAGGAAATACTATTACAAAATGTTACGGCAGGAAGAACATAATACAGCAGGATAACTAAAACACTTTAACTAAAATATTTTTTGCTAACAACAATAATACTTGAACAGTTCCACAAAGGAAAAAGTATGACAATGTGATTACAGCAAGAATAGATTAATAGCAAAAAGTCACATTAGTTCTTGATCAGCCATGGCAAAAGAAAAGAAGATCAGTCTACTAAAGGAATGGGCTTGAGTTTTCAACAGATTCAAGTTCAAAAAGGGAAACCAATCTCTAATGTGGGTAACCTCAGAGGGAAATCCTGTTGTAGAAGTTACTCACTTTGAAAAATGGACCTAAATGGCTTGATCTCAGATTCTTGACTTGTTAGAGAGTGGGCTATTGAGAGTGAGAGAAGTGGGTAGCCTATTGGTGCATGCTTCTACTCCTATCACTCATATTTTTCTTCCTTACTCTTGGTTTTCTGTTGTTCTTTCCTTCTTTTCTTGTTTTTCTTATTTTCTTTCTTTTCCCGTTGTTCTTGTTGCTTTTTACTATGAACGTTTATGGCCTTTTTATACTACCTGCCATAAGATTTACCATTTTTACCCCTTAACTGCTTTTGGCTTGTTGTGAGTGTCCTTTCAAGACTGCCCATTGGTTTGCTAGCTGCCCAGCCACCATTACTACACTGTGTTGGCCATGCCATGCCTCATTCCCAGAAAAAAAGTGGTTTTGTTTTGTTTTGTTTTTTTACTTCCCTTGACACTCCCATCCGAATAAGGGCTAGACTGCTCCCTTACCAACTTCTATAGCATGTAGGTAGTGATTCCAACTCATATTTACATCTTTTGGGTGAGATCTCATCCCAACAGGATATTTCCCCCGAAAGAGCTTGAGCGAGAACCCCAAAATAGCCTCATTCCCAAACAAAAGTGGTTTTTTCTTTTTTTTTTTCTTTTTTTTTTACACTTGACTCTCCCATCTAGATAAGGGCTAGACTAATCCCTTATCAACCTCTATAGCATGCACTTAGTGATTCCAGCTCATATATACCTTTTTTGGGTGAGATCTCATCCTAGTATGACATTTTCCCCAAAAGAGCTTGAGTGGAAACCCCAAAATAGGCTCACTTTTCTCCCCACTACCAAACCACATCCTCTCTTACCTCTGACCCGTGGCCCACCTCCCCTATATTGGCTGGGTACAAGTAGGTGGGGCCTGAGCCTTGTGTGCGTGCTCCACTTCCATATGAGTCCATTGCTTTTCTGGCTCTCATGCGTTTGCCATTGCCTATAGGTTTGTCTGACTCTACTACACGCTTTGGTGCTTGTTTAATTCTTGTAGTGTGAATGAGTTCTTAGGTCTTCATTCTCTGCATCTTATTTCTTCTTCGGGTTGAGCATTGCTTGGGTGTAGGCTTTCTCTTTTTTTTTATTATAAATTTTTGGCACATGTCGCTTTTCATCCTTTCTCCGTGGATTAGCTGGTGCTCCTACCACGCCACTGCATTGTTCCTACTATGATATCATTTACCCTTGTTTACCTTGTTATTACTTCTGGGCTTGCGAGCTGAAGCGCTTGTCATGCCAATTTCTCATACTATTCCTTCTTTTAGCCTTTACTGCCCAACATTCTTGCTGGGCCAGTTCATTCAACATCTCAAGCTTCCCTGACCCATTTCATTCTTTGGGCATCCTTGGCCCGTTTCATTCTTTAGGCATTCTTGGCCCATTTCATTCTTTCCTACTTTTTATATTCTCATGGGCTTTTGCTAAATCTTTTGGGCTGCCCTAACCCAATTACCACATCCTTTGCCTTTGGGTTTATTGGCCTTCGAACCAATCCCATTTACTAATTCCTTTCTTTGGGCTCTTCTGGCCCCCTTTTGCTTTCTTTCCATTTCTTATGATTACTATGGACTTACTACTTCATTTTTTAGGGCTTCCTTAGCATATTTGCTTTCTTTGAGGCCACTTTATTATTTTGTGGGCCTGTGGACCATCATTCCCGCCATTCTTGCCCAATGGTATTTACTTTACTGCTTTCTGTCTTCACATTTTTCATATTGTTAGGCTTCTTCTGCCATTAGGCTTTTTTGTCAAAAATGGGCATCAACACTACGTAACTCCACTAATGATGGTATTTCTTTTATAAATAAAATTTTTTAAAAAAATTTAAAAAAAAATACCTTGTTAATGATAGAAAATAGCTAATGGTAAAGCCATGTTATGCACGAAAAATTTGTACTTATATACTTATTCTTAGTAACTTAGATTTATTATTTTATTCTTTTTAGAGTTTTAAAAAAAATGGAGGTTCTCATTTTTAGTTCCATCTTCATAAACATTTTAATTTTAGTTTGTATCTGTGTGAGTGAAATTAAGTGATTTTACTTACCTTTGTTAAATTAAAAATAAAAATAATTAACTAACCATTTGATCATTTATAGCTGTTGAGGCCCATTTTAGCAAAGAAAGAATAAAAGGGCCAATGGCAAGAAAAAGCCCAACAATATAACAAAGAGTGAAAAAAGAAGAATTAGCAAAGTGAGAAAAAAAAAACCATTAAGCCCGAGTGGTAGGAATAATAGTGCATAGGCCTAAAAAATAATAAAAAAGGCCCCAAAGAAAGAAAACAAGCCCAAGGAAGCTCAGAGAATGAAGTAGTAAGCTTATAAGAATTATAAGAAATGGAAAGCAAGCAAAATGGGTCGAAGAAGCTCAAAGAAAGGAATTAGTAAATGGGGTTAGTGCAAAGGCCAACAAACCCCCAAAAGTAAAAGATATGGTAATTAGGGCCAGAAAAACCCAAAAGATGTAGCAAAGGCCCATGGGAATGTAAAAATGGAATGGGTCAAGGATAGACATGGCAAAACGGGTTAGAATTTTCTGACCTAACCCGACCCGACTCGAAAAATACCCGACCCGAACCCAATTTTTTTGACCCAAAGCAAAAACGAGTTGACCCGTGACTCGACTCGTGTTTTTTGCGGGTCAACCCGACCTAACCTGTGACTCGACCCGAACCTGAACCATTTTTTTTAAAACTTTTTTTTTTTAGGTAAAAAAATAGTAAAACTAAGACAATATTAGTTTAATTGTTTATTATGAACTTTAAGGAAATAATTGATACATTTACATATCTGCATGCAAATTAATTGAAAGACAAATGATTGAACAATCTGTAATGAGTAAAGATTTTTAGATATCAAATAGCAAAGTACATGCCAAGATAATCTAGTTACAGTAGAGTTAAAAACATAGATTTAAAATTATAAACATGTGTGAGAAACATTCACAAGTGTGAAAATAGTGAAGCTAAAGTATCAACTTAGCATAAATTAGGAATACTTAGACCTATTTTTTAATAATTTATGTCTAAAATAAGTGGTTTTTCAAAATAAATTATGATATTTTCTAGAGCGTGTGTTACTTAATAATAATATGATATTCATAAAAGATACCATGTATAAATAAGTAAGCAATCAAATTTTAAAGTATATCTCAAATTGAAATAAAGTGTCAACCACAATTGATAATAGATTATAAAATTAATTTTCAAGATTGTAAATTTCTTATATGTTTTTATTTTTTATCAAATGAGTTATCCAATGAGTCATTTGTAATTTTGTTTTATATTTTGGAATGTTGATACTGTGTAGAAATAAAACTTGTGTATTTGTTTTACTTATCTTTGTGTTATTTTGTTTTAGGTAGCAATGTTAGGCTTTGTATAATTTTAAAATTATTGAATAAGTATTAATAAATTTAACTAAGTTCATTCTTGATATAAGTGGTGAATTCAAAATAATGCATTTCACCTCAAGTAATTTGTTGCATAACTTTCCAAATGGCAAATACATGTTGTTTTCTTTATAAAAAAATAAAATAAAATAAAATTCATGTGAAAAATACGGGTTAACCCGACCCGACCGACCCACAACCTGATTGACCCGAACCAGATTTTAACTCGTTTAAAATGACCCGTTTTTGACCCGCAACCTGATTGACCCAACCCGAACCCGACCCGACCTGCCCGTTTTGCCATGTCTAGTCAAGGATGTCCAAAAGAATAAAACGATCGAGGATGCCCAAAAGAATGATATGGGCCAAAGGAGCCCAAGATGGCATAAGAATTAACCCAATAGAAATACTAGGCAACATGAATTGAAAAAAGGAAAAGCACATGACAGGCCCAAAGGAGGCCCAGTAGGTACAAGTCAAGTGGTAACATGGCAGAAGCAATGGAGTGACGTAGCAAGAATACTAGTCAGCCCACAAACTAGCAATAAAGAGAAACAAAGGCCGAATTAAAGAAGAAAGAGCCCTTGCCCAAGCAAGACCCAGCCCAAGAAGGAAACGAAATGCAAAGAATAGAGACCCAGACTCACCCACGACACAAAGGTTAAAAATAAGCAACAAAAACGCGCAGCAAGACCAAACAGACTCACAAGCTATGGCAAACGCATGAACGGCAAACAAACCATGGACTCTCATGGGAGTGGAGTATGCACAAGGCTCAGGCACCACCCACTTGTACCCAACCAATACAGGCGCAGTAGGCCATAGGCTAGAGGTAAGAAAGAATATGGTTTGGTGGTAGGGAGAAGGGGGAAGTCTATCATAGTTTATTTTGAAAAACCATTTATGTTGGACATAAATTGTTAAAAAATAGGTCTAAGCATTCATAATTTATGCTAATTTGATACTTTGACTTCACTATTTTCACACTTATAAATGTTTCTCACACATGTCTACAATTTTAAATCTATGTTTTTAATTCTACTATAACTAGATTTTCTTGGCATATACATTGCTATTTGATATCTAAAAATAATTACTCATTATAAAATGTTCAACCATTCATCTTTTAATTCATTTGCATGCAGTTATGTAAATGCCTCAATTGTTTCCTTAAAACTCACAACAAATAATTAAACCAATATTGTCCTTATTTTATTTTATTTTATTTTTTTACCAAAAAAAAGTTTTAAAAAATGGTTTGGGTCGCGGGTCGGGTCAATTTGACTCCTAAAAAACACGGGTCGGGTTATGGGTAAACTCGTTTTTGCTTTGGGTAAAAAAAAATTAGGTTAGGGTCGGGTTAGGTCAAAAAATTCTGACCCATTTTGCCATGTCTACTACCAACCAAAAACAACATGAAGGAAAAGAAAAGAAAACAATAACCACGATAAATATAATTAGATATGATGGAGGATCCAAGACTTAGGTACAATACTTAGGTGTTCCTTAGGTTCCCCTTTTAAGATTTTGTCATGTGGATTTTTTTCTCATGGAATGTAAGTCCATTTTTTAGTTAAGTAGCCACATGGCTGAATCTTAATAGGGGAACCTAAGAAACAGCATCTAAAGTACTGTACCAAAGTTTTGTGTATATATATATATATATAATTAGATATGAATGACATAAATAATCACAACAAATGCGAATTAAATTGACATAAAAGTTATTACCTAAAAAATTAAATTTAGAAGAAATGACATATGTCAGTGCTCAGTGCTCAAGCCAGCTTTGCTCGATCTTGTTGCTCAGGGCATTGATCTCGTTGTTTGATCAGTGGGTTTGATATTGTTGCTCAGGCCGAAGGCGTCGATCTCGTTGTTGCTCAGGTCGTCCCTCATTGTTGCTCAGGTCATCGCCGTCCCTCACTCTCTCTAACCTTTACCGCTATCCCTCACTCTTTCTGATACTGGGGTTTTGGATCTTTGGATTTGGGTAGGTTGATGGTGGTGGCTTGATGATGGTGATGATGGTGGCTCGGTTGAATGGGTATGTGAATTTCATTGATAGTAGCTTGGTTGAATGGGATGGTGGCTAGGTTGTTGTGTGGCTTGATGATGGTGGTTGGGTGGTTAATTGATGGTGGCTATGTGGGTTGTCTTGGGTCAGTGAGAGAGATGACAATGAGAAAAAAATGAATATTTTATTGAATAAATGTGTAGAATAGATAAACTGATGTGGGTGTTTTGTAAAAATGAGTGTGTAAAATAGAAAAAGTGAGTTTTAGATGTGTAAATTTACAAAATTTTTACATCAACTGATGCAAATGCTCTTACATGCTATAAGAAATGGACACATGTCATCACAAAATGCATCCTCCACTTTGAGGATCCATCTTTTACAAAATATATAATAGATAATAGATATTTGTAACTGAAGAGGCTGGATCTATGGAATTTAGTGGAGTGTAATGGTCTTTCAATAGAAGGAGAAGGAAAAAAGAAATTAAAAAGGAAGGAAAAAAAAAAGAAAAAAAAAAAGAACCAATGCTCAGCCTCTCATCCAGTAGACAACATAACATACTAATAAAAATTTGTAACTGAATTTTTTAATTATTTTAAAAAATAGAAATTAATTACAGGTTACTATCCTGCCTGGAGAGTAGCTTATTTCTTAACAAAACTCATTTTATAAAGAAAATTCATGCTGCCAAGTAAAAAGAACATTAAGGAAAGAAAACAGAACAATAACCATAACAAAATATGATTGAGAATTCCAACTTTTAATATATATATATATACACACACACACACACATATATATATATATATTGAGGAGGGCGCATTTAGTGATGGCACGTGTCCCTTTCTCATGGTATGTAACAATAACATTTGTCATCTCTTCAAAGATAATGATTTTTTTTTTTTTTTAGAAATACAAAGATAGTGAATTAAATTGTGTGTTCTTCAAAAAAAGAATTTTTTTTTTTTTTTTTTATAGAGGACTGACAAAATGAAATTGATGGAATAACCAAAAAAAAAAATTGTTAAACATTAGCACTTCGAATGCTTTAGGCTACATTTTTTTTTTTTTTTTTTGCAAATCTTACTTACATTGTACTCCATGAATAATCAATTCTACAACAATGGCCTATATCCGTTCTAAAAAATAAGTATATTGTATTTCATGAACAAAAAAAGGCATTTTGGGATTGGGTGTAGAATTTATAGGGTCAATTGGAAATGAAAATCCTTTCCTTTGTCCCAATTCGAATTCCACAATAACATCTTGTCAAATGTTCTTTTGTTTTCCTTATAAAATAACAAAAAATTTAAATGGAAAAAATAAAACACATGACATTCTACAGTTGGTGAAATATAAAATAGAACATGAGAAAAAAGATATATAATTTTTACTCTTTAGTAAGAACTAATAAATGCGTCGGGTGTGCTTGGTAGGGCTGTATACGAGCCAAGCTTTGTCAAGTAATGTATATTCAAATTTAGCTTGTCATGAAAAGTTAAAAGTTTGAGCTTGGCTTGAACTCATGACAAACCTAAAATAATGTTTGAGCTTAAGCTTGTAAGAAAGCCAAAAAATTTGAGCTTGGATTGGCTTAGCTTGATTAATTAGTCAAGCCGAGCTCAAGCTTAATATTAAGTTCAAACTCGAGCTCAGGTCAAGCTTTTGAGCTTGAAATCTAAAAAAATTACACTATTAAATGCTTAAAACTCTAAAATTAATATAAAAAGGGAAAAGAAAATAGTATAATAATTTTATCATGCATCTAGTCCTACTTATGATTAGCCATTATTCAAATTTAAAATTTACGTAATTAAATTCATTCACTCATAAGTCTGCTTGGGTTTGATTTGGTCAATTAGGTCAAACTAAAGTGGTTTATAAAATCTAGAAGCCTTATCAAATCTTGATAGGTCAGAATAATTCAATATGACCTGTACATTAATTTTTTTTTTTTCAGTTATAAAAAAATTAAATAAAATAACTTGAGCATGTTATTTTTGCGTTCATTTCAATACACTTATAGGAAAAAAAAAATGACAAGACTCAAAATGAAAAGTAAAATAATACATCAATAAGAGTTAATGCAATTAGCAGTCCTAAGTATATAGAACAATGGCTCATCGCTCTCAGTTCAATTCAATGTATTTCAAATGCATCAAATATTTCAATCAAAAGTCTCAAATTCCTTTATCAAAATAGATCATTAGGATTGATATATTATAGTCTTATAAGAAGAAATGTCTAATTTTCATCACCTTCTACAAACTAAAGTTTATCGGCCACAAAGAATTGTAATTTAGATCTTTTGTTTGTTAATCTCAACAATATTCTTAAATCACATATTTACACACAATTCAACTCGTGTACTATTCATCGAATGCATAATGTCTAATATCTATATAAAATTATACAAATCCCAACATTATTAATCAAAATATCACAACACATGAGACAAAATATAAGATTAAGAGATTATAATTTTATCAAAAGGGGAAGGGAAAAAAAAAAAAAACCCTAACACTCAGAGAATTAAATAGTGAAGATTATTTCTTACGTTTACAATTTCCAAAGGTTCAAGTCTGTACATAGTACAGCGATATGGATCAAAATTGTTGTAAGTCTAGTGATGGCCTGGCCTTGGCAGAAAATTAATAAATTTTTTTAACTGGTTGATTAAAAAATTTAGAAATCAATTTTTTTTATTAAAAAAAACAGCCAAAGAAAAGAAATTTTATTAATGTAAAAACTCATTTTGATTACATCAAGCAAAAGCTGCTTCCTCAAGTTTGGGCCTTCCTCCAACCAGATCACTGATTCTACAATGAATTGGACTTATCTAGCTGAAACATGGGCCGCCTGGTTGCCCCTCTCGGTACATATTAGGCTCCAAGATCTCAGTTCAAGGGGGAGTCATGTTCCATGGGGATGGGAGGTCCATTAAATAATTAATTAATTAATGAAATCATAAAAAGCTACTTACACAAAAAATTTGATAACATTTCTCGTACCAGTTAAATTGGCAAACTTTTCCAAGTTCTCATCTAAGTTTACTATTGACATTACTTTTTTATCTATTATTAACAATTTATCATATTAGTAACTATCAAATTTTATGTCTCTAGACTTTCTCAACAATAAAAGTAGAAAGTTGATGTATAATGTTACGTCCACGACATTTTTACAACTATTTCACAATAAATCTTAAGTGGTAAATTATTATTAGTGAGTTAAAAAATAATGTCAGTGATAAGTCTATATTATGACAAATAATAATTTATTATATAAAATTTATTGTAAAACTGTTATAAAAATATTATAAACTTAGTATTACTTGGAAGGTATCTATTGCAAACACTAAAACGTGCGAACTACTTAATATACACAACAAAGTTGCTATTCTTTTCAAATCTAAATTATCCGGAGAGAATGAAATATTGTGCAATATTGTAATCCAATGTTCAGATATATTGAATTATTATTATTATTATTATAATATTAATACCTTTCACATAAAAAATGTTCAGATATATTGAATTATTATTATTATTATAATATTAATACCTTTCACATAAAAAATGTTCAGATATATTGAATTATTAAATTAATACCTTTCACATCAAATTCACTAGTAATTGACTGTTTCAATTTCTAGTGGTCGATTGAGGGTGGATTATGGAGCTTTGATTTTGACGGGAGGATGGGTTAAGTTGGATTTGGTGTGTGTGTGTGTGTGTGTGTGAATTGATCTCTCCCTCTCTCTCAGAGGCATTGGATTTTGTTTTGATAGTGTGATTAGAGACCAATGGGGGAGTTACTGCTGATGGTGGTGCTAGATTTTGATGAACTCTATAACGTCAATGTCAAACTGGAAACAGGGGATGGGTGACAGTGAGGCCTTGGGTGGCTTTTATTGGCTATGGCCGTTAAGGGCCAACTGAAATCGGCCAAGATTGTCACTCTCAAAAGGCCAATTAGATTTTTTTTCCAGACATGTTCAAAATTTAGTTATAGTTTAACACGTACCCATGTAATGTCATGATATTACCACTGGTAAAAGTAGTAATAATCAAATTGTCATGAAACATGGAATGTGATATTCTTATAATGAATTTGTGGACTCAACGAATCAAGCATAGTAATTCCATTAGATTTTATAGGAAATAATAGAAATCTTGTTAAGAACTTGCAATTTTTCTCTCCTTACCTGCTAGTGCTGTCTCACTCTCACCAGATCCCACTAATTTCCTCTAGGAGGGTACGTATGAACACAAACCTCGTTGGTTGACAATGCAGAAACACGAAAGTGACGTTGTTCACACAGGCTACATATCTTACCATTTAGATAATCACGCATCCATCCATGCGAAATTTAATTTAATTAATTGGCTCCAAGTCCAAATCTCTGATAAGTTTGCGGAAAATTTTTGTTGTTCTAGGGGTATATTAGTCCATCAGCAATTAGCTCTATGTTTTTTTGGGTCTTTCACTTTATGTGGTCTTGGTAGGATTCAGATCTTCTAGAGTTTCTAGGGTACTCTACCAGGTAAATTTCTTTAAATCCTCACCCCTCATTTAAAATTAATGGTTTAAGATGCTGCCATGTCATTAATCCACTAACTTAACACAAAAAAAAAGGGATAAAGCTTAGGAAACAGCCGTCATCCTTAACGTTAGCAAACGGATGTAACTTTTTTTTTTTTTGACGGAACAAATCTCAAACGTGAGAAATTCATCAACCCACAAATTACTCCCGCCAATTTTTTCCATCTGAATCCAAAAGACACTCCTAGGCAAGAAGAAAACCGGACTTTCTTCAAACCGTCCATGGATCCACCTAGCTCAATCTCTTCAAACCGTCCATGGATGACCATTGAAAGCCCAATGGAGGCAAGGTATATTAGCTATCTTACTCTCTCTCTAGCCTTTGTTCTCTGTCTATTGTCTACTGAGTACTGACTATTAGTTTCTTCCCTTCTTTCTTTCTATTTTTTTTTTCGTTTTTTTTTTTTTTTTGTTTCTTTAGCTATCTTTCGTTTCTTCGTTTCTCTGTCTATTGTCTACTGATATTAACTATCTTTCTTTCCGTTTTTTTTTTTTTTTTTTCGTTTCTGACTATGGTTGATATTAGATTTTTGTTGTTTTGCAATTTCACTACTGAAAACTGTTTAATGATTACTCAAGAAAGGTTGTCTTTTTTGGGCTATATCCTCTACCTGCAAGGTGTTTGATAAATGTTCAAGATAAGAAATAGAGCTGTACCGTGTTTTTTATTTTCTGGGCTCCATGGTGTGAGCCATGCCGTGTGATCCATACAGTAATTGGTGAACTATCAAAGAAATATGTTACCCATGCTGAAAATTGCACTCAATAATAATGTTGTGAAAGATTTAGAGGGAACTATTTTGCAATATTTGTCAATGTGGTGACTTGAAAATTGCATTTCAACCTTAGACCCGGTTCAGTCTTCTCAATCTATACAAAAACATGCTTTTCATGACTTTTAATTAAATCTAGAACTTTTGAATTGGCTGGTTCTTCACGTGGATTCAATGAATTTGTATGATGAACTTGGGGAATTGGGCTATATCCTCTGCCTACAAGGTGTTTATAATTAAAATTCTTAGTCTTTACTTTGTGTTTGCCCCACTATGTTTATAATTAAAAGGCCAATGCCTAGTTACTAAGTCTTATTACCCTTTTTTTTATAAGTTCTTATTACCCCTTATTTTCACTCAAATGATAAATTTGATTCTTCTACCCCTTGAAAAGAATACTGTGTAAGAATTATACAGTATAAAAACCTAAGTTAACTGATGATTCAATTTAATATTAATAAGTTAATCCATTATTCCTCTAACCACTTGGAATCAATTGAATATCAATTAGCTTGCATCTACTTTGAATCACTCAATTGTAGTCAATATTAATATAATATATATATATATATAATATTATTAAGTTGAAGATAATTGTACTGGATTGAAAAAATATGATAGGGTTCACTGCATAAAATGATAAATATGTACTAGTGTAATCAATTTGCTTTGTGTTTTTGCTAATTTTTCTAATGATTTACAAGTTGTTGGATTTGGAAATCTGCTTGGTGCTTTTCTTTTCATGTTATTGGGTTTTGCTATTGCGATGATTGTTTCAAACTTGTTTATTTAGTTTGAGTATATTAGTAATGGGACCTTGGTATATTAGTAATATTTGAAATATTTAGTTTCAGTTAATTGGAATTGAGTTTTATTTTTTATTTTTTTTGGTTGTCTTTTTATAGGATGATGGACAATTCTTGTCAAAACAAGGATACCATGAATGATTGTACCCCAAAGGTTGGTATGGAGTTTGATACGTTAGAGGCAACTTGGATGTTTTGGAAAAATTATGGAAAACAAATGGGGTTTAGTGTTTGAAAGCATTATACAAATAAAAGTAAGATAGATGGAGAAATAACATCAAGAAGATTTTTGTGTTCTAAAGAGGATACTCGTAAGCCTGATAAACGAGATCATCTGACTAGTCAACCTCGACAGGAAACAAGGACTAATTGTCTAGTATGATTGGGTGTTTCATTAGTTCGTGAGACCAGAAAGTACAAGGTGTATGATTTTGTATCGGAGCACAATCATGTTCTTCATCTTGCAACAACTACTTTCATGATGCGATCAGAACGAAAGATGTCTGATGTCCAAGCTTTTGCTATTGATGTAACTTATGCTTCTGGAATTAAGCCTAAGGAGATACATGAGTTAATGAGTAGAGAGGCTGGTGGAAGGGCTAATCTTGGCTACACTGGAATTGACCAAAAAAATTATCTTCAAAATAGACGACAACGAAGCTTGATATATGGTGAAGCCGGTAGTTTATTAAGGTATTTTCAACAACAATTGGTTCATAATCCATCGTTCCATTATGCTGTATAGTTGGATATCGAGGAGCAAATAACTAATATATTTTGGGCTGATGCTAAAATGATAATTGATTATGCCCATTTTGGTGATGTTTTTAGTTTTGACAATACATTTGGCACAAACAAAGAATTTAGACCTTTAGCTGTGTTTATTGGTTTCAATCACCATAGAGAGATGGTGATTTTTGGGGCTGCACTTTTATACGATGAGACAGCTGAATCATTCAAATGGCTTTTTGAGAGTTTTTTAAATGCACATAGTAGTAGAAAGCCTAAATCTATCTTTACTGGTCAAGATTTTGCTATTGCAAAGGCATTAGCTGAGGCGATGCCAGAGACATGGCATGGATTATGTACTTGGCACATAATGAAAAATGGAATCAAGAAATTGGGAAATTTGATGAAGGATGGCTCATTGTTCCTCCGAGACTTTAAAGATTGCATGTATAAGTATGAGACTGAGAGTGAATTTGAAGAAGCTTGGAATTAAATGATTTAGACCTATAGAATTAAGGATCTTAGTTGGTTAAATGGTATATACAAATTGAAGGAAAAATGGGCTAAGTATTACATGAAGAGGGCAGTTACTTTGGGAATGCGAAGTACTCAGCCTAGTGAAAGTTTGAATGGGGATTTGAAAGATTGCTTGAAATCAGATTTGAATATGGATGATTTTTTTGAGCATTTTGAGATGGTAGTAGGGCAGAAACAGGATAAAGAGTTAGAGGCCGAGTATAATGCTAGGGAAAAATTGCCTCCTTTGTGCCTAAGAATTCACCTTTATTGAAGCAAGCATCACAGGTGTATACCCCTACAATATTTAAATTGTTCCAAAATGAGTATGACTATGCATCAGTTGCAATAATAAAAGATTGAAATTGTAGCCAGCCAGTGCATGAATATACTGTTGTGCTTCTTGAGAAAGTTGGAGAATATAAAGTATTGTGTAGTCCTATTAGTAGGACAATCTCATGCAGTTGTAGGAAGTTTGAAACATTTGGGATTTTGTGTTGTCATGCTTTGAAGGTTTTCGACATACTTGATATAAAGATAATTCCTGATGCTTACATTTTGAAAAGATGGACAAGAGAAGCAAAAAATGGGTATGTCATAGATAGTATTGGGAAGGATGTCCATGGGAATGTTAACTTAAAAGTTACACAACGGTATAGAAGATTATGTCCCAGGTTAGTTAAATTAGCCTCACGAGCTGCTGAAATTGAAGAAGCATATGCTTTGGTAGAGAGTGTTACAAAGGAATTAGAAAAGCAGGTTGAAGATATTGCCATGAAATTTTCAAGTGTGAGTCTTGATAATTCTAAAGATCAAATGTCATTGGGTGGTAGTGAAATTGTGGATCATGGAGAACCTATAAAGAATTTAGTTGAAAAGGTTAAAGGCCTCAAAAAGAAAGAAGGTCGTAAGGGTTGAAAAAGATGTAAAAGTTGGGTTGAACAACAATCAAGGAGAAAGAAAAAAACTTTAACAAAAGATACGGTTAGACAACAATCATCCAAGGTATGCTCTTGATGCAAAAAATATTGACAAATTTACATGCACTGTGTAGAAACAGTTTTTTTTTAATTCTTGGTTAAACTAGCTCCTTATATCTTACCATACAGGAAAACAATAGCTCTTCTCTCATAAATTACAATAACTCTATCTCACTTGTGCAATGCTATTCGCATAAGGTGAGCAATCTTGCGAGTTTGCAGGTAAGCAATTTTAAAGAATTTTTATTGCTAAAAATCTAAAAGTTTTAACGAGAACTATTTGTGATTTGTTATATAGGAAACAGATCAAGCACCTAATTCAATGGCATGGATGACATATGAAGGTCTCCAGGGAAATACATGCCAAAACAGTTTCATTGAATCATTAACGGTGAACTTGTTCATTCAGCTTTTTTAAGCTATTAATAAGTTGCAAGTTCTTTTTTGCAATGACATAGATGACACCAAATCATTATAATTTCTTGTAGGGAATGGATGTTGGGTTTGATCAAGCACAAGTTCCTTTGGGTGATAGAACAAATAATTATGATGCTCACATGAATTTTCTTGGTAAATGATTAACAAATGATGGAATTTTTTTTTTCTTTTTAAGTTATCAAAAGATAACCTTGGGTTTTTGAAATATGTACAGGTATGTGATTTTGATGCTGCCAATGCTATGGACGTTGTAAAAAGAGAAGAAAAGATAGGCCGCCAATGTTACATTTTTCTTTTGTTAAGATTGTTCTTGTTGTAAAAGAGAAGAGGGGATAGACCATTGTTCATGCTGCCAATGTTACATTTTTCTGTTGTTAAGATTGTCTATGTTACAGAATAGGGGATAGGCCTTTGATATGTAGCATTTTCCCTTCTTTAAAACAATTGTACCTTGTGCAAAGTTGAAACTTCTAGATTTTAAATCAATATTATTGGCAATTTGAATGTTTAGCAATAAATTACATTATATTACATGTATAGTTTACAAGCATCTATGAAATAACAAAGTAAGATAAGAGTAATAAAACTGATATTATTGCCAATAACTATTCATTACATATCTATAACTATTGAAACGTTGGTAATACATGAAGCATTTTAACCACTATTGATACATATTCTTCTTAAATATTGTGATCTCTACTACTGTCTTTTTTCCAAAAAACTAAATCCTAAAAGCCACTATGAATGCTACTCAGTGATAGCCACCCGCATAATTTAGTGCAATCATAGATCATCAACATCCAAGCTTTCAAGTGAACCTGAAATTAAAAGCTGGAAAAAAAATTGAAAAAAGTGTCAAAGTGGGACCGTAAAGATCAATATGATACATTAAAATAAGTGTCAAAGAAGACTCAAAATTATCATTTGAGTGAAAATAAAGGGTAATAAGCACTTATCAAAAAATTTCATTGAATCCATGTGAAAAACCAGCCTATTCAAAAGTTCTAGACTTAATTAAAAGTCATGAAAAGCATGTTTTTGTATAGATTGAGAAGATTGAACCCAAGCCTAAGGTTGAAATGCAATTTTCAAGTCACCACATTGACAAAAATTGCAGAATAGTTCCCTCTAAATCTTTCACAACATTTTTATTGAGTGCAATTTTCAACACGGCTAACATATTGCTTTGATAGTTCACCAATTACTGTATGGATCACATGGCATGGCTCACACCATGGAGCCCAAAAAATAAAAAACACAGTACAGCTCTATTTCTTATCTTGAACATTTATCAAACACCTTGCAGGCAGAGGATATAGCCCAAAAAACACAGCCTTTCTTGAGCAATCATTAAACAGTTTTCAGTAGTGAAATTGCAAAACAACAAAAATCTAATATCAACCATAGTCAGAAACGAAAAAAAAAAAAAAAAAACAAAACAAAAAGAAAGATAGCTAATATCAGTAGACAATAGACAGAGAAACAAACAAATGAAAGATAGCTAAAGAAACAAAAAAAAAAAAAAAAAAAAAAAAAAGAAGGAAGAAACTAATAGTCAATAGACAATAGATAGAGAACAAAGGAGTAAGATAGCTAATATACCTGGCCTCCATGGACGGTTTGAAGGGATTGAGCTGGGTGGATCCATCATTTGTGATTGAAAGTATTGAAAATTTCAAGGATGTTGGAGAGTCGTAAAAGAAAGTCCGATTTCCTTCTTGCCCAGGAGTGTCTTTTGGATTCAGATGCAAAAAATGGCAGGTGAGATTTGTGGGTTGATGAATTTCTCACGTTTGAGATTTGTTCCATCGAAAAAAAAAAAAAAAAAAAAGTTACATCCATTTGCTAATGTTAAGGATGACGGCTGTTTCCTACGCTTTATCCCTTTTTTTTGTGTTTTTAAAAGAGTAAATTAGTGAATTAATGATGTGGCAGCATCTTAAACCATTAATTTTAAATGAGAGGTGAAGATTTAAAGAAATTTACCTGATAGAATACTCTAAGAATTCTAAAAAATCTGAATCCGTCTTGATAGGCCTTGTGTTTTAATAGCTTAGTAGCTACAAGCCTACAACCGTGTTCTATTTGAGGTAATCAAATCTGGGCTCTACTCTCCACGTGAATGGGTCACCCGTTGGCCACTACCGTTAGGCTATATAAGGTTGATGTCTATATTTTGGTCTTATTTTCAATTTGGTTCTCAAGTTTTCACATTTTTCATGTTGGTTCATATTTTTCAACTTTTGTCATTTTGATCCTTGTCATCTCACTTATGAAAATGGCATATATGGCTAATGGATTATACTGCTATTTTAAAAATAACTGTTTTTTTAAGTGATGACAACATGGACCAAAATGGAAGCAATTTTGAAAATATAAGGACCAAACTAAAAACTGTAAAAATGTAATGACCAAATTAAAAATGTGAGCAAAATGTAAAGATAAAAAAAAAAAAAAAATTTTTTTTTTCTTTGAGCATATTACATGTGTGAAGTCATACTCACCTACATCAAAGAATTATTAAATTAATACCTGACTAGTCATTGACTGTTTCAAATTTTAGTGTTCATAAATTATGGAGCTTTGATTTTGATGGAAGGATAGGTTAATGTGGGTAGATTTTGTTGTTACGAATTTGTGGAGATTTCCATTTCCTATATGTGTGTATGTGTGTCCACGTGCGCGTGCATGCGCGCATCAATGCAAAGTTGGAAATGAGAGACTAGAGATCATTGGTGAGGCTTTGGGTGGCTTTATTGGCTATGGTGGTTAAAGATATATTGAAATTGGTCGTGACTGTCATGACTAAAAGGAGAGAAAATAGAATTGAAAAAGATGAATTAAAATGAACAAAAAAAAATTAGGTAATTATTTTTAGACATGTTCAAAATTATGATAACTTTAAAAATGGTATCAATGTTAGGGCATAAAATCAAAATTCAAACAACAGGGATTGAAATCAAAATTAACATTAATATAAATGGTGTAACGTATATTTTATTAATATATATATATATATATTTGTTCTCAATTTTTCTTTGTTAATTAGAAGAAGGGGAGGGGGATTTAAATCATCGCTCTCCTAAAGAAGAGGACCAAGAGATACCATTGAATTGTAACTCTTGATTTTTATTCTCATTTTCAAAAACGTGTTTCTTAAATAAATAAATAATAAAAAAAATTAAAAAAAAACTCCTAATAAATCTAATCGATTAGATCTAAATATGTCAAATGTCTTATTTTTGTTATTAGTGTAATAGAAAAATTGTTTGCTTTGATTGATTCTCCAAAGAGCTTATATTATACTAGGCAATAACTTGCACATCGCGTGGTATAATCGATTAGATCTAAATATGTCAAATGTCTTATTTTTGTTATTAGTGTAATAGAAAAATTGTTTGCTTTGATTGATTCTCCAAAGAGCTTATATTATACTAGGCAATAACTTGCACATCGCGTGGTATATATTACCGAAATATATAGAACCTTTTACATATTTAAAACCACCTCCAAACTAATAAATTTTTGTGGCCCAAAAATATTTTGTAATGATTTTGTGGAATCCCTTGAAATAAAGGGAAAAATGAGATTTATTCAAGTTCAGATTTCCAAACTAATAAATTTTTATTTGGCCCAAAAATATTTTGCCATGATTTTGTGGAATCCCTTGAAATAAAGGGAAAAATAAGATTTATTCAAGTTCAAAGTTTCAAACTAATAAATTTTTATTTGGCCCAAAAATATTTTCCAATGATTATTTGGAATCCTTGAAATAAAGAGAAAAATGAGATTTATTCAAGTTCAAAGTTATCAAGAGAAAAAACTATAAATTTTAAATTTTAAAAAAAATGAAGAAAGGGAAAAAAAAGATTTATTTAATTGAAATAAAAGACAGAGAAGAAAATCTCCCATCTTCCTTCTTAATCTAAAACAATACCTATTAACAAATTTTTTATACTACCCATTAGCAAAATTTTGTTATTGTGAAAAAAAAAAAAAAAAAACATTTCAGAAACAAAGTGTGGAATTCTTGTAAATACTAAATAGATAAGAACGCCGCATGGCCCACATACAATTATTGGCAAGCTCCATATTAAAATGGTTGCATGAGTATACTACACTGTTTAACATGATAATATAAATCATATAATATAAAAACCTGTTAGAACTGTGAGTTTGGTGAATTGTTTCATTAATTGTGTTATGCCGTAATCCACTTTTTGACTCCACGCCAGCAATCCCATTATTATTATACTAATAATTTTTTTTTTTATTTGGCTAGGTAAGTGTGGGGGATTGGACTCCCAAGCAACATGTCACTTGTCGAACTCGGGTACCAACTCGCCTAGATGGGCTGTGGTATTATACTAATACATTTAAAAATTGGTTCCATGTAAAAACTAATAATCTATAGCGCTAAGGTCATTTGCTTAGCATGAAGCGACTGTCTTAATATATAAGTGGATCTAAAAAATCAATAAACTAAAAATAATAATAATGTTCTTTTGTACCTAGCAAAAAAAAAAAGAGTGAGAGGTTCGAAGAATAAGCATGTATGTGCATGATTATTCTTCAATATTTGTGATCTTTAATACGTGTACAGGCCTTCAACAATTAGCAATCTACTTAAAAAATAAAAAATAAAAAGAATATAATAATATAATATAACTTTGAATATTATACTGCAAACGTTATTACTTGTCAACTGGGCAGAGCAACATGCATTTCATTCCCTTGAGAACTTCTGAACGCTCTCCTTATAGCACAATTCTAATGGAAGATTATTAATTGGAACATTCAAAGGAGAATCACATCCAAAACATTAATTGGATAATTAAAAAAAGAAGAATGAAAAAACTATAGCAGCCATTTCTAATTTGGCCAGATATATATAAGAGAGACATCAATCTGATGGAGATCAATTTTAAGTTCTCAAGAGAGGTGAAAAGTGAAATTCGCTTTTCAACGCACAAATTAGCTTCCCAATCTCTGCAGTCTACTACACTTTGGTTCCTCTCTTTTTACTTCACGGCCACAACCCGATTGATCTAACTCGATTTGTCCGTTTGTCACGTCTACTCACGGTTCTCACCTTTCCACTCACACCAAAGCTCTCTGAACTCTGAAGTTCTTCACATTCCTCTTTATAAATTATATAACCCTATCAAAATCGTTAATATCGGGCAGGAGAAGATGAAAAGTTTTTGGTAACTTTGTAGATTGGGTTTGATGGTAACGATTTGATTTAAGAGGGATGTCACATTTTTTATGTTCTCAGATGTCTAGTATTAGAAGCTCTAAACATCCTAAATGGAAAAATTAACCTCAGCATGTGCTTTTGTAATTACATAATACAATGTGTAAAACCACGTCGTTTTGCTAAATACTTTTTTTTTTTTTTTTTTTTTTTTTTTAATATTTAGCTTCTTTGGTTTAATCAATTTACTAGAATAGATAAGGCATTTTACACTTCTAAGAGGGATGTCACATTTTTCAAAGTTCTCAGATTTCACGTATTAGAAGCTCTAAACATCTCAAATGACAAAATCTCAGCGTGAGCTTCTGTACTTATATATTACAATGTGCATGCAAAACAGTGTTGTTTTGCTGAGTAATTTTGTTTTTTTTATTTTACCTTTTTATATTAAGTTTCTTTGGTCTAATTCAGTGCTTGTAATAGATAAGGCGTTTAACACATCTAATTTCACCCCCCACCCCCCCAAAAAAATGGTATTTGCTGTGTGTCGGGGACATTTCATGAAGGGCAAAAAAAATGCAAGAACAACCCAAATCTCCGTTTGGGTTATAAGTGATTATTTATGTAAAGTCAAATCCAAAATTCTAAATGAATGATAAACAAAGGCTAATGGTGCATCACAAGATAGAAATCAAAATACCAATAACTAAAAATGCAGAAAAATGCTTAAAAACAACAAGTCTAAAACTTCGACCCATAGACAGTAGGAAGAGGAAATTGAGACAGGTCGTAAGAGAGAGAGGGAAGGTTCCTTTGTATCAGTATTTCTACCTCCAAGCTACGGAATAGTGAACACCTGTGTGCAAATCATGAAAGCCCTACTCAATAAGGTGTAGCACTTGCACAACAAGATAAAACATGGTGTTATCATTTTTTTTTTTTTTAATGTGTAACAAGGGTATTTCTTTTCTGTCTCCTATATGCGCATGCATGATATCTTTGATTGTGCTCAAAAGAAGAATTTAAAAAAAAAATCAAAAGAAAAAGAAAAGGCAAAAAGAATCAAAATGCTTTTACATGATTGCAAGTGTGTTTTTTAGGAGATGTGAGAGTTATATGATGTAACTCTCTAGGTGATAGTCCCTTTGTATACTTACTAGTTGCACACACTACACACAAATCAATACTAAATACTGTATATATGACTATGTGTTGACTAATCTGGTCATCTTTGATTACTCATGAAGTAATGTATGATACATTTTCTTTGGTTGAGTTGATTTTGAAGAAAGTGTTTTAGAAGTTTTTAAATCAAGTGATTTTTACTTCTATTTTGTGAAAAGTTTGAAAATTCGAGAGCAAATTGTTTTTGAAATCTTCTGGAAGTATTCATGTGAATCTCATATCATAAAATCTGGATTTCAATTGAGTTTCTACAAAAAATTCTAAGATTTTCAAATTTTCAAAATTTTCCACTAGCTCAATCAATTGAAGCTGATCCTCGACCAATCGAAAAAGTCCAGTTTTCAAGCCAAAATTCCCTATCTTACTCAATTCCTATTCGATTGCTTCTCAATTAGTCGAAAAGTTTTTAAATCTTCCTTCTATCGCTGCTCGATTCCTCTCGATCGATCAAAATTCGAAAATTCTGAATTTTTAAGAAATGACATATCAGTTTTTGTCCTTTTCTCACTTTCTCTTCAACTCCTCTCGATTCCTCTTCAAAACACAATTTTATTTATTTATTTTGTCTTTTCTAGTTAAAGGCTTCAAGGGTTTTCATCTACAACACCTGGTATGACTCTTTTACCCTTCATTTTTTTTATCAAATTAAATTCTTTCATGCATAATCATTCATTTTTGCTAAAATTTTCGAACTAAAAAATTTTGGGGATTTTGATGATTTTTGATGTTTTGTGTTAAAATGATCAATGGGTTTTTGTGTATGCATGATATTGATATGATTCCTCAGCTTTAATTTGAAATTTTTCATGATTTGTGAAATTTTTTGAAATTAGGGTTCATGTGTTCTTAATAAATTGGTGTTTTTTATTAAAGTGGGTTAAATTGAGTAAAATTGACCATTGTTATTGATTAATTATTTGATTATAACATGTTTTGAACTTGTTGTGATAATCAATTAGTCAATTTGTGTGTTTTTGAAAAATTCGGGTTTATGTTCTTCATAAATTGGAGATTTTTCATAAAACTTGATTTTCTGGTTAATTTTTCAAAATTATGAGAATTTGAACACCTTAATGCATCAGTTCATGCATCATTTGAGTCTGTCCATGCATCATGTAGTTTTTGAAGATTGCATATATATCTTGTTTATCTCTCTCTAATGCAATCTGCCTTTGGTTTTGTATTTCTGTTTTGATTCCTCTCTCTTTAGATCTTAGAAATGGCCCCTAAGAAAGCTAAAACCAATATCAAAACTAAAGCCAAAAGAGTTGTAGGGTCCACTTCTACCTCTAATGAGGAATTTGATAGGGTTCAATTTCATTCTCTCCCAAATGCTCAAAAGTTTGAGACATTGGTTAAGTACAAGTCACTATGGAGTGAAGGGTGGATTAATTTAGATGTGTTAGATCCTTTTATCCGACAAAATCTACACTCTAGGGGTTGGTTGCCTCTTTGTTATGATTTAGTGTTTCCTCCAGCAGCCTTGATTAGAGAATTCTACTTAAATCACTCTATTTACTTTGCTTCATTCAATGGTCACTTCTTAACTACTTGGATTTGAGGTGAAGAGTTTTAGATAACTAAGAAGATAATATCTACTGCTCTTTCTGTGCCTCTTATTTAGCATCCTACTTATCCATACACTAAGTCTCCTCCATTGGATGATGTTATGTCTCCTCCATTGCTTTATATATATATATATATATATATTAAGCTTCTTTGGTTTAATCAATTTACTAGAATGGATAGAGTGTTTTACACTTCTAAGAGGGATGTCACAATTTTTAAAGTTCTCAAATGTCACGTATTAGAAGCTCTAAACATCCCAAATGAAAAAATCTTAACATGAGCTTTTGTACTTACATATTACAATGTGCAAAACAGTGTTGTTTTGCAGAGTAATTTTTTTTTTTACATTTTTATATTAGGTTTCTTTGGTCTAATCCATTAGTTTTAATAGATAGGGTGTTTTACACATCCAATTTGTTCCCCCCCCCCCCCCCCCCCCCAAAAAATTGGTATTTGCTATGTGTAGAGTCAAAATTAGGTTATAAGTGATTTTTTGTGTAGAGTCAAATCCAAAATTCCAATTGAATGATAAACAAAGGCTAATGGTGCATCACAAGATAGACGTCAAAATACCAATAACTAAAAATGCTTAAAAACAATGGGTTTAGAACTTCAACCCATAGACAGTAGGAAGAGGAAATTGAAAGAGGTCGTGAGAGAGAGAGAGGGAAGGTTCCTTTGCATCAGTATCTCTACCTCCAAGCTTCGAAATAGTGAGAATATTTGTTGATTGAATGGGCTTTTGCTCTTATAGAGAGTGAAAATTTTCAACCAATCACAAATTCTAATGTCATCCATCAAGTTCACATAGTCTGTTTGAAATGACCAATTACAAAGTGTCACGTGCTAATTAGTGGATCCCATTGTTGTTACTCAAAGGCCAACAAAAAATTTTGAAGTGTCATTGAATAAAAATTACAAAGAATATTCAAGAACCAATAACAAGTTAACACGTGTTGATATTTAATTTAAAATGACATAAGCAGTGTAATTAAATACTATCATGTGTTTTTTTAAATTAAGACACTTTGGCTAATCAAATAACATCATGTGTCCTTTGGAGAATAAGGCATAAATTTCATTCATTTAAATTATGATACATGTCGCCACTAATAGCCAATCATGTGTCATCACACTCCTCAAGACTTTAATAAATAGAGACTTTCCTTGGTCTTGTAGGATGACATTCAGTTCAATCTAAAGTCTCGAAGGTCTGCCGGAATTAAGCTCTAAAGCTTCCAAGAACTTCAACCTTTGAATACAAAAAACATTTGAAGAGAAATCATTCAAATCATCCTCTTAGATCTTATAGTTCACTAGAATCAAGGTCAAAAGCCTCTAGAAACTCCAAAAGACTATAAATTAGTGAAGCTTTATAGATTCAAGCTTCTCAAGCCTCGAAGAACTTCCACCACAAATCTTCAAGTGTGAAGAACAGTCATCCAAATCATACTTCCAAGTCTCAGAGTAGTATTAGAATCAAGCTTCAAAGCCTCTAGAAACTTCAAGAACTCTAATTAATCAATCAAAACTTCATCGGATTTAAACTCTAAAGCCCTAAGGAACTTTCACTACAAAATTTCGAAGATGAAGAACATTCAAACAACACATGAAGAACACGAAGAACGAAGATTTCCTACCAAGCTCATAGTTAGAGATTCATCGCAATTTTGTTCCAAAGATCTTTAAAACCACTTTCCGATAAAAGTGAGGACATCTTGTGTTTGAATCAAAACTACATCAACACAATTCTTGAATTGAAGTTTTCCCAAGGAGATCGAATCAAAGAATCATTCTATTGTATTAGAAATTAAATAATGAGAATTGTAATAACACATTCATCAATACAAATTTGCATTTGTGAAACATTTTCAATTGTTTGGTTTTCAAACTTGAGAATATGTGTTTACAACTCTAACAAACGTGATTGGTTTGGTTTTGAGCTAAAGAGAGTTTTATACCAGCCTTTAAATATCCTTAATGACTGGTTTTTAGGTTTAAAGATAAGGCTATGGACCTTTAAGAGCAATCACATTGGCGGCGTCAAATTGCTAAAATGCTATTTTTAGCACCACAAACTACAAAAAGTGTGCTACACTGGTGGTGCAATATGTAAAAATTTTAACTCATCAGCTATAGTGCACAGCCATTTATAGCTGTGCATTGCAGTTCAAATGTTAAAGCAAAAAATTATATTTTATTCTCCCTCTAACTAGAATAATGTTTCTTTCCTTTTTTTTCTTTTTCTTTTTTCTCTGCCCATTACGCTCACTTTCTCTTTATTTCACCCAAGCTATCTCTTCGGTTCTCTCTTCCTTTATCTCCCCTGCCTAACTCTAACCCGTCTTTCTTCCTTAACTCGTAACTGACCCAACTCCCAAGCCTCCATCGCCGACCCATTTTTGGCATTTGTGTTTGTGTTTTGACATGGGTTTCGGGCTGTGTTTGTATTTTGAGCATGGGTTTTGGGTTGTGTTTGTGTTTTGGCCTTTCTCTACACACTGTGAATATGAGGTTTTGCAAATTTTTTACCTAAGGCAAATTCATGTAGTTCATTCATAAGGCCCAAAACAAACCCCTGATCACAATGATGAAATCCAACTCCACATTTTTGTCTAATCAAAATCACCGCATTGCTTATTTTGAGATCATTTTTTTTTTCAAATCTACTTTCTCTCTGGTTGTATGGTGTTTTATATTTGGTGTGGTGGTTGTGCGGTGGTTTCCATTGCTGTGCTGGTGGTTGTTATAGGTGGCTGTGGCTATGGTGATTGTGGCTGTTATTTATTGTAGTGAATATATTATTTTATTGTGTTGTTTATATTATTTTAATGTGTTGAATGCTAAAATAAAACCATTGATGTTGGGTGTTTTGTAGAGTAAGGTGGTAAAATAGATAAAGTAAATTTTTAAGAAGTAAAAAGCTAAAACTTTTAGCTCCACCAATGTTGATGCTTTAAGGTACTAAATTGATGTTTGGTTTAGTTGGCATTTTGTTTGAATAAAATGGTTGGCTTTCTTTATACATAATTTTGGATATAAAGTAGCTAACTCTAATTAGTTGATGTTTCCTAGTTATTGCAGGCTCTTGGATACATTTGGTGGCTATAGTAGGCTAGGCAAATCAATTTAGGGCCAACTGTGTTTTTTGGGAGGAAAAGAGAGCATGGCAACAAACTTGGGTCATAGACAGCAAGAGTATAAGAAATCTTTTGGGGTGAAAATTTCAAGTACAATACCTCCTCCATGAGTCTAATTTTCTAGCAGCGTCCCTTGCCCACTTAGCAGCCCACATGGGTTAGACTCATGCAAAAGGTTCAAAAGAAATCGACCTATACCCTCCAAATCACACTCTCTTAATTACTCCAATATGTCACATGGGCTTGGGTCATGCTTAAAAAAATGAAATAAAATAAAATACATGAATTGGGCTAATAAGAATGTCTAGCTCGGTTTAATCGGACTTGTAGAAAATGTGTCACGAAAATGACCATCAACACTATGTGGGGTAGAAATTGGTGCGATACAATACAAAGCAGACTTGTAGAAATCGGTGCGATACAACACTATGTGGGTCATAAACCGAACCCACTTTGGAGTCAGTAATGACAATATTCTTCCCCCAAGTAGAATGCAAGTACTTTGTACTTATCAAAGCACAAACTTGGATGTACTTGTTCTCCACAATGCCACACCAAGATATGATGTGAGTGAGCAAAAAGTAGACAAGAAGAGTAATACCCTAAATGTTGACTTGCAACAAAGCAGATGTTAGTCAAGCTTTTTCACAAACAACATTGCTAGTTAACTCCCCCTCGTCGATAGTTAGTAGTTGGTGGACTAGCCTTTCTTACCTTAGACTTATTCTAAAGGAACAAGTTAAAAATTAATAAATATTCAATTATTAGTTGTAATGCACACTTTTAAAAAAATAAAATATTGATGATTCATTGGTTTACACATACAAATTTGGTGTGGTTGTGTGCGTTTTTTTTTTTAATATTTGTGTACAATTTTATTTGTTGAAAAATGTATTAAAATATTATTTAATAAAGTATTATATGCATCTTAATAATTGCTTTTTGAGTATTCGTAACAGAATTCTTCCTTTATTACATTTAATAGTTCATATTTAAGGGTATTTCATTTTTAATTACAATCTATTATTGATAAATGGTAAAAACATTAATATATACAAATAGTTCTTTTTTATACTTAAATTATTCTGTCCATGTGATACAAAATAACCAAAGGTAATCGCCACATGTGAAGATGAGCATTCTCCAAACTAAACAAATTCCATGGTTAAGCTTTTGTAACTATGTCCCTGCATTTTGCGCGATACAATTATTATTAGTTTTCTCCAATATTTCAATAATTTTTATAAACTGGTTGGCACATCCTAGTGCTTAAAAAAAAACATCAAATATTCAAATCTCCAACTATTGATGTATCAAAAACAATATTTTAATAACTTTCCTTGTAAATAATTGTAAGTTTTAGTGTTCTATTTTATAGAAAAAAAAAAAATAAGAAAGACAATAAGAGTGGTGTAGTTATTTGATCATACTATATGTGTTTAGGAATTTGAAAGTTTCGTGATATAGTGATTGATTTAAATAAGCATGTTTCATGCCTACTCAAGAATGCAAATATTGTTTTGATAAAATAAAAATGCAAATATCCTTCAATTATTTTTTTTACATTCTTAAATTTATTGATAATTTTTTTTCTTTTGTTGGACTTTGTTTCAATTGTTGTTTTCATATAAATTTTAGAAAGTATACTGATGGGATAACAAAAAAGACGTCTCTTGTTCGTCCAGAGGGATCGTCCATGAACAACATCTGGCCAAATAATCAACTGGCAGTTTGGACAAAAGAATCGTCCATGTGCTTTGCACATGGACGACCACATAACTTAACAAAGAGTCGTCCATGGGCAAAGCGCATGGACGACCACACAACATCTACTTGTGTACAAAGAGTCGTCCATAGGCAAAGTGCACGGACGACCGCGTAACACTTGGGAATTTCTCGTGTTAATTACTTCACATATGTGGAAGATTCAGAACCACAACGCCTTGGAGCGGTTAACCAACCCATGATCATCGCCACCAATTTCTCCTAAGTGTTTAACTTCCACTAGCGGTTACAACTTATATAGCCGTTGAAGAAGTTATATCCAGAATCACTAATCTCCACGAATCTTGGAGAAGTTACTAAACGAATAACCGCTCCAAGGTTCTCTATATAAGGACTGGTCCGAATCGAACAAAGGTATGAGATTCTAAGATTTTTACTCCCAAAAAGTTGGAATTCTATTCTTGTGAGAAACTGACTTAATCATCAGAAGGTATTCGGCCGGTCCACCCCTGTCACCCTTGACAGTGTTTTCATTTTCACAGGCCTTCGATTCAGCCGTTAGACCACCGAAGCCGAAGTGTTCAACCTACTGATTCTTTACCAGATCATATACCATATTTCAAATCAATTGTTTTCATATAAATCTTAGAGAATGAAATCGATATTTCATTGTACTTAAATAATTAATATAACATAATAAATGTATTTATTCTATTAGCAATCTTCTTAATTATATAGAACAAATACTACAATGTTGGTTCTATCCTATTTGTAAACTTTTTTTTTTGAAAGCGATGAATTCATTCATTCATTAAGATGTAGTAAATCTTGATACAAAGCATCCACCACAGGTGGTGGTGAATCCTCTAACCAATACATTTCATCAATAATATTTTTTGCATATCTAGCTAATGAATGTGTCACCATATTCCCTTCCCCCCCCCCCCCCCCTCTTAACACAACTAATTGAAGAAAACTGCAGCCCTCTAAGATTCCTATTAGTAAACTTTGAACCCTAGACACTAAAATATTTCAATTGAGCTATTAGGTTTTTGACATTTATATTATAATTTTAATTAATAAATACTTTTTTTTTTTTAGAAACAAATACACACACACAAGAGAGAGGGAAAGAGGTTCTAACACAAAAACACATCACAACTCCACTCAAAAACCATGGTAACTTTTAAGTGATGGTGGGGCAAGTTATACTACACACAACACACTCTCTTAAGCAATGTGAGACAATTACCCTTTTTTTTTTTTAGAAACAAACACACACACACACTCAAGGGAGAGGGAAAGAGATTCTAACACAAAAGCACATCACAACTCCACTCAAAAGCCACGGTTATTAAGGAATTAGGGTTAAGCTTATGTCAATATATGCCATTTATAATATATTATCTATCCTACATGGTCTAAAGATGTACGATAGTAATAATTTGTTCTGTGAGACATGCAAACTTGATTAGTTTCACTCATTTTTCAATGTGCATATGTGACTGGATAAATCCTTCTTTTTGTGTTTCACTTTATAATTTACCAATCACAACTTGTTATGCAGCTGTTTGACTTTTCCTATAAAATAATCAAAGTTTAAAATGAAAAAAAAAAAATATATATATATATATATATATAATATCAACTTTTTATTACAAAAACCTATAGTAAATGATTAAAACAATTTATATAAATAATGAAGTTTCTTTGAAATCTTTTGGTAACAAAATTGTTATTATAGTATCTTAAACGTATTGTGAATAGTTTATAATAAAACTTCAAGAAAATTATCTTAAAAATTAGAAAGACATGACGAAGATACATTATGAGTAGCACTTATTTTGAGCCAAATGATGCATGCATGCCCTGAACAAATAAAAATGATGGGGAATGTTTAAATTAACTTAAAATAAATAATGAAGTTTTGTATAAGTTTTAAAAAATTTGCAAACAAAATCTTAATTTTACTAGTATTCTAATTTTATTTTGAAACATTAATGATAAAGTTTAGTAAGAATCCTCAATAAAAGTGTGTCCAAATAAGCCAAGTTTTTGGTAGTTAACAAACTATTTGAATAGTTTAAATTACTTATAATAAAGTGTCTCATAAAAAATTTAAAAAAAAAAAAAAATTGTGCATGGTAATAGCACGTTGACAATCTTAAAAGCGTAAAATATAGAGGTAAAAGGATTGCTTATTGTGATAAGCAAATGACATTCATTTGGCACAACTATAATATAATATGTGGATTATTATTATAATTATTTTTTAAAATTTGAACTATAGACATATCATTCCTCAATTTATTTTATAGGGTGTAAAGCCAATGAAGTTAACTTTTTGAATTTCACTTGTTACTTCAGTAATATTTTTAGTCCACTTATCAATTTCTACAAATTTTTATTAGGTGGATCCCACAATAAATCATCCTTAACGAGCATCTTTCGGTACTCATTAACGTTTCCCAATTATAAATTCCTTTACACATATTTATCCTACACTATATAATAAAAGTTAGGATTTTACTTTTTGTAGGTAAAATTCTTATAGTTAAACTGACATATTCTAATATTTGTAAAAAAAAAATAGAGAAATGTTACGTCTACAACATTTTTACAACATTTTTACAATAAATCCTAAGTGGCAGGTTGTTACTGGTTGTTATTGTTGGGGAAAAAAAGTAATCTTAGTGTTAATTTCAAATTTGAACCAATAACAACTAACCACCTGTGATTTGTTGTAAAATTATTGTAAAATTATTGTAGACGTAACATTCCTCGTATAATTAATCACATTCCCATGAAACGCTGAAAGTTGACATTTTATATTAATGGACTGAGTAATTAATTAATCAAACGTAATAATTCCGTTAGATTTAAGGAGATTACAGAAAGCTTGTTAAGATCTTGCAAATTTTCTTTTTGCTTACCTGACTTTCTTGTATCGTATGAACACGGATCATGTTGATAGACTAAACAGTAACACAAGGTAACACTGTTCACACAGGTACACATCTTAATTTACATATCCATCCCCCCAAATTGGCTTCAAAACTTTGATAGTTTGCAGCAAATTATGTTGTTGTGAGGAGGGCAAATTAGTCTATTAATTATTAGCCTTTGGCCCCTTCAGGAGAGAGTGGGGTATGTCGGAGAAACTAGTACTGTATCTTTGGCTCTTAAGTAAATTAAAACCATACTTGTTGGGGGGTTAGATTCTTTAGTGTATATCATCATACACACAAGCACAAAAGAAATAATAAATCAAGACAAGAAACATAAATCACTACCTTCCACGTCAGAATGGTTAGAATTGACTCTTGACCCTTTCTTGAAGTGGGAATGGCTCATTGGTTGCCTATAAGCTGACACGGTCGCATAGTTGAGTAGTGGTAGTAGAGTCGTAGAACCATTGAGTTAATGATGAGTCTTTTATTTGTTGGTGTTGGTTTTGGTGTTTGTGCTAAACCGTGTCGATAAACATGACCGGTTCCAATCAAGCAAAGAGACACAACAACACACCGAGTGAAAATAATTGTAAGAGAAAAATAAAAAATATGAAATTGAAAGAAAGACTAGTCCGTGTATGGAATAGAAAATGGATTGTGCTCTAAAAGACCAAAATGGGACTTTGGGTTGTGAATGAGTCCCCCTCATAGAGTCATAGTCCCTTTATAAACTAAAAGACCACCAACACGCGTGGCTCGGCTGCATACGCGGTCTGCACGCACGAACACGCATCTATTTTTTTTTTGGGTAAAGAACACGCATTTATTTAAACTCTTCGTCGGTGGTTCCTAAAGCGCCATCTCATCTCACACGCACTTTGCTCTCTCTCTCTCTCTCTCTCTCTCTCTCAAACACATACAAAGACAGTGAATACAACACGTATCGCCACCTAGCTAGCTACAGCTGCCACAAAAGGCCGACATGGAAAGCTCGCAGCAAGCACAATCACTCGGATTCCAAGCAATTAATCAAAGCAATAATGGAAGCACTCTAGCACCTCGATGGGTTCCAAAAAGGGGTCGTGTTCTCAGGAAGGTTCTCAAAACCATCTTTAAAACTTGTCTCTGTTTGGGTTCCCCAGAAGAAGAAGAAGAGGCTGCACGTCGCCATTTCCCAAACCCTTCAGCTGTTGCTCCTTCTTAGCTTGATTGCTTCATTTGCTTTCCTCTTTACCATCTTTGTTACTTACCCTTTTGAAAAAAAAAAGATTAGAGTTTGTGGGTGTTTTCTTTTTTTTTTCGTACCCGTTTTGGGACTGATCAAAGAATGGGTATGTTTCAGAAGACAAGGGACAGTCTCATTCCTTTGATTCTAATTATCAGCAACTTCAGCTCGAGAGAAAGGTTTCTAGGGAGGTACTCATAGCTTATTCATGCATTTTCTTTTTCTTTCCATTTGATCTCTTTGTATTTATTTAGTTTTTCTCCCATTCAGGATTGCTTATATGGATGAGATTTTGTATTCTTGAAAAAACAAAAAAAATACAATACCTTACAATATTTCATAATCTCCAGTAAGGGTTTAGACTCTCTTTCTCTTGAAACTGGAAATTAGAATGGAAACAAGACATCAACGCATAGCTTTCTGTTTTTGTTTTTCGAATCACAAAGCAACCTCAAAGGAATTTTAAAATGAAGATAAAATTTAAATTCAACAAGGGCGCAGTAGTATCATAGTATATATGGAATATGGACTTTCCATGAGACCACAACTATTTTCTTTTTGAAAATTCATAAAGTCACAACAAATCCATAAGGCCTCATTTTCACAATTAACTAAAGTAATAAGTAAGTTATAATTGGTGCATTAACATTGATTGTTATAATTAATCACAAGATAGACCCAATACTTGGCTTGAAATTACTGGAGTTCAGATCCAGAGCTCCAAACTGATAAGGATCGGTTCTTGTTTCAAAGTCGCTTCTGTTACAATATTATGTTCTTAACCGACTCAAATTGTAGAGCATAAAATAACCTCAGTTTCTCTTTGAAGTATATTTCATTTTTAAACTAGATTCCACTTGTATTCGCTTTTAGAACTTTATGAAGCGGATTCCACGTATATTCCGTTATTAAATAAACCAAAGAAGACATGAAATTCATCAGGTATCAAACGCACACAAGTCGAGGTCTCTTCTGTGCCACATTTTTAAGATTTGCATTCGGTCAAATCAAAAGGCAAAAGCCACAGAAAGATTCGGCCTATCTATTACTAACTTCCTGACGAAAAAAAAAAAAGGTATAAATTTATTGGATTCATGAAAATTCCAAAATATCCAGAGATGTCAGTGTCTGATCGATGTCTCTTTCCCATGGTAGAATTGTAGTATTTAATTTTATCTGTTTTGTGGGATTGAGACTGGCTTAAAAAATTAATTTTTTTTACTCTTTAGTTTATTTTTTATTATTTATAAGTCTTATTACACTTTTTTGTACTATTTATAAGTTTTATTGTACTATTTTAACAATTTTTTAACTTTATTTATAATATTTTTAATAAAATTTTTTGAATAATACTACCGTTGCAAATTATTTTATAATATTTTTATAAAATATTAATGTACTAATCTTTTATTGATTTTCATTTAGACCTATTATTTATATCACTATTTTATTTACTAATAATTAATCATCATATCAGCAATTTGTGAAATAATTTGTCTCTTACAAACTTTTTGTCTATTTTTGAATTTTTCATAAAAAAAATCTTAAAATAGATGATTAACGTGCGTTAGAGATATATATTAACCAGACTTATCTAATATTTATATTTATTGTTATAGTATTAATTGCGCTGACTTTTTTAAAAAAATATTCTCACACTTAACCGCGTGGGCTGTACGGAGATAAAAGTGACAGGGGAATTGCTATCCAGTTGATGTGGCGGCAATCAATCACCATTTTTGTTTTAAACAAGCAACAAGATTTCGCCACGTGTAATATCTAGGGTCAAGAATCGATTTGTACTCTTTGAAGTAAGGCATGATCGCATGATGCCGTTGAAAAGTGCATAAGTGAAACTTAGTCCGACCAATCGTTGAAAAGGTTTTAGTAATTAATATTATATTTATATCTTTTTGGTAAATTATATTATGTTTATATCATTTTCACAATACCTTAGTTAAAACTGTTATTGGTTATGATCTAAATCCATTAATTAATAATCTCTTTTTTTATTGTGGAAATATGGTAAACATACAAATAGTACAGTTTTATGCATGTATGAAACGAATCCACAATCAATCCTATTTTTAATTGGAATAGTTAACAATTGAATTTATTTTTTTCCAATTATTTTTGTATATATAATAGTGTGAAAAGAAGGAAAGTTTGACACTAAGTTGTTCTAGAATAGTGAATAGTAATTTTGAATTTCACATTCTTTGACTTAGGATTAGTCAGTTTTATTCTTTAATGGGAGCATGAGAAATAACTTCGTGGTAGAGTGTCACGTTTATGTGGTGTGAAAGTCATTAGTTCGAGCCTAATTATAACTCATAACTTTTATGCGAATACAATTTTTTTATAATTCCCTTTTTAATATATATATAAATTCAAACTTATAGGTTTTAATTAATTCAACTGATAAAATTTTTCCATATAAATATCATTTAAACCCAATCACATTAAGGTCGTAAGTTAATATTGAAATAACAATACTTTCAATTGGATTTATTATTATTTTTATTATGGATCAACGAATGAGACCACGTTAATAGTTTATGAAAACAAAAATAAAAATTTTCCTCAAACTTGATGATGATGATGATGGAGTTAAGATGATGACCAGTCTCCATCTCCACCAAGAAGTAAGAACCAGTCTTAACATCTGCAGTGATCAATAACGGCTGAGGCCCCAGCGAGTGGACCTTAATTTATTCAACGATGCGTAAATATTCATGCTTTTGTAAGGAGATCGGTATACCAAGTTTTGTCTAATATTGACCTAATCAAGTGAGGAAACTTTGAATTATTTGTGCATGACTTGATGTATATATTCTTCCAATTTATTATCACTGCCTCCCACATCATGACATTACAAAATTTTGTCGGAGGAATGGGCATTGATAATTTTATATTTTAATTTTAAAAATTTTATTTCATTCGTTTCTGGATGGGTTTTATGATGCTATCGTTGACAAAACACAAAGATAAACCCTCTTTTTTCTTGAATTTGAGGCTTAAGACATATAAAGTCCTAA